>CM060243.1:17642539-18308839 GCA_030555515.1 Acutogordius australiensis
TCTATTTTGAAATTTATAACATTTCTATCGTGGACGGTAAAAAAAAACAATTGGGAGGTTTCCCCCATACCTTTCCCCACTTAGGGGGTGCCATACCCGTTAGGGCTTTGACTCTTTAACCCGAGCAAAGCAATTAATATTGCCGACGGGTTAATTAGTAAGATTTGCACGCACGCCGGCGACCTAGGTTTTTAGCCTAGGCTTTTAATTTAGGCATATCGTTTAAGACCTACTGCCTAAGCAGGCCACTCAGAAGCTTTAAAGTGGTTACACATGAATGCTATTTTTCCGAAGAAAAAAGCTACTGTGCACGAATTCGAACTCGCAACCTCCTGCGTCTAAGGCAGAAGGTTTGCCACTGAGCTAATCGTGGACGGTGGTTAGGCCGGGAAATTGTTTAATCTTAATTACACCAAATTAAGTCAAATTATTTTATTTTTATTCAAAACACAAAAATTAATTATATGTATTAATAAATAATAATAGTGTATATGTTTGATATATAACTAAAGTTAAAAATAAACAAACTTTAAAATAAGGGAATCCCTTAAGCTTATATATTAATATGTAGATTTTATTAAATTCACATAAAAATAACCCTCAGGTTATAACAATTTCAACCCGCGCCATAATATTCTGGCCCGGTCCGTGACTATCCCGAAAATTAGTATATGTTTTTAGCTGTAAAATTATCAATTATAAAATGCCGAGTGTAAAAATAATCCCTTTATCTTGTTATAACAAAATTACATTTTTTATTTTTCACAATAATTAAAAAAAATGTGAATTACGATAAAAAGATATGCTATTTTTACAAGAGCGCGCTCAGAGATTCATTTATTCGAAAAATTAAAATTTAAAAAACATAAATTATTAAAATTGAAACAAAATTAAACCATGTTTACAATATTTTAAGAACTGTAAATTCATAGGTAAAAATTATTTCAAAATCATTTATTCAAAAATTCTAATGCTTGAAAAATTTTACCATCTTTGAGCTAATATTTTTTTAAACAAAATTAAGAATTAAAAAACTTTTCCATAAACAAATGAATAAACGCAGCCCTATAGACCTAAAAGAAATATATTAGTTTTGTTTTAAGATAAATTATAATTTAAATTTAGATGAGAGTAATAATAAAAATATGAATATTGTTCTGCGTTAAAAAGTCATATGTTAGTTTTACAAATAAAGTATTATTTTTTTAAGTTCTGTTTGTGTTTTTATCTTCTATAATTTAATTTATTGCAGGCTTACAAAATTTGATTCGGTGAACTATACAAAATTTAAATGATGGTAGCTAATTAATTGTTTTAATGACTGAAAAATCTGCAGAACACTAAATGTGATTCTATCGTGGATATCGCAAGTTAATAGCTTTCATCCATTTGAAGGAATAATATGTGCCGTCTATGAGGGGGATTGGCAAATATAGCATCCTCTTTTTTAATAATTTTAAATAGATCATCATTTTATAGTTCTAACCAGTGTTTATTAACAAAGAATTCAGCCCCAGCGAGCTCCTATATTAGTGAATGATATGATATATGCGTGAACTCACTTTTCTCCGGAGGGTGAAATATAGTAAATGAAAATTTAACATGCAAAAATAAATAGGTTTTTTTGTTTTTGTAATTAAGAGCTCAAATTATTTTTTGGTAAAACGGAATTTCGATGCTATTGATAAATCTATTTTTTTTTTCAATCGGGAAATTTTGTAAGTTAGTCGGAGTGAAATACACTCCAGGCAATTTTTGGCAAACTTAGTTTTACATCTGGCCAAGCTCATATATGTTATTTTTAAATGTTATTAAAATGATTAAACTTTAAAATAAGTTTTTAAACGGGCCCAGCTCAAATTCTTACTTTTTAATAATAATTATTTTTTTTTTAATTCAGTGTTCTAACTATGCCGTTTTTAATTATTTCACACTCACCTTAAGCAATCCTAATATTGACTAGCACATTAATTTTTTTAGAAAAGCTGTAAAATATAGAGATTAATATTCAACTTATTAATTAATTTGATTTGGCAGCAGTTGCTTAAAAAATCTAACAAAAATTTTGCAAAGTTTGGCCCAAATGGTTTTTTTGTCTAAACTTAATTCTTTCCCAAATTTTTAATTACGCATATTTTTAAATTGCTCTAAGTAATTTTGGCCACTGTCAAAATTAGGAAACCTTATTGTATACATTCGTAAATAAACACCCAAATTTTGAATATTAAAACGCACCCAATGCCAATATTAAAGTTATTTAATTTTACTAGTTTGCCCAAGTCCAAATTCAAGCTTGTCAAATTTTATAAAGTAAAATTCCTTTTTCATTAAATAATATAATTTTTAATTAACTTGAGTTAAAAGTAACTTGTCCAAACTCGGTTTAAAAAACAGTTAATGCCAAATTAATTAATAAATTTGGTAAAAACGTTAATTAGATTTTATAAAAAATCAGCAAATTATATACTATTAAATATTTATTAATTTAGCCCAAATGGGTTTTACTAAATTGCACAAAATATATAGGAGTTTAAATAACGATTTTTTAACTTATTATATGTTTAAAAAGCTCCACATAAGGATCTTACCTTTTTTGCATCTATTAACATTAACAAATCAAAAATTTCAGAATTTTACTAATCAAAGCTCGGTTGGTTTCTCCTCATGTTCGGTAAAGCCAATCGAGGGACAAAAAAAAATGCATTTCTTTTGAAAACAAGAAAAAATAAATATTTTTTTTTCATTTGAGCTTTTTCAATTGGGGAAGATAATAAAGATCTGTTCAATTTTGGGCCAAATTTCTCATTTAAACAAAAACTTTTCCGAATTATTAAACACTGGTTTAAACCTACCCTGCCCCTCCCCACTTCCTTCTCGTTATTTTTGTTTTATCTGGAAAAATTGTTTTTGGTAAACATAAATATAATAGTGCCAAGTTCGTTTTACGCAAAATGATTCTAAGTATACGCTGGATACTATTTTCTTCAAGTAAACCTTTTTTTATTTTGAAAAAAAAATTTTCTCTAGCTTACAGCTACCTAATAAGAGATATTATTATTTGCACAACTGACACGTGTAAACAAGAAAGGTGGGTCCAGGTGGCGGCAAATTCAAAATAATTTGGCGGTGAACGATATAAACATTACAAATCATTTTTAATATTTTTTGCTTGACAAACACGACTTTTGTGAAATTAAATTCGAATAAAGAAAATTTATTTTATGCCAAAATCTATAAATATTATTTTTGCTTTAGCTGAGATACCTGTTTATCGTACATCGTGGCGGGAGTTAAAATATAAATATTTACACAGCTAATTTCAAAAATTGGTCCAGGTATCAGCAACGGAGAAATGTTGGCCTTGATAGCTGTTTTAACATTTTTTTTTATTTTGAAAAAATTTTAATTCATTTTATTTGCCCGAAAAATTCTAGTCTTGGCAATGTATACAATTTATATCCTCGTAGCCATGTCTGCTCTTGTGAACATTCGAATGGTTAAAGGTATGAGTTATGTTTTAAAAAAAACAGTTTAACGTTCCTTGTGCCCCTTGTAAAATTCTATAACCATCGATAGCCAAAAAACTTTATATGTTCAATATAGCAATAAATATACTGAAAAGTCTATTTTTATTTACCCTTCTTTGTGAGGAATTGGTAAAATTAAATCAGAAATTTTTAACAAACAGATGAATCAGTATTATGAGGAGATTGAGTTAAAGTAAAATTTGTAAATGCTCTAAACATATTACCCAAAAAAATATAATTTTGTCAATGACAATTTCAGAGTTAGAAGAAATATTAGGTGAGGTCTATTTGTATATATGCGATATGGCATTTGAGTGGTGATAGAAAATAAAATTAACAAAGGATTGGATAAGGATCATATCCTAAAAATTGTAAGTTTGATTCAAGGGTCTAAAAAAATATTTTGATTTTTGTCATTTATCCCTGTAACTCAAATGATTTGTATAAAAATTGATGGATTTCAGTAAATTAAATCTAAGATTAACGATTTATAATAAGATTTATTAATTATTGGTATAGTCATAGTCAAAACTCTTGATAATTATTTACAAATTTTCAACCGTACACAAATTACATTTATCCAAATACATACATTTATTAGTATCGGACTGCTGGTTTGTTTAAATATCAAAAATTTTGTTTTTACTTAATTATTTCTCTACTCAGGTACATGTACGGTGAGGGTGGATAATAATGCAAACGTTGTTGTTGGAAAACCTCAGATGTTCTTTATAAGTATTTGTTTAATGTTATTTTACATAAACCCCCCCCCCCCCCCCCTTATTCTGTACGGCTCTGGTGTCAAATATGTCAAGTTTAGCTATGTTAAGATAAGATCAAACGATGACACTTTTTTTATTACCTAAATAATAAATTTGTTATTAAAGACACGTTCAAACTTCATTCAGTTTTTCAAAAAAATTTAGAAAAAACAAAAATTCGCCAATCTTTATTATTAGCAAAGTGCTTTTTCTGAAATAAAAGTTTTAAAAAGTTAAGAAAAAAATGTTTTTTTAATTTTTAAAATTTCTATTTTAAACTATTTCGTAAAAATGAATGAAATCTGAACGCGCCTTATTAAAGATTAATATTTGAACATAAAAGGACAATATCAGCAAAATATTATAAAATTAATACTTAAAATTTTTCTTTTTATTTACTCTATGGTAATTTTTGCTAATAAACAATAAGATTAAGCTAATAGATAAGTAAATTTAAATGAAAATATTTATGATAAAGACAATTAACATAATTATATAATAATATATTACGAAAACATAAATTTTAACTTAAAGGGAAAATAACGCAAAAATGCAAACATATTTTTGTAAATAGTGTAAATGGTTAAAACTCCGGTCAATTTTATTTTGAGTAAATTAATATTAAAATTGTAATTTTTAATTTGAAGCAACTTGTTTTTTTTGTTTCTTTAATTAGCTGAAAAAATGATAAACACAAGCATGAAAGAAATTTAAAAATGGTAAATAATTTAAATCTAAGCTCATTCATTCATTACTTCCGAAAATTTTAAAAAATTTTAAATTTTTGGAAAATATGTTTTTACACCAAAAATTATCAATTATTGTTTTTTACAATATCTTCTTATTCCACGTGCTACTTATGATTAAAAATTTTAATTTATCAAAATCTATATAACACAGGTCAACAAATTTTGAGAGTTGTGTGCTAACTATAGAGATCAATATGCCATCTAAGGCATTTTCAAATCCATACCGTTTTTTCTAATCAAACATAGTAAGTCAGCTATAAACATTAAAAAATTAAAAAAAAATAAATAAAAACAAAAAAAAATTTAAACAAATATATAAATTTAATTTATTTTGCATAATTACAAAAGCTATAATTTAAACTTTAAATAATATTTTATTTAAAAACTGATAATATATCGTGTCGTATTTTTCAGACTACCTATTCTGTATTATCTAAATGCTGATGTAAGGACTCGATATACTAAAATATTTTATTGAGACGATATAATTACAAGAAATTTTTTATGAAAAAAAAAGATTTTTTAATTTTATTTTAGGGCATTCTAAAGGTCGCAAAATCTGTCAATTTGGTCAAAAAAGGTCATTTTTTCAATATGGACGGATCTAAATAGCCGAAGGGATAAAATTTCGAAAAATAAAATATATCTGAGATCCATCATGGGGTGTATGCTTTTATGTTTTCACATTTTTTTCTTCTGACATTCATATTTTGAATGTATGAATTTTGGGATTAAAGAAGATGGTATTAAACTATTATCCAAACATGTTTTATTAAATTTAAGATGTTGTATTAAAAGTTACCAATTTTAAGGAATATTTGTTGACCTGTGTAAGCATACCTTTTAATCATTTAAACATGACTTATTGCAAAATTCATTTAAAAAAATTTCAACATATTAAACAGATATTTATTTATTCCCAAAAATAAATAAACACTAAAAGCCTAGGTAAAATATATATTCACCCGAAATATATATTCATTGTCTTTTTTCTTTTCTTATCCCTGTCCGTATCAAGGTGTTCAACGTATAAAATAAAAGTTTTTAGGACTATTTTTGTTTATGTTTACAGTAAGACATTTAGGTTAAATAACAGCAATTTTTGTTAAAAACAAAGAGGGAAATATTGCTTTATGTTTTAAACCCTACACAAATTCGAAAACATTTCCGCAGTTTTTAAGTTTAAAACTTGCTAATTACACTGGACAACAAAATTTAAAAGTCCTTAAGCATCATTTATGGCAACTAAGTGATTAAGTTTTCAGTGCTGATTACTAATATAAAATTAGAATTTTAGCCAATGCCTCACATTTTTAGTTATTTGATGTCAAAAATTAAATTTTTCTGTTTTGGGGGTATTTTGGGCTTCTAATTATAAAATCTATGGATAAAAAAAAGTTTAGATAAATATATTTAGATTACGAAAACATTCATATTTAAATTAAGGTCTTTGAATTATTTAATAATATTTAATTTTTTTCTTATTTTTATATTTTTGTAAAATTAATGGTTTTCGTACTAAATTCCGTTTTTGATCCTTAATAATTTGAAAGTAATTTGCCAATAATTTTAAGTAATAACTTTTTTTTAGATATTTATTACTTAAGGAATCTAAATATGTTAATTTAATTTAAAAACTTTATAATTTAAAAAATTCTTCAAAATTTTTTTCTGAAATATGGACGCAGTATAATATTGAAAGCATTGGGAAAAAAACTAGACCGGGGATATGTCGCAAGAAATTCTTTACAAAACCCTGTAAAAATCGTTTATGTTGTTTTTTTTTGTTGTCTAGTGTTGTAAATAATATGCTAATTATAAATAATAATTGCTATCAATTTTTATCTGTTATAATAAAGTTAAAAACCCAAAAGTTATGGCGTTCTTTAACTTTTGGGTGGAAAACCTAAATTTATTTTTTATTACAGGGCTAGGGGATCAATATGATTACCAAGTTGTTTGTTTATTGCCCCATCAGAAGTTGGTTGTAAAATCCAGTATAATAGAATTTTTGTATCCAACAAAATTAGGGGAGAGAAAAAAGATACCATTTATATTTTATATAGAATATTGACACGACGTGAACGCGGTATCCTTAAAGTCGGGTTTTAGCTATTAAATAGTTTTTTATTTTTTAGCTGAAGGCAAAATTAAATTTAACAAACTTGATATGATTTGTGCAATAGCCTAATTCATAAATTGAATCGAAGTCAATTGATAAATTGTTTAACACTTTTATTCTTAAAATACATAGCACCTCAGTCGGGTACAAAAACATTAACCTTCACATTTGCACAACCAGGAAACTGCCAGTTTACTACTACGTATCAGGGTCGCGGACCAGTTCCAACAATCAGTAATTCATTTGTTTAAAGTTGTTAAGCGCTTAACATTGTTGGTAACAATTAGATAAATATTAATGATAATAGACTTAACATTGAGATAATCGAACCGTTGTTTATAGCAGCTAATCCCTAAGGGAAATAGGCAACTAAATGATTTTTGTTTTTCAGTTTAATTATGTATTTTTCCGGAATTGCTTAATCAATCATAAATTGGTTAAAGACGTGATAAACTATCTCGCCCAAAATACTTGCTATGTATTTTTACTAGGAGCTTATTAAAATAAAAATAAAATTTGTGGTAAAATCAGTTTTTTTTGTTCTTGTTGGTTTTTTAATATGACTGTTTTTGTTTGTCTACTCATTTTTGTTTTCATTATTGACAACTATTATAGTTTTTGACACTATTATTTGTTCCTGAAATTGACGTTTGGTTTTTTTCATAGAAGCTACCTATTACATTTTATCCTTTAAAATAGGCAATATGGCTTTAAAAATTTAAGCGTTTGTTAAAGTAGGTTGAGAAAACAAAAAATTATAAGAAAGGCTTAGCTATATAAACATTACACTAATAAGCAAATGCTAAATATTTAAGAATATTAACCCGCGATTAGCACTATGGGGTCCATACGGATCCCAGCACATTTTGAATTTTAAATATCTTTAAAATATTATATGTCACAAGCTAAATTTTTGTGACTCTTAAATATATAATAAACAAGGCTAGTGTTCAAAGTTTGGTCTAAGTCTAAATAAAATTTATTTAGAATATAGAAATTGAATTGTGGATCATATGGACCCCACTCTCTCAATTCCAATGAAAACCATGTTATTGCCTCTATTTATATTTGAACTTAAGTAATTGCAACCTTATATTCTAGTTAATTTTTTTTTAATAATTTAAATTATTAAGTGTACAAAATGTTTGTATTGCATAATAAAGATATAAATTATTTTTTTTCTCTTTAAAACATCTAGTTTTTATGGTAAATAATAAAAAATAATTTTTATATCAAAATCTTTTTTTCCCTGAAACTCTTAAATATGTTCTTCTAGACGTAAAACCACGATTTGGTTAATAATTTTGATATATTTAATTTAATGGCATTTATTTTATGTAATATGAAAAAATAAAAAATTTCAATTTTCAGATTTTTTACTACTATGTGTCAAATAAAATTTGCAATATTCGTTAATGATAACTTATATTAGTCAATTAAAGACAGGGGCGTATTGAGGGGGGGGGGGGGGGGGGGGGTGGTCAAAAGGGGGCTATTGCCCCCATTTAGAAATTTTTTTCTAATTTTTATGTTGTAATTAGTGATTGAAAATTAGTATATTAAACATATAAAAGGGAATAGAAATCAATAAAATTGCTATATTTTGGAAAATACACAGCCTTATTAATTAATTTGTAAATAAAATATTAACATTAAAATTAGATTTGTAGTTTATTTCTTCCAAAAAATTCTTGCCCCCCTTTAGAAAAGTTTTTGCATACGCCCTTGATTAAAGAGAACGTATTTCTTTTTAAAATATGAAAAAAATAAAGATCGCTCTAAAACAATTGAAGTTATAGAGGTTTAAAATTAGGGTCCGTATGGAACCCACCATAGCAAATTTCAATGACTTAAATATAGATTATATTGAACATGTAATCAAATTTTTTTGCAGTATAACAATAATTGTTTAAATATAAAAGTTTTGTTGGGGCCCGTATGGGCTCACAAGGTCATTCTATAATTAAAACCATCATACAGCCTTAATATAAATGTAAATTAAAAAAATTACAACGTTACTTTTAATATATCCTTTCTTAACAGTTTTATTTAATATATATAAAAAATATGTTCTATATTAATGTAATAAGTTTATTTTTTTTCCTATAAAAGACCTAATTTTCAAGTTATAGCCAATTTTATTTCATAACAATCTTTTCATGAATGTTTATTAAAGTAACAAATATAATTATATTTAGTTTAAATGATTATTTGATCTTGTATGGAAAAATAAAAATTTCCTGCATATTTCTTCTTTGTGTAGTAATCATCATTGATAACTTATATTAGTTTATAAAGCAGCAAAATGTTTTTCTTTAAAATAATAAAAATAGGAAGTTTATATTTTTTAAATTCTTAAAATATTGATATCGCTTAACAGATTTCCCCTCCAGGGTTTAAAGAATTTTTTATTATATTTAAAAAATTATATTGTGCGCTAAAAAAAAGATTAATTTGAATCAAGAAATGTTATAAATGATGACTAAACTTACGGTTTTTGAACATAAGTTTTACTATAAAAACTATTTCAATTAAACTTTCTTTGCTAAAATATATTATGGGTTTTGTAAGATGACATAAACAATACACAAATAAGGGAAGGCACAAGATTTTATTCTTCTATCCTACAGGTCATCTTTCGAAAAAAAGTTATCGTTAGGTGTAATTGCAAAGGTAATTTATAGGGTAGACAGCAAATATTCTCATCATTGCTATGTTCTGTCAGTAAATCTAAAAATGCTATATTTGTGGCATAAAGGTGAATATTTTATTTTTAAACAGACTTAAAAACTTAACGTTTTGGAGACATAGTGCCTTTAAGGATGTTTATTAAAGGGTGTAAAAATGAAACAAAAACAGAGTGAACCGTTAGCAACGAGCTCTTATACAAATAAATCTTAGGTAGGTGACTTAGATTTAGTTTGTATACTTTCGTTGAAAATGTTATCGCATTTCTTTTACAACGATCATTAGGGGAAACTTAAAAAAATCTACTTTTACATAACTTTAATTTCTATCACTATCATGTTGATCAATTTGTTAAATGTTTCTCCAAAAGAAATTCATAATTTGTGCTAATAAACGGCTGCGCAACCAGTAAAAACATTTTTGTTAATAATTTTCATACACACAAGCAAACTCAAATTTTTGAATTTACATTATAGTAAAAATCTTAACAAAAATGTACAGGTTTTGTTTTTAAGACTACATTTTTGCTTGTGATTTCGTTTGTATTTGTTTTTCTCAGTGTTTTTTTGTTATTGTATTTTATACTACGCCTGAGCTTCCTCGGAGGCGTATTCGTTGATTTGATAGTAAATTTCACCGAATTCGCTCATTTATGGCAGTTTGTCTTAAATATGTATTTACGTTAATTTTTGCTCAATTTTTGGCCTAAAATAGAAAGAAATATCATTAACTCGCATAACTTAAGTTTTTTAGAGGCCTCATTCCACCACCCTTGTTTTTCTAGGTATCCTAATAGTTTTATAAAATGCTAAAAAGTCTAAAATGCCAGTTAAAATCTTAGTTTTCTAGGCTTTATATATATCAAGTTAATAAAAAATCTAAACACCCTAACAATAATTATTTTCATAATATAAGAATGAAGTACCAATACTACCTAAAATAACCATTTAAAGCAAGTTATAGGGCAAGCTATGTAACAAAATCATATTTTTGCAAGTTTGCTACCAATCTAGTTTTAAGCAGGCAGTTTCGTAAATTTATCAGAATTTTGATGTTATCTTGGAAATAATTGTAAAAAATACAATTTTACTGTTGTTTTATTTAGGTGCAATCACATATGATGTCTATTTTTCTTAAATAATTAATGCAACATGTTATTTAGATTTCATGATCTTTATTTTTTACATTGAAAGCGTTTTTTTTATTAAGTTCTTATTTTCTTTTAAATTTTTTCTATTCTTATTTCCCTTTATAACGCGGACAGAATTATAGACCAATTGTAATTTTTGTTATTTTCCCCTACATATATTTGCATATGGATAAAAAACAGTATTGTTTATACGACTATATATAACTGATGGAGATTCATAAGTCAAAAAATCTAAAATTTCCAATATAATCTTTAATTTGTTCTTTTTTAGTTTATTTTGCTATTCTTATTTACTCTATCTCGAGTTGAAAATTTTGATACATTCCATAATTTCAATTAGTTGCTCAAAGAGATGGAGCTGCGGCCACTCAAATGGCTTTGGCAGCCGATGGATCGGCGTTCAACCCGGCGAACATTGCGACAACTGAAATGGTCGGAACGGTTACCGGAACCAATTATACCGTGACTGGAGATTTCGGTGCAGGCAATGGTGCTATACAAGTAATAACGATTCTCGATGTTTCTTATTACATTTCATACCAATTTAGGATTAGTATTTAGGTTCCGGCTACACTTTTTAAGCATGTGTCAATAAGGACTCAAAGCAACTTAATATTGATCTCCTAATAGAATGTACACTTAAACAGTTTTTTTGAAGCTGTACTGTATAAATATTAGTATTGTTATGATTACTAACTTTAATTATGGTTTGTGGAATTTTACGCGTAAGGCAATGAGCAAGATTTTCGGAAATTTTTTTTTCCTTATAATTGTAACTTAAATAATTTCGCACCTAGGGCAATACGGGGTAGCTTTAAGATATCACTTATTTTGGCGGCTGGCTCGAGAATAACTCTTAAAAACAAATTTTTATGAATATTGGAAATTCAATGGCGCTATATCCAAACTAAGGCCGTCCAAAGATTTGTGCTTAAATTTGCCAGCTAAAGTAACTTAAAGGGTGCTAGTACACAACCTTATTTAAAATTTTAAAACTAAGTCGCTTTGGCTATGTCATCTATCCGTCATGAATAATCGGTGGATTTTTAGGTATGAACCCATCAAATTTTTTAATATTTTCTCCCATCAAACAATTCATCATTGGCTGCCAATAATCGTGAAAAATGTAAAAATTGATGTTTTTTATAGGAAACATGAAAAGTCATAATTATATGAAAAAATTAATTTACAGAGGTATGCACGTGTACAATTTAAATTGGGTACTTTTCCTGAGGTTAAAATATTATATCGACTCTTTTCAACTTTTTTAGCAAAAATGATTTTTTATTCGCGACTTAAAATAAGAAAATATTTTGAATGAGTAAACATGATTAAACACGATGACAAATGATTGCAAACATGAAGTATTTGTATGCCTTTTCCCCACTTTTTTATAAAAGGGAATTTAAAATTAGAAGATTCAAGCAATTAAGCATGTTAAAAATTAATCTTACAAAGAACACGAGTAGACCAAGATGGGTAACTGTGTAACAAACCTATTTTAAATCCCATCAATGTATTTTTTTATCATTAGTTTACAAACCGTGGAAGAGCAATTGATTTCGTCTATTATACCGTCACAGCTTAAACTTGGAATCATTTATCAATTCATTTCTTCAATGAAGATTATTGCTTGGATTATTTGCTTTATTCTTTAATCATTTACCTGAATTAATTTTATTTTTCAATTAAAGTTGCAATAAATTAACATGTAATTAAACGTTAAAGTATATTTTTTGGTTACAATTATTTTTAGCCATATAAGATTAAATCTCAACTTTAGTGTAAAACATTTATATAGCCTAAATTAATAAAACCTTTTTCATAGAGTCTGAAGCATAAAGTAAAAGCAGCAAAAGAGACTAGATGAATTTAAAAAAATAGATTTTTTCAATATATAAAAGCTTAATGTTAATTTTTGATCGTGGACTTTACAATTTTGTCTCCCTCGAGTTACAAGCTCATAGATAAGCTAATCAACCTCCTATAACTTTACAAGACAACATACCTATTAAAATTTTTTATTGTAAAATATGTAAATATTAGGGCTCGCCAATTACTATAAACAAAATAACTCTTTTTGTTTGTGTTATTGACTACCTTATTTTGATTTAAAATTTGTTTTTGTATATGTTCTTAATCTTTTTTTATTTTAATAATTGACAATGATTATTTTCCACAATATTGTTAAATTAAACTATCCTGAAAAGTAATATTGTTGCAAAAAAAGCTATTTGAATAAAATGACATTAAAAAGCGCATTATAGATCTTGTTTTTGCAGGAGTTTTTATAATTGCATTGTTGACTACGCATATTATTTATGATATGAGCTAGGATTGTTATATAGATCTGTAGAAATCAATGAATTGGAGGCGAGGTATATCTACAGCACATGACAGAGTGCTTACACAGCGATAAGCTAACCATTAAATGACAGCCGAACCAGAGATATTGGATATTATATGAAAACGGTCAAAGGGGTAATAGCCTAGTGTAGAGTTTGCGTTAAAGACCATTTTAAGGCGTTAATCGAGCTGATAATTACACGTTTAGACGCAAGAATTACACTTTTTTACCCATTATTACTACGAGAGCATAGGCGTTTTAACGCAAAGTAAAGGCTTATGGAGCCTATTTATTTTATAAATATAAAATAATAAATTAAAGGAAAATCAAATGAATATATCAAGGTAGTAACACCGGACATTATATAGCACAGGTCAACAAATATCAATGTCAGAAACGAGATTGTTATGAGAACATAAAAGAATGCAACCCCATGATGGCCCAATCTATACTTTTCGGTTTTCTTAGTTCCTTCCTTCTTTGGCTCCTTAGATCCGTCTATGACAAAAAATGGCCTTTTTTGACCAAATTGACAGATCTAAATATATCCTAAGAAGAAAAAATATAAAAATCTACATTGCATATATAAATTTGTCACTTATATTTTTAATGACAAATATTGGAAAATAAATTTTATTAATATATCAACTTTTATCGGCTAGATAATATAAAATATTTCGCGTCCAAACTTAAACACGACACGATAAATTATCGGTTTTTAATGAAAAAATTATTTGAAGTTTAAATTTAACAGTTTACCTTGTGTGAATATGCAAAAATAAAATTTAAATTTATTTTAGTTTTTGAATCTCTTTTGTTTTACCTTTTTTTTCTAAAATTTACAATGTTTATACCTGACAAACTAAGTTTGATTTGGAAAAACGGTAAACGGATTTAATATTCCCTAATATAGCAGGTTTCTGTAGTTAACTCATAACTCTCAAAAAATTGTTGACCTGTGTAGTTCCAACGGTTAAAATCCTCGAATTCTCACCCCTTTTTTCCAAAGCTTTGGTCAAATCGTTCATTAAAATTAGTTCAGTTAAAAATGTTCAAATCAAAATATTGGATTTTGACGGTTGTCAAAATAGGATTTTGGTGGTAGTCAATAAATTTATTCAAAAATCTCAAATTAACAGGCACCATTTTTATTTGTTTTGCTACAAAGGCAGTGTGTATAGAGCTATCAGATTTAACAGGCAATGATTTCTTGGCTGCTTTTAGGCCCTTTTATGCAAGGGAACAATGGGATGTAGTATGTTGTCTAGGCCTAATCTTCATTGCATTTTTAAACATAAGAACGACAGCAAAGGGGTACCAGCTTACTCCGCTCCCCCCCCCCCCCCCCTTACCCAATACGATAATGACGACCATCTCGCGGTAAAAAAATCGCTAAAATACATGGTGGGGCAAGCGAAACCCAAAGTTTTATATCTCATATTTCCTATTTTATTTAATATTATAAACAAGAACAAATATTATTACACGATAAAGGGTATTACTACTAAACTCTGTATTTTTTTGATAATAATGAACAACAAAATTTGGACAATCTTAAGCAACATTAATGGCAACTATCGTTGGTCAGGTTTTTGATTCTATTTAGGAGTATAAAATTTGAATTTGAGCCAATGCCTCAGATTTTTAGTTATTCGGTGTCAAAGTTGACATTTTTCTATTGTATTTTGGGCTTTTATATCTTTAAACTTATGGGTAGTAACAATAGTAAGAAAAGTTTAAAAATAATTTTAGATTACAGAATCATTCATTATTAACGTGAGGCATTTAAATTTTTTTTTTATAATAGTTAATTTTTTTAAATTTTTAAAACTAGTGGTTTGAACCGTTTTAAGATCCTGAATAACTTGACAGTAATTGCTTTTAGATGTGTTTTTTATCAGGAATCTTAATATGCCAATAGATATTTTTTAAAAATTGATAGTTAAAGAAATTTTGTGAATTTTTTTAAACTTTAAACAAGGTTTAAAAAATGGAGGCATAAGAGAAAAAATTAAGTTCAGAATCGTTATCGCAAGCTCTAGAAAACCCTCAAACGTTTATTTTGTTTTTTTTGTAGTCCAGTGTAATTTTTAAAGAACATTTATTAGCTTGTAATAAGAAAAAATTCGGCTCTACAGGCCTAAAAAAACTAAATTCCGGCAAAAATTAAAGACTAAAATTGTCAGTTTGAATACCACATTCCTATTACAATCACCAGTGTATGCTAAAGAATTAGGATTTATTCACCAAATCGCTATTTTGTAGAAAGGGATGTGGGAAACCTAAATAATAATGATTATCATATGTTTATTAGATAATGTGCAAATTCTCACAATTTCAAAATATGCAAAAAAAATAATATGTACTGCATTGAATTTATAAATAAAACTGCAATAATTGTGCTAATATAAGGCATTGGCTAAAAAGTATAAATATATATGTAAAAAAAATGAATGTGACTGCTGCCCGGATAAACAGCCTACAAATTTTGACGCAACCCACAACGAACTTAAAAACTTAACCTACCTCTTCCATATAAAAGTGAATAAAAATATTCACATTATTTAAATTAAAAAATAGTATATATAGAACGAATTATCAAAATGTGGGAATAAATTATTAAATACTATTAATAACATTTGCCCAAAAAAATAGTCAAATGTTCGCTTAGGGTACCTTGTTTTAAACCTTAATGAAAATATTAATTCGGATATTGGGAGCAAAATTGGTCTATGTAGTGATTTGGCTAAAAACATAGTAATTTGTGTTTATACTATAGCGATTGTTTTATAAGGCGATCCAATATAAAAAAATATTTAAAAGATTGAACAAATTATATATCTAATGATTATAATAACACATTGTATAAGCTATTATGAATTTAGCGAAATTGCGTAGCACTGACATTTTTGAATTTTTAAATTACAAAAATTAATATATTTTACATATGTATGCATTACACATAAAAATGACCAAGCTAGTTTCTGAAATAGATTTCCCTAAATTAACATTATAAACGAATACTTTGAGTAAATTCTTAGTTTATAAAAAAAAATTTAAAATGCTTAATTGTATATCGAGGGGTATGTGTCAAAAAAAACTTTTTAGGGATTCACATGTAAACACTACTTTAAATTTAAAAAAATATAGAATGATTAAAAATCTTATATACGATTGTCACATTAAATAAAATCGTATAAACTCGACCAAAAACAAAGTTGTATGTATTCTTTTCGTTAGAATAAATATACAAATTTATAATTTTAGGTCGCAAGAATATTATATGGCAAATTAGCTCAAGCAAGGAAATTTTTAGGATCGATCCATGGACAAAGATTTTATGGCCCGGTCCAATTTTAAAAACCGGTCCATTAGGTTGGCTAACTCTAAAATATTTGACAGGAGCCATTTAATAAAAAAAAAGTAAAAAACAATTTAAATCGGACAAATATGATATAATATCATATACAATGTAAATTAATTATATTCCGTCCAACCCAAAATTCTTTCAAGTGCCACGAGTAAGCTAAGAAATAATTCAATATTGAGCCCGAAGGGCCTACGTGACCCGTTACACTATTGTTTAATCTATATGTTCAGATTCGTTTGATGACAAGTTTGAAGTGGTGGTCAGCGGACGCTGTTTGAGCAAATGTTTAGGACTACCATCACTTTTGGTGGTGCGATATTTAAAATCCGTATCTACGTTAGGTAAATGGTCAATTTGTGTCGTATCACCAATTTCATTATGAGTCTTATCCTCCTCTCGAGCTGAATGAAAAGACGGCGTGGCATCCAGGGTTGGAGCTATAGGTTTATGTTTCCGTGCTGGGTTGAAATGATTGCAATAAGGGCACCGAAAGGCTATGATATCAAGGTATAAAAAAAAAATTTGTATTTAATATTGATTGAAGTTTGTAGTAAACATACAATGAATGGTATCTTAGTATTTAATGCCCTCTTAAAATTTTTTTGGAAACGCCAGTTTTTTTATATAACAACCTCTCTAAATCGAATAAAAATATGTATAGTTTCTTACGAAGCGCATTACACAGATCAATTAAAAACAGAGAACCCTTTAAAATACAAACTCCTATAACACCGAACAATAAAATAAGCATCATTTATGGCAACTATAGTTTTTGGTCAAGTTTTTGGCGCTGATCACGAATATGAAATCAGAATTTTAGCCAATGCCTCAGATTTTTAGTTATTCGGTGTCAAAGTTGAGATTTTTCAATTTTGGGGGTATTTTAGGCTTATCATAAAACCTATGGGTAGTAACAAAAGTCTATAAATATATTTAGATAACGAAAACATTCATTATTAACGTAAGGAGTTTAATTTTTTTAAATATTTAATTTTTTTTTTTATTTTTGCATTTTTATAAAATTAGTGGTTTTCGTCATAAAATCCGTTTTTTGGTCCTAAATAACTAGAAAGTAAATTGCTAATAATTTTAGGTAATAACCTTTTTCAGATATGTTTTTTATAAAGAATCTGAATATGCCAATAGATTTATTGTAAAATTAATAGTAAAAAAAATTTTGTGAATTTTTTTCTGAACTTTGGACGCGGTTTAAAAAAAATTGGAGGCATTGGAAAAAAAACTAAACCCGGGATTATCGCAGGAAAATTCTTTACACAACCCTCAAATATCGTTTATGTTGTTTTTTTTGTTGTCCAGTGTAATCTTTTCCGTTTCTATTTTTAAGCGCCAATTTTAAAATTGTTTACCGTGTTTTTGGTCAAAAATTGGAAGCCAGTTATAAATATTAACATAAATATGTATGATGCTTAAATATTGATGTTTCATTATTCCATATGAAAAATTGAAGCGGTTAATTTTATTCCAAAGGTCGCAAAATCAGTGAGTTTTGTCAACGGCCATTTTCTCGAAGATTGTAAGGCTTTAAAGCACTGTCCCGGGGGTGATTCGGAAAAACGGATCTCTCAAACATTTCAAATTACCATTTTTTAAGCTTTCCTTAAAATGTTTCATTGAACACCACAATAAAGTAATGCTAAGTGTGAAAAACTAAAAATAAAAAATATCCCAACCAATATATTCGAATTCCTCGCGTAAAGCCATGCCATTGTGACCATGACAAGCATTACAGATAAGGGCATAACGGTATTGGGCATTTCCGTCTTGAAGAAAGTATTCAATGAGTCGGTCCAACACTCCTTTTTCAGTTGATGGAAAAGCAGAATTATTTTGCAAATTAATATAACTGACGGGTAATATAGGACGGGGAGTCCTACATTTTGGAGATGAAACTGCAGATGATTTATCAGTTATTGCCAGAGGTTTGATCAAGCTTGTTTGCCCTAAGGTGCCGTTGATAGATTTGAAAAGGGGTGTGTTTAGTTGATTTTGCTTGTGTTGCATTGAGGTGGTACCTTATTTTTCATGTTTGATTAAAATTGGTTAAATTATATAATCATGGTATTACAACATATTTAACCACTTGTTGCCGAAATATTTTTATTTATTATTTATTTTTAATTTTTTTTTAACAATTTTTATTAACGAGATTATGAATTAATAAATTTTAAATATTTTAATCTCGTGTTATTATACAAAATATAACACATATTGACAAACTAACCAAAAAAATAATATCAAAAATTTCAAAGCTTTAAGGTTTTTTTAAATCGTTTAACGTTTTTAAGATCACTTGAAGCTTTTGAAATTAAATTATACAAATTTAGGATATTAAAAAAATCAGCAATAAAGGTTACAAAAGTCAAATTAATTTATTCAAAACAAGATTTTTTCAATTTTTAGAATTTTTATTAGGATCAAAGATTTAGTTTTTCTTCTAATTTTTTTTGAAAGATAAAAAAAAACGTAGAAAATTTCATATATTATAAAATATAGTGAATCTCTGTTGCCATATTAACACCTTGTAAAAAAATGGTAAAGAATTACTTAATTGTATTTTACTTTCAAGTTTTTTTGGGTCAAAAACGGATTTTAAGCAATATAAGAAAAACAATCAAACGCATATATTAAATATATCGTTAATCCAAATATGTTTTTCTGTTTTCACCTTTTGTTTATTATTGGTCAAAATACCCCAAAACAAAACTTCATTTTTAAATAAATAAAAATTTAAGGCATTGGAAATTCTGGTTATGTAACCGTAAGCATCAAAAGCTTGATGGATAACAATAGTTACCATTATGACTCTAGAAAAATTATGCAAGGTTTGTTGCATGGTGTTATTGATTTAGTCAATTTTTGAAGTTAAAATTTTACATGGCCAGAAGCATAAAAATTATTAGGAACAAAATTAGGAAATTATAAAAGACACAATTTATTGTGTTACATATTTTAGGAAGAAGCAAAATTAATTTCCATAGACAAAAATAATATAATTAAAATTGATAGCAAAAGTAGTAATAAATTTAAAAAAACTATAATTAAAATCAAATAATATTTTGACATATATTGTCAATTTAGTTAAGTTATTTTTTATCAGTTGTCAAAATAATAAATATTATTATAAAATTAAAAATGTAAATAAAAAAAAATCAGTAAAACCTGAATGATTAGATCCATTGGTTGATACACTTTGTATTGATCTTTCAGCTGACAACTTATCAAACTTTTTTAATATTTCTATTGCATTTTTGTAAGTTTCAGTTTCTTTTATATTGTTTAAAATTTCTGTTTTTTTCTTGATAAGTTCTTTAACCCTAATATCTAAAACATAAGTACATAATTTATTTTGTAATACCTGAAGTTGATTTATAATTTTCAAAGTATAAATACATCAAATTTTTAATAGCCCAAACACTATTTATATCATTGTTAAAATAAAATTACATGAAGGGAATTGATATTAAAAGGGTAATAACATAAATTCTGAATTCTGTGGAATAGTTGAAATACAAACAACCAAGTCCTAACAACATAATTACTGTGGAAAACAATAACAGTTTAATGTAATATTTCTTAAATTTAAGATTATTAAAATCTCTTATTTCATTAATTCTTTTAATTTCCTAAAACATATAAAAAAAAGTCATAAAGTTTTAAATAAACAATATTTGTTAAAATTTATATATAATATTAAATTTAAGATAATATTAAATAAAATTACATGATCAATGTCTTCAAGTAATTCAATTGTCGTTTTTTTCTATATTAATAATGCTAATAATGAGTTAAACAATTATCAGATAAATTTTCAAATAAACTTTAAATTTGGATGTTATTAACCCCATGATCTCCACACACGCATATAAAGTTTGGTTAGGCCATGTCTCATTTCGTTTTCATATTTTTTTACAAATAATTATAAAAACGGGTATTTAAAAGTAACTATTATGCCCAAATAATATTAGAATAAAGATACTGATTTTTTCTGGTTCCTCTTGCAAATTGATAATTCTCCCCCTCCTTCAAAAATTAATTTTAGATTTGAGAAAATAGTTTATGCTAGAATATTTAAATAAATTGTGTATCAAATAAATATTTTTATAATATATTATTTGGGAAGAATAATATTTAGTGCCTTAACATAAGGTTTCTATTAACTTAGATATTCTAGGCTAGAGGTTGGCAACAATCTAGGGAGACATTAGTTTTTTAATTAAAAAGAATTAGTACCCGAACTGCTATCCGCTACTATAATAGTACTAATATTGAGCCCCAAATTTACGTTAGGTTTAATTCATCACATACGGCCAATTTTATAAACACAGGAATAGAGTTAATGAACCAGATAGAGACAAAATTGATAACCACATTAAATATTAATAATAGCACAGTAAAAATCTAAGTCCCTCAAAAAGAAATTTAATTATTAACTTTATTTAAAATACGCCCCTACAGGCAACCAACCCAGTTAGTAGTTGCCTATTACATTAAACAACCAACCACCTTTTCAATGGACACCCAGGTTCCAATATCAATAATACCCTAAGAAATAATAAAAATTTAAAGGACACAAAGGCTGCGGCTAATACTAATTTCAAAATTAAAAAAATATTATAAAAAATTACCGGCTAATATTAAAAAATGAGAATTAATATGATTTGGTCGTTTTAGGATATGCCTAACAAAAATTTTTGAAAGAAAATTTTATTTTTTTTTATAATTGCCACCTTAGTGTTAATTAAATGCGCTCAATTATTCAAAACTTTTTTTTTCACTAGCACAGCGAACGGCAACAATATCACTCTAACATACACAGGAAACGACGTTTCTTTAATGGGCATTATAATATATAAACCGACAATGAAATTTTATAGGCTGAACTATGGGTGTTTACCGTAAATATAACCCGGAGGTCCGCCAGAAATTTAGCAAAATGTTGTCATAAGATAAGACATTAACAAATGATTCAATATACAGCATATGATCCTTTGTTTAGAATAATATGTAATCTAGCCGATAAAGAGAATACAATTATAGCTCATTAGTGTTAGGCTTATCCTAGCCCTAACAAGTAATGTTAACAGTACCTCTAGCAACTAACCAACCACGTATTTAGTAACACGCCCGAAAATATCAAGTCTGATACCTGTTTAACGAAGAAATTAATATAGATTTCTAGGGGTCATCAACGAGGGACTGAGAAAATCACATCAAATCACACAGTAAATCCAGATACCTCGCTTATATACCTCATAGGACCCTAGCACATGCAATAATAGATGATCGATAAAATCTTGTTAAAAGGGAAGGGAATTTGAGAGCTGTCTGTTTTCTGATAACATAATCCCACCGATAAACGAATAAGAACTCAACGTAAGCGGTCTGTTCCCAAATAATATCTCACCGATACTCCCAGTGACCCGGACCCAAGCTGTCTTTTATCAATTGTGACTTTTCTCACACACCGAAGGGATGTTGACTGGAACTAACCTGGTCGGAAGAAGGAGCTATGGGCTAACGAGTGGTCCAACCCTGGAGGAGGTCCTATTAATCTGCAATAGCCTCCACGGACAAAATTACAACTTTAAGGGGGGAAGGGGTATTATGCCTAAATGATACTAGGAGCAAAGTATTATTAGTTTTTTTCCTTTTATTCTGCCCCTCTTACCAAATAATAATAATAATAGTAAATAATATTACACGGGATGGCAAAATACTTGAAAAGTACTAGTTTTTCTATCCTGATTTCGCAACTCTCGTTTATTATTTTTATGGAGAGAAAAAATTTTGTGTTTTATTATTTAAAGTGAAAAACCCTAACCATTTAAAAAACTTGGCCTCAATGATGTCTTGTAATTTTTCGATCATTCTTAAAATCAAACTATAAAATTTTATAGGATTAACATTATGAGCGTGGGGGCAAAACACATAACCGCAATTCAACTAACCTCTGTTTTTACGTGCCTTATAATTATTTTGGCCAACGGGCAAAATATAAATAAACTTAATCCTAGCCCAAACTATCTTAAGCCAATCCCTTAAAACTCAACTTTAGACTAGCCCATATATAACCCTGCCTAATGGATAGATGCAGTATAATACTACCTGTAGTAACCCTAAAAGGTATTTCTTTGCTTTAATTTAAAAATTCAAGCGTGTCCCTTTTTAATGGTTGGGTAGGTAAAAAAAAGTCACATGAAGTACATGGTGCAGGGCAAACGTGCCCCAATATTTAACCTTCTATATTTAAAGATATATTAGAGTTTAAGATAATTTTTTAAATTTATGATCAGACAAGGAAGGGCATTCCTTCTACACTCTTTTATTGTATATTTTAAAACAAAAATTTTTAGTTGGGTCATATTGTAAATTTAAGTCGTGACGGACCAATAAATAGATTCGGGAGCCGGGCCTAAATTGAAAAATATGTTGGACGGGCCGGAATATCATTGTACAATGAAATTTATTTGAACGCACCCTTAGCAATTACAAAAATAAATTTTATTTACAACGCCTAACCCGTGATGAAATTTCTTTATTAAACATTAAAAATATTATGACATATAAATTAATACTATATGAACTTGTGATTTGTATTTATGCATATGTTTAGGGAATGTACACTAAAAAATAAAAATCACATTCTTGACTAAGGTAATAATTACACTACAAAAAATCAAAAAATTAAAAATGAATTAAATATAGGATGGTACATAGATAAGGATATAATTGATTAACAAGGGTCAAAATATTAGAATTAAAAAGGTATCATTAAGACTAATTCTGCAGCTTATACATTTTTTTATCCCGTTTCGTTAAAACAATCGTCCTCAGCCTGTCTTTAACATCAAAAATTGGTAAAAAATGCTTAAAATGACATTGCAACCTAACAACTCAAAAATTACAAAGTATCGAAAATTTGCTTTTACGTAATAAGTTATTTAGAAATTTGAGTTTTTAATAAATATGTATTTTTAGCTTAATTTATTAAGCATTTATTAAAACATATATTAACTTTCCCATTGCCAAAGTCAACAAAATAAACTGGACTTTGAAATTTTAAGTTATAATTATAATATATTAGTTAATTAATTGGCTTTAAAAATTTCAAAAATATTTATTCTTTGAGTCAAGTCACAAAATTTTGGCTTTATGATATTACCCGATTAATCAAAAAAAAAATTTATGACGGAAAACTTTAGATCAGTGGTATTACACAGGTCAACAATTTTTTGAGAGTTATGAGTTAACTACAGAGACAGGGCTGTTATAAATTCCCATGGCTAAAAACCGGGAATGGGAGTTCGGAATTCCATTCCCGGGAACGTTCCCGTTTTACTTTCCGGGAAACCTTTCCGAATGAGCTAGCCGGGAAGGGGAAGAAAACTAATGTTAATAAACAAAAAATATTTAATCTCACCTACATTACACAATAAAGGGTAAAGTACTAAAAGAGTAAATAGTATTTTTAATTTACTCTAAGTTCATAGTAAATTTTAAGCTAGATAGTAGGTAAATTTGCTTTAATAACATGCATTTTAAGGTTTCCGGCGTTCCCGGAGTCAAAATTAAAGAAAAATCGGAGTTCTTTCCGAGTTCCGTATTATAGGAAAATAGGAAGGAATTCCTTTGTACGGAAAGGGGAAGGAACGTTCGGAATTTTTAACAGCCCTGTACAGAGATCAAACCTGCCATCTTAAAAAAAAAAATCCGTTTACCGTTTTTCCTAATCAAACTTAGTTAGTCAGTTATAAACAATGAAAATTTTAGAAAAAAAGGTTAAAAAACCCAAAAAATTCAAAATTTATTTTTGCATATTCACAATAGTTAAACTGTTAAATTTAAACTTCGAATAATATTTTCATCAAAAACCGATAATATATCGTGTCGTAGTTTGGACGCGAAATTTTTGTATTATTTAAATGCCGATGTACTTGATATATTAATAAAATTTATTTTTCATTATTTGTGATTAAAAATATAAGTTACAAGGAATTTTTATATGCAAAAAAAATTTTTAATTTTTTTTAGGGTATTTAGATCTGTCAATTTGGTCAAAAAGGCCATTTTTCGTTATAGACGGATTTAAGGAGCCAAAGACGGAAGAAACTAAGAAAAACGAAAAATATATGAATTTATGGCATCATGGGCATTCTTTTATGTTTTCATAAAATTCACCTTTCTAACATTGATGTTTGTTGACCTGTGTTATATAAGCCTAATTTAATTCGATCTGGGGTCCAAGGTGAATTCAGTATCAGTGATAGAGAAATTTGAGTTTATAAGTGGACAAACTGGTTAAATATTTAGCGAAAGAGGAGTTTATTCATAAAAATAAAAATCTTAAATTTTTTTTCATTTTTATGCAAAGTTTCCAAATCATTAGGACTTAAAAAATTAGCCATCTTGAGAGTATTTGAATATATGAGACTTCAGTGAGACTTTGCAGCACGTATTTTGAATTGATTAATCACATATTTTTCGAATATCATAGCGAAGAAGAGGTCGAAAAATGCGATGGAAAGGAGGATTAGTCGTGATTGCAAGATGGGTGGTAATTTGAGAATTAAAAGGTTAAGAAAAATTTCTGGCATCCATCCCAGGCTTAAGCAAACGGCCAAACCTGTAAAAATAAATAATTGAATCAGAATTTATGAATTTAACAAATAATAAGATACAAATAAAACAAACAGTTTTTATATAAAAGAATAAGTTAAATAAAAATATAAAATAATAGTTCTTTACAAAATATTTGAGGCCAACGATTTTAAATTATCTGAATATGATAAAATTTATTATTATTTTCAAATTAAGAGTTGTTTGCCATCGAATTAACTGCCGCTTAACTCACATTAAAGTTGTAGGTTAAAAAATAAATATCGTGTGCCAATAAACCTTTGAATTTTGTATTTTAATATTGATTAATGACCTTTAAAATTAAAAAATGTTAAATTGTAAAAAATAATTTCCAATACTTTCATTCACCGTACGAATAGCTTGAAAGGGAACATTAAATCGCCCCAAGTAAGATTAAATGCCAATTATATGTAATGGGTACTTGAAAAATTTAAAAAAAGCACACAAATTTTAAAAGGCCCAAATAATTATGGGCCTCGTATTCCCCACTAACTGAATGGGAAATTAGTATATGTTAGAGTCAAACCCAGGATTTTTTCAAAAAAAGGAAGTGGAAAGAGGAATAAGGTAGACGTGGTAAATATTTTGGAGAATCACTGAGTTTGTCATATAAGCCTAGTTTTATTGCATTTTTATAAGATAGCAATAATTATTTTTTAGCAAAAGGCGCACCAAAGTCACCCCCCCCCCCTACCCAATGTGTATGTCGCCTAGTTATTGGCACAAATCAGCAAAATTTTCAATTAAACTCGACAAATATCAATATCTAAAAAAAAGTTATGCCATTGAAATTAAATAATCCCCATGAGGACCTTACCTCATATATATTATTCGTTTTGTGAAATTTCGGCTAAATAAAAATCACCTGTAATTTAGTTTTTGTTTAAAATAGTGAGGATTTAAATTTTAAAGTACATAAAACTTTTATATCAACATTGATATTATATAAAATATTTGGGACCAGCCATAGAACAGGAATATTATCGGGGTTCATTGAACATATTATTTCAGGCACGATTCTAGACCCCTATTGGGGGGGCAGTGCCCCCCCCCCCCCCCAAAAAAAATAAAATATTAATTTTTTGTTCCCCCCCCCCCCCCCCCCCCCCCCCCCAAAAAAATACATAGTAATTTTATTATTGCCCCGCCAAAAAAAATTAAATTTGCCCACCCAAAAACGTATATATGTTATTCTTTTTCCACATAATATAATTAAATTTGCTCCGCCAAAAATATCTAAAAAATATTATTTTAAAAATATTTACTTTTTTTAAAAAGTGTTTTCATTCTTCAACACTTCGTTAGAGAGATCAATCTAACATAGAAATTATTTCTGGTTGTTAGATATATAGAAAAATTTGATTTTACATAAAGCTTTATATTTGTGAAAGCAATTCATAAATCTGATGCCTAAGAAATTTTCTCACTTGTCAACAATCTTTTGTTAGTATATAATCTAGAACCAAAGAACCTGATCGCACAATGCTACGATGGGGCGAACGTAATGCTCGGGGAAAAAGGTGGTAAGCAAAATAGCTGGACACCAATGTCCCGTATATTCACTGCTTTAACCACCGATTGCATCTTGTTGTGTCTTGAAATTTTAAGTGAAGGGAAAGATTTTTTTGATATTTTTTCTTCCCTTCATAAATTTTTTCAACACGATGCAATCAAGGTAGTGAATGCTGGACCATACCCCGGCTTTTGCCCCATCGGTGGTGTGGTCACTACCTGGCCATTGTTTTTTTTTAAGATTATATAAAAATATTAAAGAGTCTTTTGATTAAAAATAAATTTTTTTTTATATCTTCAGGTCACAGGGCCGAAGCGTCGGAGGTTTTTTACCATATTATTTTTAATGTATTTATCATGTAAAAAATTATTTTATTTATTAAAAATAATTATAGATCAATTTCAATACAAAACGATTTATGTTTTAAAACTTATGATTTAATACACCACTGTTTGTTAGAAATTATATTAAGAAATATAAATACATTTGAAGATTTATTCAAAAACTGTTTTGCTAATACTTTTTTAAATGAGACTAGTTTATCTATGGATAAAAGAAAAACTAATAAAGATTTTACTGATTTTTATTTATTTTCTACTCATAAATTCGAGAATATTTTAAATATTAATGATAAATTAAAAAGTATTTATTTTAATATTATTAATTTATTTATTGATTCTTTTAATAAGAGATTTTTTACTGATAATATTTATTTAGAATATTTAGATTCCCTTTATAAATTTGATAATCCTTTTTTTAGATATAAATAAATTAGAGCCTCTTTTAAAAATAAGTAATATTGATAAAAATTCATTAACTAAAGAAATTGACGTAGCCAAAACATTTTTAATAAGAAAACTTAATAATTACAAAGAATGTGTTACTAATGATTTTGTTAAATTTTTATATGATTACAAAAATGCGTTTTCTAATCTATCTAACATTTTTTCTATAAGTTTGTTATATGGCTCTTTAACGTCGAGTTGTGAGGCCACATTTTCTCCTTTAAGAAGGATAATAACTTCTAGTAGGCTGGCAAGTAGAGTGGCCTGCGTAAATGTGATTTGTTTCTTCTACACGAAAAATCATTAACCGGGGCGTTGGATTTTGATGAATTTTATAATTTAATCAAAACAACCTCGCATGAAATAGTTAGATTAATAGAATACACTGCTCATAATCAGCTTACTATTTTTAGACATGGCAAATTTTTTTTATGCGCATTTAACGTTAATGTTCATGTTGATAAAATAATACTTACAATTAATTTCCAAATCTTATATCTTTTTAACAATTGATATTAGTGAAAACAATTAATTTTAATTCACATATCCAATTTATAAACGCAATCATTTTTTTTATGAATATAATAAATTACTATTAATTTGTTAAAAAATTTTGAACATGTATTCAATTGTTGTACATGTATATTTTTTGCCGTGACCGAAGGCGGCAAAAAAAATTTTTCTGCCCCCCCCCCCCCACGAGTTTTTTTTGCCCCCCCCCCCAAATGGAAAAGCTAGAATCGGGCCTGTATTATTTTAAGTTTGAATTTATATTTTAGCTGTTGTAAATATATAAAAATTTAATTTATTTTTGTTTTTAAATCTTTTTGTTTTATTTTCAAATGTTCTATATTTGTAATTCAATAATGTTAAATATTTGTAGCTGACCTACAAGGTTTGGTTAGAAAAAATAGTAAATGGATTTGATAATCTATCATGGCAGGTTCGGTTCTCTGTAGTTAGCTCTTAAGTTTCAAAATTTTGTTAACCTGTATTATATGACTTAAATCACATCAAGTAAGAATTACACTGGACAACCAAAATAACAAAAAAACAACAAAGGGTTTTGTGGATTTTCGTGCAATAACGATCCCGGGTTTTTTTTCCAATGCCTACAATTTTTTTTAAACACGTCCAAAGTTCAAAAAAAAATTCACAAAATATTTTTAGCTATTGATTTTCATAAATTCTATATGCATATTCAGATATATTATAAAAAACATATCTAAAAAAGGTTATAGCTTAAAATAATTAGAAATTTACTTTCAAATTATTTTTAATTAAATGTAGGACAAGCACCACTAATTTAAAAATGAGAAAAATATAAAAAATTCAATATTATATAAAAATTTAAACGCCTTTAATAATGAATGTTTCTGAAATCTAAATGTATAAAACTTTTTTTACTACACATAAATTTTATGATATAGAAGCCCAATATACAAAAATAAAAAAATCTCAACTTTTACACAAGATAAAGGCATTGGCTAAGGTTTCATATCCGTGATTACCAAAAAATTGACCAAAAAATTTACCATAATGCTTAAGGTCGTCCAAATTTTGTTGTCCAGAGTTTTTAGTCCTGTTTGCCGTTTTTTCTAATCAAATTAGTAAGTCAAACATTTTGAAAATTTAATTCTAAAAATAATTTTTTTAAACCCGGATATATTGATGTCAATTAGAAGTTGGAGTAAAAAATATTTTGTACAACCGTGGATGTGAAAGTTTGATATACTAAAAAATTTATTATTACCATTGCAGTCACAGTAAATTATTTAATATAAAAAAATATTTCTCTCTAATTAAAAAAACTTGAAGTCGTAAAATTAGTCAAAATATTTGCCATATTTCAACTTTCTCGTATTTGTAGTGTCAAATCGAAAAAAAAATATTGGAACAAAATATGAACCTTCATACATTTTTGTAGTCCAGAAAAAAATAATAATAAATGTTAAAAAATGTAATATCGATGATAATATTAATAGAAAAATAAAAAATGTATAATTATACCCATTTTGAAAATAAAAAAATATCGCTGCTAGGTCTATAATGAATTAGATATAACAAATGAACTTTATAAGATTTAATACGATAAAAGTTTTCTCATTTAATATTTTTTATGCGTTATTTAGGTGTCAGAAATGTTTGGGAGGTTTTATGAACGCCATACTTGTTTGTTGCTTATAAAACGTCTTGACAAATATTTTAACGTTCCTGAATATTGCATAAATAAGAAATTGTTGCTAAAAATTCATATTTTGATACATGTTAAGTTTATATCAAGCAAACAACTTGTATGAATTGTTACAAAGCGTACAAAAATTTACTTAGGCTATCAAGGACCCAAAATAAATGTTATAAAGCTTTTTAATTGCGTATGTTTCACCGAATTTATAGTTGTTGTTGTTATACATATGTAATAACATTAATAAAAAATTTCATTTGTCCTATTTGTATGTTATCGGTGGGGCCAGGCACGAAAAAAATTGAATTTGCCCCCCCCCCCCCCCAAAAAAAATACATAGTAATTTTATGTTTGCCCCCCCCCCCCCTCCCAAAATACATGGTAATTTTATTTTTGCCCCCCCCCCCCCCCCCAAATGCTATATTTTATTTTTTCTTTCACATAATATAATTAAAGATCCGCCAAAAATATGTAAAAAATATTATTTTTAAAAATATTTACTTTTTTTTAAAAATAGTTTTCATTCCACTTCTCATCCGCTAGAGAAATCAAACTAACACGGAAATTATTTCTGTTGTTTCAAGATATATAGAAAAATTTGATTTTACAGAAAGCTTTATATTTGAGAGAGCAATTCATAAATCTGATGCCTAAGAAATTTTCTCACTTGTCAACAATCTTTTGATAGAAAATAATCTATAACCAAAGAACCTGATCACACAATGCTACGATGGGGCGAACGTAATGCCCGGGGATAAAGGTGTTGTTCAAGTGTTTCTAAGCAAAATAGGTGGACAACATGTCCAGTATATTCACTGCTTTAACGACTGATTGCATCTTGTTGTAGATTGTCTTGAAATTTTGATTGAAGGGAAAGATTTTTTTGATATTTTTTCTTCCCTTCATAAATTTTTTCAACATGATGCAATCAAGGGAGTTAGTGAATGCGGGACCATACCTAAGCTGTTGTCTTATGGGTGGTGTGGTAACTACGAGGCCATTTTTTTTCTTAAAAAATTACATAAAAATATTTAATATTTTATTTAAAAATTAAAAATAAAATAATATATCTTCAGGTCACAGGGCCGAAGCGTCGAGGTTTTTTGTCCATATTAATCATCAATTTATTTTTTTGCATTTATCATTTAAAAAATTATTTTATTTATTAAAAATAATTAATGATAATGCAAAACAATTCATGTTTGTAAAACTTTTGTACACCATTGTTTGTTAGAAATTTAACAATTAAGAAATACAAATACATTTGAAGATTTATTCAAAAACTGTTTTGATATATATAATACTTTTTTAAATGATAATAATTTATTTATAGATAAAAAAACTAAACCTAAAAATTGTTCTGATTTTTATTTATTTTCTACTCATAAGTTTGAGAATAATTAAAATAATAATGATGAATTAAAAAGTATTTATTTAAATATTTTTGATTCTTTTAATAATAGATTTTTTACCGGTAATATTTATTTTGAATTTAGATTCCCTTTATAAATTTGATTATCCTTTTTTTGATATAAATAAATTAGAGCCTCTTATAAAAATAAGTAATATTGATAAAAATTCATTATCTTAAGAAAACGTCTAAAATCAAGAAACACAGTAAAAACCTATACATTTTAATTGTCATAATTGAGTTTAGCCATCAAAAAATTCATTAATTCGCAAGTTATAATAAAATAGAACAAAATTGTTTATAAAATTTATATTTTTTTTGCAATTTCATGCACTTTTGACAACCGTTAAATAACCTAAAACGATGAATAAACGATAAACCATGATAAATAAATAAGAAAGAATTTCAGGTTTAGCGCAATGATGACATCAACGCAGAATTTTTAATTAAATCTGGACGTGTTTGAAAAAAAGTGCAAATGAATTTTGAGAAAGGATATATCTTTTATGCCAAATCGTATAAATTTCGTATAGATTTTCATTATCCCGACTGTTTTAATTTGTCTATATTGTATACATTTTGTAAAACGATATGCTAAGTCAAATATAATAAGTTAAAAAATTAAGAAAAATTCCGAAACATGTCAAAAATGGCGATTTAAGGAAAAAAAACATATTTAAAATACTTAACAAAAATAAGTTCCTTACATAAAAACCACAATTATGGTGGTTAACAGCATCAATATGTAGATCCCAACATCTTTTTTAAAGTTCTTAACGAAATTTTCAATAAAAAGTTGCACTATGACCCGCCCCCCCCCCCCCCCCTCATTTAAGAACTCGACACAATTTTGAAATGCATTGCATTTTACGACGTAAAGCGGCAAACATTAAACTGTCACCAAAAGCGGAAATATTTTCTCTTAGGTCTTCAGGGACCTGATTTTTCTATTAAATATATTGTAAAACAATTTTTTTTTTAAATATATCGGGTTTTCCTTAATCGATTGTAGCAATGTTTTCAGTGTCAACTTTTATAATAAAAAAAAATAAAAAAACAAAGTTTGTCATTGCATTTTATGGATAATAAAATCTCCCCTGACATTTTCATGGGATTAAAGTACAAAAAGGAAATGCATTAAAGGGGAAAAAACAGTTTCAAGGTTACCAGTCAAATAAAACCGTTAAGCTACAAAATTGACATCTCAGTGGCTAATAGGACAGGCCTTTAAACGCTTGGATATTATAAATTTTTAACAAAGAAACGTAAGTTACAAGGACTGAGATATACCTTCATTATAAATAAATAAGAATTAAAAAAATTCATGAAAAATTGTTCAATTAATCAGTGTTTAATTATTTGTAAGAGTTGGAGTTCAAAATATTTGGCAAAATTAGCCATATTTTGAACTCAACTCTTTACCATTTTACCCCCCCCCCCTTATTTGAAAAAGTTCAAATAAAAAAAAAATTCCTTTCTCTTGCAACTCACCTCATAAAAATTAATTTTAAAAATAAATAATTCTCAAAAAAATGCATTTTGTTTCTTTTCTCCTCAAGAGCTCAAATGGCTTCTCTGAACAAGCTGAATAACCAAATGAACTCAATTAAAATGTAAAAATCTGGAATTTCTGCGTTGTTAAGCTTATGAGTATGAATTAATAAAAAACGGCATTTAGTACCCAAGAATACCAAATTAAGGAAATATTATTAAAAAGTTAATAAATTTGAGCTTGTTTTTTTTAAAAACTTATGAAAATTTTAATTATTATAATAAAATGTAAAAATAACAAACATGAGTTTGGCCATATAAAAAACTAAGTTTTCCAAAAATTGCCTGGAGTACCTCACTGACTCATTTGAAAAAATTTCATATTGAAAAAAAAGAAAAGAGGTTCATTAATACTATTAAAACTCCGTTTTACCAAAAAATAAAAAATTGAGTTCTTTTTGATTAAAATGAGGAATATTCATTTTTTTGTAAATAAAAATTTTTCATTTGAACATTTTTCACCCCCGTGAAAAAGTGAATTCCCTCATATTCACCTTTTTCTTTCCTCACCATGAACTAGAATTGAGGAATTCACTGCGGCTGAATTCTTTTTTATTAAACACTGCAATTAATACTTTTTTCGTATAAAATTCGATGCTTAAAGTAATTAAACAGTGTTGATAATAGCTCGACAATAAATTCCAATTAAAACTTAGGGATATAATAATTTAAATAAAATCTGATACGAAAAACAAAACCAATGGAACTTACTTTTGTTAATCATAAATTCGATTAAAAAAAGTTAATTTCTGAATTTGCAATCCAGATTTGATCAAGTTAGTCAAAATAATTAATATTGGGGAAGAATCGTTTGCTATACATGCACTTCTTAATCGCGACATGACCAAATCATTGCTATACTGTACAATAATTATTGTTCAAAGATATAGCAACTACTGATAAATAATGCCATAAATAATAATAAAATTTTGTATAACAAATTAAGTTTTGATTATATAATTTTATATTTTTGGAGGAAAAATCAATTAATTTAGCAATAATTTGAAAAATTTAAAATGGAATATTTATCATTCTTTTAAATGGTTCATGCTATAATAAATTATAAAATAAATAGCCTATTACCAAATAATCCAACAAGTGTGCACAAAAAGAGCGTATTGTGCCGGATATCCCAGAGGCGTACACGAAACCTGTGAGCCGAGCTTTCGTAGAAAATGAGGGCGAGCCAGAGGTACTGAAACACCGAGGTTAAAAAGATGGCAGTGGTCTCGTGCGAGCGCATATCTTCTTCCGGATCGAGTTCTGGATCGTAGGGAACGAACCAAGGAGCTTCACGGACGTAGCTGTAGGTAAAAACGAGAAAGGTTACATGGATTACAGTTTGGGATGAGACGGAAATGAGGGTCGGGGCAGAAATGAGAGAACTATCAGGCCAGAACGGACTAAGGGCCGTGGCTGCGGAAAAAACTAATCCGTTTTGAGAGGAAGAAGAAGGCCCCGAAGATTCATTCGAGATGGGTGTAGGCCCGATTCGGCCATAAAATATGGCGAGAATGGTTATGGTGCATAGGTCGATGTAGACGAACTGTGGGTCACTCAGGTTGGCACCGGTCCAGTGAAGCAACAAGACTGAAGCGAATTGCACGAGACTCGTTACGGCCATAAACTTGAAAAGGCCGAACGAGGTAACGAGTGAACATCGGCCCTCTCGGAGGAGATGAATTACGCAACTCACGTCATTGTGCAAAGAAACAAACGGGGCTGCTAAGCACGAATTACTCCCAGCCATTGATGGGTGTTGCTTCTTCATCTTATCATGGTCGTTATCGATATCAACTGTCAGCGCTTCGAAAAATTTTCCATCCTTCGACAACTCATTTAACGATTTTAATTCTTGCGGTGACGGGCGAGAAAATGCGCCACCGGAATCAATCTTGGAAGCATCTTTGGTTGAGGCCCGTCGAGGTGTCGAAGTAGATGGCGGCCAAAAACATGAAAATTGACTGTACAGATATGTAAAAACTATGTAGCATACCTTTTGAATGTACATCGCTATACGGAAAATATCTTTTCGTACAATGTTTATGCGCGAATGTTTGGTACAATTTTCAGAGTTTTGATTCGAATCGCCCGTATTAAATTGCACGGGAGCCTGGTTAAACTCATTCGTTTTCATAGCCGTATCGATGGGCGTAGTAAACGCTGTGATTAGAGCTACACCAGCGTGCGCTTGTTTAAGGGCATTGCAATCATTTGCACCGTCACCGCACATTAGGACATACCTTTGCTTCCAATGTCTTGTTAGCGGGGTGTGATTATTATTAAACATCAAATTTAAAGATGGGGGTACAGAACTTCCCAAGAACTTTACTAAATGAGCTTTTGCTGAAGGTGACATACGAGCAAAAACTTTAACGTAACCCAGATAAATTAGGTAGGACAAGTATTGAGCTAACTGACTGTTAATTTCTCCGTTTGAACATTTCTCTAAAAAATATTTTGGGTTTGAGCAAAGGGACATTTGTTTGGGAAAACCAGGGGCAATTGATATAACTCCAGATTCGTTAGCTCTTTTTTTATTTATCATAACAATTTCAACGGACGTAGGGTCTAAATCATATCGCTTATTCGGTATACTTTCAGTATCCTTACTAATGCATTCTTCGAGTGCAAGGTTGTCGTAGTAATTGTTCCCACAATCATCTTTCAAAATTGTGAATAAAGATTCATATAAATCACCGGTTATGGCATATGTGTATTGGGGAATAAAAGATATAGCCTCCTTTTGAGTTAAACCCAAATGAGGTGGCAAAACATTGACTGAAGGTAAATTTTTTAACGGATTTTTGGGTCCCCCGATTGCGGTAGAGTCTAAAAGAATAAAAAAAATGGATTTAAGCCATATTCCAAAAATCAAAAATGCAACTTGTAAGGAAAGGGCAAACCTTTAAAGCATTCCAACAATTGTTCTTTGGTCGAGAGAATTTCTAAAGGCTCTTTAGAAGAAGGTCCTATAATGGAACACTGCCGGGCAGCATAGAGGGCTGTTTTAACGTTGTCTCCGGTCACCATGAAGACATCAAGCCCGGTTCGTTTTAGAACATCGACGACGGGTTTACTAGATGCCTTGAGCTTGTTTTCAAAAACTACAAGTCCGAGAAAGGTCAAATTTGCTTCAAGCTAAGCAACAAAAGTATATTTTAGTAATCTAAATAAAAAAGTTTGATCGACAGAATGGTCAAATGCGGTGAACAGAATAAAAAAAATGGGTGCCGAATGTTTAATTAAAAAACAATAAAAGCAGATTTGTAAAACTTTGCATTAAGACGCGTTCAAGCTTCATTGGAAAAAAAATTAAATTTCCAAATTTATATAATTTTCGTTAAAACCTTATGAGATGGATGTAAACGAGAAGTAATTAAAATAAACTTGATCTCTTGGAAGCTTCATAAGTTTTGGCCATTTGACTTTAGGTGGAAAAGGTTTCCAAGCAAGAGCTAGGACCCGGTAACCCTTTGATGTATAACTATCAAGGGTAGAATAAAAATCACTCGGCAAGCTGGATTGATCGCAAATTTCTGGAGATGTTAGCTTCTCGGGAGATCCTTTGGCAAAGAGTTCAAAGTTAGGTGCACCTAATTGCCGGGTTATAACGCTCATGCGTTGAAGTGAGGATAAAAAGGGGAAACATTTAACGACAGCTATTTCGGTGCCTTGAATAATCGGGTTAGGTGAAGTAAGCGATTCTCCTTTGAGTCCAAAATTATTTCCGTCAATATTATTTAAGATTTCACGGACAATGGCAATAATCACGTTGTCGTAGAGGTCGGGCCGAGGCGATCGTTTCCCCATATATTCATGTAAGTTAGGAACTATCTCAAATCCACTTGCTTCAAATAGCTTCAATTCCAACGGATCACCCATTATTTCAGGGTCCATGGGGTCACCAAGTAGAGAAAGAGTATGACAAGTTGCCATGCATTTCTTTATAGCTGTGAGGTGGGTATTTATCACGTTTTTAACGATTTCAAAATAATTTTGAATTCGTAAATCTGAAAATAAAGTTTCTTTTTTTGATTGTTTGCTACTGACAAATGCATACTCCATTATATCGAGCCCTTGTTCAGTCAAAGTTCCTGTTTTATCGAAACACACGGTATTAATGACGCCACACACATTAATCCTTGCCGAATTCAAGCTGAAAATCTGCTGAAACTTGAGTCGTTTGTGAGCGTAGATACTTCCTACTGCCATAGCAGCCGGCAAAGTTGGAGGTACTACTATCGTAATTATGTCCAACGTTCGTAACAAAATCTTTATGGGTTTCTCATGGGCCTTAATTTTAAGCACGAGGGTATATATAAAACCAATCAAGGCAATGCCAAACAAAAATATCACAAATTTGTAGCAATCACGTTCAAAATGAAAATCGTTTGACTTACTATGCTTAACCCCTTTTATAATTTCACCCTTGTAAGTGTGATATCCTGTCCTAAGCACTACAGCTTTTGGATACTCACAATCATAAACACGCGTTTGTAGAACAAAGGTACCGCAATAAAGAAAATGTTTTGCATGGTCTTCCCTATTGAGCATTCTAGTATCATACCTATTAATTGGTGATTTTGTCACTGGGATGCTTTCTCCTGTGAGCATGCTTTCGTTTGTTACACAACTCCCATTTATTAAAATGGCATCACATGTTAATGTTGTATTTGGGTTGACCTTGATTATGTCTCCTGGAACTAAATCTGTTGACAATATTTTGGCCAACACACCTTCATTCCTAAGGACTTCAACAGTATCAAAAGTGTGTGACATGTTTCTTAGTGATATCTGATCATTTTGAATTTGATAGGTTGATATGAGTATTGATATTATAGTGATCACCATTATGCATGAAGCATATAGTTCATACTCATCATTAAACCACAGTATGATGCTGAGTATTTGAAACACATTAAAAGGTGTTAAAACCTCAAGGACAAGAATTTTAAAATAAGGCATAACTCTGATTTGAATCAAATTATTTCCAAATATAATTTTCCGCAATTTAGCTTCATTTGATGATAAGGGATTCAATTGATAAAAAAATGATGGATAAATTTGATCTTCAAAAATATTTATATTAACAAAACTATTCAAATCTTTATTAAATACATATATATCTTCTTTATATTTAAAAAATTTTACTGAAGATACGTAGGTAAAACAACCACCACATTTAGGAATTGGAATTTTATTCTCTTCCATATATTTGCTTTTAATCTTTACAATTTCATAAACCTTGTTATCTTTGACTAAAACAATCTCACAAATATTTAAATTTGATTTGCAGCATGTCATATAGAGTTTCCAGGTAGGCTTCCAATAAAATACAAGAGGTAAAATACCAATTGTAAATATCGATAATAAACGGTAAAACCATGTATAAACTGAGCTGCTAATGTATCCCGTAATTACGATTGCCCCTCCTGAAAAACCTTCTACAACTTTTTCCATGCTGCATTAGTGAAAATGTGAAACCATATGAATGGTACAATATAAAAGTGGCTTAAAATAAAATTGGTCCTATTTAAAATATATAACCTATTTAAAACATCAATAAAAACTGCATTATCTAAATTTAACATATAATAAAACCTGCTGCCGAGAAAGCCATTATTATTTTTTTTTAATAATTTTGCCCAAGAAATGCACTTTTTAAGTTCTTTAAGCCGCGAGTGGTAAGGTAAAAAATTTGTAATGCATATGTTATGGTGGTGTATATACAGACCCCAATTTTAACCTTCCATAACTTTAAGAGTTTTAGGGCTATGATTTTAATTTTTATTATTTTGAAAAGAAATACGTGCTACTTAATTATAGACTTAATTAATTTATTTTTATTAAATTTTACATATTTCTTAACACAAAGTATAAAAAAATTTAAAAAATTAAAATTTTAAATTTTTCTATGGCTGCGACTAGTGATTTAAAAGTTTTGATGAAAAAAATTGCACGTATATGAATAACATTTAGGCGGCTAGTGTAAATAAAAATTTTAAATTTTAAAAATATTTTGATAAAAATTTTTATTTAAATAAATATTTTGTTAAGTATATCCTAAAACAACCGAAAAACTATTTCATTTATTGATATTAGCCGCTAAAATTTTTTTTATTTTTATTTTTTTTTACAATTTTGAAAGAAGTATAAACCGCAGCCAGGCACGTAGGCAGAACTTTTTCCAAAGGGGGGCAAGTTAGAAGAATTAATGAATTACATTGTTGCTTTATGAATGATCATATTATGACTAGCATAAAATATTTATTTATATTGCATCATAATTAAATTAATGTATGACATAAATTCAAGAAAAATTTATATAAATAAAATAAAAATATTTAAGAAATTGATATTCTTCTAGGATCTATTAAAAACCACTCTAAGGTTCGATCTATTAATTCAGTGTTATCTATAATGTCCTTATGTATGGCAAGCAAGCACAAGGATGATAATCGATCATCGCTCATTTGAGATCTTAAATATTTTTTATGCGCTTCATGGTGCTAAAGCTTCGTTCAATTGTACACGTGGTTACTGGTAGTGAAAGAGCAATAAGCAGAGCCCTTTTTATGCTAGGAAGAATAGTTGTGTTGGATATTAATTGAGATATCGTAATGTCATTAGAAAAAGATCTAGACTCCCAATATGATTTCCATATCAATATTTCTGAATCTAAATTTTTTAAATTATAAAAATTTTAATAGAAGATGTTAATTTATTTAATTCGGTAGGATTTAATTTAAGAATATATTTTGGATGTAATTTAAATAATAAAAAGCCAGGATTATTATCAAAATTATCTATTCAAATAATTCTCAATTTCATATTAGATTATGCTTAAGATATTTTTAAACACTAGGCGCATAAATTATATAGTAAAATAAAAAATTTAATTATTATAACAAAAATTATATTACTATTTTATATTTTTAATAGATCAAACATTTACAATTATGAAACATAATTAGTAAGTTGTATATTACATGTTTATTTTATTATGACAAAAACACGTAATAGTACTTAATGATAATTCAGAACTTAAGCTAAATTTTGATATTATAATTGTACAATATATTTTTTGAAGCCGCAAAATTGCCAAAAAATAATAAATATACCAGCATATATTCCGATTTCTGTTAAATAAATAAAAATTAGCGTTAAATTGCACAAAAAAAAATTAAAAAGCTATTTCTAAAAGGGGGCAACAGCCCCCCTTTGCTCCCCCCCCCCTCAATACGTCCCTGGCCGCAGCCTAAATTAAATTAAGTAAATTAAATGTATCCAAGGGCGTAGCAAGTTGTAAAGCTTGGGGGGGGGGGGGGGGGGGGGGTTTCAAAAAAAATTTTTTGCCAAATATTAATGGAATTTTAAATGTAATTTAATTTTATATTTAATTGGTATTTAGTTTGGGGTGGGGGAGGGGGATATGCACTAAATTTTTTTAGTTTGGGTGGGGATATGGCATGCTTGGAGGGGGTTTTATTCCCAAACCCCCCCCCCCCCCCTCTCCTACGCCAATGAATGTATCAATTGATCAATTACGTCTAGTAGAACATATCTAGAAGTTTTCATGGAAAAAAAAATATTTTGAAATAAAAAATTATTTTTACTATTTTTTATCATTAAATAGATAGTTTATTGAAAAGAATATATAATTCTTTTTATTATTATTATTCAGTACAAACATTTTGTATACTTAATAATCAAAGGTATTTAAAAGATAATTAGAATATAAGCTTGCAATTATTTAAGATTAAAATAAAATAAAAATAACATGGTTTTTAACATTGAAATCGAGAGGGTAAAGTCCATATGGATCAATTCAAATTCTAACAAATTTTGTTAGATTTAAACCAAAATTAATTCCCAGTATTGATTATTATTTAAAAAAAGTCACAAAAATTAAGTCCTGAATACAGAACACAGGTCAACAAATATCAATGTCTGAAACGTGAATTTTTTGAAAGCATAAATGCATCCCCATTATGGCCTAATCTCATATTTTCGTTTTTCTTAGTTTCTTCCGTCTTTGGCTCCTTAGATCCGTCTAAGCGAAATGGCCTTTTTTGAGCAAATTGACAGATTTAAATATATACAAAAAAAAATTTAAAAATCCTTTTTGCATATAAAAATTTCTTGTAAGGGCACATGTGAGTTTTTATTTTCGTAAAATTTAAAAAAATTCTGAAAATTTCAAAAATTTATTTTTTTCTTTCTAAAAATTTTTTATATTAGAAAAAGCATTTTAGTGCATATACTAAATATGGCAAATTTTTACAAATTTGCGTTTAATTACAAAAATTTTTTTTTCAGAATTTTGATAATTTCACGAAAATAAAAACTCACTTTGCACGTCCCTTGACTTATATCATTCCTCACAAATATGGAAAAATAAATTTTATTAATATATCAAGCTCTTACGTCAGCATTTAGATAATACAAAATATATCACGTCCAAACTTAAATACGACACGATATATTATCGGTTTTTAATGAAAATTTTATTTGAAGTTTTAATTTAACAGTTTAAATATTGTAAAAATGCAAAAATTTTGTTTTTTTTTGGTTTTTTGACCTTTTATTTCTAAAATTTTTAAAGTTTATGACTAAATTTGATTAGGAAAAACAGTAAACGGATTTGATATTCCCTAAGATGGCAGGTTTGATCTCTGTAGTTATCTCATAACTCTCAAAAAATTTTTTACCTATGTAATATTTTTGAAAATATTTAAAATCCAAGATGCACTGGGGTCCATATGGACCCCACGGTGCTGATCGCGGGTTAATACAGCTATTTGTTAGGAGAAAATTATTTATGTGCTTGGTTAAGTTAGAATTTAGCAATATGCTAGTGTTTTTATAAGGTAAGGTTTAAGTTAGTTTGAGTTAAGCGTTAGCGCAAGATCAAAATAACCCTAAATTATTCCTGTGAGCCAATACTCATACAGATAAGTTAAAACAGAAGGCAGGCGCTAAATGTCGCAAATAGATAAAGTTGTAAAACAAAAATCGCAATTAACATTAAAGTAGCCAAAAACATTTTAATAGAAAATCAAATTTTTGTTGACATTTATGCGTTTTGTAAACCGGCAAATTACATTATTTATTTTTATATTATGGTCGCTATTTTTTTTTCTTAAAATTAGTACTGGTAGCCAAATATAAATATTTTAACGCGTTTTATCATGTCAAGACTGTAATACGATATCCCATTAACAATGATATGTTTTTAAATGATTTTAAATAAATAGTTGGACATATCCGATTTGTCTTTTAATTGAATAAAAAACCCTTTATGTAATGAAATATGGCTGATTATTTGGTATATATATACCAATAATGTAATTTAATAACCCAAATAATTCAATATAACTAACCTAAATTTTGAAATCACAATATTTTAAACAAATTTAAGCGAAATAATGCATCCAATAAAATACATTTTTATAAAATAAATATAGAATTAAAACAATTAAATAATATCACAAATTAAGGATAAATGAAGAAACAACTGTCAATTCAGTTGTTTTTTAGTATTATTTATTGGAACAATGAAGAAAAAGACGATTTGGTGGAATTCCAAGCAAATCCTATTAATATGATATAAAAATTTAAAACAAAGCTTTTGTAGATATCATAGGTAAGGAAACATAATAATTTGAAAAAAAGATAAAAAGAAAAATGTACAAAATAGTAATAATTTTATATCTGAGGAGACCTAATTTTTTGGTAGCGACGGATGTCGCATCGTTAAGTCTGTTCTTTCCATAGTTTCCCAGAGCCAGGGCACTAAATGGTTACATCAAAAAACAATATCAAATTTATTTTTCAAAATCAATTATTTTTTTAAAAAGGCCAACGTTAACTATTACTATAGTAACTAAATCATACTTGGTCAATTTTTCACCAAACGAATTATAATTCCCCTGAAATGGATGCCTTAATAACATAATTAGAAAGGATATAATTATAAAATATGGTTATTTGGCATGCGCCGGAAATATATTTGAATTATAGCTGAACGCATTTTTATAAACACTTATTATACCCAGCTAGAACTTCAGAAATGTCAGGATGAGGTTCATTTTCCCATATTTGGTAAGCATTTGTAGATTTAAGCCGTTGCACGTACAAACTATTGAAATCTTCTTCATACTTGGGCCTATTGGAAGAATCTATTTGCCAATGTTCATCGAATCATGGTGTAATTAAATAAAATTAGTTAAATTAGATAACTTTTTTTTTTAAAATTACCAACAATTAAAAAAAATGGCCTGCTAAAAATTGAGTAATTTTTATATCATCTTCAAAGGTGTTATTAAAATCACAAATATATATATTCATAAGCATGTTACTAAAAAATTACCAATATTAATTTATACAAAAATGTGTTAATATTAAATGAGAAAAAATACCTGACATGCAGGTTGTACTTAACAATGATACAAGGTACATATGAAATTGTTTTCGGACCCAAATCTCTAAATTACAAAGATCGTGCTTAGAGGTGGAATTCATGTCAGAAACGGTGTTGATTTCATTGACCGCATCTGGTAAAATTTATAAGACACAAGACAATATAAATTCATTTATTCCTGGTAATTTTTATATTACACAGGTCAACAAATTTTTGAGAGTTATGAGCTAACTACAAAGAACTAACCTGTTACAAATCCGCTTCAGCTGAAAACATTGAAAATTTTAAAATAAATGTTAAAAAAACAAAAAAAATTCAAAAACAAAAATAAATAGAATTTTTTTTGCATATTCACAACAGCTAAATTGCATGTCGTAGTTAAGCATGGGTGCAAAATATTTTATATTATTTAATGCTGATGTAAGACCTTGATATTATAAACAAAAAGTACCATAAGAATTAGGTATCCTGTTTTAAAATTTTTACCAATGCGTCGTATTAAATAAAAAAACCTCACGAGAGTCAATATTTAGTTATACAATTTAACAATCAAAATATTGACAATTTTAACTGTAAACGGTTTTGATATTTATATGATTGATTTTATCATTTTTATTTTGTTTAAACAATAGGAAAATAACTATTCAATATTTACAAAATTATCGGACGATTAATTTATAAATCAGTCCAAAAAATTTTCATACAATAAATTTTATACTTTCATGAGAATCGCTAATAAAGGGAGCAAAAGCAGGCCTCTCTTCATTATTTATCATGGGGTGATTATTTGAATTTGCATCTTGGTCTTTATTCTTAGGGTTTTGCGAAGACACAGATTCATTGGTAACTGTTAGTGAATCTTGACAGGATTCAATATCATCGCAAGGTGAAGAGTTGATAAAGGTATTATTAAATTTTTCAGGTGCGGGTGAAACGGGTGTTGCATGAGAGCTCGTAAGTAATTTAATTCTCCTATGATTTAAAATGTAATATTCGATATTATTTAAAAAAGTTTTAATTGATGATAAAAACGAAGATATATATAGGGCACATTATGCTACCCACAAAAATTTATTAATAAATAAATTATTGGGAACGTAATTTAATAAATAAATAAACAAAGCATATATTTATACAGCAGCTTTACCTCAGCACTGAAGCTAAAAAATTGAGTAAACAGTCTATTTTACTAAAACATTGTTTTACATTTTGCGCGTTTTCAGATATTACTTGACCCTTCAAAATTAAGTAGTCTACCACCCATTTAGTATGTAAGGTTAAAAAAATAAACACATAGCACGCCTTTTCATAAACATAAATTAAAAGGTTAAAAAATTTGTTTTAAATTACAAAAAACCACGCGTTCATATTTTATTAATCTCAATTCGCTCAATAGCTAGTCCTTCAACTTTAACGAGATGCATATAAGGCCACATTTAAATTAAACTTTTTTAATTTTCATTTGTGAAAAAGCGCTTTTTACAAATGTTGATAAATAAAACTCAAATAAAAAACTTTACAAAAATAAAAAAAAATAAAATTTATTTTTAGAGAAAATCAAACTATATTTGAACATAACATGCCATAAATCAACAGTTTTAAACAATTCATAGACACAATTTATATTTGTGGAAATTATTTACATATATATCTCTAAAACGCAAAAAAATGGCGATTCAAATTAAAAAAAAATAGCGCTTGAAGTTTGTATGAAATTTTAAATCATTTTTTCAATTTATATCTAAAAAAATCAAAATCTGAAGATAAAACGTAATACAGTGAAAAGGCCATCATGAAGATTGTTTCCCCCAAATAATTTTCTTTTTGGCCGGCCAAATTAATGAGTCTTGCGAATTCAAGAATAACATATAATGAAATTACAGATTTTATTTATATTATTTAAATTACTCTTGACTTATATTTTTTATCTCAAATAAATAAGAAATAAAATTTTAAAGTAAATCGATTCCTTACATCAACATTTAGGTTATAAAATATATTTTGCCCCCCCCCCCCCCCCCCAAATGACAAGATATAATATCGGTTAAAAAAAATATTATTTGAAGTTAATCTAAGTAATTTAACTGTTGTAAATATAATAATTTTTTTCATTTTTTTTGTTTTTATTTTTTTTGTTAACATTCTTTAAAAAAATTTAATTTTTATTTATAGCTGACTTACAAAACTTGATTAGACTAAACGGATTTAAAATTTCTAAAAGATGGTAGGTCAGATCTCTGATAGCTAACTTTGTATAATATATAAAACAATTAATCTTAATTGTGATCAATTCATTTTTAGACTATATATAACAATGATTATATTGTGTACCACCCTTCCAGATATTATTATATTTAATAACTTTTAACACAGGTCAACAAATTTTTGAGAGTTTAACCAAAGAGATCAAACCTGCCAGCTTAAGAATCCGTTTACTGTTTTTTTTAATCAATATAATAAGTCAGCCACATTGAAAATTTAAAAAAAATGTCGAAAAAACAAAAGAGATTTAACAAAAATTATGAATTTTTTTTGGCATATTTACAAAAGCTAAATTGTTAAATTTAAACTTCAAATTATATTTTTATTAAAAACCAATTTTTTCATGTCGTATGTGAGTGTAAACGCGGAATATTTTGTACTACTTAAATGCTGATGCAAGAGCTTAATATACTTAAAAAATTTATATCTCATTAAAGATAACCAGGGCTGGGAAAAAAAACTAAATGGGCTTTTTTTTAACAAGTTTTTGATAGTTTTTTTTCCAAATGCCCACAAACTCGTGGGCATGGCAAAGGAAAAGCCCCTTTTTTTGCTTAAAGAAAAGGGACATGTTTAAAAAAAGCCCCTTTCAAAAAATACTCCTAGGAGCTTTAAGAAAAAATAACCGACCCATCATTATTATTAAGAAAAAATCAAAATTTTTCGAAATTATTATAAAGAATACATAAAATGGTTTTTTGGGGCTTTTTTTAAGAGCCACTTTTTGTGCGTTTTTTTGCCCCTTTTCTTAGTAAGGGCTTTTTTTGAATTCTTATATTGGCCCTTTATTTGTAGCTCCCTTTCTTATTTTATGTTTTAGGGGAAAAAATGAGCCAAAGTTTTTTGGCTCACTGTTTTCCCAGCCCTGGAGATAACAAATGTATGTTACATGGGATTTTTTTTATAAAAAAAAGATTCCTGAATTTTTTTGGTAATCTCGAGGTCGCAAAATCTGTTAATTTAGTAAAAAAAAGGCCATTTTTTTGATATGGACGGATCTAAGGAGCCGAAGGCAGAAGAAACTTTTAGAAATGGAGAAGATATATGAGATAAGGCCACCACGGGGAAATATGCTTTTATGTTTTCATAATCTTATTTATCCTGACATTAATATTTATTGACCTGTGATGTGTTAGGTTGTGTATTTTTTATTTTTATGCTGTAGGAATGGTTGCGATGTATCGAACCAATTTTGAAGAAAAATAAGTTACCAATTGCTCGTTGGGCTAGCCCATAGAAACTCTGAATTATTGGGAGTCATATTGCAAAGGAATCGTTAATATTGTATTTACACTAAACAACTATATATGAAGATCCTAAGCGTTTTTTATGGCATCCATTGATCTGGGTCAATTTACTGCTGAATGCGTACGAGTATGAAATAGAAATTACACTGCCTTAACGTTACATGTGTGAGTTCCCAATTTTAAGATAAATTGGGCTATAATATTAAAAAACTTGGTGAAAAAGTTTATTGAGTTCATCACATTCATTAATAAAGTAAGCGTGATTTTTTTTCAATTAATTTTTTTCAAGTAAATTGCTAATTGAAATTGACCAGTTTTTTACAAATTATACTTAGATTTTAACATTTTCAAAATTTTTTTTTCTGGATAATCAAATAAATATGAGGCGTAAGAAGAAAGACCAAACCTAATATATCGTAATAGCGAAAAAATTCAAAACTCTGTAAAAATCGTTTCTGTGATTTTTTTGTTAAACAGTATAGTTAGAATCTTTTAACTTATTGTACTTATAAAAAATCACACCTAACCTTATTCAGCCATTTATATAACAGGGTAAATCAAATGTTATATCACTTTTATACATTATTTATGTACCTCGTTATGTAATTGATAAACTTTACATCGGCACTGCTAAGCGCCATGACCTTCCGTATATTTGTTAACGAGGGTTGTTCGTTAGATGCAGATGTAGAAGTTTCATTAGGGAATTCAATTTTAAGGTTATCGAGCTTAGTATATAATATTTGTAAAACAGTTTGTTAAATAAATTCATTACCTGATCCCCTGGTCTTTAGTAATGAGGCAAATATAAAATTATGATATGAAATTTTTAATTCTTTTATGTATAATATATTTGTCAAGTAAAAATCCATCCACCTTGATGTAGGTATCATCAAAAAAGAGTCAACGCCAAGGTAATATATATTATTTAGGGTCGAGTAAAAAAAACTCTAAAAAAGTCTAGCCTATTTGATACGTCAAAATTAATGTCTTACATCGACTATAACATCGATCCCCAGAGTGAGGGCTTTTTGTTTAAATAATACATTTGAAGCGCCTATTGCAAAATATTTTATATGACCAACTCCTATATCTTCTCGCGTTTCGTTTTGTATATCAGGCACTTTGGGCGACACTTTTGGTGGTGCGATAAGGTCCATGTATGGTAAAGAGAGGTAAGGGCACCATAAACCTTGTTGAATGAAAATCTTTGATTCCTAAACAAGTCAAATACAAAATATTCGTTTCAAACAGGTACTCAAAATTTTAATTTTAAACATAAAAATGTTGATTAAGATTCCATACATCTTCGCCAGTGCATTGAATAGCTTCGTATATTGCTAAAGGAAATCCGTAGCCATCGAGGTTAATTTTACTTAATCGTGATTTTTTAGAAGCCTTGCTAGAGCTAGTGATCTGATCCTCATAAAATTTGGTGGTTGAGGTATAATTAGCTGAACGAATCTTATTAAGACAGGTTGATGATTTTTCTTTTAACTCCATTATTTCAGCTGAATCTTTAATGTAAGATTGAAAGCTTGGTGTTGTTGTTGTAGTTGCATTAATATATTGGTGTACGTTTAAATGATTGCCATGCAATAAAAAATGATTATCGTGTAGATCTATATTAGGATAAATACTTTCTACCAACATATTTGTACTAGCTTCATTATAAGTTTTATGATTTATTATAAAATTCTCATTTTTTGAGCTACTTTTTTCATCAAATTTGGTATCACAGGTTGAGTGAGTGTCAAAAAATGTGCTGCAACTCTGGCATGGCTTAATGTCAGGTGCAACATGGGAATAAAAATTACCACTTACATTTGTTTGTGAATAATTCATATTTTGTGATGAGCACTCTAAGTTGTTGTGGATAAAGCCATTTTTAGAGTTGCTTGTTGTTGGAAAGTGGTGACTTAAAAATCCTATTCAAAATACAATACTAACATATTGGCAAAATATTCTTTTAAGAAGATTTGAAAACCTGGTAAGAGTGAAAACAGAGTTGCAATAAAAGTTGACATTTTCCCAGTATTGGTCCCATAAAATAAGACCTATATTATTATGTTGTAATTTAATCATATATATAAAAAATTTAAGTTGATATAAATATATTCAAGTCTTTATTTATTTTAAAAACTTTTTATTCTAATAGTTACTTTGTATTCCAAAAGTAATAGCTTAAAAAGAGCCATTGTAGTACGTTGTGAAAAAAATTGAAATAATGTAAGTGGTGAGAGGTCTAAATTGTATATTTAATATATCTATTATGCTTACCATTATATATTAAATTGAAATCATCCTGCAAGTCAATCATCAAGAGTGTGTTAATTTCTTGCCAAATTTTGGAAATAAATTGAGGTTCTTGATTAAGTTGATTAATTTGTACATATTCATCAATTGCATTAATTAATTTCATTTTAAAATAACCAAAAAGAGGCTATAAAATATTGACATATTAAATATAATAATTCGTGCAAATTATAAATTATTTACAAGAGAGGAAATAATGCATATGCTTTTTTGAATGGTACTCCTAGTGACTTCACTATTATTTTTGATGCATCCTAATAATTTAAAATGCCAAATTATTACTCTTGCATCTCTTTGTCTATAACAAGACACGCCAAACCACTTTGTATTATTTAAAGATGGGATGCTTAAATAAACATAATCTATAATAAAAAATTTAAAAAAACCCTTTAAATATATATTAAGAAGATGAAAAGGAATACCTTGAACAAAATTATGGGCACCATCTGGTAAGCAAAGACTAGCTATGTGTTTCCAACAAACATTATTTTTAAAGTCTCCCAAATCAGAAGGATACGATAAATCAATCTTTGGTAAAAAAAATAATAATAGATACCTCACAACCCTTTTTGTGATGAAAATTAGCTATCAAAATATATAGGGTATTATTAACCAGTAAAGATTTTTCAGCCAGCATGGATAAAAAAGCATATGTTTTTACATCTGTTTTTGAAAGGTGAAGCAGCAATTAAAAAGATTTTATTTGGACAACTCATTAATTTTTAATAATTCTTATTTCGCCTGTAAATAATATTTACAAACTTTTAGGGCCTTTCAATCTTTAAGACAGTTAAGGCTACGGCTAATGCCTATTTCTAAATTAAAAAAAATATTTTTAAAATAAAAAAAATTTTAGCGGTTTTTATCAAAATAGGTTTTTTGGTCGTTTTAGGATATAACAAAACATTTTTTTAAAAAAAAACTTTTTTCAAAAAATTTTAAAAATTTTTAATTTTTTAAATTTCTTTTCACACTAGCCTCAACGTAATTTAAATGCGAGCAATTTTTTTTGTCAAAACTTTTTTTTCTACTAGCCGCAGCCTAATGTAGAACATAATTTTCACAATTTTCATTCATTCTTTTTACAGGTCAGTCAGTCGACACAATTACACGCGATCATTTGCAAGATGGTTTATTTAAATCCTAAAAAGAAAACTAAAAGCCCACCTATTCTTAGCCACGAATTTGTTATTACCAATCATGCAGATATATTATCCTGTGTACTCATGGTGTTTATTGCATCATTGTATTTTCAGGTAATTTACTTTAAATATTTTCTAATTAACTACTTCCAATTTAAGACACACATTAAATTATAGGTGTCGGCGAAATTTGGCACTACATTTATATCCTTAAATCATAATCACACTGTCAATAAGACCTTTGGTAATATATGAATTGTAATTAATTTGTTAGAAGGGCAACCATACGAAGATTATAATTCCTTTTACACCACTGGTGTCAAGGATTATTGTTTTGTCTTTTTTTATTTCATAACACTCATCATTTACCATGCGGTAATACAGGAGTATATCTTGGATGTAATTTGATGACATTTAATAGTTTTAGAAATCAAATAGAAAATTGCATCTCTCAAAAGTTAAAACTAATAAATTTAATGAATCTGGTGGTTTGCTGGCTTTTTATTTACCATGGTTTATATTTGGGAGCTATATAATTAGCAATGTAAAAATATTATATAAATAAATCTTAAGGGCTATATTAAGCAACTTGGTGATTTATGGCATGAATACCCAACTACTATATTACCATGGAATGTGAAATTATTTTTTCTTCTGCAAGTATACTAAATAATTCAACTACAATTAATAGATTGCTACTTGGTTACATTTCTTACCTGAGTTATATTTTCAAAAAATACCTAAGGTATATTTATATCTATTTAGGAAACATGATAACTTATAAACCTATACTTTTATGTAAATACAATTATGTGATTTATATAAATTACATGTTCTGACAACCATATTTATACCTAGTTTTTTTTTTAATTTTCTATAAGATTTGTATTGAAGCTTATTTTAAGTTACCAATATCCCTTTTTTGAAAGACCATATGCTACTAATTATATCATGTAGGTCTAAGTGACAAGGGACTAATGGGCTTAAATGCCAATTTTTTCTCTGGATACTTATAAACCCTTTTTTTGCTAAATTATTCATATTACTATGCAACCAAGTTTTTAATTAAGGTTTGCCTATTTTCATGTGTGTGCAATGGCCTTGAATATTAAATTTATCCTAATAGTTTTTTTTTAATTATTTTGGTTTATCTTTATTACCCACCATTTACATTTTAATGTCAAAAAAATGGCAGAACTTCTTGCTATATATTACAAAATTCAAAAGTTTGATGTAAAAATTGTTTAGTTTTGTATAACCTAATAACTAATAAAATATGATTTAATTTGGAAAAAGTAAGGTTTATATTGGTGATGAAGTAAGTTTTCAAGTCAAATTTTGCCTATAATTTTATAATGAAGAAAAACAGAATATGTTAAAAAGGTTTTAATTGGTTGTTTTATTTTGTCAATCTATGGTATAAAATATTTTTAATTTTAATATTATATGATTTTTTATAACATTCATTATCAGTTTTGATTTTTAGGAAGAGTGGAAAGATAGAATAATATATGTTACATTATATGCAACATTTATTGCTTTGTCCTACTATATGAGGTAATTATTACTTTAACTAACCCTTTTTTAGCTTTACCAAAGTCGCTTTACCTTTGTTAATGCTTCAATATTTTGAGCAAATTGTATATCATTGTGCTAGGATTGTATATTTTACAGGAAAGTCTGCAATTTCAAAATATGGGTAACCAAATATTTTGCTCTTTTAATTTATTGAACATTGGCTAAATAAAATAATTTTTATGATTTCATCATCAGACAACTAAAATTTTGAATAACAAATTTTTTGAAATTTTTAAGATTTACAATTTTATTTTATTTTTTTCTTTTGCATTTGATTTAAATTGGGGTCAAATTTATAATAGCAATTATGGGCATATTAGATAGATACTTTATTTAAAAAATTTGCAAAAAAAAATTTATGACAATAACAATAATATTATAATTAATTTGGTTTTAATAACCATCTGTACTTATTGGTATTTTATCTATAAAAATACTTTTCTATTATTTTTTTGTTTTAATGAAAATTTAAGATAAGTATATAATCATTTAGATAAAGAGGCTAATATTTTTAATTTGAAATATTTTTTTGTGTTTTAAGATTACTAAAGCATTAGAAATTTTCAGAAAAACACAAAGGGAAACTATAAAAAATGTTAATTTTGTAACCTAAAATATTACTTTAAAAAAAATTATATAAAAATAATTTTTTTTATATTAAATTATTAAAAAACAACATCTTTATCTTATTTAAAGCTTAATTTTTCTTGTTAGAATTGATACCTGGAAAAAAAAGATAAAGTAACTGGTGTCATTCTTTGAAAACTAATTTTAAAGCCATCGTTACCAATGCCATTGTTTCTCAAAGTGAATTAAAATTATTTAGCTAGTGCTTAACCAAATATTTAAAAAATGTTGTTTTTTTATTAACAAATTTATGAACAATTCTTATGATAATATATTTTTGTAAATTAACAATAATCACATTTTTGTCATAATTTTAAATTAACTCTGCTTTTATGTAAGAAACATAAATAACTATATGAATTTTAAATATATTTTTATATTAATTGTTTTTTAAAAATGTTTCAACAGTGATATACAATAAAAAGTAGAAAATTTACCATAAAATACATAATCACGTTTTTAGACTGCTCAAAATAAGCTTCTAACGACATGCCTAAATAGAGAACCTAAATAAAAGCTCACTAGTGTGTGTTTTTAAGGAAATTTTGGCTTATCCTTTTGCATTATAAACTATATTCAGGCCCGGGAAAAGTGTGGTCCGATGGAAAAAAATGGGCTTTTTTAATCTCCGGCTACGCTCCGATTATTCTTATGAGAAAAAAGCCCCTAAAATAAAAAACCCTCACCAAAAACTAAGAGGGGGGAAGCTTTATTTTTTAAAAGTTACATTATTATTCTATAAGGCTCAGTCAAATAAAAAACCTTGTATTTTGTAGAATAGGGGCATTTTAGAAAGGCCTATTTTTACGAAACATTTTAAATCTTTTCCTTTTTTGGCCTATTGGGTGTGGGAAGCCCCTTTTTTCACGAGGCCAGATTATATTAGGGTTTGGCAAAAGGAAAATTACAAATCCATGTGGACAAAAATTAAACTGTGGGGAAAAGGACGATATAAAAAAAAACACTATGCCTTTAGGCTCAACCCTGTTTGTAAATGTCACAAAAATAAAATGCTGATTACTTTTATATAACCATTTTTTCAAAGTTATTTTCAATTAGATTCATTATCTGGAACGTTGTGTTTGTCGTGTGTCGCCTACTTACAGCCATGATACTTATCCTCACGTTTCAAATCGGTCTACCAAAAACTAGCATACCCATTATCAATCTCAAAACTAAAAACTTTAACACACCTGGAGTGAGGTCACTTTTTCTTGTAGTTTTATAATAATTTATATTTGGTTATCTTTAGATTTATATATTAAATTTTAATTTTTTTTCTTTAAATTTCATATTTAGGAACAATATTTTATATTTCGTTTTTTACGCTGCATCGGATTAACATTAAATATTTTATTCTAAACTTTAATGTCTTCTTTTACTTTATAATTGGCTCTAATAAAATATTTACTATTTTCAGTCATAAACAATATAATTCTATTATAAATTCGAATGCCGTTTAGATTGGAGATTTTGGTGACGTTTGGCCTTTTACAAGCCTGGCTCATGTACAAATTTCTTGATTTCCATATCCAACGATGGCGTGAAAACTCAACTCTTGCACCTCAAAAAAGCCGAACCTCGCCTTCTCACACACGTAAACAGGTGGGTGCATCCAACGGGGCACTTAGCAATGGCGGAGCTGCGGGGTTCTTGAAAAGTTTGCTTGCACCCTCTTCGGGTACTGGCGCAAGTGCTTCTAAATCTGCCAAAGCTTATAGTGCGGCAAAACAAATAGGTAATGTTGGGTCTATAATCTTTTCACAGATTCCGATTGCACTCACGTGTGAACTGTAATGGCATTCATGGTTTTTTTTAAAGCAGTAAATTTATTATTCTCTATTTAACAAGGTATGTTCTAGTGACATAATTGTCTTCCCAACTAAATTAAATCGCCAAGCCGCTTTATTTGTAAAAAATATGAGTTTAAATTTATAAAATAGGGTACTGTTACAGTTATTATGTAATTTGGTAAGAATTTCCCATTTCGCGTCGTTTTTCATTATCCTGCTATATATCTTAGATTCACAAGAAGTTTATTGAATAATTCAAAAAATAAATTTGGCTTTGGGCTTGACCGAACTACACATCCGGTGATTTTGTTAGGCTTGGAATTTAATATTTATATGGTAATATGTTGTTTTTTTGGTTTTTGTTAGGTAAAGGCCATAATAAAATCGTTCAGGGAGATACGCACGAAGGCAAACGCGTAACCGGGGACGTTAACGGGACCACAGCCGTTGGTCAACGTCGTTCTGGCCGAATCGATAAAAATGCCACAAGTGATTAATTAGATTAGTTATTGAGGCCTGTTATTTTAAAAAAAAATTGATAATTGCTAATAGATGTCAGTAATATTCAACATAGACTCGATAGATCTATTTCATTACCCCGTTCTGTTATATTTCCTAATCTCTTATCGTCTCTCTTCATCAATTTATTTATCTGTTCAAAAGAGGCATTTGTATTCATTTTTAGGCTAGCTTAATTAAGATTGCTTCGAGTTAAAAGAAAAAAAGTGTTTTTTTTTATTTAAAGCAAATAAGGTAGACATAAGTTCGATTTCTTTTGTTATATTTGATTTTGTCTTTCTTTCCGGTTTATTTTCTTTTTTCTCCGAAAAAAATAAAGATGAGAAAGGGGGATTTTTCTTTTTTTTATACTGTCAAATCATATATAAATAACTTGTTTAGCCTTTATGCTATTTGCATTAATCGTAATGATATTGTAGCCTTCATTTTATAACATTTTGTCAAAAATTCACAATGATTTTGAGCGATTTTAGAAAAACTAAATTTTACTTTTTTAGCAACATAAATTTTAACATGCCCATAATTTAGTAATTAAATAAGCTGGGAAATATGAACTGTTTACGTCTAGCTTAACCCATAAAATATTTCAATTTGTACCTTTTATCATAATTTGAACATCATCTCATTTTATTGTGTACATTTTTATAAAAGTTTGCTATATCCTTTTTATCAATTACCTGAAGCTTCTAATTTATTTTCGAGATTTTTAAAAATCTTAATGTGAATGTATGATAACTAAACCGATGTTTTTTGATCAAAATATCAAAAACTAATCACGTCAATAAAGTATTTAAAGTGCCTAAAATGCCTATTTAAATCGGGTACAATATCAAAAGTTTTTTTTATTTTAAAGCATTCACATTGTATTTAGTCTTTCATTTATAATTTTGATTTACTTTGCAAATTAGATTCTCCTGCTCAGGCGATTAAAGTTGGCGGTGCAGGGCCTGGCAGCAAGAAGCGAAATTAAAGACCTAAAACTTATAACTCAAATAACTATTCACATTTTATATTTTTATATATTCATTCATCATTTACCAAAGTTTAATTGCCCTTAAACATTTTTTTTATTTTTACCTATGAAATTCTTTTACTATGTTTAGAAATGTTAGGTCTTGTTTGTATTAAATTTATATATTAATATTTATATGGTTTTTAGTTGAAGGGTCATTGCTAAAATTTAGGTTTTTAAGCTTTGTTTTTTTAGACCTTAATAACAGTTATCGACAAAAATATTTATAAACAAAATTATATTTATACCTGGTTTTGATAATATTTTTTATTTTCTCTACAGTGCGTATACCCTATCTTATTTTTTTAGATAAGGTTTCTTATATATTGTCAAAAGTTAAGTAGTTAAGTTTACCTTGTCTTAGTGATCAAGAATTAGTATACAAAAATAGTTTTTTTTGTATAATGTATTACGTTACATGAATTGTATGATCAAATTTTAGATCCTTTTTATTGTTTTTATACTCCAGTGTAAAATAGACAAAAGTAAGTAAAACACGCAAAAAATAGTTTAAACGGATGATTGTCATACAGTTAATATACTATTACCTGCCCAGATTTATAAGTTAAATTTGCCTTACCTTGTTTATTGAGAAAAAAAAACAGTTTTATAATGACCTAAACGATCAAGGGAAATATAAGAAAAGTGAGCAAAACCAGGTTAAAGGTAGTACATAAACAATTGTTTTGACTATACCATTTTTTTAATATTTGGTGTTTTAAATATTTTTTTTTCTGTTTACAGTGGATTAGAGCAGGAGTAAAAGTTATAAAGTTGATGCACATTTACAAAAAAATAATATGATTTGACGCATTGATTTGCACACTTGTAAATTTTTTGAAAAAATGATAATAAAAATAAACAAAAATACTAAAAAAATCAGGTGATTGACTCAAAGAATATGATTAATTTTGGCTGATGGTCATTGTGTTTTAGAAGTCAGAAAGTAATGTTTAGATTTTAATTAAGTTTGCTAAAATTTGTTTTAGAGGTTTTTTTAGAATAATAACTATTTAATGACCTAAGCTAGCAGCATATACCCTTCTGCTCTAATGTTTCAGATTTTGTGTCTTATTTTATTTTTTCCATTCATTTTAAATCTACATACAATTATATTATAATTTTTATTTTTTTTATATTTATTTTTCGTTAGGCCACGTGCAAAGTAAGTTTTTATTTCCGTAAAATTTTAAAAATTCTGAAAATTAAAAATTTTTTAAATAATTTTTATTTCAGAAAAAGCATTTTATATGCACAAACTAAATTGGCAACTTTTAAAAATTTGCCTTTTATTTCAAAAAATTTCTCAAAATTTTGAAATTTTCACAAAAATAAAAACTCTCTTTGCACGTTCCTTTACATATAAGTTTTTTTATCTATTAAACTCTATGGAATGAAATGTATACATAAACATTCGCATTGACATCTTTTAATCTTGCTACGGCTGAGTGTGTTTCCAATATCGAAAAATATTTTACTTACAAAATATTTTGCAACTAATATCTTATTTAAATTTATTTACAAAAAATAATATGTTGGTAGCCTAATTAGCAAAAAAACCTTAAATTAATTGTATTAACATTGTTTTGTTTCCTTTCTGCCGATTTTTTTTAAGATCATAATTATCACCTTTTGCTAAAAGTCTTGAAATAAAAAGCTTAGATTAAAATTAAAAAGCTATTTTTACTGATGAAATAAGTACAGAAATTTGCATCTTAATCAAAATTACATTTAATTGTTGAAAATACACGTTTTTGTCTTTTTAATATCGATTTTTTTGTTCTCAGATGATTGCTATACTATTTTTTTAATTATTGACAACATAATAATACAAAACATAAAACAAACTGAATGTTAAAAAGGTAATAGAAATTTATACAATGTATAATATGGTTCTCTGGCATACCCCAGGGGATACTAAATTAATTAAAAAAATTGAAAATTAAATGAAGTTTTTGTACATTTTTAATATTTAATAAGCACAATATTTTATAAAATCATTCTTTCCTAAAATGCAACTTTGGATTTTTTGCGATTTTGCCATAAAAAATATCTAAGTTATAACCGTTTAAGAAACTGAACATTTCAAAAATGGTCAAAAATGAATAATTTTATTCTAATTTGCTTTTTGAAAGACTATTTGTCTTTTAGGATTATTCTATAATTATTACAATAAATAAATTTCACACCATTTTTTAAATTAATCTAAATCTATATAATAATTATTCTTTTTAATGTTTTCCACTTTATCACACAAATATCTAATGTTATGTGTTTTTTTGCCTTATTTACCATATTATTACGACATTATAATTTTTAATTTTCATTATATTTATTCTCGACTTTTAAAAAATTCTCATAAATATATGAATTTGAGTAAATATTTGCGCCTTTTTTATTTACTAAAAAGGTAGAGTATTAAAATTAAGGCAATTAGTGACTTTGTTGGTTTTTTGTCATGTTTATTTTACAGATTAGTAATACCGAGATAATTCTTGTAGAAGGAAATGACACACATTGTTTAAATATGAAGTCCGTTTACAGGCTTGAATTTTTTGTTTATATCAATCCCACTTACATGAATATATTATACCTACAACACGGCACATAACTTTTTTTAAGTTGCATTTGAGGTAAGAATGTTGAAGAAGAGAGGTAATATAGCAACCTACTTTTTTCGGATTCATATATTTTAAAAAGAGTTTTATTTAAAATTATGCAAAATTATCCCTTATTCATGTGGCCCATTGTGTTAATTTTTTTGGTTCTTTTGAATGATTCTCATGCTGATAATTTGATACGTGGGCCCTCCATACCTGGTAAAATTTGTAGTATTACGACGATGTTTTTTTGATACAATAGGTATAATTTAATAGAATCGAATTATACCGGTTATTAATATTTTTTATAGTAGCTCATTGCTCTTTAGCTTAAAAAATGCTAATTCGCGCAGTGTTTTAGTTTCCAATACAATAACTAACTAAGTTGGTCTTGTAAATGCGACAATATCAACCTGCGTTGTGTATTAAAATATTAACTAATTGGGTCTAAGATTTAAAATTTTGCAATTGCGACGGTTGTTGTTTATTGCCCTATTCGTTGAAAGTTGGTTGTAAGATTAAGCTTGAGGGGAGCTAGGGATGGAAAGATCCAAAGATCGAGAGGAGAGATTGGAGGTCCGGGGCTAGGGCGTATGAACCAGTGTTGTATATAGTCAGATGCTAATTTGCAGTCGTTGCAAATATTATTTAAAGATGGGCCCAGCCATGCTTTGAAGTTTGCAAGTAGATGGTCCAGGGCGGTGAGCCAGGTGGGAAGAGATGTTCCGGGTTATGAGCATTCGAAAGGGAATACGAGAGGGGGTTGGCCGTATAAAACTATGTTGATCGGATATTTTGGCAATCGCGACAATTAATAAAAACTTTCATTAAATTTGGGAAACTCTTATTAAATATCTAGCCTGTTTGTGTAGCTCGATCATCTGAGATATAATTGAAATATTTTTTTTTATTTTCAGACTCCGACAACAATCATGAGACGGTTTTACTCAGTTTTGTTATATTTACCGGGGGTCAAAGCTCGCCCCGACACGATCTCACCTATCCGGGTTTCAATTTTAATGAGCGACTCTGGCCCAATGGTAGCGATCACCTAACTGGGCTAGGCAAATTGCAGATGGAACGCCTGGGAGTCACAATAAAAAGATTTTTTGAATCCAAAATTGTTTCATTAACAAATAAGATTGAAAATCCCAAGAGCTTCGCGACCAATGCAAATTCAATCGCTACTAAAAGGGTGGCTTTAAATCAAGATATTAATTCCACCGAGCGTATCTTACATATGAAAGAATCTTCAAAATCATCTACCGACGCTAGGCATTTCTTTAGGACGACTAAAATAGCTAGCCATGTCGAAAGTATACACCATTTCGCCCAAGGCTTTTATCGGGCTAAAAATTATAAATCTAAGCTTCCTACGTTGTTTGATATATTCGGGAAAAATGCAACAACCAACCTCGACCACGATAAGGTAAAATTTGATCTTATAAGCCCGACAACTATGCTGTCCGCTAAAGATTTACTTCTTAACAGCGATGCATCTTGCCCGAGATTTCAACAAAGTTTACGTTCAATTATGCGGAATTCGGTCGAGGCCCGTTTCATAAATAAATATTATCGGGATCTTTTCGCGCATTTTGGAACATCCGCCGGCTTAAATGGTTTCGATTTTTATCGACTACCTCAACTGCTGCACCCGCTGATTATATTGAACGAAACAATAACCGAATATGAACGGATTAGGAGCGATACAACTCTCGCAAAATTCCTAGATTATAAGTTGGAATCCCAACTAAAACTTCCGGAATGGATGAACGTAATCACTCTCAATTTTTTGGGTAACCTTTACGAACATATATGGTACCCTTTGATATTCTCGACTGAGGAACAAATAAAACTTAGCACAGGTCAACTCCTAAATCGGATGCTGAGCCTTATAAGGCAAAGGCTTATGACTTTTTTGTCAGAAGACCCGGTAGAATACTTGAATGTACGGGCTAATGCTACCCATTGGAATTCTATCACGAGTCATCAAATGTATTTCTATACCGTTCCTGATTACTTGTTGACTGCCCTAAAGCTGGCTCTCAATTCCACAACGTACTATGCACTTAGTCATGAATCTCAAGTGAGAGACTTGATAAACCGTTTGAATGACCCGAACACAAAGGTAGATGTTTTAAGAAATGGAAGGGATGGTTTATTTCGGAGACCCGGATATGGGGATGCTTTGATAGTTGACATGGTTTTAATCAATCCGGACTCGAGGGAATTTGAATTCAAGTTCAAACTTTTTTAATTTTTTATTACGCTGCAATTTTAGGTCACTATGTAGAAAAAAAGATATTAGATTTGTAGGCCTAACTTCAAATAAATATATGTTAATAAAAATAACGAGATTAAAATTTTAAAACTTTATTAATTCATCAACTCGTTACATAGAATTAAAAATTATTAAATATAAGTTTGGCAAATAATTTTATTTTATCATACCGAAAATATGACTGCAATAATTGGATCACATATAGAAATTTATAAAGTTATTTTGCTTAATTCTTCCAATATAATTGTATGAATATTAAAATAAGGAAAATATCATTATTAGAAATATATTTTCTTTAAGTCATCTTAAAAGCGAAAGAGTTTTCGTAATGCCCGGAGCCAATAAGAGCATTTTAGGCGGCACCTGGTTTAGTGGCCTAATTCAATTAAGATATCGTATAAAATAAAGTGCTTAGATAGCCTTCTGGCCGAGTTACTATTTGTTTTTTTAATTATATTTTTCTTTGACATTAGGATACATGAAAAACGAAATAGTGAACTTGATGATTCCATCAAACCTTTTGCTCATGGACAGTGCCAAACTCGATGCACATTGGCTAAACTGTATGAACAAATTAAGCGCTTTCTACCCGTCAACATCGAAGAGGAATGCAAATTAAAAAATTTATAATAATCAAGCACGACCTTATAGAATTTCCCTCTGATGGCTCTACTTTTAATTTACCTTATCACCAAATTTTCAATTTCCATAGCTTGAACCATGTATAAAATAACAAAAAAATATTAGAAAAATGATAAAAACCTTTTATTACGTTTTTATAAATAGATACAATCTATATAAAATATAAATATCCACCTGGTAGAATTATTCAGGTCCATCCTCTAGGTATTTAAAAGATCGGTTTGTTAACTGATTATTTCGCCTCCTAGCCCAATTCCTTAGATTTTAAAAATAAATATGAAAGGTAGAGAAATTAGATATTGGTTTGTGCCAATTTTTGGCCCACCAGCCTTGTCTTAATTATTTAGACCCTTTTTCTCAAAATTTATATCATTTGCCACAAATTTAAAAGGATTTATATTTCATTAAAACATTTTGACACAGGGGCATTTAATTTTGAATACGAATATTGTTTTAAATTTAGGCCACATGCAAAGTAAGTTTTTATTTTCGAAATTTTCAATTTAAAAATTTTATTTGGTAATTGAACGCATTTTTCAAAACTTTTCAAAATTAGTTTATGCCTAAAAAATATTTTTTACGGAATAAAAATTGAAAAAATTAAAATTTCAGAATTTTAAAAATTTAAAATAAAAACTCTTGTCCGAAATAAAATACTCACTCAATGTAATATTCTAGTTAAAAAATGAATAACGAATGGACATATTTTTGGATTAATTTATTGCGTAATTATATTTCATAAATCAACATAAGTATGGAATGAAATTTACAATTTGTAAGTTTACAAAAATTATACAGTTTAAATTAAGGTATTGTTTCTAAATACAAATCATATTGCCATAAAAATTAAATTTAAAAGTATAAATAAATAATAAATTGGGTTTGACCGGATACAAGTTTTAAATTGTATGATCGGCGCTTTTGAACTCTATACTTTAGGTTAAGGTCTTACATTTTTAATCGGGTCCCATTTAAAATAAGGGTTGGGCGGGCAAGGCCTTTATTAGAATAAATTAGTCCAGACCGAAGGGCTGATTAATATTTATTCGTTGGTCAACCTATAGTTTGTTTTGCTAAAAGCGATATAATTCACATTTTTTTGAGAGGACTGATCTTTTTATAAAAGCATCCCAAATACTTAGCGGTGCTGGGCAATTATGAGTAAATAATAGGTGAAAAGTATTTTTTTTTAGACGCTTGTTAAGTGTTCATTTAGGGACCCCTATGAACTGCTGCTTATAAAGGTAGCATAATAAATTTGATTTCGCCGCAATCATTTTGGCCATGACGAACCGAGTTGGTATCAGTTGAGCCTTAGTTGGATCGAATTGAATATCTGTGTTTACGGGCGGGTCGGGCCTCCGGGATAGGGTAAAGCTACTTTCAATTATAAAGATTAAATGTCAAGGCTCTGAAATAAATTAAATGCATAAGAAATTTTAGATTTAATTTAAACAATTTAATTTAAATAAAGATTATGCAAATGGATTTCCTACCATTTAGTGATGGTCCTATCGATATTTTAAAAATTGATCAACAAAGCAACAATGATGGTACAGGTGATTAGTAGGGCTCGGAAAATGGATCCTGAAAAGACTGAGGAACCGCCAGAAATGTTGGGGAAATACATCGGCTTAGCAAATATTAAATCCATTAAATCCGCGTCACTTGACTGCGTGCTTTCTATTAGTCAATCAAAAAACAATTCCTTTGTAACATTTTTAATATAAAATAGTTGTGAAGATAGCAATCACGAGGATATAAATTTGCTAATTTTTGAGGATAAATAAATACCAATGTTACAAGACAGCTAGAGTTTAGATAAGCTCGCAGGTATGTAAATGATGCCCATATTAACGAACTTTTTTTTTATTAACTCCAGTCAGCCAAGTTTAATCGTAATGACGAAAATTATAGGTAGAAGTCACTATTTTTTTTTTAATTCATTATTAATTAAATTTGTGCAAATTTAATTTTCAATATTTTCATAAAAATATCAAAATTATTATTTAAAAAGTTATTTTACTTCTCCACATATAGATTTTGATCATAGATATTAATAACAGATTGCTACGGCCATAAGTAACCTTAAGGAAATTGAGGCAAAAAAGATTGGTAGACAGAGTTACAAATAAATAAATATTTTTTTTTATCTTAGGGCGCGTTCAGACTCCGTTCGTTTTTTTGAATAATTTTAAAAATTTTAAAATTTTCCCTTTTGTCATTAAACGCTTTTTTACAAAAAGTCGCCAATTTTTGTAATTAGCATTTAAATAGTTTTTCTGAAAGAAAAGTTTTTTAAAAATTTAAAAAAAAAATAATAAAAATTCAAAAAATTTGGAATTTTTGAAATTTTTCAAAAAAATGAAATGAGTCTGAACGCGCCCTTATAAATATAAAGATATAACAGTACTATTTTATTCGATAGGTATTTGAATGGAATTATACATTTAAAAAAAAGTTGTTTTGCCAAAAATTTACCGTATTTCTTCCATCTAGGCCCAGCTTTTGCCTTTTTAAGTTTATGGTTCTAATGAAGTTATGTGTTTAATTGCAAAGGATATTTTTTATTATTATAATTACGATGTAATATTATACTTTTTAAAAAGAAGAGTTCCGATTTAATTAATTAAATTTTTTTATAGTTTTTAGCTCAAGTCATTTATAATTATTAATGTTATTTGAAGGAATGGAAAAAGGTTTTGAAGATTGGAAAAAAAGTTTGATCTTACTTTAAATTGTATACATGAGAATGTATTTAATAATTGGTCTTAAAAAAGAAAAAAATGGATAATATTTTAAGCTTGGAGACATTTATTTTTTTGAATTTTAAAAATTATATAATTTCTAAATAAAGACTAAATTAAGAAGTAATCAAAATTATCATACTACTTTGCTGTGGTTTGAATGGTGGCCTTGTTGGCATGTTGTAATCCATATTGGGGACTCCTCCGTTTAACAGATTCTTATTGTGTTTACCACTATTATGTTGCATTTTTTGCTTTTTATCAGTCGTCTTATTTGGTTTGCGCAATTTTTTTTGTGCATCTATATTTGGTATTAGAGCCGATGAAAGTCGCTTAGGCAATGATGTAGATAACTTACGTATAGGATATATCGTGCTGTGAGCATTCTTTTTTTCAACATTTGAATTACTATTTTTTCCTACATTCATCGCCGTCAAATCTGCCTTAAACTGGGGGATATTAGCTGGCGAATTGGAAATTTGGGGTTTAGGTGTCGTGGAGGGTGTAATTTTAATCTTAGTCCTGGGATATTTCAAAGTACTGGAGGCAGGCTTATAATCTTTTACCGTAGTATCATTAATAGAATTTTGGTATTGTTGCAGTTGATGCTGAAGTCTTTCACTTTCCTGAGAAACGGCCCGTAAGACATCTTGATACATGTCGTACGTGACTGGTATTTCAGTGGAAAATGCATAAGGCGGCGGTGGTCCAGTGAGGTCAGTTAGGTTTAAGATTCTTCCAGGAGCTTTGGTGTAGGGCGCCACATTTCTATTTTTTGACTCATCATCCTCCCTAAATTCGGCCGTATATCCTAATTGATCGTAGTAATTGTTGCGAACCCCGGGTATTTTTTCATCGTCGCCGAAAGCTTTTCCCCCATCATCGGGTAAAAGTTCTCGAGGTGTTTCCTCCGTCGTCGACAATTGTGGCATTATAAAATTTGTTGATGTCGCAGGAACTGTAGTGACCATATTCAGTACGGTAGCATTACGTTCCTTTGCAAAATTTTGGTAAACCTCGGTCCATTGGTTGACTAAAGTAGTAAAACAAAACATTATTCTTACAGAGTCTTTGATGATTCCAACAAGGACACGTTTTTTTGGAAACGATTTGAATAAAACTTTTATGTTCTTTTTTACTATTTTGTCAAGTTACACTGGAACAAAAAAAAACAGAATAAACGATTTCTACAGGGTTTTGTAGAGAATTTTCTTGCGATAACAATCCCCTAATTTTTTCCCCAATGCCTTTTTTATACTGCGTCCAAAGTTCAGTAAATCCACAAATTTTTTAAAGTTTTCTAAAAAATCTATTAGAATATTTAGATTTCCTTTGAAAAACATATTTAAAAAGGATATAACTTAAAATTGTTAGCACTTTACTTTTAAGTTATTTAGGAGCAAAAAACGGATTTTATGGCGAAACACTACCAAAACATAAAAAATATAAATAGTATGAAATATAATCGCCTGACATTAAATTAATGTTTCTTTAATTTAAATATATTTTTATTTTGTTTCTACCATAGGTTTAAAATAGAAGCCCAACATCCCCCAAACAGAAAAATCTTATTTTGTACACCCAATAACTAAAAATCTGAGGCATTGGCTAAAGTTCTGATTTCATATTTGTAATTAGCACCAAAAACTCGACCATGATCGATAGTTGCCATAAATGATGCTTGATATTGAACGAATTTCGTTGTCAAATGTTGTATACAAAATAACATAATTAGCTGAAAAATATTATGATATTGTATTTCTATAGTTCTTAAGAAAATTATATTCACGTGCAGAGTGGGTTTTATTTTCGTAAAGTTTTCAAATTCTGAAAATTATAAAATAATTAAAAAAAGTATTTTAGGTGCATAAACTTGCTTACATTTACAAAACACAATATATATTTTACAATAACAACTTACTTTGCACGTGCCTAGTAATAATTTCGTTCAATACTCTATGAATAATGAACGGCATTTTGTCAAATATAAACTTATTTTTTCCTCGCATTTAAATAACGGAGAACAAAATTATAATTTTTACAAAAAAAAAAAATAAAAACTTATTTTGAACGATGCTGATAAATAAATAAAAAACAACAAAAATAAATTGGATCTAATTGATAATCACTTTCCTCTTTTAATATTTATAATATTAATACTTCTTATAGTTTACTTACATTTGGATAGTCGACGATCATTGTTTTTCTTTTTGTGCGTGTTAAATTTGCGAATCTCGTCAAATAGTTTGGGCAAATTTTTCGTTCGAGCTCCATTCGATGAGGATGATTCATCAGTGCGCAGTGGTTCTTTATAGAACTTTGATACATCGTTTTGTGGAGCCCCAACGTCTTCTTCACCTTGGCTTGATGTGGCAGGGTTAGGCACGAAATTATTAGTGGTTGTGGCAGCGAGATTCGCAAATTTCCGCAATCGATCAATTTCGTCCGCTTTGTTAGGTGTATTAGGTATACTGCCACCATGCAAAGCTATGTCACCATAATCTTGTTCTTCAATGTTATGTGCAGGATGATTTAGCTCAATTCCGTTATTGTAAGAATGAGCGTAGGGTTTTAATGGGTTCGCATCCATATTAGCGTCATCAGCCATCTTAGGGGTTAGTCCGACATCAGATTCGAGAGCTAGCGCATCGATTGATAGCGTTGTTGGTGTGGGGTAATTTATTGTAGTGCTTTCCAACGATGTAGCAGGCAAATTATTTGGCGAATTACCTAAATTGTTTAAACTACCAAGGATCTTGACGTTTTTGATGGCTGCCGGAAATCCCTTACCTGAAGAGTGTCGATCGTTTGTCGCACGGTTTGATGGGAAACCATGATTTTGGTGACTGTATTCAGATCGTAAATTTAGAGGTCCACGATTTCTTAGCCAATGTGAGGTGTGAAACATTTGATGGGACGGGACATGAGAAGGGATGTATTCATAAGTAGGTGACCCATAAGTGTTACTCTTTTTGGTATCGGGATAAACCTTTGGGATTAAAGAAGGTTCAATTCCTTCATCGTAGTATATCGTTCCTTCTCCAGTGCTTTGGTAGTTTTTGTAATCGACCGAGCGTTGCCTATCAATAAAACTGACATTCTGTGCTGCTGAGTTGGATTGGTCCACGTAGCTATAATCGATCCCAGCGGTAGGCTGGGAGCTTGTAGTCGTTTGTTCTTCCAATGGGGTTGAGATCATCACGTTTGTGGGTAAAGCATTTAGCAGCGCAGTTGTTTCATTGATGTTATCACGTTTGTAATCAAGGTAGGAAGTTCTCTCACGTGGTATGTTTCCCTCATTCCTTAGCGATGAGTCGAAGGCGATGCTGTTACTTTTATCATTACTTTTTGACGACTCATTGGATTTAGAAGTACGTAAAAACTTATCGTCCTTTAGTTCGCTATTCGATGAGTATAAATTCTTAAACCCTTTAGGTCCTACAAATAGCTGAGACGAGCTCCGATTACGATGTTGAAACAAATTATGATCAATTTTAGCATTGAGGAATGGTGAAATGTCCCTTTGAGCCGATGCAACTTCATTTGCCATGTCCGGGTTATCGGGCAAGAATTTATAACTCACATCTTGAATTCCTCTTACAGTTGTCTCATTCCCAAGTTCGTTATCTTTTGTAAAATCATCTTCCGGCGATTGGATTATCCGTTCCGGAGGTGTCAGGCTTACGCAAGAATCTAGCTTGTTAATTCCACCTGTCGTAAGATAAGAAAGACAATTTAACATGAAACATTAAATCGTGAATTTAACAATGTTTACTTCTGTGTAATTCAGGCATAGAAAACATTTTACATTTTTTTCTTTACTTTAGGGCACGTGCAAAGTGAGTTTTTATTTCCGTAAAATTTTCAAAATTTTGAAAAAAATTATTTTGTAATAAAACGCAAATTTTTAAAAATTTGCCAAATTTAATATATGCACATAAAATGCTTTTTCTGAAATAAAAATTTTTCAAAAAATTTTGAAAAAAAAATTAATTTTTAAAATTTTCAGAATTTTCAAAATTTTACGAAAATAAAAACTCACTTTGCACGTGCCCTTATGACCGAAGAGCAAATAGAAGAAGTTTTGCACCATTATTTTATAAAGATACTTGAAATTACATGTTTGGCTACCTATATTATATTTCTTTATAATTATTTGATAAAGCATGAATAATTGACAATATATTTTTCACCAAACTGAAATGGGTTCTAAATTAATGTTTTACGTTGACATATATTTTTTTAATCATAATAATTTATTACCTTTATATGTAAAAATGTATTCAGGTCTTAGAAATTCGGGAAACTTCAGAATCATGCCATAAGTGTGTCGACCGCATTCGATATTAGAAGTGACTATAATCCGATAATTACCGGTTTTAGGATTCGGATTCTCTATATACTGTTGTGGAAAAAAATTTTTTTTAAATATTATATCAACAACTATGTGATTAATTTTTTCTCTGGATGAATATTGATATTAATTATAATACAATTACCCAACAAAATATGTGTCCCTGGTCATTTTGTGTTAATATTATCTTTTGTAGATCGGGTTCAATATCGTTGGAAAACAGGCAGATATGGTCTTGAAATAATTATAAAATATTTTAAAAACATCCTTAAATTAATCTTAATCTCTATAATACTAGTTTCACACAAGCCCTATACCTAATAAGCTAGAGTTCTTAAACTTTCTACTATCTACAATTTATTATTTTGTAAAAAATTTTAAAATCAAATCACACATAACATTTGTAAAATAATATAATTCTAGGGCTATAATATAAATTAATCGTAAGCCCTAGGCTTTCTCAAGGTTTCAACTATATAATTTAAATTTGTCCTATTATCACCCATAGCATATAGTAAAAAGATATAGGGAAGACATTTATGTAACTGAACTTTGGTTTAAACCTCCGAGGATAGTAACTTCGGCATTGTCATTGGCCAAGCAGGCATGCCCACGTGACGCGGAAGATTCAGTGTCAGATGATGCCACGCTGATTACTTGCATAACAGTTGGGTCGTTGCAATCACTTATAATTATACCGCGACATTCGGGCGATAATTGAGGCCGACTTACGAGCAGTCTGAGTCGAGAATCAAGTTTGCATTTGACGGGGATGTGAACACCTTCGGACGCTTTTTGATTCAAATTAAAAAATGTCATATAAGCATAACAATGTTTTATGATTTAATGAAAGGTCATAAGAATATTAATACATATTTCACGGATGCAACTCTAAAATTACAAATTCCAGGATGGCACCATGAAATTGATATTTATATATAAAATAATAGTGATACCCATGGCTAACTTCATGTCTCGGTTTCTGTACAAATTAGAATAAGGTGGGTAATCGTCCACAAACTGACTCTCAGAGCACAGCGCCTCTTGGTTGACTGGAATTTGGTCGGAGCTAAGACTGAGTCTAAAGGTGAACTTGTTAGGTTCGAGTTCGAGCAGCTGCAGGCACGTAAACCTGGGTTTACATGTTTTACCTATATAATTCATTAATAATGTTACTATGATAGAATGACCAGGGTATCTTTCACAATAAGAGGATCTGTAAACAATACAGTAGCTGACATCCTGGAGCTTAAAGTGTTAGTGAAACAAGCTTAAAGCACCTACCTTTTATGTCGAATTTCGAGTAAACGATGTAGGTAATAAGTGTGGCTTGACTCCCGTATCGAATAGGGAGTGTGTCAATTGCATCAGATGCCGTTACATTAAACCGGAGTTGATTAATGGCATTTGAATCGATCGAATTGATGCCGGAATAAGAGTTGACTGAATTGCCGAGATAACCTCGTGGCCCTGACGCAAACGGTGTCGTGGCTATACTGAAAGGAGTCACGCAACTAAACGGTGCCTCGAATTCGGGATGTTTGAACGTAGAATTGGCAACGATGATCTCTTTATCCGTACCAGGTATTAGCCATTTTCCCTGAAAATTGGAAGGGAACGTACAAGGGGAGCTGAAATCTTCAAGTGGATCTAACAAGCATTTTAAATTTTAAATAAAATGTTAAATATTATTTTAGTCAATAGCCACTTAAAAAGCCTAATTAAAGATGGACATTATACAATTTATAGCGTAATTAATATGTATTAATGCGAAAATGGTAATTCTTACTGCATATTCCACATGTTTTGAGGCAATGCATGCGTTGTAATGGCTGGTCACAGTAACCCAAAGGCTTGAGTGATTCGCAAGAATCTGTTTCATCCGCGCAGAATCCAGTCTCTGATTGTAGTTATAATATAGAGGAAAAAGTTGGAATCAAAATATAATTTTTAAGAAAAATTTATTTTATGTGCCAACATATATTATTTACAAGCAACGTATATATAGAATTATATCAAATGAGAGCCGTAACCAGGAGGGAGGGTGGCCAAACCTGGCGCCCTCCTCATTTCATAGAGGTTTTGTTTACATATTAAAGTGGCATTTATATTTTCCTTGTTTTTAGTCAAAATTAACACACAAAGTTATGCCTTACATTTTAAAAAACGGCAAAAATATTTGTAGATAACAACAAATTTTTTTAGAGTTTCTTAAATTCGGCTGCTTACCTCTAAATAGTAAAATATGATAAGTTTACCCGCTGGCCACATAGTCATCCGGTAATGTCTAATTTCTGCAGGGTCTGGTAAGATGTTTGTGTCGCATTTCATGTCCTGAAATATGTAGGCTGTGAAGGCCGTCCCAGTGCGGACGTTGTAATCCAAATTATCGGGAAATCGCTATTTAATTTCGATATATTATAAAATTAGTTTTCTTTATGAATATTAGGGTACTTTTTAATAGTTTCAATATTGGCTAATTTGTTTTAATCGCATAATGGCATTATATGTTTAAGGAACAAATGGCTTAGTCTTACTAAATATTTAAACAATTCTACTTTTAGCCGCAAAGGTTTTTGGCTTACTTGAAAAATGTTGGTAATAATGCGATGGCAAATTTCACTCAATCAATATATTTAATTGGCTTACAATGCACCATTCCGTCCAGGGTGGAGACTCTTGATCGGCGTCCACTCTCGCTGCTATAACGTATATACTTCCGCTGCTTTTCCACGTTGCAAAACATTGTAAATCATTAACTAAATAAGGAAAAATTATGTGAAATGGCATTCAATCTTGTGGATATTTAGAAAAACGTTTTAGTTAATAAAACAAGTGAAATTTTAGAGAAAATCATATTTAAGGCTTTCAAGAATCGCTGCATAGTTAAAATTACAAAAAAATATTTAATTTGTCTTTTATGGCTAACTGTGTTTTGTTCCGACTATATTTTTTGTAAAAATAGCAATAACACATCAAGTTTCAAATTATATAAAATTCTGTACATTGTTAACCAAAAACTTTGCAAAATCACTGTAAAATATCCCCATTTTTATTTTTTTTTCTTTTAAAAAATAGGCCGAGACAGCCATGTCCGGCTCAATTCATCATATGTCTTTCAATGGGTTTTAAACCTCAAATGATGAATTTCATTTTAATCAGTAAATCAAACCTTTGGTTAAAGGATAGCCAGCGCAAGGAGGAAATCGGAATTTGAGACCTTCGTCCTCCATGCATCCGACTTGGAGCCTCGGTTTCAGCCAATAACCCTGACAATTCGTCTTAATAATATTGAAGAAAAAACCTTTCAATGTTAAGGTTTGTTTATGATATGCAGGGCTGGGAAAAAAATTGATGGGCTTTTTTTAACAAAAGTTTTGAGTATTTTTCCATAAATGCCCACAAACTCGTGGGAATGGCAAAAGAAAAGCCTCTTTTCTTGCTTAAAGAAAAAAGGCATATCTAAATAAAGCCCTCACCCACCATTATTATAAAAAAAAATCAAAATTTTTTGAACCTATTATAAAGTAAACAAGCAATGGGATTTTTGTGGCGCTTTTTAAGAGCCACTTTTTTGGGGGAGGGGGGGGGGGGAGGTGATTGAGCCAACGTTTTTTGCCTCATTGTTTTCCTAGCACTGATGATATGTCTCAATTTCATATTGAATATCTGATTTTTGTTTTGCAACAAATAAAAAATATTCAATTACTTCGAAATAAAATGAATTGCCATAACTTATCAACCAAAAATATAGAGAAATTTAATGTTTAGGCACCCATATAAAGTTAAATTATTTACAGTGATTAAAATGGAAAGAAAATCGTTCAAAGTCGAAATCGACAAACGTTGTTTTTAAATTGATGGCTACAAAGCGTGCAACTTTTATAAAATTTGTTTAGACGCATAAAAACAAAACATCATAAATTTTAGCCTAGATTAAAAATTGTTTTTATGATTTGAAAAAATGCAAATAAATCGTTTTTTGGTTGTACTAAATTTTGACTATGAACTTGCCCTAAAAGTTACCTCTTCAAGTCTCGGGTCATATAGGTAAAAATAATAATTCCCAATCAATTCCGTGGGACAGGGAACACGGTATCTTCGGAATGAGGCAACTGGAAATATAAATATTTTAACTAATTTTGTGCTACTTAGTATTAAATGGTAATTTAGATAATTTAAAAGATGGCCAATTGGAATAAGGTATTAGTTAGGGATAGAAAAATCCGCAAATTAAGATTCTTACGTAAAAATGGCCAATCGTTTAGCGTCAATTTATCATCGTCACATAAACTAGGCATCGCCGACGTTTCCATTTCACCTGAAAAGAGGATTACAATTACGGGGGGAAATTGTTATAATTTTAAATTATTTAAGGTTATGATTCATCAAACTTATCATTAATTTGAAATTTAATTAATTATATACGCCATAATACACTATGTTTATGATATTTCTTAACAAAAAGAATCTCAAATCATTTTTTTCAGATTTCAGAAAAATAAAAAACAATAATTAGAATGTTACTGCATTAAGATAAATTTATATTTATGATTTTTAGGATTAATATTTTAAAATTCATTTTACATTCTTGGAAGTCAAATTATGTTTGATAAATAACAAATTAATCAATAAAAATACATAACTTTTTTTGTTTTACAAATTTAGCGCTGAGTAAAATTAGAGCGTAAGAATGCTAAAAAGACACTTTTTGCGACCTCGAAACACAAAAATTAAAGAAAATTCAAAACAGCTAAACTTCAGAATTGAATTTCTCGATAGATAAAATTAGACTTACTAGGACGAGGCCAATTTACATATAACAACAGATTATGGTGGTGTCCTAAAGTAAGGAAAATAATTATGACGATTTATTATAAATTTAGTTTCTTTTTTTTATAAATTTTATTCATTTATCACATTATATAATAAGGACCTGCTTTTATCAATCTATGGAAGTTGTTAAATAACGTGTTAATGGGAAAAAAAATTTTTTGAATGTTGCACGTCTCATTTCAGTATTTATGACCTTAAGAAGTCCATTCTTTGGGTGCGGATAACAGTTTATAAAAAACCCTACCTGTTTTAATTTGAGCAACGCCGTTGTTTCGGAGAATAAATTGCATGCAGGTGTAATACGTATTTCTAAGGTTAAGAACATAGAATTATTTAATAATGTAAACTAATATATTTTATTGATTATACATTGACCAAAAAAGAAAAACTGTTTCCACAATATATAAATATAATATTTGTTAAATATGACTAACTTTTTGCCAAGGTCTCGTTGGGCAACAATAAATTTATCATGGGTAGCAGGTAGTTTTTGATGACACGTTCGATTAAATGAGGTTAAATGGTACCCGTATAGTGTTACGTTTGTGAATTCCTTAGCGATTGCCTAAAATATGTCAGAAATTCCAAATTTACAATATTTTTTAAAAATACAAATGTACTTTAAATATAAAAGAGTTGTTGATGTTGCAAGCAATTTGGAGACATTGTCTACTCTTTCAATATAGTTGCTGACATCTTCAAGTATTTAAACCCAACACATATTCGATAGAAAAGATAAATATGTAATTTCCTTCATGTAAATTACCTTCATAAAGCCGCCCTGAAAAGTTATGCTATGGTATGAGGTTCCCTTCATCTCGTTGGTGTACCATGTATCGGTTAGATCAGTTGGATCATTTTGCATGTAATCGGGGAAAACGCATTTGCTCTCACACTCGGCTTATTATATAATTTGTTAAAAAAATGTTTTTATTCAATATTACAATTATAAATATTATCTGTTTGATAAATTGCTATTCATTAGTCGAGAGCAACTTTTAACTTTAAGAATAGCACTTTATTGTTAAATGTCCTTTTTTCAGGGCGCGATTCATTCAATTTCACAAAAAGTTTAATATCTTGATAAATTTATATATAAATCTATATAAAAATAACTGTTGTTAACAAGACTCTCAAAAAAATCTAACCTATAAATTTTTTTACAATAAACCAATATTTTTTTTATAAAAATTTTTAAATGTTAAACAGTTTTTCCAAACATGAATCAAGTCTGAACGCGTCCTTAATTAAAATATACGCGATTCATTTAAGTAACACCAAAAAATGCTGGTTTCGAAAATAATCTATAATATACCCCCCATGATTTTTAGTTTTCCAAAATTGATTTTACAAATGTTCCTATGTCAGCAAATACGTAATGTCAAAATAAAAAATGTTTGTTTCACGAGACACGTCTTATTATATTTGTATTAATATTTTTTATAGCTCGATTTTAAGTTTATGCAAAAATTTAATCATACGCATTGCAGGTAAAAGACCTTGTAGGTATTTCCTATTTTAATTTTAAACTAAAACGTTTTAAAATAAATGGGCAATAATCAATTTAACATTATAAAATATTAAAATTTTGGGGTAAACCTTTATTTCACACTTTGTTGTACTCCGTTTCATACTTAATTAGCATACCATAGTTTAAATTGAAAACATATATTTGATTCAAATGGCCAAATTAAAAAGGTAAAGGTTCAACGAAATTTTTTACCAGGCTTGATAAAATTATACCTATTTTTTAGTTAAAGTACACACAGGTGCCGGCATCAAAATTAATCTATGAATTCGTGTTTTTTTTATTGGGCTTGCTAAAATACACATGTCTTTACCAAAATTCTCTATACGCCACCCAAGCTAATTCCAATAGCTTATTGTTGTCAACTAGGGCATGTCATAACTCCGGAATCGGGAAGAAGTCAACTCCGGAGTTTTACTTTTTTTAACATTAGCTTATTGGAATTTGTATTTTTTTAGTCCAAACTCATTTTGTTTAATGAAAGGTATAAATAAATAAAATAACAGCAAGTTATATATTTAAGTGTATACTAGCAAAGTCCAAAAAATAACTCCAGAATTCATGGACTGCTTCGCGCTTCCGGAGTTTTGACATGCCCTATTGTCAACTAACTTTAGAGTTTCAAAATGGAAGTTGACTCACAAACATGGCTAACAATAACCCGGGGTTATAAAATATATATGAAACATACCTATGTATAATAGCATGGCGAGTATTGCAGGGACGAAAAATCGCGTCATAAATATTCCAATCATCTTTTTAGACACTTGCGACGAATTGAACTTGGTATTCATGAAAAATTTATAACGGATGGTTTGTCGTAGTATTTGACCACGAAAGGATTTTCAGATAGATTAGCAGCATTTGCGAGGGTGACAAATTTTCGAAGATGCTTTTGGGATTAGAGTTTTCAATGAATCGATGTGTCTATATAAATATTTAAAATAAAGATAAATAATACTGATTTTAAAATATTATAAATATCACTGAGACCGCCTTACAGGTCCACGGCTGATTGAATATATAAGAAGCCCTCACTTAATAGGTTATTCTTCGAAAGAATTGGGAAATTAAGAATAAATAGGGCTCAGATGGGTTTATCCACAACGAATAGTCAACCTCCAATAAATTCGTTGAGCTTAGTGTACATTGTCCAAGTCCTCCATCTCTGGTCAATTTATAAGAATAGATACCAATATACAAAAGTATATACAATATCCCCGAGACATCATTTCATAAGACTGACAAGAATATGGTGGGGCCGAACCTCGTTGGACGTTAAGTCCAAATAATGACCCGTAAGCGGAGTATCTCTTTGGATGACACCTCATATTCATATAAAATTTCTGCGAGCTCTAGCCTCCGCCCGAGTATGTGACAGTCAAAAAGACAGGTATTATCGCTTATGAATTTTTCTTTCATTTTTTGTTTAAGTTGCTAGGTTTACATGATTACCTAGGAAATTTTGATTAAAAAATAAGTTCATAATTTTGACAAAATTAATGAAGGTTCACTCACGAATACAAAATAGCCAGCATGACGGCAGCCTCCTTTGTTTAAACTTGTATTTTTAGCTGTTTAGAATTTTACTTGTTTTTTTTAATAAAAGGATGTTTATTTAAACTCATTATTATTAGAAGTTTTTTAAAATAATTTCTGACCAAAAAATATATAAAACCTATATATACAGCTTTAATTGAGACCGGGGCTACCCTCAAAAGTCAAGCAGCTAAAATTTAGAGATGGATTCTTTTGATGCATTATTTATAGGGGCAATAGCTAGATTAGAATAGACTTACGACATATCCAAATATTATTTGCCCTATGCTTCAAACAAATTTTAAATTTGAAAAAGTTTTTTATAACAAGAAAATGTTTTGAAGGGTGGGGCTTTTATAATAACGAGCTGGCATTTTAAATTATGGCTGGGTTTTATAAACTTTTGATAAAAAAAAATACAGAATAATATTATATCTAATTAAAGAATGGTTTAAAAAAATTATCATAAACGGACAAATATAGTCCTAAAGTGCTGCCGATTAAATGACCAAGTTTTCGATTAAATTTAATGGGTTTTGAATTTTTTTTCAAGGATTTTGGCCGATTCATCAGGGTTACGAATCACGTGACTATTTTATTTAAAACCCTTTTTGATTATTAAAAGATGTTATTTAAATTACAAGGTCAAAAATGCTCCCCGATAGGGTTCATTTTACACCCAGGGGAGAGTTAGTTCAACTTGAGTTATATAAAACCAAAGGACAGCAAATTTTTTTTTTGTATTTTTAGAAGAATATATAAATTTGAATAGTAAATTCCATTTTTTATAGTTTCATCTTTAAATAAAACATGGTTAGCAAAAATATTTTAAATTAATTAACATTTCACTTCACTTTTTTGATAGCTCAATTATTTTTTACAGTTCAGATTTTCAACTTCAAAGTTTCTTTTTGATTGACTAAAATTATAATACCATGCCTTCAGAATATCAGATACCTAGGTTGATTAAAGTCGCCGGTCTCCTTTACCTGCGGAATGAAAAACAAGACAACATACTATGTTTCATAACGTAATTCAAAAAATTAAGTCCGAAATTGTGATCTAGCAAACCCTATTCGCTAATTTGTTTAATTTGACAATTACGTTTCTAATGTTAGAACAATAATTTTGCTTGAAATTTAGATGACAAAGCAGTTATCAATATGTAAAGCTTCGCTAAAAACAAAGTTTATGTATGCTCTTTAGTTCTCATCCCCCCCCCCCCCTTCTCAACATTAAAAGCTTCTCGACTCCACCTTGTTACAACTGTGTTCGACATTAGAAAAGTAAGTAAGTAAGCCTACTATTTTTTAAGTCGCTTTAGGGGAACAAATGGTAAAGAAGAAGTTACTGTACGTCATGGGGGTTGAGGTAAACCTATCAAAATAGGTGACACTATCTTTAGAGAGGATGCACGTGAGAAGAACAAAATGTTGCAATGTAATTGCATGAGTTTGTCATTAATTTACATGAAATTTTTGTAAAGCAGTTTTCAATGCATCGAATCCGACTAAGAACAAGTTATTTTAGTGTTCCATACGAACTCGATACCTACCGATCCGACAGGTTGACGCTGATAGATATGTTTATCAACATCTCTCTTTTCTGACATAACTTACTTATACTTGTAATATTGTCAAGACGCGAAGACTCTATAGAATGACTAAGGAGTGCGCCCCGAAGGTGGATTGAAGAAATAATAAGCTGTGCGTCATTATTCAATTGACATTTACAATTTGTACCCATATATTTAATTACATTTGGAATTTTTAGACAAAATTTATCTTATATAAAAAAGAGGTTATCAGTCATAACTTCGCAATATTTTTTCCAAAAATACAATTTGTTTTATTTGTGTTCTAATGTTTTAGAAAGATTATAACCGCTTTCATAAGATTTTTAGGTTATAGAAGGGATGTTGTGACACACTAAAATAAATAATTCACCCTGGCTTTGATCGTCCAAAATGACCTCGCTAAACGGAACCTGATAGTTATTATAATCAATAAACAGGACGATTGAGAGTCAGGGGACTCTGGGCTAACTAAGATAGGTGCATTGTTTTATCCATTTCCATGAATTAACTATATTAAATGGATATAACGGTTGAATCTCAATAACTGTATTGTAAAGTTATAAAGGACAAATCTAACATTATTGAGAAACAATCCCACACATAATTTTCGAATCAAAACTAAGGCAAAGGATTAAAAACTGTAAAATTGCTACCTGGTATAACAATTTATCGCATGCCATTAGAAAAGTTACCTGGGTTACACCTGATTCAATTAATTAGATAGGAAAGAAGGTTAATTACTTTATAGATTAAATAGACATAATATTATTAACAAAGAGGACGGAGGCAATTGTCTTTTGACTTTTATGACTTTCGTCGTGATTTTGCAATTTATTATTCAACGGCTGCATCTAACAAGATTTGGCAAAGATCAAAACATTTATTTCAATAATACAGGTTGTTTGCAAATGTATCACCTGAGAAGTATGTTATACACATTGCTAAATAGTACAATTAATAAAATGTAGTTTGGAAATAATCCTTGGCGTAGATTTTATGTCATTTTAAGTCATTTAACCCATTTGTTTTAAGTTCAAAAACATTAATGCGCTGAAGACTTAAATTACTTTGCTATAAAAAGTTCCTATAAAAAAAAATTCCCTCAGGACTTTTTTAACCTCATAAAGGGAAGTGCTTACCCGTTAGGCCTTTGCCACTTTTAACTCTACACCCCGCATTATACGCGGGTAACTCTATAATAAGAACATATTAGAAATAGGTAAAACACGATGAGAATTAACACGCAGCACCGTAGGGTTTATAAACCTAGGCTCTCAGAAATTTGGAGGGGTTTAGAATTCGTTGGCGGTCACCCACCCAACTACTAAGCAGGCTCAAAGTAATTAAATAGAACTCGTGAAAAACGTAATATTAGGCGAACATCGTCATAGCGATTTTGCTCCACTGACCGTATGCTTCGTCTCAATCCTGGTGAACATGGTAGCATTAGCCAACGGATAGTAAAACTAAAAAATTCTTCCTAAAAGGACAAATTTAACTAAATATTATAGATAAACCTTATTATATGGTGGGTTCTAAGTTAAACTAATAAGGCCATTAGTTGGTCCATATCAGCTAAAATTTCTGCCTTGTATGTTAGAACTTAAAGGCTCCATTGTCAGACCTATTTCATAACCCATTTCTTGACAAAATGCTCCGGGGACAAATCGTAGAAAGTTTGTTTTTCTTGTTTGTATTAAACCTTAAAAATTTGTTTTTGTCTAGTCACCATTATTAAAAATGTATCAATCTCCAAAGTCTGCGGAATACGACGCATTGTTACAAATGAGTATTAAAAATAATCAAAGTGTTTATAACCTAATTTCCATAGAGCTTTTTGGCGTCACGCCATATAATATGGATTTCTCAGAGGCACAGCGGTTTTGAAAATTTTTGGCACCAATGTGGGCGGTGTTTACTTAACACATATTCGCCTTAGAATTCACATATAATACAATTTGTATAAAAGATGTCAGCCAAAGATGCAATTTATGAAACACTCATTATAAGAATATCTAGGTTTTGGTACGACAATAATTTCCTAAAACAAATTTTTTTTATCTCTCCCTAAATCCGATATGAGTATTGCAACTTCAGTCCTTTGTCGTCTTAAGTTGATGCGATAACCTCAAAAGCGATTAATACTAAATTTAGTAGATGAACATTTAAATATAATTCGGAGTTTTGCAAGCTACCGTAATTTTGTGTAAATATATTTATAACAGGGATGGGCAAGTAATGATTACTTGTAATTAAATTACAATTACTAATTACTCTCATAGTAATTAGTAATTAGTAATCAATTACATTTTTTATAAAGTAATTGTAATGGTAATTAATTACATTTTTTAGTAAAGTAGTTGTAATGATAATGATTACTTTTTCAAAGTAATCATTATATTGAAGTAATCATTCCATTTGAATTTATTAATATGCTTAAAGATTGTATATAAATATTAAGAGAAACCTGCTTTTGTTTTTTTATGCATTAGTTTGTTTTAAAAGTTATATTTTTTAAATTGTATCGACACGTTTAACACTTCTGGGTTTATTTGACCCAAAGAAATTTTATATTTTTAATAACTTTTTAAAGAAGCAATATCCTAAACTAATATTTAAATAATACTTTAATTGGAAGAACATACAAAACAACTATTGAAAAATGCACCATTTTATGGAAAATGGCTCATCGACCCAAGAGTGTTCAAGAGATGCAGGAGAAAATTGGGCATATACTTAAAACACCTGTACCGACGCGATGGAATAGTTTATTTGACGCATTTAAAGATATTATAAAATATAAATCAAAAATAATTTCTATTGTTAAGTTTAAACAAATTGAGTTAGATTTCATTGAGGAATATTTATATGTTACTAAACCTTTAGCAAAAGCTTTAGATTTTTTTCAAAATGAAAAAACGTTTTTTAATGGAGAATTAGTGCCAACATTATTTGAAAAATTAGCGGATTTAAATGACCTTAAACCTAATTTAAAATTTTGTAAAAACCTTGTCTCAAAAATGATTTCTAGTTTTGAAAATAGGTTTGAAGACCATCTTACTATGTCGGTAAATTCCAATTTTGCATAATTAGCATCAATGTCTCATCCATTTTTTAAATTAGACTGGGTAGAGGGCAGGGAGAACAAAGAAAATTTAAAATCGTTATTGATATCAGAAGCAAAAAAAATGAAAAAAATTGACATATCTTCAAGTCAAAATGTTTCTAAAAATCAAAGTTTATACAGGTTTAAAAATTTACCTAAATCAAAATTAACAAATGATCTCTACGATGAGGCAGAATTAGAGGTTCTAAAATATTTAAATGATAATAGTGAAAAGCTACCAATGTTAGAAAATTACCCAACAATTAAAAAGATTTTTTTTTAAGTATAACACGATATTAGGCTCATCAGCCTCAGTCGAAAGATTATTCAGTCTTGTCACTTTATTAAATAGATTTAATAGAAACAGATTGTCCAATGAGTTGTTTGAGAAATTAATTGTTTTAAAAAGTAAATATAAATACGAAACCGGCTATAAGGATTTAGTAACTAATCAAACTTTCTTCCACTAACTCAAATATATTTTTAATTATATAATTTAGCATTTATATCCAAAATAAATGAATCTTTTTACATATTGTCTATATAATAAGTGTTTTTATTTTTGTGTATTATTATTTTCGTGTTTTCTAATTTTATATATAAAAATTTTTGAAAAAGTAATTGTAATTGTACTTGTAATTAGTAATTAATTACTTGAAAATTTATGTAATTGTAATTGATTGTAATTAAGTACTTTTTTAAAAACAGTAATGGTAATTAGTAATTAATTACATTTTTTTCTAAAGTAGTTGTAATGATAATGATTACTTTTAAAAAGTAATTGTGCCCATCCCTGATTTATAACCAATAAAAAGCTTCTTTTGTTAATTTAAAAAGAATATGTTCCTTAAATATTGCGAAGAAATGTTTAGTGATAATCTCTTCATACTAAAATTTTTTAGCATGATCAGAATTTCAACTATGACCTGCCTATGTCAATTATGTTGCTTTTGACTACGAAATAACTTCTGAGCACTAAAATATTATTATTTCAAATCAGTTCGTAATTACAAAGTAAAAGGCTAAAATAAATTTAAAATAATTAAGTAATTACCGTAAGGTCCCCACCACGCCTAATACATTTGAAAGGGCAGGTGGATTTAAAAAGAGTTACACAGGTAATATTAATCGAAATATTCACAATAGTCTTACTCTAAAAAAATTGTGAATATATGAGACCGGATAGATTTTTTTTATTTCGGCCTATTTTGTTGTTTAAAAGAGACAAGATGTTTAAACTTATTTTGTAAAAATTTAGTCAATTTTTAAAAGCCAAGTCAGGTTATAAAATCTGAGGCAGGGGTGTACTCAGAAGCCTTAGTAATATTTTGTACTATGCCTGAACCCCAATGACCGACCTAATACTGTCCTGGTTTTATTAATGGTCCTGTTAGCAAAGAGGCGGCCTCTGAGAGTTATATAATTAGTTCTGCTATTTTGTTATTAAAATTAGAGACTTCATGTTGCATTTACCTATTTAAAATAGAATAAACCCAATAAATTGATAAATCTTTGATGTTATTTATTTATTTCCAGGTCATTAATTATTTAAAATAGACTTAAAAGGGTCACCAAATTTTTATTAGTTTTATTTAAAGGATATTTTATCATTATACGTTCAAAAATTGACGACATTCCGATGAAATAATTTTAAAAAGATAAAAAACTTGATGTCAAATTAACTCACCTTAGAATCAGTTTGATATTGCATTCTTGAATCATGGCTGTTTTATTATATTTAATGAGCAACCAATATAAAAAATTTTTTTTATGCAAATAAAAAATGATTTGGTAATTTAAATGAGAGAATTTTTAATATTCTATGTCATTATATATTTTCCACAAACGCCGTTTATGAACTAAAGGATATTCAATTAATTTTATTCATAAAAATTTTTCATTTTATTCCAATTAGATATTTAATTTTTATCTAACTTAATTATTAGTTCGACAAAATAAAAAAAAATATAAAAATTGCTTTTTTAAAATATGTTTTGAACGTAGCCTTATGTGCCCTATTAAACAATTGTTCAAAATGTACACAAAATAAATTTGTTTTTTAGCCACAGCCCCATAAGAGCAATCCAAGCAATGCTCAGGCGTCGAGAAAATTTCAGTAAATTATAGAGGTTCAAAATTAATTCATTTAAAAATATGAGTCCTTTAAGAACTGCATTTTTTAGTTAATTACAGAGTATTACATCGAAATATTGGTAGAAATGTATTTTGAAATGCCTACGAAAAGTTTGCTTATAGGGTCATATACTAAACCGATCCTGCTAATATGTCACGGACCGATCTTTAATCAAATACGATTGTCATGCAAATAAGGTTATACCTGTAATTACATAAGTAACATGTAGTTTGACGAATATAGGATAGGATTAATACGCGATTCTACATTTTGAATAAATGTAATAATTTCGCTTGATACCAAATTATAAATTTAGTGTGTCAAAAAAAAATGGACAATAAATATTTTATTGCGAAAAATAAGAGGAATGCCTTTAAATTCAATGTATTTTCTCGCTAAAAGCAACTTTGTTTTGGGTAAAGTATATTGGTATGAGGTTTCAATCCATTTTAGTCATTTAACGTAGTAAACTTACTATATAAATTTCGAAAAAAAAATTTCAAAAATTTTTTATTTAAAAGAAAGGTATAAAAATTAATAAAGCATTGATTGCAATCAAAAAAAAAACAAATAAATGTTAAAAAGCTGAAAAATTGCGATAAAGGTGCGCGCACACGTTTAATTGTCAACGACTTTTAATGCAATACAACAGCTTGTCACAACTATGTATACTTTAGCATTATAGCTTGGAAAAAACAATGCAGCGAAAACGCCATAAAAGTTTCGCATAGTTGGCAAAACCTAATGTTTTGGGAAAAGGTTATTTTAGAACGATAGTTTATAATTCTAGATTTCAAATTTTTCTGATTTTTAAATTAAAAAAAAAAGTTTTGACACAAGGGGTGAAAAATTGGGGTATTCGAAAAATATAAATCTTGGAGGGTTGAATGATGATACATCATTAAATTAGTATTTGCGACCCGAGCGTTTAGGTGAACTTATAATATTTGACTGAAAAGCTGGCAAAGATGAGCAAGTTAACCCAAATAAAACTATTTTGAAATTTTTTCATTAATTAAACTTAATAATTAAAAGCTATGAAAACATTTAACATTTTGCATCAACAGGTCTTATTTTAATGAGACCTTTAAAAAGATTAAACTATGTTTTTTAATAGTTTATAAAATTTTAACGCATATAAAGTGAGCCCTTAAAAAGTACCAACGCTATTTAGTTAAATTTACAACAAATAAATTAATTTAATATTTTCTTATCTACTCATCCTCAGTGTATAGGTACTTTATTTAAGCAACCCTGCCCTGTGCAGCCTTTTTTGATATCCGGCAGAAACAACCATTTGTCAATTCTATGTTTGGCTCCTTTAAACATTGAACATAGCGTTCAACAAAAATCATGTATAAAAATATGTATTTTTTGTAAATATGTTTGGCAATTAAGTTTTAATTACATAAAATTTATCCTTATTGAAGCGTTATACTCAGTACGAACGCTTGATTGCTGAGGTCCATTTCTCGTTTCGGCCTATTTACAAATTATTAAAAATTCAGCGTAATTTGAAACCTGTGTTGAGGTAAATGTACTACTTTAATAAAATATGTATTTTGTTCTTCCAAATATATTTCATGGTGTAAAAATTAAATTTCAATAAATTATAATTGTTTGGGCAAATAATTTACCAGGTGACCGCTGGGTCGGAAACAAAGATTGTTTCTTTCGGCCTCGGTGAAGCCTTAGCTAACCCATAGTCAGATGCATATACTCATAATTTGTTCCAATTAAATATTTGTGTATTTATTTTAAAACATCGATGACCATTTGATCTTAAAAATTTAAAAACTAAAAAGCGCCATCTAGTAAGATAAACCTATATTTAATATTTTTATTTATTTCCAACCATATTAAAAATGCATGGTAACATATTAAATTATTAAAAAATGCATAAATTTTATTTTAAATATAATCCAGTTTAGCCATGAGCCCGACCCAGCAAAGGTTAAGTCAAATTTGTAGCGTGTTAAATATGGTGTCAAAACAAGGGGAATTATATCGCAAATAGAGGTGAAAAGACTTTCGTATCTACCTCGAGAAAGCAGGTAGTATGAGATGTGATTTAAGGTGAAAGTCACTTCCAAAGTCAAAATAATTTGTTATAAGCTTTCATTTCTAAGGTATGGTGACAACTCGCGAAAAATAACTAATATAATAATGAAAGTAACAAAAAAAAATAATACGGTGTTAATAGATATCAATGACCTTTTCCGCCAATGTGTTTATAGATTTTACTAGAGTGGATCAGGAAGGCATGTATAGAAGTTAAGTGGAAATTGATACTTTTGATTTATAACAATAAATTTTATATGAGTCGCTTATTTATACTTATTAAGCAACTCATCGACGCGCCCCTTAAATACTTTAATTTATTCCATAATTGGTTACAAAAATATTTTTAGAACGGAAGATGCCCTAATAAAAATTATTTCAAGGGAAGTGTGCCGTTCTTTCTATATCGCTCAAAGCCAGGCACGATTCTAGACCCCTTTGGGGGGGGGGGAGTTTTTTGATTGCCCCCCCCCCCCCCCCCCCCCCCCCCAAAAATACATAGTAATTTTATGTTTGCCCCCCCCCCAAAAAAAATTGAATTTGCCCCCCCCCCCAAAAATACATAGTAATTTTATTTCTTCCACATAATATAATTAAATTTGCTCCGTCAAAAATTTAAAAAATATTATCCTAAAAATATTTACTTTTTTTTAAGTGTTTTTATTCATAATACTTCTCATCCGCAAGAGAGATCAAACTAACAAAAATTTATAGAAAAATTTGATTTTACAGAAAGCTTTATATTTGTGAAACCAATTCATAAATCTGATGCCTAAGAAATTTTCTCAGTTAACAACAATCTTTTGTTAGAATATAATCTAGAACCAAAGAACCTGATCGCACAATGCTACGATGGGGCGAACGTAATGCCCGGGAAAAAAATGGTGTTCAAGTATTTCTAAGCAAAATAGCTGGACACCATGTCCCGTATATTCACTGCTTTAACCACCGATTGCATCTTGTTGTAAAAGATTGTCCTATTTTAAGTGAAGGGAAAGATTTTTTTGATTTTTCTTCCCTTCATAAATTTTTTCAACATGATGCAATCAAGGTAGTTAGTGAATGCGGGACCATACCCCGGCTGTTGCCCCATTGGTGGTGTGATCACTACCTGCCCATTGTTTTTTTTTTAAATTACACAAAAATATTTAATACTCTTTTAAAAATTAAAAATAAAAAAACTTTTATATCTTCAGGTCACAGGGCTGAATCGGGGTTTTTTGACCATATTTAAAATCATCTATTTATTTTTTTTTTAAAAAATTATTTTATTTATTAAAAATAATTATGGATCAATTTCAATGCAGAACGATTTATATTTCTAAAACTTCTGATTTAATACACAACAATTAAGAAATAAAAATACATTTGAAGATTTATTCAAAAATTGTTTTGATATTAATATTTTTTTAAATGTCAATAATTTATCTATGGATAAAAGAAAAACCTAAAAATTTTTCTGATTTTTATTTATTTTCTACTCATAAGTTTGAAAATATTTTAAATATTAATGATGAAAAAAGTTTTTATTTTAATATTATTGATTTATTTATATTTTGATAATAGAATTTTTACCGATAATAGTTGTTTAAAATCTTTAGATTCCCTTTATAAATTTGATAACCTTTATTATAGATATAAATAAATTAGAGCCTCTTTTAAAAATAAGTAATATTGATAAAAATTCATTATCTAAAGAAATTCACGTAGCCAAATATTTTAATAAGAAACTAAATAATTACAAAGAATGTGTTACTATTGATTTTGGTAAATTTTTATATGATTACAATGATGCGTTATCTATTTAACATTTTTCCTATAAGTTTGTTAATTGGCTCTTCAACGTCGAGTTGTGAGGCCACATTTTCTTCTTTAAGAAGAATAATAACGGCTGACAAGTAGTGACCTGCTTAAAGGTGATTTGGTTCTTTTAGAACACGAAAAATCATTAACTAGGGGCGTTGAATTACTATGAATATTGTAATTTAATTAAAATCCTCTAAGATAAAATAGTTTGATCAATACAATACACTGCTCATAATCAGCTAATTATTGCTGACTATTTTAACATGGTTGCAAACTTTTTTTATGCGCATTTAACGTTTATGTTCATGTTTTATTTAATTTTTTACCCTAATATTAATAACTAGTTATATATAACCAGTGTTTTTTCATATATTCCAAATTAGCATACTTATACATTTTGTTTACATGATAATCAATCTTATTTCACTTTTCATTTTTTAAAATCCAAAGTTTTATATAATTCATTTTTATCATTCATATATATCATATTTTTAATTTCCATGCGCAATGATACCAAATGATAAAATTATACTTACAGTTATTTCAAATCTCATATCTTTTTAAGCAATTGATTTTAATGAAAACAATTAATTTTAATTCACTAAATTCATTTTTTTTTAATTTAAGAATATAATAAATTACTATTAATTTGTTAAAAAATATGGATTCTATTGTTTTACATGTTTGCCGTGACCGAAGGTCACGGCCAATTTTGCCGCCGAAGGCGGCAAAAAAATTTTTTCTGCCCCCCACGAGTTTTTTTTGCCCCCCTAAAATGGAAAAGCTAAAATCGGGCCTGCTCAAAGCCCCATATTTTTTTCTTATTTCTTTAAAATAAGAAATTAGCAAAATAGGCATCCAATCTGCATTCAAATTCCTGATGTAAGAAATCATTGAAATTAATATAACCAATTTTTAGAGCACAATAACCCCACAAACCAAGTGAAGCATTTAAAGTTTCATAGCATAAATTATTTTAACTAGCAAAAATTTGTAAAGCCAAATTTTTTTAAAGTTGAAACCTTTATCTGTTTTCAAATTTCTTATTACAAGCCTGATGTAAACAATAAATTTGGAAAAAACAAAAAAAATATAATTTAAAAAATTATGTTACATTCTTATAAAATTTGAATTATATGATCTTAATTTTTTCCTGGTTAAAAATATCTAGAGGGATTTTTTTTTCCGGTGACTAACTTGATTATATTATAACTATACTTTTATATTATTATTAAAAATCAAGATTCAATTGAAGAAACACAATTTTTGGTCATTTTTTTGATTAAATAATATAGATTAGGCTAAACATGTTATCACAAATTGGAAAAAAATATTTTAAAATTTACACTTATTTCTTGTTTCAAATAATTCGGCAATATATCCTTAAAACTTTTCCTATAAAATAGCTTTAACAGAAATACAGATTAAAAATGCCAGTGGTTTCGGTCCGGCTCAATTAGATAGACAAAACTAAACATGGGGCTTAACTTTCCATGCGTATTCAAGTGAAAGCTGCTCTATATATGAGTTTGCGATGTGACAATAGTCGTTAGTAATGAGAGGATCGAGGTGCCACATATTTCACATTTTATAACATTCCGTCTTAAAAGTAGCCTCTCTCATATTTTGCTTCCTTCCAACCAGAGCCGTGACCGGGTAGAAGGTTGAAAGGAGAAGCACGCTCTACCCTTTTCCAAAAAAAATTTCCATGGTCCATCCGTATTTAAACAATTTAGATGGGCACAACTATTTTCAGGGCTATAGCCATACTGCGTTCAAGGTAATATTAAGGTCCTTATAGAACAAAATATACTAGTTTATCATAGCTTAAAATTTTTTATTCTAAAAATACAATAAATTTTTAATTAATTTAAAAACTTATATTGTCAAAAAGAAATGTGCATAAGAGAAGCTTTTGTACTCTTACAGGTTTAAAACTCTTTACTACAGTTTAAAACAAGAGAAATTATATAATTATAGCATAAATTATGGTATATTTGATTGCCGCTAAATTTTTTTTTTGATAATTGATACAAGTAATAGGCGCTAAAACAAAAAAAAAATCCACAATGAGGTGGAAAAATTATAGCAGGAAGTGAGAAATTATATCTTTAGACGAATAAGACAATTGCTATTTTCCACCTGGGACAGGTAGGAAGCAATTTTAATTTAGAATCTAATAGGTTGGCTGAAAATGTATATATATGGTTTCTGTCATTATGACTTTGCGCATTTTTGTTAGTGTAATAGATGACAATTAAAACAATTTCCATCCCTTAAAATTTACTATTAAATCTCCCATATCACAAAACAAGCGCAAATTTTTTATGTCTACGTTATTGCCATCATAATTGTTATTACTTGTAAAGGAAATTTTAAAAGTTTTGTCAGCCTCTCAAAGAACTTTGAAAAGCCAGCTGAAGCGCCGTTCCAAATTCGATTTTTTTAAAAATTTATATTTAGCGGCCTAATATAATTTTTAATCGGTCCACATATAGACAGGTTAGGCGTATTGCACTTCTTACTGTATATTTTATATATTATTGATTTTGGAATAATGTAAAACGCTTTTAACATTGTTTTCTGCCAAAGGCCACATAGGTCAATCCAAGTGTTTTACTCATTATGGCTTCGGAAATATACGGATTAGTTATTGCCCTTTACGACCCTGGTAACCCCTTGACGGTTATTATGAAAAAAATATTATGAATAATTTCACAATTTAGTAAAAAAGAGGAAATATTTTATTTCGCTGTGGTCACACTCTTAAAAATGCATAATTCTTAAAAAATAAATTTAATAATTGATTGCTTTTATTTTCTAATTAAAGTTAACATCGCATAAATCTAAAACTCTCTTATTTTACAGGTCAACAATTTTTTGGTTATGAGTTAACTACAGAGATCGAACCTGCCATCTTAAAGAATATCAAATCTGTTTACCGTTTTTCCTAATCAAACTTATGTAGACAGTTAAAAACATTTAAAATTTTATAAAAAAAAGTTAAAAAACAAAAAAGATTCAAAAACAAAAATAAATTGAAATTTTATTTTAGCATTTTTACAATAGCTAAACTGTTAAATTTTAACTTCAAATAATATTTTTATTAAAAACCGATAAAATATCAAGTCGTATTTAAGTTTGGACGCGAAATATTTTGTATTATCTAAATGCCGATTTAAGAGCTTGATATATTAATAAAAAAAAATTTCATTATTTGTGATTTAAAATATAAGTTACAAGGGATATTTATATGCAAAAGAAAATTTGAAATAATTTCTTTTTAGGGTATGTTTAGATCTGTCAATTTCGTCAAAAAAGGTCATTTTTTGTTATAAACTGATCTAAGGAGCCAAAGACGGAAGAAACTAAAAAAAACGAAAAACATATATGAATTTAGGCCATCAAGGGGATCCATTCTTGTTTTCATAAATATCTCGTTTCTGACATAAATATTTGTTGACCTGTGTTTTGAAAACAATATTTCTATAAGGCACTTATAGCATTAAATTAATTTATTGAAAATATTTTTGAAATAATTTAATAACATTTAATTCTCGACGCAAAAAAAAACATCATAAACAAAAATGCTAAATCAATAACAAATTATTTAAAGTTAAAAATAAAACATCCGGTTTAACAAAAATCCCATGTCAAAAACACTTAGGCAAACCCTAAGACAATAAAATGCTCAAATATTTTTAATTTTTACATTATTATTAATTATTGGAAAGTAGATAATTTTAATAAGAGAACGAACACCAGCTTTAGTCAATATTAAAAGTATAAACTTGCATTTTAAAATTTTTTATATTAATTATGTAGATTCACACAAATTAACCTCAAATTGGAATGTGCCATTAATATGAAATTCTCATCTTTTTTGTGTTTTATTTTGATTTACTAATTTTTGTGCTAAATAAGAAATGGAGCTTTTAAGAATTTTGAAAGAAAAATTAAATTTTTAGGGCGCTTTCAAACTCGTTTCATTTATTTGAAAAATTTAATTTTCAAAACTTTTAAAAAACTTTTCTTTCTGAAAAGCTATTTAGATGCTAATAACAAAAATTGGCGACTTTTTGTAAAAAAGCGTTTAATGTCAAAAGATAAAAATTTTAAAATTTTTCAAAAAAATGAAATGAGTCTGAACGTGCCCTTACCAAGAAACGCTTTTTTTTTAGGTAAAAACAGAAGCAACAAACATTTATATTAACGATGCATCCATTTTTAATGGGACATAGCCAATACTATCACGGGGTAGGCTCCGATTTAGACAAACAAGAGTCAAGGCGCGCTGAGGCGCATGCTGCCCTGATTTAGCGCAACTACGGCTGGCAGCCGAGAGACGCGTAAAAAATGCCTGCTATAAATTTACATCAAGCCCAACTCATTAGAAAATCTGACGTTATCTTCCTACCTAGTATAAAATCGCACATGCAATTTTCGCCACTATTTGCTTTGTGGTCGGCCGTCGTCATAAGTTTTAAAAAAGTCGTGCGAAAATTCAAAGATTCAATATAGTGCAAAGGGGTCGACGGATTTCATGAATTTTATTTTGGAGATTGGCTATAACATATACCAAATAGAAGATGAATAGGTCAGCCAATAGACGTAATTATTGAATTAACTTGCAACAAAATAGTTGCTGCTCAGTGACCTTTCCAAATTAAAGGATAGCTTGTAGCTGTCTTTGTTAATAATAAAATCTTTATAAAATAAAACGAGATTAAAATATTTAAAATCTTTTAATTCATAAACTCGTTAATAAATAATGTTACATTGAATTAATAATAAATAATAAATAAAAATCTTTTGGTAAAAAGTGGTTACCTTCTTCAGTTTAACAAATATAAAATATACCAACTAGTAGTTTGATTTAATTTCGCATATTTTGTTATTGTTCATTTAACGGATTCTGATGGCTGTGACTGCATTTAATATCATGTGTATATGCAACGCGTAGAGATTGTCAGAGTTGTACTTTGTGTCTCCAATAAATCTATTACCGAGCAAAAGCACATAAGAAATTCTCTATAAGGCCGCGTGCAAAGTGAGTTTTTATTTTGGTTGAAATTTATATTATTTTGTAAAAAAACGCAAGTTTTTAAAAAGTTCCCAAATTTGGTTGTGCACATAAAATGCTTTTAATGAAATAAAATATTTAAAAAAAATAAAATTTTTAAAATTCAGAATTTTTTTTAGCGAAAATAAAAACTCACTTTGCACTTGGCGAAATGGAAAAAAGTTAACGAGATAGGTCAAATAAATATATTGTTCTATATTTATATATTTACAATTCAAACAAATATAGACTTTAGATTTTAATTTCTTTTAATTAAAAATGTTAATGCGGTGATTAAATAAGAAAAAATGGTCTCTCAATAATGGTTGCTACCTGTTGCACTTATTTTATAGTTAACTAAATTTTTTTTTTAATTTTTTTAAGGCAGGGAAATAAATAAAATTATAGTTATTTTTGAAGTCCGCTGACTAAAAATTATGTAGGTATGTAAATATTTATGAAATTAGTTTTTTCGATAGTTTAAAAATTTAAATAATTACAAATATAGCGGTCAGGAGCGTTTTCTAATATAATTTAAAACACTTAATAATACACATATCAACAAAAAAATTTCAACAGTTTATTATTTAGTTATAAAGTTCCTTTAGCATAACGCTTCGATGTTTTGAATTAAAATATACACAAGGCGCTATTCGTTTTAAACTCGGTCATCGCAACCACCAATTTCAGTTTTTTGTAAAAAAAAATTGTTAATTTACATGAAAGGCCAAATTATTCAAAAAATAATTCTTTAGCAATTTAAAAACCCATTTTTATGAGTTTAGCCAACCGCCAAACAACCATAAACGAAGAAACAAAAAATCCAGGGTTAATAAAATAAGAGGGCTCCCCAGGTCAAGCCAATTATGACGTCATCGCTAAATAATAAAATATGGGAAAGTAATTTAAAATCTTCTTGTAAAATGTTTATATGCATTAATAAGAATATATAATATGTTATTAAATGAAATTTTAAATAGCAGCTCTTTTAACAATTAAATATAATTAGCCCTTTCCTATATGAAATTATGGTTAATATATAAAACCATCTTTGGGGACGTGCAAAGTGAGTTTTTATTTTCTTGGAATTTTCAAATTTAAAAAAAAATTTATTTTGTAATAAAACGCAAAATTTTAAAAGGTTGCCAAATATATGCACATAAAATGCTTTTTTGAAATAAAAAATTTTTTGAAAGAATTTTGAAAAAAAGTAAATTTTTAAAATTTTCAGAATTTTTAAATTTTCACTAAAATAAAAACTCACTTTGCACGTGTAAGAAAAAATTATAGTTTATCATTATTATACAACACAGACATTTTATAATGTAAAACTATTATGAAAGAAAACCTAAAAAGGTTGCAATTTTTCTAGTTTATATTTACATTAAGGCATTATCTATTTTCTAAACATTCAAATTAACAGAGAAATACGGACTCCGATAGAATTTCTAATAAAAAAATTTTGTTGTTTGCTATAGATTAAAGTTTAAAGTGTTTATTATTTAATTAAAAAAAATACAAAAATTGACCTATAATATATAATATGTTAAAAGATAATTAAAATTTAAATGTGCTAGGTTCTTTAGGGACCACCTCTTGATAATGGCTGGTTAAATATAAAAAAAATTTAATTATTCTTAAGAATTTACGAAGTCACTTTAACTTAAATTTATTGTGTCAGTTTTTTTGGTAGCATTTAATTTAACGGCCTGTCTTTTTTATATTACAAAAAAAAATGTTCTAGTGTTTGTCACCAACTTACATTCAATTTAAATAAAATACCTTATTCCTTAATTTTAAATTAAGCTCAATTATTTCAAACGGGCTTAAATGTTTTGACTAAAAAAAATAGTAATGGTTTATGCTAGGCGGCCATAGTAAACAAAAATTAAATATATGTTGTTTGACAATCAAAAAATTAAAAAATTGCTAAATTTTACTCAAATATTATTTAACCTAAATTATATTAACCTCACGTGTTTGTTAAAATTTATAACAAAATTACAAAAGCAAAGGATTGCATATGAATTTATAATAAGACAATATTAAAATAGGTGAAGGAGTGATGTATCGACAACTTGGAACTGTTTGTTAATTTTGTGGTCTAACTTGTTTCAAAAACAATAATGTAGCTTCTTTTAAAATATAGTAAGAATTTTATAATACCTTTTTTATAAAATAATCTATATAAGAGTTTAAAAATATTTATGTCTTTTTTAATTGGGATAATAAACTGATAATAATTTACCCCTTTGTGAACATTTTTATAACAATTCTGCTATTTATTAATTTATTGGAAAGTTTTTATAATTTACTTTAATTTAATTTATGTATTTTTTCTTTGTTGACACATTAATTAAATGTTAAGAAATAATACAAATGTTTTAAATTTGTTGTAGTTTTATATTTAAGTTTCCACAATATGATGTTAATTAAACAAAAATATATATATTTATAATTTTTATATAAAAATGATTTTGTTAGGAAGTTTTTTACTTTTTAAATTTGTTTGTTAAAGTTGAAATAACCTGAGCATTTTTAACTTTGTATAAAACCTAATTATTAATAATGTATTTTTGATTGTTTTAAGTACATGTTCTCTTTCAAATTCTTAAATGAATTGTTTCTCAATTATTTTACTTTCTTTAATTCATATTGAACCTTAATTCTTTTTAAGGCTGAATTTAATTGCTAGTTTACTAAATTACATGTTTTAAAGAAATTATATATTGTTAATTTAACATAATTAGAGTTTATGTAGTACTTTAAAATTTTGCACAGTTTTTAAATTTATATTTTATATGTTAAAAAATTTTAATATGATGAACTGGAAAAAAATATAAAAATTTAATTATCTTTACAGACTATTTGTTGCAAAATCATTAAATTTTTAAGGAGCTTTTGAATTTTAAAATAGTTTTCAATGTATTTTGTCTTTAACTTTTTTGTTTTTTTATATGTTTTTTGGGTGAGGAACATTTAATATGCAGCAACGTTCATAACCCCTTGTTCTGTAGGATTAAGCATGTCTCTCTGCTAATATCATAATATCCATTGAAATGATGCCACATTCTTCAGAATTTAATAGCATGCAGGCTTTAAAACCTTGGGGTAATTTAAAATAAGATGTTTGCAACCTTTAATATCTTGAAATTTATTTATTAAAATCAATTGTAACTTCAATTTTTTATCTATATATAAAATAAATTTCTAATTATAAGATATTTGGGATATATAAAATATTTTGCACCTCAACTTCTAAATGACATGATTTTTTTGTCAAAATTAAAAATATTATTTTATATTTGAAATTAACAGTTTAGACTCTATATAATTAATATTTTAAAATATGGCCTCAAAATGTTTGTTTCAACATTTTAGTATAGCAGGACAATTGGCCAGAAAAATATGGGTTACTGAAGATTTAATTTATATTAGGGTCTTATTAACCAGTCTATATCTGAATGTGTTGTCTAGCTTGGTTCTTACATTTGCAATGTATTTAATTAAATATAACCTTTTATTTATAAGATGTTAAAATGAATATAAATAAAGGCTTTATTTATCAATTTATTTTATAAAAATTTTTGTATAGGAATTTAATATATTTGAAATTAGTTTTGTAAAGCATAAATGTTTACAATGATTTATCCATGTGGTCAATGGCAGTTTATTAATAAACCTATAATCTTCCCAATCATTTTTGTCATTTATATAATAAAGCTTGTATAGGTTTTAGCTCTTAGTAGTTTTATATATTTTTTTATTTATTGTCACTTTATTCCTTCCAATATTAAATGTCTCTCTTCTTTCTTTTATTTTTTTTTCAAATTTACTTTTTTTAATATCTGAAAATTATGCTAGTTGCTTTTAACTGTAATTCAATATATTTTTATTAACTGAAATAAGGTACCAGTGCTTTTTATGCTTTATGGAGTGTTGCCCCTTGCAGCACTTGCTAACTAATCAACTTGATATTTGTCCACATGCTTTCCAATGAATAGCCAAGCTAACAATATTACAAATACTCAAAATAATCCTTTCATCAATGCCCCAATTATACCCCGGCGTTCATTTACTGTTTTGCACAAAAATTCGACCATTCAACTGCATTGTATTGGTGGTTCTACCGGCAACTATGCTCCCGTCTTAGGCACTTTTAGGCCATTTACACACTCAAGTATTAAAAAATTTTAAAATAAATTCTTTTAATAAATTACAATATACTATTTAGTTTTTATATAATCTTGGACACTTAAACGATTTAGTCAATTAGATTTTTATTTGCTAAATGATAATTCAAGGCTGATTTGCGACCAGATCTAGCCTTAGATTTGTGATGGTTGGGTTTGATGTATAAATGTTTATTAGGACGTTTATGATAACTATCATTAAATGAACAAATTTGTCTTTATGATAAATACGCTTACAAGGTAAATACTGTTTGCCCTAAAATAATCAAACGTCCTCTTTAAATCATTATTTATGTAAGGACACGTGCAAAGTGAGTGTTTATTTTCGTAAAATTTTGAAAATTCTGAAAATTTTAAAAATTTATTTTTTTCTAAAAAATTTTTATCCCGTTTACAATATGCCAATAATAAAAATTTGTAATTTTAAAAATGTTTGATACTGGCCTTTTAATATTAATCGAGTGCGTTCGGGTTTTTTACAATAGTTATCATACACTGGTCACTAGATTGGGTACCTTAACGTTATTATAAAATCAATATTTATCTTGATAAAAACAATTTTTATTCAAAATTAGTTTAACAAACTTCCTTACTTAAATTGTGCCTATTTTTTTCCCGAGTTACCTTTAGGTTAAGGTTACATATTCCAGGTGTCCGTTTTGAATATACGCCATTATATTACACGATTTTGTGTGACAAAATGTAAAACTCACCAATTTCTATTAGACCCACTTACAGGTGTAACAATTTTATTGTCAGCATTATAATAACCCGAAATAAAATGTTGTTTTCTTGGTTTTGATGCTTTTTGAGGTAGCTTGCACCCCTGAACTATCAATATAAAATTTTAAACATTTTTGGTTCTATGTTCTATAGGTATTTTGGGTATTGCAAAGTTAAGTTTAATATATTAAAAGCTCCTAAATGTGGTATTTGCAAAAAATAAAAAAGAATAGATGTAAAATTATATTTTTAAACTTGGACATTAATTCTCAAGTGAAAAAATGTTTCGTCGTTATAGAAATTTCTCAGATTTAATTCATCAAATCAAGGATATGGTAATTTGAATTTATTATCTCGTTCAAATTTAGGAAGCCAACACTAAAAATATATAAAAAAAAAGTAAAAAAAAAATAAATAAGTAAAAAACATATATTAAAATATAAATTATTTTATATATAATATTGCTAAACTATTAATTTCAATCTCAAAGTAATATTTTTATTTCAATTTAGTAAAATACTAGGCCAATTTTTGGCTAGGGTGAAAAATATTTTGTATAATTGAAATATGTATGTTGGATTTTGATATACTTGAAATTCTTAAATTTCATTATTTAAGATAAAAATGATAATACGTAAAAACAATGTCAACAATATTTTTTTTAATTTCATTTCTCAAAGAATTCCGAGCTTGCAAAATTAGTCCGCTATTTTTTTGACTTTTTTAAGGAGAAGGGTCTGGATGACAATAGGAAAACCGAAAAAAAATATTAGAGATAGGGCTACCTTCTAAACAGTTACACAAACCAAACTTTTATAAATTTTTATAAACCATTCGCATTGACAATTTTACCTTATATGCTTAAAACTCGATCATTTCAATATTTATAAATCAACATCTTTGCCATAAAACATTGTAAAGATTCCACTCGCTACCTAAGTAAACTAAATTTTGTGGCAGCAGTTCATCAATCAGCATTAAATGGTTTGTACAGAAGGTCCTTAAGGCTTATTTGGTCACCAATGTAAATTACCTTTTGCTATTATTCTTTTCCCTAATTCTATTGCATAAGAGAAATTAATATTAGTTTTGTTTATAAAACTACTAACGGTTATATTAAAGCCATATCATGATTATTGCAATAGAATAGCGATCAGTCATTTTTCCGGGCCGAATTTCCAGGCTGGACCACCCGCAGGTGAATTTTTTTTTGCTCTAATTTAACTTGCCAGATTTTTACTTTTTACCGGGTCCGACTCGTTAACTAAATTTTTAGTTCGGCTCAACTTGTCAACTAATTCTTAAATTAGGCTTGCCCTGCCCGTTAATTTTTTAAATAAATATGGTGAGATTAGATAAAAATGTTAGCTTAGGGCACGTGCAAAGTGAGTTTTTAGTTTCGCAAAATTTTGAAATTCTGAAAATTTAAAAAATTTTATTTTTTTCGAAATTTTTTTGAAAACTTTTTATTTCAGAAATAGCATTTTATGTGCATAAACAAAATTTGGCAACTTTTTAAAAATTTGCGTTCTATTACAAAATTTTTTTTTTCAAAATTTTGAAAATTTTACGAAAATAAAAACACACTTTGCACGTGCCCTTATTTAAATTTTGAATAACAACTAGGTCTTAATAACAAAAAATTGTAGAACATAATTTTTTGGCCTAAGAAATCATATATAAGAAAAAAATTATTTGTGCTCTGCCACTCTGGTCCATTTTTTTTTATTATTGAATGGGCCAACCGGTAGTCAACTTTGACAGCGACTTTAATTCCTTTTTTTATATTTTTAAGCAAAATCATTAAAAAAAAATTTAAGAACAGGCCCAGATTTTGAACTTTATGGTAGGTTATGTTTTTATTATATCCTAGTATATAAACTTAAAGGTTTTTATAGTGACCACTATTTTTTTGATCGGGGTCAATATGATCACGTTCACAATTAAATCATCAAGATCACAATTAAATGGCCAAGATAATGATTTCATGGCAAACATCACTAAGTTGTGTGACCATTTAGCCACAACTTAGTGATATTAATCAAAAACATTATCTTGGCCATTTAATTGTGACAGAGATCATTTAATTGTGACAGAGACCATTTAATTGTGATCGTGATTATATTAGTGACAACGATCAGAAATATAGTAGTCGATGGCCGTAATTTATGTGATTATTACATTCTATTTCTAATATGTGCCACTTTATTGTAGCCAGCACTGTGATATACAATTTATAGATTTATAATTATAATAGTTTATTGATAGGATACATATAAATTTTCATTTTTCCGTCCTAACATTCTTTGGTATTTCGATTTAATTCTGTATAAAATCTGGCTGACAACAAGTTAGCCTAATGCCTTACAATGAAATTTATACATCCCTAACTAATTTGCAAAATTTTAACTGTTTTGCAGCTGAGAAAGTTATTTTTTGTATTTTTTTTTGATTTTTTTTTCTATATAATTTATTTATATCAGTTTGACCATTTATTGAAAAAGTACCACCATAGGTGGCATGCCATGGTATATATGGCCGTTCCTTCCCGGGTTCGTTAAACTTTCTTTACAGAGTTTGTCATTGTCCAATTTCCCATTCTAGATCTCTCTTGTTTTTGCTACACACACAGTAGTGGACAAAAGTGTCTGTAACTAATCTCCATATTAGAGAATGTGACAAAACTTGAACAGAGGGAGTGTTTTGTCTTTACCAGTTCCAAGAGATGTGATTGATGCTGTTAACGTTCCCGCATAAATTTTGGCGCGGGGACCTAGTTTAATCTGGTAAGAAAAGATAAGGGTTCTAGCTAAGCTTTCATATTAAGTTGTCATTTCGAATACATCCACATTTGAGATTTTTTAATAAGTTTTTTTTCCCTGTAATGTGACATTTTTCGGCCCATTTTTAGTATTTGTTTCTCCCATTTCCTCTTACGCTTAAATCTAACGGATTTTATTGACGTCTCTGAGGAGAGTCACGTTAATTATTGCAAAGGTGCTAGTCCTATTAACATGTTAATAAACCTTGAGCCATCTTAACAAAGTCACCTTGGACCGCTTATTTCTTCACGCTTTTACGATGGCATAAAATTAATTTGGCGTTTTCGTGTCAATTTTTAATCTTCCCGCCCACGCGCCTTTGGTCATTTTTCAAATTCAAAAATAAAAAGAAATGTTTTTATTGATTTTTGATTACAATAAAAACTTGGTTTCTTACAGCAAACGCAACCATTTTGTTCTTCTTTTTACTTGGTCTGGCGATAATATCGCAAAAGTTATCAATATAATCCTACTACCATCATTATTTAACAAAATGATGGTCCCGGTCCATGTAACATTTTGTGCCAAAATCAAATTGATTTCATTGTTGCATAAATCCTGTTTTACAGTTTTTATTAATTTTTCCTTAATAGGATCTACTAGAAGAGGCCATAGACCCAAAAATAAAAATTGTGGGTTATTAATAAGAGATTTTTGGTAGTGGCGGCTTAATTAAATTATAATTTTAAAATGTATTTTTCCGTAATATTCTGTCATAACACAGTTCGTTGAAGAACTATCCCTGCCCTTATAGTTATAACTGTGAATCGGAGTTTAAGTATTGTTGATTAGTAATGCCGAAATGTATAAATAAATGTTTAATAAATTGTTTTTGACTTATTAACACAATATTAATTAAAACGATTAAGCTTTGCCTTTATATGAATTCCCCATAATTTATTAAGTGCTTGCCAATGTTACAAGAGTGGTTTAGTCACCTTTAGGTCATGTCAAAACTCCGGAATCTGGAAGAAGTGTATAAACTCCGGAGTTTTTTATTAAAATTTGCTAGTTAATAGATGTAATTATTACATAATTAGCTGCTCTTTCATTTACAACTTTCATTAAACAAAAATGAGTTTTGACTACAAAAATATAAATTCCAATATTTTCAATAAGCTAATGTAAGCAAATTCCAAAAAACTAAAACCCCTGAACTCCGGAGTTTATGGACTCCTTCCCGACTCTTGGAGTTTTGACATGCCTTTGTCACCTTAAAACACAGTTCGCTTAATTTTAGAAATATATGAGCTTATAAATTTTTTTTTCTTAGTATATTTCGAATCCGTTTACCGTTTTTTCTAGTCAAACTTTGTGGGCCAACTAATTTAATTGTATGATTAGTTGTATAATAATTTGTTTTTTTTTATACTCATTTTAAAAATGTTACTCAAATACAATTTAAAAGATCAAATTAATGACACTCAATGTTTATGAGTTTCGAACTCAGTCGTATTTATGTATTTTTTTACTTAAAATGAGTAAACTCTCAAAGAAAATTCGTTCTCTTTTCTTAAGAATTCTCGAGGTAAGGTCAGTCAATTCTGCAAAATTTGATCATTTTTTGGATGGTCGAGTTTGGCTCTATTTTTTTATTGATGATTGAAAACCTGTAAACTTTAGAGATAAAGTGCAGTTTCATAAATCTCGGCGAACATTTTATTAATTTTTGTATTGCGTAATCAATATATGTTGCGGCTCTTCATGCTGTTTTTTTTGCGTCATAAAAAATTAAATATGCTCAAAAATTAGGGATTTTAAACTATCTTATGGGACATTCTATACTCCTCAATTAAGACATTTGCAAAAAAAATGTATAACACATATTGCCATATTACTTGGAACAATCAATACTTATATTGCAATAGAAACATATGCCCTCTTTTAAAATCCTTTTGTACCTTTTTAAATCAAGTAAGATTTTGTTACAGAAAATTGTAAATACATTCTTTTTTCGTTGAACAGAGAGGCTCGTATGCCTGTTTATTGTATTATTTTTTTTTGTTTTGTTCTCCTCATTGGTTATTTTATGGTTGGCTAACTTATGAAAATATGTTGGCTGCTGCTAACAAATATTACTTTTTTGGATGATTTTGGGCCTATATGTTGTGTTAACATGTTAATCTGAAGTTTAAAGTTTCTCCAGATTGCCAACTTAATTTTAAGTCCAAAAACATAAAACTTTTAAATTAATATGTATTAAAATGTCTTGGCCTTTTTTAAACCATGAATAGTTAAATTGTTTAATGACTTATTACATTTTTAAAACTTTTTTATTAAGAATATCCCAAATTCATATATAATTTTATTTGAAAATTTCATAAATTTTAGAAAAATTAAAAGAGTTTGACCAAAAATAATTGAATATGGGGAAGTCGGCAAACTTACAAAAGTGAGCCAGACATCTTTAAATTTGTGTGTTGTGATTCTTGAATTTTCATAGGGTTTTTTGCAAAATATCTGCAAAATAAATATACAAATAAATATATTGCACTTGTTAAAATAAATTGAAAATTGGAATTGTCATGGTCGGGCTACGTCCACACAGCCCATTTTTTGCCTATAAATTTTTAAATTATAAATCGAAAGTTGGACGATTGTCGAAAAGTGTTTAAGGTTGGTGATTTATATTTTAGGGACTATTTTAATCATATAATATTTTAGTTTGTAAATTTTTTGTTAATGTATTTTCAAAAAAAAATATACCAAGTTTTTTTTGATAAATCGAAATCATAATTATTATTACATAGGCCACATTTGAAATTGTTCTATCCATTAAAGTTTAAACTTGTATTTTGTTTATACTTGTAGCTCTCACTCCAATTTATCTTATATTGTACTTAAAATGTGTCATTAACCTTTTACAAATCGATTTTTCAGTTTGGTAAATTTTTTAAACTAAAATTATATCACTCTTTTATCTTAATGTCCCTAAATAACGATTTTTTAAACTTTCAGCTTAATAGTTTTTGGATAAGGGATCGATGTAGTGAAAAATGATATTTGATAATATATAGAACAGATATGGCCACTATACCGAGTTGACTTGATGTAGAAATTCAGCCCTGTTTAGTATTAGATTATTGCCTTAAAAAACGTTTGAACCGTTACAGGGCTGAGGTAAGTGAATAAAATTCTACCCTTTTTATAATCTACAAGTATTTAGCCTTCAAATAATTTGACTCTAAATTACAGTAAAGTCTTATTGATTTTTCTAACTTATTTTCGCCCAAAATATTTGTACAACAATATTTCAGTTTTTATTTAATAATTTTAGAAATATTATTAGAAATTATACGAAGCACATTTTTAATTCTTTAATATGCCATATGATTTTGTTTTTCCTCAAATCCGCTTAGGCCCATTAAAACCCTATGCTGGTCAGCCTGTACAAACGTTTTAATATTCAGGCCCAGGGCTTTTTAGAAATAATTTTGACTTTCGATTAGGCTAAATACCGCTTAAACCCCTTTTTTTGTCTTGATCTATATACTAACCTCAAAAATTTATAATATAGGTTTAATAAAAATATGCCAGTTCTGGTGTACAATAGGATTTTTAATAAGCTCTTGGTCCGGGTTAGAAATATTCAGCCTGAGGGGACCCAGCTTCGAGTTTTCTAGTCTACTTATAATTTTCGTATATAAAAAATTATTCCGTTTCATACCGATAACCAAAATTTGGCTTAAAAACAATCCTTAATTTTACACTCAACCTTTATGCGTCCTTTTTTTCTCTTGCTAATTAAAATAACTTGCGTTTATTTTAATGAAGTGTAACGACATGTTCGTGTCCATTTTATTAATCATCTTTGGTCTCAAAACTCTTTGTAATGTTTTTGACGCCGTCATCTGTTTGTTTAACCGCTAGTATGATGACGCATTTGCAAGACCGCTCTCTTATATATTCTGGTCACTTTGTAAAAGAATATATTATATTTTCAAAGTACGCTTGTTACGCGCTTATAAGTAGTACATGTCATTTCCTCATTCAAATGAATGACGACTGATTAGTTCTTGGTGTGCTTGTGCTTAAAAAACCGGCAACCTATTTATTACAGTAGTTCCTAAGCGTCATGCCTAGGTAGTCTCCTAAAATCTAGGTTACCCCCAGCCATTTGAAGGCAGCTGCGTGCGATAAGCTATGAACCACAATGAATTCAAGGGCATTATAAAACAAAATCGGAGAATTATTTTCAAAGGGCTTACTGCCTTAAAGAGCACGCTTAAGTATCTTATCATTATTTTTTTTAGCTATTATTAACGAGAATCAAAAATGATAAATTTATCACCAATCATCGTTTAAGGGTATAACTTATATACATTATTAATTATTTCAAAACAAAAATTATTTTGGCTTGTAATATAAAATTTTCGGGCCGAATTTGTAAATTCGCCCCCAAAATGAAAAACCAAATTTCGGATTGACCTTAAATTGCAACATGTATCGGTCGGGGCCACAATATTACGATTTGGTTTGAACTCTAACCAATAGCCGACCTAACATTAGGCTTATTAAGCAAAAATATAATTATTACTATTTGTTAGCTAAATTATGCCCTTGAGTTAAATAGATTATTTGAGTTTATAAAGTGTTAATTTATGGCCCTGTTGTTTTTTAAACCTCAGCTCAGCCTAACCCTTTTGTAAATCCGGTCGTATGAGGCTATGATTTACACATTGATTATTAAGTTTTTTATGTATATAGACATGTTCTTTTTCATTAATATCGCGTTTTAGACTCTTACCCCTCATCCCTCAATTCGATCCATTCGTCATCGTGTTTTAGCCTTAATCGACTCAAGACACTTGGACATTCGGACCCCAATATATCTCCGTACCATTCATCACATCATCTGGTATTATTCATAGTTATTTTAAATGTTATTTAATAACGAAAGAGGTTATTTTTTAGATAAGAATCCTTATTACTAATATTTTGTGGTATTTTTAGATTCTTTTTAGATTTTTAATTTAGTAATACAAATTTGTAATTGTAAATTAATAAAAGTTTCGACTATGTTTAGAAATTCCAATCTTAAATTAAGTTATAGTTAATAGTTTACTTAAATTTTTTAACTTGAACCATGAATCCTAATTAATAAAGTTTTAAATTTTCAGCCTTGAATCGCTTAATTAAATTTAGTTAATTATGCTTTCGAACTTTTAAGCACCATTCCTAATTGTTTTTAAAGATTTTTTAATAAACTTTGTGCTAAAGTTATTTTGAAGCCGAAAACATTAAAATATTATAAGCTAGATAGTTAAAAAATATCTAACTAAAATGCGGCACAGTTAATACTTAACAATTAAAATATTTTTAGTTATAGTTAATAGTTTAAAACTACTATAGTTTTTGCCCATCTATATCTATCTTCGCATAAGCTCTTATTATGAAATTGATTCTTTAGCTATTTTTAATTTGTATGGCCCTTATATACCAATTAATTTATTATAATTTAGTTAAGTAACTCAAAATGTTGGGGTAAAAAGCCTTTTTTTTAGATTTTTTTAAAGTTACAATTTTTATTGTTTTAAGCATATAAATGCACCGTTAAAGCTGAAAAAATTATGAATTTTATTAGGGTGCGATCTACTTTTGGTAGGCTGAAAAAATTCTAAATTTTTATTATTAATTACATTGAAAAATATTTCATTAATTAAGAAAAAATCACTATTAAATTCTAATTGAGAAAAAGTTTAAATAATTTTTTTTAATAATTTTGTAATTAACTCTAAAATTTACATGCTAAAGCGTAAAAAATAAGTAATAGATAAATAAAAAAATTATGTATTAATATATTACAGGTCAACAAATTTTTGAGAGTTATGAGCTAACTCAGGGGATCAAACCTGACATTTTAGGGATTATCAAATCAGTTTACCGTTTATAATCAAACTTAGTATGTCAGCTATAAATAAACATAAAAAATTTAGAAAAAATGCCAAAAAAAACACAAAAATTCAAAAACAAAAATAATTGATTTTTTTGCATATTTACAACAGCTAAACTGTTAAATTCAACAAATAAAACTTTTATTAAAAACCGATATATATCGTGTCGTATTAAAGTTTGGACGCGAAATATTTTGTATTATCTAAATGCTGATGTAAGAGCTTGATATGCTAAAAAAATTATTTCTTATTGTTTGATATGATAATTATAAGTTACAAGGGATTTATATATGAAAAAAGATTCTTAAATTTTATCTTTTACGGGTATTCTTAATCTGCCAATTCGGTCAAAAAAGGCCATTTTTTGATATTGACGGATGTAAGGAGCCAAGGTCGGAAGAAACTAAGAAAAACGAAATTTATATATGAGATAAGCCCAATTGGGATAAATTCTATTATGTTTTCATAAAATTCACGGTTGTGCCATTGTTATTTGTTGACCTGTGTTTTATTATGGGATACATATCGTTTAACTATAAATTGACCGAGAAATCATGCTTTTCTGATTGCAACTGTATAAAAATCCATATATATGACCGCGGGGTTATATGATTAATTCCAAAACTCTAGCTATTTTTTGTATACATGAAACCACTCTGTCCGAACCAAAAATTACTATTAAATTTTTAATGTGTTGTTGATCCGACTTGAATTGCTGCTAAGCCATTTATACTTATGTAATTACAAAAGCCAAACACGTATCATAGGAAAAACTATACTTACTAATGTCGTGGTAAACATCATTAATATTTTGCTTTTTAAATGACTCTTTCAGTATTAATGCCTAATCCCTTGAGCACTGCGTTCCGTTAATACGATTATGTCGTATGTAACACTGTTAATTACGTTAAATACCATAATTATCTCATTCCCATACAAAATTCCAATTAAGACTAATCTCTTTAGTCACCCACCCACCTTACTATAATTTAGAACACCGGGGCTTATATTTTGCAAAAATGACATTCGCTTGCAGTTATCTGATATCATTTGTGAGAGTGAAATACTGCCGATCTTTGAAAATAATTGTCTATTATTCCGAATTCAACGATCAGTTGTTATATATGAGTTTGCACATTTCGTATTTTTTGTAATTTAATATACCCATTTATTCTAGCCACCTAAGTTTTGCATTTTTTGTCTTTGATGCAACTTGAAACTTTAAATATGTAATCCAACTAGGTAATTTTAGAAGGCCTTGTCCGGAATAACAAATAAATTGGGAAAGTTATCTCTAATGAAATTAGGTTAGTGTTAACGGACTAGCTTGTTTATAATGGGCCGGTCCAAACTGAGTTAAATTATTTATCAGCTATTGATCGGACAGAAATAAGGAAGGCGCTAGAATATTTTGTTGCTAAACTATATGATGCTTTTCGGTAATTTGATATTACACAATTAAATTTATGCTATAAATACTGATTTACGGTATTTTAGTTTTGAATATTTCGTGCATTATGCATATAGTCTGACATATTTTGTCTAAAGTTTTGAATATAATTTTAGTAGATATATGCTTGAAAATGACCAAATAAATATGAAATTTTTTTCACCTAACATATAGTTTGGTTTTCATGATAATAAGCAACCCTAACTAGACCTTAATTTAACCTTACGCACTGTTAATTTAGTTTGCTAACTTTTATCACCTTAACAAGGTTAATTTTAGTTATACATGATAACAAATTGTAAACTAGCTTTAGAGACCTGTTACATAAGAATCAAATTTTATAAACCAGTTTTAAACAAAAAAAGATTTAAAAAAAATAATAATAAAACTAATCATTATTTATATGTTTATAACAATTAAACTGTTAAATTCAAACTTTAAATAATATTTTTATTATATCGTGTCGTATTGTGTGGATGTGAAAACTTTTTTATTATCTAATTGCTGTTATAAGAGTCTGATATACTGAAAAATTCTATTTCTCATTATTTGAGATGATATTTTGTTACGAGAGATTTTTATATGAAAAAAAAAGAATCTTTCGAAGTTGCAAAATCTGTCATTTTGGTCAAAAAAGGCCATTGATATGGACGGATTTAGCAAGCCGAAGGCGTAAGAAACTACGAAAAGGAAAATATATACAAGATAATGCCATCATGTGTATGTATGTATGTTTAAACTTTTTTTCCCTGATATTGTTGACTTGTGTAATATATCATCACACCCAAACAATTTATTTGTTAAAATACATTAGTTTTATATTCATAATGTTATTTAAATTGATGTTTGACCATTTGAGCTCATTTATTTTTTAAACATGTAGGTTAAGTTTGAGACAGTTACAAATTTTAAAATGTGTTTGATATAACTCACTTGTATTCCACGTTTATTTAATTTTTAATAAATTTATTTATACGTTTCACAGAAGGACTTGTACGAATCACCTTTATTCCGCCGAAGAAGGTATCCTTACATTTTTTAAACTACCAAATAGCAAGTTTTTTATATGTTGAATTAGGTGTGATTCAGATCAGCTCTGGGTGCAATTTAATCTTTGTTAAAAAAACTCTATATTTAATCTTTTCATACATTAAATTATCTTTGATTAGCACATTTTAACTCTTTTCACATATTTATTTTTGTATTTATCAACAGCCATCGGTTATTTACGCCCCCTTCTTCTTCGCACCTTAATCGAAGTGATAGTTATCGAAGCTACAAGAGCAATGAGAGCGGTTCGTGCTACTCCCCCGGAACTACTTTTAGTCAACTCAGTCAAATAAGCCATAACACCGGGCTGCACCCCTACGCCGCCCCGTCATCTCACTCAGCTGGCTTGGCTCAATCCTCTACTGTGATAACTGGCTCATCGGGGCAATACGTAGGACCGGGTATATAAACTTTAATTTTGCAACGTATAAGCATTGAGAAGATTATCGAGATTTTGATACGATAAATAAAGGCACGTTCGATTAAAATATTTAATTAGGATTGTTAATCGGCGGTTTACAGTGCTATCAATAAAGTGGCACATGTTAGATATAGAATAATCAATAGACACATAAAATGTGGCCATCAACTACTATATTTTTGATCGTTATCACCAATAAAATGATCACGGTCACAATTAAATGATCACTATCACTTGAATGGCCAAGATGTTGTTTTTATTAGTGACAACTATCAAAAATATAGTAGTTGATGGCCACATATTATGTGTCTATTGATCATTCTTTTTTTAACATGTGCCACTTTATTGGAGCTAGCACTGTAATCATAGGTATTTATGTATTACAATTTGCTTCAGCCATATTAAATAACACGTAAACGGGAGACAAAAACGATTAGTGGACATAGAATGACATTATGTTTCATAATTTAATATAAAATAAAATATGAAATATTGTGTTGCATATATAGTAAACAGTTAAAAAAAACTATTTTCGGAAATTAGTATTAGTCGCCCCCCAACATCTTTTATATTGAATGCCTTTTTTCCTGTTAAGTTATTATTTGTGTTTATTAACATCTAATGGTGTAATATACTTATATATGCTATCTAATGTTTATGCCGTATTTCCACAGCTATCATACGGCGCAAAAAATCGCGACGCAGTAGCCTGATACCTCCTCCAATATCTCAACTCATTTTTGGGACTGGCCCGGGTCATTACCTCTCCTCTGCCACGAACTCTCCTTCTTCAAGTTCAACTACCATGTTAGTTCGAAATTCGGCTCACCAGCCATCTTTACATAAATTTCAATACGGCTCACGCAGCAAGAATACCTCGGCCTCTTCTACCCAACTCCTTAACCGGAGCAGTCAGCAACGGGCAAGCACTAGTCCGGTTTCACCTAAAAGTGTGCAAAGTTTTTCGGGTATGCCCACCCAAAGTACTCCGTGTTCTTCTACCCATCAGAACAAGGATGTTCATATTCCCCATAAAACTGAAAGCTCAAATATCGACAAAACTCGCGAACCGAACGAGAGTGGCCTTGTGTTCAAGTTTGATAGCCCGCCCTTGCACCTTGTACCTCCGTCCAGTAACGAGTCTTGTGATATAACGCAATTCATAGGACGGTCAAATACAGATAAATTAAATGGAAATCAAACTCAAAGCACCCCTCCCGTTGATAATAACACTACAGATATTCCAACTTATGGAATGATGGATCAACAGTCTACCGAAGATTATAGCAAGTCTAGGAATCAACAAATTATGAGAAGTATACTAACTTGAAACCTTTTTACGTTGTTAGCATTATTATTTTTTGCTCTTGCAGGGCCGGTCCGTGACACTCGGGGCCCTTAAGCAAAACCACACACTAAAGCACACATTTTTTCCCCAACATTATAGTGTAAAAATCTTTTATAAGAAATGCTTGGCCACCCAAGCGTTGCTTGGATTGCTATTAGGGATCAACTCGCGCTCCAGCACGGGCCAGACGGGCCCGGTTTATAATATAATAAATTAATTATTATTGAAAATGGTAAATTAATTATCACACGATTTTACTTTTGAGCTCCTTTATTAATAATTTTAAAGTGAAAAATTTGAAGCTCGCGATATGGAATTCGCTCCATATTGTCATTTCGGGCCGAACCAATGGGAAAATAAAATTCCGGGCGAGGTTGGGCTTAACTTTAAAAACACTTAGGACGGGCTGGGCCGGAATATAACGGCTCGGTTTAAACCCTAATTGCTATGGACATGCCGGAAGTTAAATCAAGGTTAAATATAACAATTTATGCTATTTTTGTACCATTTTGTGCGTTTATAAAGGTGAGCCGTTAATTATGTCTATTTTTCAGAAAAAATTTTATGAAGTTTAATTATTAGGTGAATTCCATTTATACTTAGACGATAGTACGCCCAAACACGCGCTATCTAAAGAAATGAAAAGTGACAGTCCTTTAATTGGCACCATCGTTTGCGAACCCAGGGCTGACAATAATACCATCAAAGGTCGTAACAGCAAAAGTACAAGCCTTTCCAACCAGGGCAGTTCTAGCGGGCTTGTCGGAAAACATTCCGCCAACTCAAATCACCATCATCATCATCATCATCACTTCGCTATACCTCTCTTAAAGAAGTAACTTTTTGACATTGTAAAATAAAAATAAGCCAATAAATTATGTTGTACAATTTTTATCAGTCGGGATTCGAAAGTCCGTCCGGCTCGCCGCCCTGCCCTGCCCGAAATGGTTGGGCCGGGCCTAAATATAAAATATTAATCGGCGGGCCGTCGGACTCGGTCCGGACCGTAAATTTTTGATGTAAATTTGCCTATTTTTTCGCGCTATATGCTAAAAATAGTTAGATAAGTAGATTTTTGAACAGAAAAATGAAAATGATTAGTGAGTATGAACGAGACGGGATGATTCGCCAATACCGGTCTGCTTAATTTGGCATATATAAACTTTTTACCTTATCAAGGAGGTAGGTGGATAGATGACGATTTAGAACCGAGGACGAAATTACAACTTTTATAAACCTCCCACCACAAGTAGATAATCAAACTCTTTTGCAGTGGTGGGAAAACAATAAAATTTCTACCTAAGTTAAATATATGCAAACAAAATCTTTGCCACTCCTGCGAATTTCTGCACTGCAGAACGTACCTATCGACAGCCGGTCAAATATTTACTAAAAGAAGAAACCGTTTAGGCCAGGAAAAAGTGGATTATATAATTTTTTTAAATGGTTACTTTAAATCAAATGATGCTCTTGATATTAATTCCAATAATGCTATATTTGATGTTTAATTGTTAGAAATATTCACAAAAATATTACGGGCCGATATTTATAAATTCGGGACGGTCCTTTTTTAAAAAAAAACTTTGGGCCACGCCGGGCTAAAAATATTAATTTCGGGCCGGGCCGAGCCGAACCATACGTTAAATTTGGCGGGCCGGGCCTTTAAAATACGGCCCGTTGAGAACACTAGTTTGTATGTACCAAACAAAATATTTAACATTGTTTGATTAAACGTCATGCTTGACTATCTTTCAGGGATCTCACATTAATTATTTGGAATGAGTGAACATCGAAAATTTTTTTAATTGAAAAATATTTTACCAAATTAATTGTTATAAATATATGTATGCGATGTATAGTATTATCCAGCAAACTATGAAATTAGTTGTTTTCGGCGAGATTATGTAAACTGTTATAACGGCCCGGAGATTGCTTTTTCCCCAACTTAATTAGTTGGTTTTCAGGTGTTTCTGCAATCTTTAACCAGTTTTTTATTATTAAAGGCAGTCAATATTTTCTTCTAATTATCAAATCTCCTAGGTTTACATAAAGTTCTTTGACTAAATTTTGATTTTTTTTATTTTGGGCACGTGCAAGGTGAGTTATTATTTTTGTGAAATTTTCAAAATTTTGCAAAATTTTATTTTGAAATAAAACGCAAATTTTTAAAAAGTTGCCAAAATTTGTTTATGCACATAAAAAACTTTTTCTAAAATAAAAATTTTTTTTTGAAACATTTTGAAAAAAATAAAATTTTTAAAATTTTACGAAAATAAAAACTCACTTTGCACGTGCCCTTATGACTGAAATTAAGAATTATTTTAATTTGGGAATCGCTTAGGAGGTTAAGTAGTGCTCTTTTTTAAACATAAAGTATGATCAACTATTAATAGCTTTATCTCTTTGTCAATTAATAGTATTTTACAAGTAACATAAAAATAAGATACCTTGTCTTAAGATATTCACAATTTATAATTTTTTCCTCAAAATTTAAAATATTTGGACTCACGAAATCGATTTATTTATCTGTTTTATTTTAATTCTTACTGATTTTTATAACTTAAAGATTCAGGATTTGTTTTGTGCTGTACTTTAAAACAGGGGTGATGTTATTATTATCACATGGATCTTAATTTGTGTGCTATGCTTGCTAGCTTCATCATATAACTAAGCCAAAACCCTATTTTTTCTCTGGGCCTTTAGTTTTAATGACCTCTCGGTTTAACAATTTGAATTTTTTTAACATTAAAATAATTAAACTATAACTTTGATTTAGATAATTTTTCTATAGTTCCCCTTCCTGACCTTAACCATTTGTAACGAATATAATTTACATAGCTATAAATATGACCTAATGCATTATAATATTTTTAAATAAATTACTTTACTCTTGATTATTTTTGAAAATAAATTGTTTTTTCGCATATTTCCATAATCATCTAGATTGGATATCCGTCGATGGTCATTTGTTTCCATGCATTCGTCCGGATATGGTACTAATACACCCCTTAGTTCATCGGTATTTATAAACTAAATTTTTTTATATATGTCTAATATTTTGGTGCAAAGATTTGAGTATATATAGAATATCATGATTTGATTAATATCTTTTTATCTTAGTCACAACACTCCTCTAATGAAAAATTGATGGGCCAAACTCTCGGAACTAATTTGCCTACAAAATTCTCAGACCAAAAAGGGAATAAAATTAGCACCGGTAATGAAAATGCAACTCAAGAGCATGCAGAGTACCAAGATATGCCGAATGATCAAACGAAGAGTGAAGAGAAGGGGTCTACGTTGAAGGCTAATGCTAAGTTAGCTGACTATTTTGATGATACGTCAGGTAAAATACTCATTTCATTACGAATCCTAATTAAGCGGACAAGATTGAAATTATGAAAATTTTATCAGAATATTAATAAACATATTTTTTTATTTGACATAATTTTGTCGATTTTTTGCTAAAGTGATTTTATTTTTCTCGCAACTTTAACCTAATTTTTTTTTTAGAAATTTGAGACAATCCTTTAAATGCTGTAAAAAGTCACATAAGTTCACAACGAAGGTACTGCAGAGATCAAATCTTATTGAACCAATGCTGATTCTATGTTTTCAATTTATCTTCCGGCCGTCGTTTGAATATATTGAAAAAATAAAATCTGAAAAAGTGTCTTCTTATGCGACCTCTTCGAAAATATAAAATATATATATTAACTAATTGTTTTTTCAAATTTTTATAAAAAATAATGAATTATCAAATTTTATAATCTATGTTTTAATTTCCAAATTAGGTAAAAACCTTTGCCAACTTTTGAATGGCACGATTTTTTGGTCAAAAGTAGAGTATTAATTATTTTATATTTAAAAGATATTTCTTTTGAGTTTTTTCTAATTTTTAAGTCTCATATTTGTTTTTTAATAAATTTGTTTATACCTTACAAAATATGTTTAAAAAAAAGTGAAACTGTAAAAAATAGTAAAGATAGCAATTAATTATGTCTAAAAATTTCGTTAAGCAGTATTATAGCTACTTTAATAAGTTGCGGGTTTATTCAAGCAATTATAACCCTGACAAAAGAAAATGTTTTTTTGTTAAATTTTAATTATGTGTGCTTATAATTTTATTTTAAATTTTAATTTTTTTTCGAAACTTTCACGATTTAGGTAATAAATGTGTTCGACTTTCATCACCTTCGCCCGGACCTCTACCAATCATTAAGTTGCCATATCCTTCTTCCATTGTTGAGCACACGAAAGGAAAGGCCACTACCAACGTCCCACCAAGTCATGATCGTTCACTAGATGAAAAGGAAAAGGATTATGGAGGGAATGCACTTGATGAATATGCTCGCACTATATCCTATGACAAAAAACAATTTTCCCACAAGCCTTTTGATACAGCCTCATCATCTGACATGCTTCTTTCCCCCACGCCCTCTATCATCACTAACGCCTCCCAACAACTATCAGACTCGGCCAAACTTCCAACACATAAAACGACCGGTTCTTTCAGCTTGCAACCGTATTCCAATCGAAGCTCCTTTTGTTCGGGGCTACCGTTATCGTCCTTGGGCGAAGGGACTAACGTCGCTTCGTTAAACGAATTTTACAAGGAAAGGTTCCCTAAAGTAACATTTTTTTTACATATCATTTTAAATTTGACTGCACTATTACTTAAAGAATTTTTAAATGTCCAATTTTTTATACAAATAAGATTAACCACCCCTTTATTTTGTCGGTTAGGTCCAATAATTGGCTTGTTTTTAGGATCCACAATTGGGGCATTTTACTGTAGAATTGTAGCAGGAGTATACAAATGCCGAAAAGAAACAGTAATAGTAGAATAACATTGGTGTTTAAGGAGAAAACTCTTGAGGTCATTTAGCGATTCATATATGTCAGTATGTTTTGATAACACGTTATTGATTTAAATACATGTAGACTGCAGCCAAAATGGAGCGCAACCTAGCTAACTTCATTGACGCTTGTACGCACGAACTCAAAGCCGGAATGGTTTTGTACGTTAAAACGCCTTCGATAGACGATGTCATCACCCACGAGAACAAGATTGATGGCTCTGACATGGGAGATCAGCCCACAAATTTAATTGATCACCCACGGTCTAAGCTGTCCACCGCTTCAAACATTTCGACGGCCACCGCTTTGGGCAACGGATTTGTGAAGAGACAACTCGTTCATTTGGCCGAAGACTGTCTCGATCGTTCAAGGAATGGGGTCCTTACGGGACATTACCTTAATGTATAAACATAATTTACATACATGATTCCTACTTGGTTAATATAACATGTTGATTACTGTTTGTCGTCTTTTACTGCAATATAGTATATGGATAAACTCTTGGGGGATAGAAAAAAATTTTAATTACGTATGTAGGAAAAGGCCCTTTCATTTTATTTTATCTCGATCAAAATAAAAACGAATATAAATAAAGTATTTATGTTGCTTAGGGCACGTGCAAAGTGAGTTTTTATTTTCGTAAAATTTTCAAAACTTTGAAAAATTTTATTTTGTAATAAAACGCAAATTAAGTTGCCAAATTTAGTTTATGCTTCTTTTTCGAAGTTAATAATTTTTTAACAAATTTAAAAAAAAAAAAAAATTTTTTAAATTTTCAAAATTTTTAAAATTTTACAAAAAAAAACTCACTTTGCACCTGCCCTTATTAACACATTCTTTTAAATTTGTAAAACCTTATTTTGAAAATTTTTGTATGAATAAGATAGAATAATGATTAATCAATTTAATTTTTAATCAAAAATTCAATAATGCTGGACTACTTACATTTGTGACTTTCCATCCTACAATTATGTTAATTATAATATTGGCTCAAGGTATTGAATGAAAAGTTACATACTATAAAATAGGATATAGCTCGTAAAACAAACGACCTTCTTGTATCCTACCCGCTCGAAGACCCGTCCACAATTGAGAAGGCATACTCTTTGCTCGCACTTATATCTCGGCCTACCCGCATCCTCGAATGCCTTCAATTCGATCCAGTGACTTCATACATGGAAGACCTGGTGGCTGACTTACAAGAATTAAACTTGGGTAATGAACAGGATTCTCAATTCCATGCAAAGAATTATGCTTACGATAGCAACAATCTTCCCATAACAACCCCCTTAAATACTGGCAATTTGTCACAACCTCTTGCGACTAAGCATTCATCCCAAAGGAAGGAGGAGATCAAAAAGTACACGCTTGCCAAACTTGGTCTAAATAAAGAAGGCAAAGGTATTTTAAGCCACCACAATATTTTGTCTATACAATTTTTAACCAAGCTCAATATTTCTCTCTGGCTGAAGTGTATAGGCCGGAAATATCAGTATTAAATTAATCTGCATTGTGCACAGGTCGCTAAAAATCAATGAAAGATCAAAATTTATGACTTTTCAGGGAAATAATCTACATGATAACTTTATTTCAAATATTTTCTCTGTTTTCCGATTATTACTCGGATATTATGATATATGAAAATTTAAAAAATGAATGAATTTGGCCAAAATGACTGATTTTGCGACGTAGAGAATACCTAAATAATATTAATCCCCCGTAAATTCCATAAATTTTTGATTATATTAAGTTTTCACACCAATTTTAAGGTTATAGATAATATTTGGTAACTCAGCCTAAATGAAACACGATATTTTATCTTTGAGATAAAAATATTATTTAAGCTGTTTTATGCAATACTTAAATATTTTTTTAATATTATTTTTTTTTAACTTTTTTTTTTCAAACATTTTAAATGTTTCTAGCTGGCTACAAAGTTTCATTTTACGTACAGATTTGAAAATCTTTAGGATGGCAAGTCTAGGCTTTAATGTTAGCTCATATATTTAATATGTCGAGCTGTGCTATAATTGGCACCTTTTTTTATCTTATAACTTATAAATTGTATAAATGTGATTATTATTTTTTTTTATCCCGAGAATGTTTGGGATTTAATCAGCTGCCCGGGCCATAAATGTTTCAATAAAATATGTAAAATTAAATTTTTGTCTTAAACTGGTGCTTAATTATTCCGTTTATATGCTTAACTTTTTTATGTATGATACTTTTAAGATTATCGGTTCTTTGCGGCTATGCAAAATAACGCATTTACGAAGTTAAATGATACAAGTTTACCAAATGTCTACTCGTCCTTACCCGCTGATAAGGATAACTCTAATGTGGTGCCATCAGACGTAACAGCCATTATAGACGATCATTCTGAAAAGGAAAGTTCTTACGAACACCAGCCCTTGCCTCTAATGCCCCTCCCCAAGGAAGATGATTTCGAGATTATAAAGCTTATTAGTAATGGAGCCTACGCCTCTGTATATTTGGCTAAACACAAGGTAAATTTTTTTGAATTTGATATTTTAATGTTTGGATGAAGATATATATGCACAGAATTTTGGTGTATATATAATTTTTTTGGTGAAATAATGTATTGTTTGTATTGCAGGAATACCGGGACATGCGATTTGCCTTGAAGAAAATGAGCAAAAAGAATTTGATTGTTAGCCGGAACTCCGTGGGCATAAATGATGGCGCTGAGGATGAAACGGAGGAAGGGGAAAGGGAGACATCTCTGGATCGGATCTTCACTGAACGGGATATCCTTACCTTCGTGGACAACCCGTTTGTAGTTAGTATGTACGGGAGTTTCGAAACTCCAACCCATCTCTGCATGATACTCGAATACGTTGAGGGTGGGGACTGTGCCAGCCTACTCAAACATATAAGTATGCTATATATGTGTCAGCCTCCAAACCTATGTTTCGCCGGCTGTGTATGGTTAATATAATTCGTTACAGCAGTATCCAAAGCCTATCTTCCCGTCTAAGTTAAATATCCGTTCAAAAGCATTTTCGCCGGCGGAATATTGTTTAGGATCTTAGCGTTTCCGCTCCCAGCTTTGCTTAATATAGCAAACTAATATTAATCCTACTTAACGATTAAATATTTGGCTTCATATACGCATATGTATGTATACTATTAAAAGATTTTTGTTTGAACCCTAAAAGTATTTTATATAGCAGATAAATTTATTTGTTTATCTATTGTTTGCAAAATATTGAATTGCAGGTTTTGGAAAAAAACTCTTTTCACACGATGATATTAATTTATCAAACTTATCTTTAGACCGATTGCCTCTCGAACTTGCACGCTCTTATTTTTCCGAAACCGTCCTTGCACTCGAATATTTGCATCACTTCGGCATTATTCACCGCGACCTTAAACCCGAAAACTTGCTCATAACAGCTACTGGTCATATCAAATTAACCGACTTTGGCTTGTCCAAAATTGGATTGATGTCGCTCACTAATGATTACTTTTCCGCTAATAAGTCCTACAATGACTATACCTATGACCAAAGTGACAAAGAAATAGAGGAAGCAAAGGTTTAATTTTTCATATGCCAAATTTATATAGTTGCCTTAATATATTTTTAACTTGTTTTTAATTTTCTAAAACCTAACTAATTTATATCTAACTCATGGTTTTTTAAGTTATTCAAACATATCTTATTTTTTTTTAATTTAGGTTAAAAACAATATACATAGGTCCAATGAAGTAAACTTAAGTAAATTAGTCAATCGTTCTTACCTCCTTTATTTAATTTTCTACATTAAATTTAATACATGAGTTACTTAAAATAATGAAATATCAAATATACTTATTTTCACAAGTGAGTTATAAAATTCTTCCGCCTCCAAACTTTTGGCACGATATTTGTTTGGGTAAATTTTAAATTAACGTTATAGTTCGTTTTTCATTCGTGTTAATTCTTTTATAATATAGCAGGCTTACAAAGTTTGACCTGGAATGGTAGACTGCTTTAAAAATTATTGTGACAGAAGTTTAAATAAAATTAAATAGTTTAGATAAAAAATAGCTTTATTCATTATCCCATTTTCTTTATAGCTTGGAAAACTACCCGCATCTTCAGGTGCACACGATCGGGAACAGGAGTTAGATGAAATAGCAGAATATTGGGAGCACCGTGAGGAGGATTTGCTCGTCCGTACTCTAGGGCCGCCTCTTGCTTCCAATGCCGGTATTGAAGGCGGTTTGCCTCTTTTGGACGAAAATTCTATCCGGTATTTCAAGGATATGAACGTTTTTGGGACACCTGAATACATAGCTCCGGAGGTAAAAATTTGATTTTTTATATTGTCATTCTAATACTACGTTTTCTATTTTAGTACATTTTTAGTGGGCCAGGCAATTTTAAACATGCCTTTTTTTCCAGAGTAATTAAAAGTTAAGAAGTTTTTGCCATCGTGTCACTTTCATTATGGTATATTTTTTTCGGTAAGATACATTCTTTTCAAGAGGACACATATACATCGTTATGACTATATTATGTTAGGTCATACTTGGTCAGGGGTACGGTAAACCAGTAGATTGGTGGTCCATGGGAATTATATTGTACGAATTTCTGACCGGAGCTGTCCCCTTTTATGCTCCAATTGATGACGAGAGCCATCCCCAGCAAGATAAAACTTTTAATAGTTCTCAATGCGATCCTACTTCCATCAAAAGTTCACAACCATTAACCCGACCTGACCCCACGGCTTTGTTTGAGCAAATAGTACACGGTGAAGTTGAATGGCCAGATGCCGACCAAGACAACTCCACTGAAAGTCAGGAGGAATGTGATCAAAACGATGAAGTTTTAATAGGTGAGATTACAATGGCTTCCTGCATTCAGTTAAAATTAATATGCCCATCTATGTTAAATAAAATCTTATAGAATGATGTATGTATTCTATATTTATGTGTATTAACAGGACCTTTGGCAAAGGATCTTATCTCGGGATTGCTGATAAAAGACCCCGTTCATCGTCTTGGAAGCTACAACGGCGCTCTGGAAATAAAAAGGCATCCCTTTTTCACAGGTGTTAATTGGGAAGGGCTATTGCGGAAAAAGGCTGAGTTTGTTCCAAAACTTGACCATGACGAGGATACGAGCTATTTTGATTCACGATCCGAAAAGTTTATGATTTATTTTTATAACTAATCCATTTGAAGTTTACTAAGGTTTAGACGTATGGTCGTCTTGACAATTCTGTTAACCTTTTTTACCCATTCAGATATCATCACTCTGAGGAAGAAGAAGAAGACAGTCCAGGGGACGAAGAGATTGACGAGTTAGGTAGGTTAGACCATGACCACGATACGGCGGAGAACGCGTTCACTGTTGGCAACGACGCTAAAGTTGTGAAAAGTCAACGCCGACACCGCGGTTTCGTGAAATCGGTCGGGCCACCTCAAGGTGCTGATCTAAATTACGACATTGAGGATATGGTTGTTGAAGACGATAACTTTGTTGACGATGACAACTCATCTTACGTTGAATCCATCTCGGAACAGTTTGCACTCCCCTGTTGCTGCTCTTCCGCCTCCTTTACGACGTCCGCTTCTTTCAACTACCCATCTTTTTCTCATCGGGAATCGCCTTCCTTTGCGTCATCTGGAAGCCATCTACTCGATACATCCCATCACTACCGCACGGCTCATTCATCGTCCTCATTTTGTTATTCGGATCAATTAAAGGAGCCCCCGACCCCACCCCCATTACCACCATCGGTAACGACGGCCGGTCACAGCAATAGCCAAGCTTCGCTGATATCTTCTTCAAGTGGAACGGGAGGAAACGTATTGCCTTGTGCAACGTGTAGGACAACCCTCAATCACGAATCATTGCCTCGTGATTTTAGAGGAGAAAGGCGCATAAGTTTTAGTAGGAATACCTCACTCGGCATTAACAGTATGGGCCACTTTTATGGTGGTCCGTTGGATTCCGATTTTTCGGTTGGCACCTATTCCAGTACTGAGGACATGTGTGGGATTGGGATTATGGATAATGGAAATTTAGAAAAACCTGGGAGATCTGTATTTAAAGCAGGTATGTGTTACACATGTCAACAAATTTTTCAGAGTTGTGAGCCAGCTTCCTAGACCAGACCTCATATAAGAGATTTTAAAATTCGTTTAACGTTTTTTTCTAATCAAACTTTGTAAGCCAGCTATAAATATAAAATTGAACCAATTAAAAAAACAAAAAAGATTCAAAAAAAATATTTAAAAAAACTATTTTTAGATATTGTAAAAATGATATTCTAAAGTTTATTGTTTATAAGGAATGATTATATATATATTCAAAATCAATGTAATTTAGGTATATGGGTTAGGCCAACATGGCCTAACCCGTTAGTGGTTCGGCTTGGAGATTATATGAAGGCTGCTTGCAAGATAAGTATAGAATAAAACCATATGTGTGTATATGTTGAAAGATTGATGATTTGTTTTTAAAATGTGAAATTCAATAAAAAAAATTTTAAAAAAAGGTCTTATTTACACACCTATCCCTCTAAGAAAAATATTTTTTTTGTCGTAATTTGTTTGGGTGCACCAATAGGTGCTAATGATTTAAGATCAAACTAATTAAAGAGGTATAAGTTGATATAAACTTTACAACATTAGTGATATAATCTATTTGGTCAAACAATATCATTTGTTTGGAATTACATGGTAAGGGATATAATTAGTGTTATAAATCAATAAGGTGGTTGTGCTAAATTTGAAAATTTAAGTATAATAAGGAGAAAGCACCAACATATCTATTTGTAAATTCCTTATAAATTTTACAATTATAACCAACTAATTTTTTATATCCTGTACTAAACGGGTATTCGTGCAAATTTTTTTTTAGACATTTGATGTTACATGAGTTTTACGCCCTCCCCTTGTCAAAACCAGGAATTTTAAATCATTTTAATATTTGTATGTGTCAACTGGATTTAAATGGGGGGGGGGGGGGGGGGATTTAAAATGGAACCTTATTTTCAGGGTGACCCAGTTTTCTAACTCCGCTATCATATTATTATTACATTAGTACATCTCCTTTTTATTAATATTTTTTTTTTATTTAATAAGAAAATATAGGATGTATTTTTCACTAGAATAATGAAAAGCTATTGAAATACCTAAAAATTATTTCCTAAAGGAAAAACTATGTATCTTGCATTTCTATGAACAGCTATTGAGCTTAAAATTTATGTCCTTCTATAAACCTATATTCTAACCTAAAATACTTTTCCTACTTAATAAAATAACTATATCATGCTTATTTATGTCCTGCCATGTTTAAAACCTAATTACTTAGGCATAGTATTAATGGTTAAAGGATTGTTTAATCCTAAGCTACCTCAAATAAATATGCAATGCTTACCAATTTATATAGTGCAATATTTGTAATATAGTTCAAGGCCTGCAGTATTAAATTGATATAGATTCCATTTTAAGCCCTTTCCTTTTATTTGGCCAGATGCACCATTGTAAAAATGATATTCTAAAGTTTATTGTTTTTAAGGATTGATTATGTATATATTCAAAATCAATGTAATTTAGGTATATGGGTTAGGCCAACGTGGCCTAACCCGTTAATGGTTCGGCTTGGAGATTATATGAAGGCTGCTTGCAAGATAAGTTGATAGCATAAAACGATATGTGTGTATATGTTGAAAGATTGATGATTTGTTTTTGAAATGTGAAATTCAATTAATTAAAAAAATGTCTTATTTACACAGATATAAAACAGCTAAACTGATTAAATCAGACTTCAAATAATATTTTTCTTTAACACCAATAATATATCGTGTCCTATTTATTGGAGTGCCAAATATTCTGTATAACAAGTTGATGTAAGAGCTTGACATATTATAAAATTACTTTCTTGTTATTTGAGATGAAAAAATATGAGTTACAAGTGATTTCAATATAAAAAAACTATAAATTTTTTTTTCTCTATGATGTTCTCGAGGTCACAAAATCTGTCAATTTTGTTACTTTTTCGATATATACTTAAATAATAGCCGAAGTCTGAATAAATTTTGGAAATGAGTAGGATTTTCAAGGGGATTAATTTTTCCCTGTTTCATTTAAGTTTAACAGCGTTCACCTAAGTCTTTAATGGGGCGCCAAATACTAATCGTAGTTCAATATAAGAGCTTAAGCCCTTAGTCTGTGTTAAAAATTTTTGTTAAGCCACCTCATTTTTTATGCCATTTATTATTTGGAGAATATTTAAAACCCCATACAACACATTTTTTTATTAACAGTGATTTCAGAATTTCACTCTTTTAGAATTTAGAATAGATCGATGTTTCAGAATTTAGAATAATAATGTTTCAGAATATAGAATGATAGATTGTGTTTTGAGAATGTGTATAACACAGGTCAACAAACATCAATGTCAGAAACGTGAATTTTATGAAAACATATAAGAATGCATCCCCATGATGGCTTAAACTCATATATATTTTTCGTTTTTCTTAGTTTCTTCCGTGTTTGGCTCCTAGATCCGTCTATAACGAAAAATGGCCTTTTTTGACCAAATTGACAGATCTAAATATACCCTAAAAATAAAATATAAAAAAAATTTTTGCATATAAAAATCCCTTTTAACTTATATTTTTTCAAGATGAAAAATAAATTTTATAAACATATCTATCTTACATCGGCATTTAGATAATACAAAATATTTCGCGTCCTTAAATTCGACACGATATATTATCGGTTTTTAATGAAAATATTATTTGAAGTTTAAATTTAACAGTTTAAATTTTGTGAATAAAATTTAAATTTGTTTTTGTTTTTAAATCTTTTTTGGTTTTTTGACCTTTTTTTCTAAAATTAATGTTTATAACTGATTAACAAAGTTTGATTAGGAAGGTAAAAGGATTTGATATTTCCTAAGATGGCAGGTTTGATCTCTGTTAACTCATAACTCTCAAAAAATTGTTGACCTGTGTAAATGTATATTATTCAACAAACAGTGTGGAGTAATCTTTAATTTTTGGTCTTTGAAATTTCTCTTTATGAAGTCAAATCTTTTCATAAATATAATGTATTTTTAATTATTTTTAGGGCAGTCTTCTGACTTTGAAAATGTTTCCTTTATTCGCGATGAGTCAAAGGACGTTTTCAATTACGATGTACCGTTAAATCAAGATGCTGGACAACAGGTTAAAGGACATCAACACGTACAAGTTAGTAAGAGTTTTTCACTTAATACATCCACTCCCATCGATGATGTGTCTTTACGGCTCGACGAAATCACGCGTAATGTTTCCTTGCCACCTTCTGATGCGAAGAATTGTAATAATTCATTTGGTCGAACTTTTGACAATGTCCAATATAACTTTCACTGTCCTCGCCATCATCACCCTCTTTATTCAAAAGCCGCCAGTGAAGCTACATCCCCAACCTTCCCTATCGAATCGAATACGGAGCCTCATAATTCTACGATTTTGCGTAAAAAGAGTAGCGCTTCATCGATCAAAAGCATTGCTACGAGCGGTAGCTCTTCATCAATAAAGCGCAACTCTAAAACCTCTTCATCGCGTCGTCAAACTGGACGGCTCATGTTACCGGCCTTCGCCTCAAGTTCTCCCAACTACGCTAGGCTATTGTCCCGATCTTCGGGACACATATCACCCCTGCTGCTTTCGCCCCTTGCAGCCCTGGGCCAACATGGACTTACTACAAGTGAAAGAAAAAGCATTGCCGGAGCGCCCTCTTCGAGTGCCCTCAACTCATGTGGTGGTTTCTCAACGCCTCAACCGGGGACTCGTTCGCGCTTTTTCTCGGCCATCGCCGCCACCTCAACGCCAGAAGATCAACCTACAGGGCCTTCAAAACAACCCGAAGGCAGCAGCGACCTTGACGATGCATTCCGCCGACCCAAGGAGCATATCGAAGCAAATGGCAAGCATGTTGAGTACACGTATGAAAATTTGATTGCGAGCTTTGGGGAGAAAAGCAAGGAAAGTGCCCAGCCAATGGAGGAAGGAACTGAGACTTCATTGCTACTCGCTACCGATGGGGTGGGTAATGATAAGCTGTCACAATTAGTAGCAAGTAATGCAAGCTTACCTAATAAGTTGCCTCTAAACCAAGACACTTCATTTAGCGACATCGATCCTAAAGACGGAATTCCCGATGTCCTAAAAGTAAAGAATGATGAAAACGGTAAAAAAGAGTCCGCGAAATTGAACCAATCTTTTATTCAACCTCAGACGGGGTTTTTTAAAAATTACAACAAAATTTGTAAAAAAATAGTTAACTTGAAGGTTAAGTCGGCCCCACCTTCGCCAAAAATCATCGAAACTTTGGTGGCTCCCACCGACATCAAAATTTTGATTGAAGGCAAAACTCTTGTGGATCCAGAAGAAGATGAAGCTCGAACATCCCAACAACCCCATGTTTCTTTAAATGCGTCTGATGGTGTAGTCATTGCGGGAGGCTCAAAACCCAGGTTGGAAAACAGTTATAGACCAGTTTTGCGTTCGAATTCAAGTCCTCTCAAACAGCGTAAAAAGGGTATCCTTAATTATGCCGGAACCAATGCTCATAATAAATTTGTGCCGACAAACTTATCGCCTCTGGTGATACAAGATTTATGTGAGGACAAGTTTCCACGGAAAAAGTCTGAACCGGGTAACCTGTTTAAATTGTCAAGCTGTGCTCCCGCGTTTCAGCCACACCCATCTCTCCCTTTAGTCGATTCTAAATCACGAACAAATGACCAGCCCCATAATGAGCATCTCACAACAAAATCTGCCGGCAAAACCGAACACAAAAAGACTGCTAACAAGACGACCAAAATATTAACGACTACGACGTCTGCCTTACTGAATGCCATTACAAACGGATTTTCATCCTCAACTTTGAACAAGAACCAGAGTCCTGCAATTATTGCGCAAGCCCCTTGTCAAGCCGAAGGGTATGTCGTCGGAAGTCTTTCCTCCTCCAAAGTAGCTCCTCCGACCAGTCACAAGAATCACAATCCCGCGATCCGACGTGAATTTTCGCGTTCCTTTTCATCATCACTCTCGGATTCGGGAACCTCGAATACGAGTCCGCAAAACCTATCAACCTGCTCTGTCGTTGCACGTCCCCACAACAAACTTGTAAACCGTGGATTTACGTCCCCGTTCTCGGCCACGGGTAGTTTTAACCACCCCATTGCCGCTTTCCATTCACCTAACTTGTCGTCGTCGTCGTCATACAAAAAGCCATTACACGAGCCTTGCAAGAGTCGGGATTTCAATGCTCCTTCGTCGAGGCAACCATCATACCAATCAAAAATGATTTGGACTTCTCCTAAGCCGTTAGTTAAACGCCTTAAGCCTTTGATTAAATTAGTTAAGCCTCGTAAGTTATCGGCCATTAAAACGTGCCGAATGGAAGAAGATTCTAATTTTGGCATCATCAATAACAGGGCACAACACCACGCTCGATATGGTGAGCGGCTAGGTTTTGGGTTCGGTATTAAAACCATAAAGGTTTATCATCATGACAATAATCAAGATGAGAGTCCGAATGTTGGCACATATGACAAATGTGATAAACATCATCGTATCTCTAATACGACTAAAAGAAGTTCCGTTCAACCCAAAGATAAGGAATACACGCTCCAACATTTAATTTCTGTATGATATGTTTATTTTTTTTTCATATATTTAAATTAGATTCACTAGGTTTTTTAAAATTTTTTTAATTCATATTTAATTTTTCCTGTAATAGCTAATTTTACTATGCCGAAAATTTTGTTATAAAACTGCTTGTGAAATTTTAACACAGCTCGGCAAGTTTTTCAGATCAAGGCTATCATCATTCAAATTTTTCAGTTTAGTACAGTGTTTTCACGTCAAATTAATCGTTTCAAACATTGATTTTAAATGTGAGATTTGAAACTTAAATGTTTTATTTGCGGGTTTTTTTATTCATAACAAAGTCATATTTGCAACCATTTAGAAGCTTGAGTGACCTGTTTAAGCAGTACATCCTAGAGATGTGCCTAAAGTGAAAGCTTGGGGAATAATATAGGCCGCCTATGTATGAGCAAATAAATTCGTCATATTTTCTCAGTTTAAAAGATTCAAAGCCCTTAACGGCTATGGCGCACCAATTTAGGGAAAAAGATATGAGAAAAACTTCAGATCCAAATTATAAATTTTTAAAAACCTGTGACAATTTAGTGTTTCATATGATTTAGACAATAACGCCCGGCTCACCCGCTGCTCAAAGTGGCATGATCCATTTGAACGATCTCATCGTCGAAATCAACGGACGGCCGGCTCACGGTATGCTCCACACGGAAGTCTTGGCTGCCATATTTAGCCCTGAACCCGTCCTTACATTACGCGTCGCTTCTTTGGCCAGTACTTCGCTCCGACCCCGTAGGGTTAGCAAAAAAAGATAATAAAGCAAATCACTTTACAAAATTGTTTCCCGCTTTAATTGTTCAGCTTGTGAAGTGCAATCACCGATAGTCCTATTTACCGCCCTAAGTTTAGCAATTTATATCCGTCCGCTGATTTTCCAGCCGGGTTCGTCTAATAATTAAAATATTGTTGTAATAAAAATTAATAAGACTTTATCTTAATTGTAAAATATTAATAGTTTAAAACTAAAATCTATTTTTTTTTAGTCCGAGAAGACTTACTTTGCTATTATACCTGGTAAAATCCTTTTAACGATTTATTTATTTTTAAAATAATTAAAGTTATTCGGTAATTTTTGAAATATTGCCTTATTTTATATACCTTCATCCTTAAATATTTATTCGAACTTTTAACGCAATTTTTATGTTTTTTTATTAATAATGCCAATGCATTATTGTTTATTATATGATCCACCATTTTTAATAATTTCTAATTTATGCTAAAATTAATATGCTGACAGAAATTTTTGACATCTTATAATGGTAGGAATGATTTTTTGGGCATTCTTCTAACTCTATCACAAAATTGCTTTGTTGTACGAAAAAAAACATTCCTTTGTGTTTGTTATATATAAAATTTTTCATTTTTTTCAAAAATATCATTGATTTTATATGTTTTTAGATTTGACAATTAACAGTTTTTTTATATAAATTGCTGGACCAATTCGATCTTCTAACTAAAGCCTTAGTTGTAATTAATTTATTATTTTATAAGTATACATAGCTGTAAAACTAGATTATAAATTACATATTCTCACATGCAATACCCCTTTTATTGTTTGATCTTCTATCCTATTTATATCGCTAATAGTATTAACTTATAATAGCTTATATAACATAAATAAACATATATACAATTACATTTATTATATAACTTCAATAATAAAAACCGAGGTTTTTAATCCTTAGAGATTTTTAAAAACATAAATATAGTTTAATCTGTATAAATCTCAAAAAATTTAAAAATATATATACCCATTATTAACATTTATCCATTTTTCATTTACCAACTTTTTAGCCTAGGCCTTAATTTTAATAATCTATTTATTTCTCTTTAACAAAAATAATTGTAATCATTTCTTTGGATACAATTTTTTTCCTGTTTCTCTCACCAAACTTAATATTTGCTTAAACCCTTCCTTTTCATAGATGTTTTTGAATTGAGTATTGTTAAAAATATTTTTGTCACAGCTATTGTCATTGCATAACTAAAGGTATATATATAAAAAATTAAACTAAATTTTGAATCTAAAGTTATATAAATTATTATTTTTAAATTGGTTGATGCCCATTAACGTCGCAAATAATCATGTTTACCTTAAAATGTTTATAAAGACTGGATACCTTTGCAGTCACAAAAAGGATTGTATTGACCTTAATTTTATTTTTTAATTTTGGGCAGAACACGTTGATTAAATTTTTAGTCACATTATTAGGTATAATTTATTAGTTAAATTTCATAATTTGTTAAAAACATTGCATGATATAGTGTAAAAAGTTATAATAGATACATAAGTTAATAGAAGATAAAGCTGAATGCAATATATATTATAAATGTTAAATAATAGAACATAAAGCTGAATGCAATTTATATTATAAATTTTGTATTAAAGGCTGTTAAACTTATATGCAAAAAGAGGGTAGCAAAACATTAAATAAAAAATAGTTTTGACATAAAACTAAAAAATAACAAAAAAATTTAGGGTATTTACGCAATTATACATAGGACATGAGTTTTAAATTAAACAAAAAAATTTTTATATGAGAAAATAATTATAAAATAAGGAACTTATATTGCTAAACCATAGGAGAATAAGTGGTTTTTGGCATCCTAAACTTTCCAAAAAAAAAGGTAAAAAGTAATTACATTATCATAAGATTATTATACCATTTTAAACTGTACAAATGACGTGCGTAAAGGTGTTTAATAATTATTGCAGATACTGTTGGTATTGAGTTTGAGAAGAGGATGTTGCGTTATTATCCGATTGCTGAAATGTTTGTTGAAACGTAGTGCTACTTTTGCCCATGGATGAGGAATTGGCAGAATTATTTTGCAAATGGTAAAATTGAAGGTCGCTATTGGTAACCATCAACTCATTTGAGTTTGGTGCTAGTGTGCCGTAAGAGACGGGTACTACCGAGTTTGTTTCGGCAGCCACTTCTGGTTGCAAAATGTGCGGTTGAGCTTGAAGGGCTGGTTGTTGATGATAACTAGGTGGGTTCACACTTGATGGCTAAAAAATACCAATATTCTCACAATAAATAAAAACACGTATATACATTACCAAACGAAACCAAATTACACTGGACAACAAAATTTGGACGACAATATATGACAAATATCGTTTTTGGTCAGGTTTTTGGTGCTAATTACGAATACAATATCAGAATTTTAGCCAATGCCTCAGATTTTAATTTATTCAGTGTCAAAGTTGAGATTTTCCGATTTTCGGGGTATTTGGGCTTTAATATCACAAAGCGTAAGGGTGGTAACAAAAGTTTGAAAATATATTTAGATAACGGAAACATTCATAATTAACGCAAGGAGTTTAAATTTTTTTACAATATTTATTTTTTTTTTATTTTTTCATTTTAATGAAATTAGTGGTTTTTGCCATAAATTCTGTTATCGTTCCCAGATAGCTTGAAAGTAAATTGCTAATATTTTTAAGCTATGACCTTCTTAGATGGGTTGTATATGAGGAATCAGAATATGTCAATAGAATTTTTTAAAATTTAATAGTTTTTTTTTAACTTTAGAGGCGGTTAAAAAAAATTAGAGGCATTGGGAAAAAAAACTAAACGATATCATTATCGCAAGAATATTCTCTACAAATTTTGAAATCGTTCAGTTTTTTTTGTTGTTCAGTGTTATATACATTTTTGGTTAAATTGTTTCCATTCAACAAAATTAAATATTTAGTATAAGGCGCGCGTTCAAACCTCATTCAGTTTTTCAAAATATTTAAAAAAAAAATTTTGGCATGAAAAAAACAAAACTTTGTCAATCTTTATCATTATCAATGAATATGCTTCTGAAATTAAAGTTTTTAAAAAATTTTGAAATAAAATTAAAATTTTTGAATTTACAAATATTAAGATGAAAACGTAGTCTGAACACGCTCGTAATTAAGTAAGACTTATTTACCTGATATATTCCAGGGGGAAATCCTCCACTATAACCAAAATTAGTGGCGGCATTGTTGGTGTAACTTTGAGCTTGCTGATGATTTGACTGATAGCCAGATGACAAATTATTTGCACCTGAATTATTCGAGTTAGAATGATGGAAAGCGTTAATCGTGTTAGCGTTAGGGTTCGTAATAACAACGTTTTGATACAAAATGGCATCCGTTTGTAACATGGCATTATTAGTGTAGGTAGGTGGTGGTTGACTGAAAGAACCAGAGCCAGGGAGTATTGGTGCAGTGTTTGTCGAAGAATTGGCAACCGTACCTTGGGCATTGTCACTTGATGGAGGAATTATGGCATTACCGGGATACGTTTGTTGTTGTTGCTGCTTTTGAGAAGGGCCGGGCGGAGCTGAAGCCGTTAACAGATAGTTGTAGAAGCGAAAGGCTTCGTCCAGTTTACGGTTTAACTCAAACAATTTAGAGTGGCAATCATCGATCTAAGAACCCGATATATTTAGTTTATACAATTATTTTTTTAAACATCGCATTTGTATTCTGATATAAATACGTTTATCCCAAAAACAATATTTCAACAAAACGAGAAAAACATTTTTCTGCAATTTTTTCATTAATAACCTTGAAGAATAAATGTAAAAAAACCTTTTCCAACTCCTGATCAATGAGGGAACTCATAGCTAAGGCACGTGTTTCCGCAATCAGCATTTCGGGTGGATCAACAATTTTACCCGTTGGGTCAGCAAGATGAAGAAGATGCAAGCTTTCATCTAATAAGCCCTAAAATAAATATATACTAAATTATGACAATCGTCACAAAAATATAAAAATCTAAAGAATTTTATATATCTACAATTCCAGTTTTTCCGATTTTCAGACACTTTTTCTCTGCACATTCGTTCGTTTTTAAGACTTCGAGATTTTATAATTATTCTAAATATAAATTAATTAATAATTCTGATGTCCATTTTTGAGTTGGCTCCCAAACTTGTCAATGGCAAAAATATTTTAAGATGAAATAAAAATAAGTGACATTAAAAATTTTTATTCCATATTTTTTATTTTTTGAAGCTTATTTGTTTAACGGTACAAGGTGATAATTGGAAAATACCAATTAGGATCTGATTACTTTATGCTGCTATATGTATATATGCTGAACCGCGTAATTTAATAAGCACAACTCGGTTAACCAATCAACTATTTTACCGATTTGGATTCCTTTTCTATTTAATCATAACGAACCTGCTTGAAACATCAAAAAGTCGAAAATAGACAACAAATATGTTTTTGGCAAACTAACCACTCAAAAAAAAACCAAATTAGTGCTCTAAAGGACAAAACTATCATATAGTTGAATAATTGATATAAACACGTGGAGTATTATTAAACCCTCAGGTTGACTTATATTTATGTTTTTATCTTTAAAAGTTAATTGTGTTTATTTTATTCAAATTTTTTTTAGAAAACATAAAAATAGAAACTTCGTCTATAACGGGTATAACCAAAGGAGATTTTCCTATGTTATTGGAGTAGCCATTGGTGGTAGAAGCGTCGTTATAAAGGGTTATAGTATCATCATCTTCCCGTCCCCCAGTCTCGCCGTGCTTGTGATGCGAAATAGCAACTGAACTTGTGGGTGAAAGGGTAACAAAAGTAGCGGGAAAAAGGCCTTCCTTGTACGTGCCGACCACGCGGCCCTTCCACCAATTGGCATCGCTAAAGTGTGAAGATAAAAATCGGATTGTATACGAAGAAGAACATCTTTTTTATTCTGAACATTAAATACGTATCCTTTATACCCTTAAAAACCAGTTAAATTTTGATGTTATATCAATTTAGTCAAATTTAAAAGGAAAAATTGGGTTGATGATTTAATTTCTAAAGGAAAAAAATAAAATGCTATTGCGCTAAAATTGTTGATTTTAAAATGTTGGTGCATAAATGTATTTCGTAGTGCAACTAAAAATATTATTCCCTGATTGACTTAGAACATTAAAGATTATTTGGTATAGATAATTTGATACCGAGGTTCCTTCCCTCCCCCACCTCATACCTTACCCCTAAAATGACGGCCAAACTGCTTATTTTTAACCTGATGTAAGCCATAACATCGCAATCTAAAAGAAATTTAGCGCATATCGACAACCTCAGTTTTTAGGCCTAGAACATCGAAAAAAAAAATAATTTTAATTAGGCTTAATGTTAAAATCAAAAAAGGTTAACATTTATAAGACTAAATAAAAACTTTACTATGCGTTATTCATCTTTTGAAACAATGATTGCGGCTAGTAAAAAAAAAATTTTGAAAAATATAAGAGCATTTGATTAACAGTAAGAAAAAAATTTAAGAAATTCAAAATTTTGAAGAAAATTTTTCAAAATTATTTTGTTAGGCATATCTTAAAACGACCATAAAACAATAATTCTCAATTTTTTATATAAGCCGTTAATTATTTTTTAAATCAGTATTATTTGAAATCAGTATTAGCCGCAGCCAATTGAACAATTGTAATAATTTAAAAAGGGAACTCTACCTGTTATCTGATATGAGCAATTCGTCTCCAGCCTTAAAGGTTATCTCGTTATCCTCAACTGCCTCGAAATCGTAAAGTGCGGTGGCTGTTATGTATTGAGCACCCTTGCCCCGTTTGCTTTCGTTGATCTCGCTATATACATTTGAGCTTTTTAAAGAAAAAAAAATAAATAATTACAAAGAGTCGATAAATTTTTGAGAATAATAGGAGAGCAAATGTTCACTTTACCGGTTTATCAATATATTTGTAAATCATTATCAATATTTATTAAAAGAAAAAAAAACGCAAATGAGATTGAAAGCTTAAAAATAATTAAAATAGCCCAATAATAATAATAATAATGTATTTACCTAATTTAGGTGCTTCCCCTCCTAAAAATTTGGGCACAATGATTAAACCTTATGTAAACAACAATTAAAGCTTAAGAGCTTATAAATATACAAATCGACAAATATTAGAAAAAAGCTAAGGCCACCCACAAACATTTAACGTTTTTGATAAACAAATAAGTTAAATGAAAAAATGTTCAAAAAAAAAGGATTGAGAATATTCATAGGGCCCCCGTTTAAAGTCCATTCGCTTTGGAAATTTTTAAATAAAAAAAATTTGATTACATATATAGTAGATTTAGATATCAAATAAATATAGTTCTTAGATATGCTTAGGGCAATTGCTAAGTAAGTAATATAAAAAGAATGGGTTATAATTTTCGGATGTAAAAACCCAAATTTCAAAATTTTTCGAAGTGAAGTCTAAAAGCGTACCTAAAACAACTAACCTGTTATAACTTCAAAAAATATTTTTATTTCAAAATCGATAATTCGTGTCCTATTTAGGTTGAGCCAAATACTGTTTCTAAATATGTATAAGCTTGATATTATTTAATTTTAATTCTCATTACACTGGTCAACAAATTTTAATGTCAGAAACGTGAATTTTATGAAAACATAAAAGAATGCATCCCCATGATGGCCTAATCTCATATATGTTTTTCGTTTTTCTTCCGTCTTTGGCTATTTATATCCGTCTATAACGAAAAATGGCCTTTGTTGACCATATTGACAGATCTAAATACACCCTAAAGAAAAAAAATTAAAAATCTTTTTTGCATATAAATTTCCCTTGTAACTTATATTTTTAATCACAAATAATGAAAAATAAATTTTTTTAATATATCAAACTCTAACATCGGCATTTAGATAATACAAAATATTTTGCGTCCAAACTGAAATACGACACGATATATTATCGGTGTTTAATAAAAATATTATTTAAAGTTTGAATTTAACAGTTTAAATATTGTGAATATGCAAAAATAAAATTTCAATTTATTTTTATTTTTGAATCTTTTTTGGATTTTTGAACTTTTTTTTGTAAAATTTTCAATGTTTGTAACTGACCAACTAAGTTTGATTAGGAAAAACGTTAAACAAATTTGATATTCCCTAAGTTGGCAAGTTTGATCTCTGTAAATAATTCATAACTCTCTAAAAATTATCGACCTGTGTTATTTAAGATTTAAAATAGAAGTTATAGTTGATTCCAGTATAAGAAAAACTAAATTTTTTTTACTTAAGTATTTTCAATGTGAAAAAAGTGAATATGCAATTTTTCGATTTTCATATAGGAGATTAGCCAAGTTAATAATAAATTTCGATAAAAAGTATTTGAAATTGGCCAGCATTTAGTTTATTTACCTGAAGTTTTAAAATTATCGCCGATCACTAATTTATTTTTGTAAACCTAGATTATATTTTACATTGTTCATTTCAACTTTATGGCGTAAATCATACTATAAAACACAGATTTTTTTTTATAATTTTGTCTATTCGTGTTACAAAAAATAATGAAATTAGAAAAAGATATAACACAGAAACAATTTTTTGAGAGTTATGAGTTAACAACAAAGATCGAATCTGCCATCTTAGGGAATATCAAATCCGTTTACCGTTTTTCCTAACCAAACTTAGTTAGTCAGTTATAAACATTAAAAATTTTACAAAAAAAGGTCAAAAAACCAAAAAAAGATTCAAAAATCAAAACAAATTAAAATTTCATTTTTACAAATTCACAACAGTTAAACTATTGAATTTAAACTTCAGATAATATTTTCATTTAAAACGGATAATATATCGTGTCGTATTAAAGTTTAGACGCGAAATATTTTGTATTATCTAAATGCCGATGTAAGAGCTTGATATATTAATAAAATTTATTTTTCATTATTTGTGATTAAAAATATAAGTTACAAGGGATTTTTATATGCAAAAATGATTTTAAAATTTTTTCTTCTTAGGGTATATTTAGATGTGTCAATTTGGTCAAAAAAGGCCATTTTTCGTTATAGACGGATCTAAGGAGCCAGAAACGGAAGAAACTCAGAAAAACGAAAAATATATATGAGATTAGTACAACATGTGAATGCATTCTTTTATGTTTTCATAAAATACGTTACTAGCATTGATATTTGTTGACCTGTGTAATATTTCATTACATCTTTATATATCCTTTATAAACGCTTTGTCAGGAATGTAAAATGACTTCCTCTCTTTAAAATAACATAGGGAAACCATCATCTTTTTTAAAAAAAAAATCAAAATTTATTTTGAATACGGTCATAAAATGTAATATTACTTCGTTTTGACACCTTAAAATCGCATAAGACGCAAATTTTTTTTTGAAATTATATAATTTATGTCTAATAATTTACAGAATTACATTGAATTTCAGAAAAAAAAAATGATTGTGTTATATAAATATACAACAGAAACTTGTTGTGAAGATGACATTCATATTTTACATAATTTTAAATTTTATTTGTGTTGTTCTTGAGAATTAAAAAATAAAGAGATATACTTGTTAGATGCAGGATAAAGGGTATCAATATCATCTGCTTTAACTATATGTGAATTACTACCATTGTATGGCAAATTATTGCTATGACTAATAGAATATGGATGAGATTTGGCCTCTTTGAGGGATAAATCAATAGCTAAAAACGATAAATAAATATATATCTGTTTAAAATCTTATTTTTAAATATTTGATATTATTTTAGGCAAATTTGACACAATTAATACCTTATCCGTATTTTAATACATTTTATAAATTCAAAAAAGACTATGTTATTATTTCATTACGTTTAATAACCCCATTAACATGTCAGACTTTGTAATCAGTTAACAGATCAAGTTCAAAAATAGATTGACAAGACTTATAAATTATGATCAGTTTAATTAATGGATTTAAGGGCTGGCTTTATTTTTAATTAAGGCTTTAATAGCTGGCTCTTTTTTTGTGGAAGTTGATGGCCTCTTATTACCCCCGTTTAATCAAAGTAATTTTTTCCAAATTAAGTTCACTTAAATTGCAAGGTTCAATATAATAGTAAAAAATGATAAAGGAGAATGACTTAAGGAAGAGCCAATATGGATTTAAGCTTATCCTAAATCATTTTTTTAAAATTTCATTAATATTTAAGCAAGCTATTTTAAAAGCATATAAAAATAAAATTTTAAAATATTTTATAAAAAAAAGTAATACTCGTTTTTCATCTTGTTCATAACAGATTTATTTATTCAAATGAATAAAAAAATATTTATATGACTATACCTTATTTAATGAGTAAAACCAAAAAGTCCTAAACTGGTCTAAGATCATCAATAAGAATTTATAGTCTTCTATTTTTTATTTTATTTTTTATTCTTATTTACTTCTTTTACGGGACAAAATTTGGACATCTTTTTATAATATAGGGCGCGTTCAGAATCATTCCAAATTTTTGAAAAATTTTAAAAATTTTGATTTTGATTTTTATTTTTTTTTTCAAAATTTTTTAAAAAACTTTTCTTTCAAAAAAACTATTTAAATGTTAATAACAAAAATTGGTTAAAGTATTTTAAAATTTTTTAAAAAAATGAACTGAGTCTGAACAGCCCATATATAAAAAAAATTGCAATAATTTATATTGTTAAGTCAATAAATGTGTTTCAAATTTATCTGCAGATTAAATTTTAGCAAGCTTGAAGTAAAATTAAGCTAAATTTAATAATTTTACAAAATAATCAAATAACGTACTATTTCTATGATACTGATGAATGGTCTGATTGAATCAAAATAGCCACAAAAACTATTAACTTTTTTCTTAATGGCACAGAAAGTTTTAAAATAACAAACATGTTTTGTTGTAATTTTATTTAATTTGGTTAAACTACATATACCTAAATTAGGTAAACAATTTGAGTTTTTGTATCTAAAAATTCAAAAAATAGTAATAATCAAGTTTTGTAGCTATTTTTAAACAATATTTTTTAAAAACATACAACACTTTTTTCTTATTGCATTTATTTATACCAAGATCTTTTAAATTAATATATTACCTTTAGCAATGTCATCTTCTTCTTCCTTACTTTCTACAAAATTTGGATCTTTTGTTTTTAGTGGCTTTTTGTCCTAAATATTCATATACAAAAAAAAAGGTATACCATTTTTGGAGAAGTAAAAGACACTCCATCTCTCATTAGTGAATGATACAGTGCTAGAATTTGGCTAAAAATAAAATACAATTTTTGCTGTTATTGCATTTTATCTAGAGAGTAGGAGGGGAGCAATCTATAATCTTATTCTTTCATAAAAATCTTGTCCTCCCCCCTCCATACCACATAATCAGTTAAAATTAATTGATTTTGGATATGTTATAAAAATTAAAAGAATTTTAAAAATGGCAACATACAATAAAGCTGGATCTTCTCGAAAATCATGAGCCCATTTTTTGATAAGCTCTCTGGTCTTATCAATTATTTTATAATGAGAACCCTAAATATAACTACAATAATATTTTTACTTTAAGAGCTAGATTTTTTAACTCATTTATAAAATCTTTTGAAGCCAATTCTAGCTTAAACTGTTGACCACAATTATTTACACAAGTGTCAATAACCTAATATTATAGACAATATAATAATTACTGTCAAAGTTTGTAATACAACTGAAGGTATAGGACTGTGTAATCTTCGTTTTAAAGCATACGCACACATTTTGTGTCTATACAAAATAAGCATATTATTAAAAAAAACCCGTCAGGTAATTTATCAACATTATCACAAATATTCATGAGAGCGCCCCAATCCTCCTCTGTATTATTTTCACTTGTCGCCCTATCTATATATAATTAATAAAATAATCTTAAACACATTTTATGCTTTAATTTTTAATATATAATACATATGACCTAAATCTTGATCAAATGGGTTGGATAGTTTGAGCAATGGCATTATTAAAAAAAGAAATTTCGCGAGGTATTTTCAGATGATTTTAATTGGAAGCCATGTTTTAATAATAATTTTTAATTAAAACAATAAATAATACTAATTAATGAATACATATTCATAGGGTTAAGACTATTGCAAATTGAAAATTACCATAATTTATGTTTTTATTGACTTATTTTTTAAGAAAAATAAACATAGCCTAACCGACAGTCGTGTTTCCCACCAGGCACTACAGGCTGCAGGTAATACTAACATATTGTAAAAAAACATTAAAAAAATTTTAACGGTTATTAACGAATGAGATTTAATGTTTTTTGTGTTTTAAAATATGTCTAATAAAAATTTTTTTTAAATATTTTTTTCTATTAAATTAAGTTTAACACTAGACATCTTAATGTTAATCATATGCGCTCAATTTTTTTTCTTTAAAATTTTTTTTATTAGCCGCAGCCATATAACTTAAATTTAAGTTTTAAGCTTAACAAATTTCCTTAAATTGCAAATTATTTTCAATATATTAATGTAAACCGCAATTAGCACTGTGAGGTCCATATGGACCCCAGCAAATTTTAAACTTTAAATAACCTGCCTTATTTTAAACTATATAACTTTAAAAGTTTTAAAGCTATAATCTTTATTTTTTTATTATGTTGGTTTAAAATTATGGTCTTTATTTTTTTACATTTTAAAGAAAAATTCGTGCTCTTTAGTTATTAATCAATATAAGTTATCACTATTGCAAATTTTATTTCACAAAGTAATATATTAATTAAACCAAGTCAATATATTAAATTTTATCAATATTATTAATTAAATAATGTTTTTAGGTGGGGTAGAACATTTTATGAAAGATTCATGAAAAAAAGTATTATGATATATCTCAATAACTACATATTTTATAAGACATACCTACTGTTATTATACATTACAAACATTTTATATACTTAATATGTAGGACCATTATAAAAAAATAATACCTAGATATTAGGTTGCAATTTTTTCTGAAATTTATATTGACATCAGGCCCGATTCTAGCTTTTTCATTTTGGGGGGGGGGGGCAAAAAAAACTTGTGGGGGGGGGGGGGGGGCAGAAAAAAATTTTTTTGCCGCACATGTACAACAATTGAATCTGTGTTCAAAATTTTTTAACAAATTAATAGTAATTTAATATATTCATAAAATAAAAAAAATGATTGCTAAATTGAATATGTGAATTAAAATTAATTGTTTTCATTAATATCAATTAAAAGATATGAGATTTGGAAATTAATTGTAAGTATTATTTTATCAACATGAACATAAACGTTAAATGCGCATCAAAAAAATTTGCCATGACTTAAAATATTAAATAATTAGCTGATTATGAGCAGTGTATTGTATTAATCTAACAATTTTATGCGAGGTTGTTTTGTTAAATTATAAAATTCATCAAAATTCAACGCCCCAGTTAATGATTTTTTGTGTCCTAAAAGAACCAAATCACCTTTGACCAGGTCACTACTTGCTAGCCTACTAGAAGGCCCGATTCTAGCTTTTCCATTTTAGGGGGGCAAAAAAAACTCGTGGGGGGGGGGGGGGGCCGAAAAAGGTTTTTTGCCGCCTTCGGCGGCAAAATTGGCCGTGACCTTCGGTCACGGCAAAAAATATACATGTACAACAAATAGAATCCATGTTCAAAATTTTTTAACAAATTAATAGTAATTTATTATATTCTAAATAAAAAAAATATTTGCGTTTATAATTTGGATATATGAATTAAAATAAATTGTTTTCACTAATATCAATTGCTTAAAAAGATATGTGATTTGGAAATTTATTTTAAGTATTTTATCATTTGGTATCAATGCGCTTGAAAATTAGAAATATGATATATATGTATGATAAAAATAAATTATATAAAACTTTGGATTTTAGAAAATGAATATTAAAATAAGATTGATTATCATGAAAACAAATTGTATAAGTATGTGAAGAATATATATGAAAAAACACTGGTTAAATATATAACTAGTAATTAATATTAAGGTAAAAAATTAAATAAAACCTGAACATAAACGTTAAATGAGCATAAAAAAATTGCAACCATGTTTTAAAATAGTAAATAATTAGCTGATTATGAGCAGTGTTTTTTAATAATCTAACAATTTTATCCTAGAGGTTGTTTTGATTGAATTATAAAATTTATCAAAATTTAACCCCCCATTAATGATTTTTCGTGTCCTTAAAAAATCAAATCACCAGGTTACTACTTAACAGCTAGAAGTTATTATCCTTCTTAAAGAAAAAAATGTGGCCTCACAACTCGACGTTGAAGAGCCAATAAACAAACGTATAGGAAAAATGTTAAATAGATTAGAAGCATCTTTGTAATCATATAAAAATTTTTACAAAATCAATAGTAACACATTCTTTGTAATTATTAAGTTTCTTATTAAAAAATTTTTGGCTACGTCAATTTCTTTAGATAATGAATTTTCATCAATATTACTTATTTTTAAAATAGGCCTTAATTTAATTATATCTAAAATATTAATCAAATTTATAAAGGGAATCTAAAGATTTTAAATAACTATTATCGGTAAAAAATCTATTGTCATAAATGAATAATATTAAAATAAATACTTTTTACTTTATCCTTAAGATTTAAAATATTTTCAAACTTATGAGTAGAAAATAAATAAAAATCAGAAAAATCTTTAGGTTTAGTTTTTATTTTACCCAAAGATAAATTATTGTCATTTAAAAAAGTATTAATATCAAAATAATTTTTGAACAAATCTTTAAATGTATTTTTATTTCTTAATTGTTTAATTTTTATCAAACAATGGTGTATTAAATTAGAAGTTTTAGAAATATAAATCGTTCTGCATTGAATTGGTCTATAATTATTTTTAATAAATAAAATAATTTTTCAATTAATTAAAAAAAAATAAATAGATGATTATAAATATGGTTAAAAAACCCCAATTCGGCCCTGTGACCTGAATATATAAAAGTTTTTTTATTTTTAATTTTTAAAAGAGTATTAAATATTTTTGTGTAATTAAAAAAAACAATGGGCAGGGAGTGACCACACCACCAATGGGGCAACAGCCGGGGTATGGTCCCGCATTCACTAACTACCTTGATTGCATCATGTTGAAAAAATTTATGAAGGGAAAAAAAATTATCAAAAAATCTTTCCCTTCACTTAAAATTTCAAGACAATCTTTTACAACAAGATGCAATCGGTGGTTAAAGCAGTGAATATACGGGACATGGTGTCCAGCTATTTTGCACCACCTTTTCCCCAGGGCACTACTTTCGCCCCATCGTAGCATTGTGCGATCAGGTTCTTTGGTTCTAGATAACAATAGATTGATGACAAGTAAAATTTCTTAGGCATCAGAGTTATGAATTGCTTTCACAAATATAAAGCTGTCTGTAAAATCAAATTTTTCTATTTATTTCTGTGTTAGTTTGATATCTCTTGCGGATGAGAAGTATTAATGAATAAAAACACTTTTAAAAAAAGTAAATATTTTTAAGATAATATTTTTTAGATATTTTTGACGGAGCATTTAATTATATTATGTGGAAGAAATAAAATTACTATATATTTTTGGGGGGGCAAATTCAATTTGGGGGGGGGGGGGGGGGGGGCAAACATAAAATTACTATGTATTTGGGGGGGGGGGGCAAATTCAATTTTTGGGGGGGGGGGGGGGGGCAATCAAAAACTTTTTGGGGGGGGGGGTACTGCTCCCCCCCCCCCAAAGGGGTCTAGAATCGTGCCTGCTACTAGAAGTTATTATTTTTTTTAAAGAAGAAAATGTGGCCTCACAACTCGACGTTGAAGAGCCAAATAATAAATTTATAGAATTATAGATACGCATCTTTGTATTCATATCAAAATTTAACAAAATCATTAATAACACATTTTTTGTAATTATTAAGTTTTCTTTTTTAAAAATTTTTGGCTACGTCAATTTCTTTAGAAAATTTTTATCAATATTACTTATTTTTTAAAGAGGCTCTAATTTATTTATATTTAAAAAAAGGATAATCAAATTTATAAAGGGAATCTAAAGATTCTAAATAAATATTTTCGGTAAAAAATCTATTATCAAAAGAATCAATAAATAAACTAATAATATTAAAATTACTTTTCAATTCATCATTAATATTTAAAATATTCTCAAACTTATGAGTAGAAAATAATTAAAAATCAGAAAAATCTTTAGGTTTAATTTTTCTTTTATCCATAGATAAATTATTGTCATTTAAGTATTATATATATCAAAACAGTTTTTAAATAAATCTTCAAATGGTATTTCTTAATTGTATAATTTCTAACAAACAGTGGTGTATTAAATCAGAAGTTTTAAAAACATAAATCGTTTTGTATTGAATTGATCTATAATTATTTATAATAAATAAAATAATTTTTCAAATAAAAAATATAAAAAAATAATTTGGTCAAAAACCCCCGACGCTTCGGCCCTGCGACCTGAAGATATAAATTTTTTTTTTATTTTTAATCAAAAGAATATTTAAAATTTTTATGTAATTTGAAAAAAACAATGGCCAGATAGTGACCACACCACCGATGGGGCAAAAGCCGGGGTATGGTCCCGCATTCACTACCTTGATTGCATCATGTTGAAAAAATTTATGAAGGGAAGAAAAAATATCAAAAAAAATTTTCCCTTCACTTAAAATTCCAAGACAATCCTTTACAACAAGATGCAATCGGTGGTTAAAGCAGTGAATATACGGGACATGGTTTCCAGCTAATTTGCTTAGAAATACTTGAATACCACCTTTTTGCCTGGGCATTACGTTCACCCCATCGTAGCATTGTGCAGGTTCTTTGGTTCTAGATTATATTCTAACAAAAGATTGTTGACAAGTGAGAAAATTTCTTAGGCATCAGATTTAAAAATTGCTTTCACAAATATAAAGCTTTTTGTGAAATCAAATTTTTTTATATATCTAATAACAACAGAAATAATTTTGCTAGTTTAATTTCTCTAGCGGATGTGAATTAATGGATAAAACACTTTTTAAAAAAAGTAAATAATTTTAAAATAATATTTTTTAGATATTTTTGGCGGAGCAAATTTAATTATATTATGTGGAAGAAAAAATAAAATACTATGTATTTTTGGAGGGGGGGGGGGGGGGCGAATTCAATTTGGGGAGGGGGGAGGGTAAACATAAAATTACCATGTATTTGGGGGGGGGGGGGGGTAAACATAAAATTACTATGTATTTGGGGGGGCAATCAAAAACTTTTGGGCCCCCCCCCCCCAAAAGGGGTCTAGAATCTTGCCTGATTGACATTATCATGGTTTAACTTTGAAATTGAGAGTGTGGGGTCCATATGGCCCCAATAGAATTTTCAATTTATAAACGAATTATGTAATTAGACTTAGACCATATGTCAATTATTAATTTTGTTTATAGGGAACTCCCCCTATATTACACTATAACAGTGTATATAAGGGATCCCAGTGTATAGAAATTTTGATTTGCGACATTCAATATGTAATGATCAAAGACCACATATTGAACGTTTCACTTAGTGAGCTTTCCTCATAATACTTATACTGGTAGATATAAGGGAACTAAGTTCTTTAAGATTTTAGTCAAGTGACACCGAATGTTAATTGCGCGTTCATTATTTTAAATATATTTTTAATTACAAATAGATATCTTTGAGCGATAATTTTAAGTATGTTTGGCTGATTTCTCCTTGACTCATAAATGCGAACTTTCTCTGGGATCCATTTCGAATATGGTTTATGTGTTTTTGTATTGGGGACATTTTCATTATCAAAATTGTCATTTTCAAGAAGATTGGCGATGTTTTCATTATCAAAATTGTCATTTTCAAGAAAATATTAAACATTAAAAATAAATTTTTGCTTATAATTTTAAAAAATTTAATTTATAAATATGTAAAATAATTAATACATTATCATTTTACCCCTTTTATAATCAAGTTTTTCCGAATATTTACAATTAAAGCCCTAACAGAACTTAAAACAAATATCACCTCAAGTATTGCAAAAATCCAACTCCGGAAAATAATACCGGATCATTGATTAATGTAAAAACAACATTCTCTTTGAAACTCCTCCAAAACTTATTTACATAACAATGTACCCTCCTTCCGTGCACACCGGAACATGTAAATACACTTTACATAACAATATATCTCTTTGTAATTAGAAATATATTCAAAATAATGAACGCGATAAATCGACATTCAATGTCACTTGACAATAATATTAAAGAGCTTAGTTCCCTTATATCTACCATTATAAGTATTATCAGGGGAGCTCATTAAGTGAAACATTTAATATGTGGTCTTTGATTATTATATATTGAATGTCGCAAATCAAAATTTCTATACACTGGGATCCCTTATATACACTGTTATAGTGTAATATAGGGGGAGTTCCCTATATTATAAAATTAACAAAAAAGTCACAAATTTTTTGCCAAATCAAAATTAAAAAAGTGCTGGAATCAGTATGGACCTACAATGCTAATCGTAGGCACTTTAACGCTATTAGACCTATCCTTTTCAATAATCTTTATTAAAGCGCTAATTATTTTAAAGGAATCCTGAAAATCGATTTTTACAAATATATAGTAAAGGGGGCAAGTAAAAAAAATATTTAGATAGGGCGCATATTTCTATAGCCCTCCTAAGCCCATATTTAAAAATCTTAAGTTATAAATATGAAACATCTGTTTTAAAGATGTAAAAACAAAAATAAATATATATATATATATATATATATATATATATATATATATATATATATATATATATATATATATATATATATATATATATGGTCAATTCCACCTCAATCCAGCAAGTCCGGGAGGGGTACCCCTTTTGATTTGGCTGAAATTTTGCATGGAGGTAGTATCTAAGAGTATCTCATAATCTGGAAATTTTTTTTGACCGGAAGTGATTTTTGACGAAGATAGGGGCGAAAGAAAAAAAAATTGCAAGGTGAATTTTCACATTTGATGCAACTTTGGAAGGTTGTAAGTCAAAAAGTATTATAGCTAGAGACTTAATTTTTTTTATTTTAAAGAGGACAATAAGGGCTATCTTTCATGTGTTTAATGTTTTAAAAAATTTATTTTAAAATGAAGAGTATTCAGTTTAAAATAACTAAAAAAGCGTTTTTTTAAATTTCTTGAAAATTTGCTAAAATATATTCCTTTATATTCTTTATAAATATTTGAACTCAAAAGTCTGGGACCGACATGACTTTTTTTAAAAAATTAAAAAAAAAAATTTTTTTTTGATTTTCAGACAAATATTTGCTCCCTGCACTATATTAAAATATTTAAAAGTGCTAAATTTAATTATATATAAGAAGTTAGACATAGGGGCAATTATGTTAGGCTATAACAGTTTTATTTATTTAATCATACTATTGTCAATTTTGGAAAGAAAAGGGGAACTTTAGAACAAAAAAATTGGTAATTTTCAGTATTTTACTCTTATCTTCAAAGCCGACTTTCTGGGTCACTACCAAACCAATTTAAAAATTTAAAATTGCATTTTATACATAAAACATCGCTAAATAACATAAATTTCCCCCAACATTTTACAACGTACCCATAGCTTTTTATGAAATAAAAACAAAAGTTTGCCAAGTATTTTGAAATTTTAAGCTGTAAAAAATAAAAAGTTAAAATTTGTATGCTTATATTTGTTAACTTTTACTAGTCCTTTTTAGTTTGATGAACAATATTAGAAGTTGTACATAATATTCAATATTTATCCTCGGCAAAATTCAAAAAATTTGTTAAATTTATTGTATAAAAAAATTTTGGGAGGATTTTAGAAAAAATAATAAGGTTAAAAAATTTGTAAAAATTTATTTTTTTTCCTTTATTCAATAGTTATTATATAAAACAGCCTCAAAAACGTTAAATCTGACAAAAATAAGTAAAATAGAATATATTTGGCCTATTTAGAATATTATGATTCAACATATTTTCTTTTTTTTATGATTATTAACAAACTTAAAATAAACCTAAAAAGTCAATTATTTTATGAAACATAGTGATATGGTTTTTTGATATTATAAATACATAAAAGAAGTCAGTTTTAGGGTTAAACAACTTTAAATGATTATAACGGGCAGAATTAGCTTCAATGATGAATTTTAAGACTAAATATTAGACCCAATTTAATATAAATAAAATAGAGACATTCAGTCTTTTTTACTAATTTTTACAAATGCCAAATATGTTTTTGAAAGGCTATTTAGAACGAGGCATACAATATATATCTAACCGACCTTAATAAGGTTTAAAAACCAACAATTTTAGTTCTAATTACATTTTAGTTTTATAATATAGACGCACTAGACCTATTAAAGAAAGAGGAAATAACACTGTTACTTGATTCTATAGGCATATGGGTTTGGGCATTGAACTAAAGTTTTTTATAACTAAATGCGTTCCTAACGAATTTTAACACAAGAATATGTTTTAATGAATATAACAAATTACAAATTTAATTAAAATAATGGAATGATTTCATAATCTCCTTTTTTTGTAATTTACCTATCTCGTTCTTTTAAGATTTTCTATACATAACATATCTACTATTTTTTTAAAACTTAAACAGGCAAATTATGACTGATTATATAGGTTCTAGATATTATTAGTTAATTATGCAAAAATAATAAAAAAATAAGCTTGCACAGACGAATACAATCTGCGTTAGTTTTTTGACACCTGAAAATTTGCTGTTTTTTGGCAAATTTAGGTATTTTTATTGTAGAAGCGTCAAAATCGAATGAAAAAAGCTGGGGCTATTATATGTTATTAAGCGATATTTTATCTATAAAATAAATGTTAAATATTAAAAAAAGATTGGCTGGTTAACCAGAAAGTCGATTTTGAAAATTGGCAAAATTTTCACTTTTTTCGGTTTTGAGGTTCACTTTTTCATTAAAAATTTAATAATAGTAATAATCAAATAAATCAAAATATTATGGTCTAACATAATTGCCCATATGTCCTGCTTTTTAAATACTGTGAAATTTGGCACTTTGGCATATTCCAATATAGTGCAAAGGGCATAAATATGTCTCAAAATTAGGGCAAAAAATTGATTTTTTTAAATTTTGTAAAAAGTCATGCCGGTCCCAAACTTTTGAAATCATATAGTTATTAACATTATTAAAGGCCATGTTTTATAAATTTTTTAGAAAATTTAAAGGTACGTTTTTTGAGCTATTTGTGTCTAAACTTGACTTTAATTTTTTGGTAATTCAAAAAAAAATTTTTTTTAATATTTTTTGCGTCTAAGGTAGCCCTTATTACGATCTTCAAAATAAAAAAAAAATTATGACTCTAGCTACAATACTTTTGATGATACATGCGTGCAAAGTTGCCTCAAATTTTTTTTTTTGCGAAAAAATTAAAAATATTTTTGCTCATATCTCGGTCAAAAATCACTTCTGGTCAAAAAAAATTTAGCTTTTTATCAGCACCCTAGGACCCTACCAGTGTACCAAATTTCAGCCAAAACTGAGACTTCAAGGGAAAAAGTTTGTCGATTTGAGGTGGAATTGACCATATATATATATATATATATTAACCACAAAATAAATACATTCCAATTAATTATAATATTTATTAAAAATTTTATTTCAATATTGATATTTTATTTGCAAATTATTTTATAAGGCTGCGTATTTTCCAAAAAATAGATTTTATTGATTCAGGCCCGATTCTAGCTTTTCCATTTTAGGGGGGCAAAAAAAACTCGTGGGGGGGGAGGCAGAAAAAAATTTTTTGCCGCCTTCGGCGGCAATACATGTACAACAATAGAATCCATGTTCAAAATTTTTTAACAAATTAATAGTAATTTTTTATATTCTTAAATTAAAAAAATGAGTTTATAAATTGAATATGTGAATTAAAATTAATTGTTTTCACTAAAATCAATTGCTTAAATAGATATGAGATTTGAATTAATTGTAAGTATAATTTTATCATTTGGCATCATTGCGCATGAAAATTAAAAATATGATATATATGAATAATAAAAATGAATTATATAAAACTTTGGATTTTAGAAAATGAAAAGTGAAATAAGATTGATTATCATGAAAACAAAATGTATAAGTATGCTAATTTGGAAATATATGAAAAAACACTGGTTATATATAACTAGTTTATTAGGGTAAAAAATTAAATAAAACATGGACATAAACGTTAAATGCGCATAAAAAAAGTTTGCAACCATGTTAAAATAGTAAGCAATAATTAGCTGATTATGAGCAGTGTATTGTATTGATCAAACTATTTTATCTTAGAGGATCTTAATTAAATTACAATATTCATAAAAATTCAACGCCCCTAGTTAATGATTTTTCGTGTTCTAAAAGAACCAAATCCCTTTAAGCAGGTCACTACTTGTCAGCCGTTATTATCCTTCTTAAAGAAGAAAATGTGGCCTCACAACTCGACGTTGAAGAGCCAATTTACAAACTTATAGGAAAAATGTTAAATAGATTAGAAAACGCATCATTGTAATCATATAAAAATTTAACAAAATCAATAGTAACACATTCTTTGTAATTATTAAGTTTCATATTAAAAATTTTTTTAGCTACGTCAATTTCTATAGATAATGAATTTTTATCAATATTATATTTTTAAAAGAGGCTCTAATTTATTTATATCTAAAATTAAGGTTAATCAAATTTATAAAGGGAATCTGAAGATTTTAAACAACTATTGTCGGTAAAAAATCTATTATCAAAATATAAATAAATCAATAATTTTAAAAGAAATACTTTTTACTTCATCATTAATAATAAAAATATTTTCAAACTTATGAGTAGAAAATAAATAAAAATCAGAAAAATCTTTAGGTTTAGTTTTTCTTTTATCAATAGATAAATTATTGTCATTTAAAAAAATATTAATATCAAAACAATTTTTGAATAAATCTTCAAATGTATTTTTATTTCTTAATTGTTTAATTTCTAACAAACAATGGTGTATTAAATCAGAAGTTTTAGAAACATAAATCGTTCTGCATTGAAATTGATCTATAATTATTTTTAATAAATAAAATAATTTTTCAATTAAATACAAAAAAATAAATAGATGATTATAAATATGGTCAAAAACCCCGATTTGGCCCTGTGACCTGAAGATATAAAAGTTTTTTTTATAATTTTTAAAAGAGTATTAAATATTTTTGTGCAATTTTTTAAAAAAAAAATGGGCAGGTAGTGACCACACCACCAATGGGGCAACAGCCAGTATGGTCCCGCATTCACTAACTACCTTGATTGCATCATGTTGAAAAAATTTATGAAGGGAAGAAAAATTATCAAAAAAATCTTTCCCTTCACTTTAAATAAGACAATCTTTTACAACAAGATGCAATCGGTGGTTAAAGCAGTGAATATACGGGACATGGTGTCCAGCTATTTTGCTTAGAAATACTTGAACACCATTTTTTTCCCGGGCATTACGTTCGCCCCATCGTAGCATTGTGCGATCAGGTTCTTTGGTTCTAGATTATATTCTAACAAAAGATTGTTGTTAACTGAGAAAATTTCTTAGGCATCGATTTATGAATTGGTTTCACAAATATAAAGTCTTCTGTAAAATCAAATTTTTCTATATATTTCTGTTAGTTTGATCTCTCTTGCGGATGAGAAGTATTAATGAATAAAAACACTTTTCAAAAAAGTAAATATTTTTAAGATAATATTTTTTAGATATTTTTGACGCAAATTTAATTATATTATGTGGAAAATAAAATTACTATGTATTTTTGGGGGGGCAAATTCAATTTTTTTTGGGGGGGGGGGGCAAACATAAAAATACTATGTATTTTTGGGGAGGCAAATTCAATTATTTTGGGGGGGGGGGCAATCAAAAACTTTTGGGGGGGGGGGCACTGCCCCCCCAAAAGGGGTCTAGAATCGTGCCTGTATTGATTTCTAATCCCTTTTATATGTTTGATATATAAATTCAACGGCTGGTTACATCATAAAAATTTTAAATAAAAATCTAGAGGCGGGCAATTGCACCCTGACCCCCTCCCCCCCCCCCCCCTCCCTCTGCTCTCAATACGCCCCTTTTATAATAATCAAATAAATTAATTTTTAAGGCACGTGCAAAGTGAGTTTTTATTTTCGCAAGAAAATTTTTATATTTTTAAAATTTTATTTTTTTTTTAAATATTAAAATTTTTTTTTTCAGAAAACCAAGGGGGGCTAAGGATATCCCTAAAAAGCCTATTAAATTGGGAGTTAATAGGCTTTTCAGGGGCTGATTGTTCTCAAGCTTGGACTTACATTTGAAAAAAATCAAAACACCCCTACTAATCCCGTTGAGAGTAGGGGTCCAATATCTTTATAAGCTGTGGAAGTAAGTCATCCAGGCCCGATTCTAGCTTTTCCATTTTAGGGGGGCAAAAAAACTCGTGGGGGGGGGGGGGGGGGGGGGCCGGAAAAAATTTTTTGCCGCCTTCGGCGGCAAAATTAGCCGTGACCTTCGGTCACGGCAAAAAATATGCATGTACAACAATAAAATCCATGTTCAAAATTTTTTAACAAATTAATAGTGATTTATTATATTCTTAAAAAAAAAATGAGTTTATAAATTGAATATGTGAATTAAAATTAATTGTTTTCACTAAAATCAATTGCTTAAAAAGATATGAGATTTGAATTAATTGTAAGTATAATTTTATCATTTGGCATCATTGCGCATGAAAATTAAAAATATGATATATATGAATGATAAAAATGAATTATATAAAACTTTGGATTTTAGAAAATGAAAAGTGAAATAAGATTGATTATCATGAAAACAAAATGTATAAGTATGCTAATTTGGAAGAATATATATGAAAAAACACTGGTTATATATAACTAGTTATTAATATTAGGGTAAAAAACTAAATAAAACATGGACATTAACGTTAAATGCGCATAAAAAAAGTTTGCAACTATGTTAAAATATTAAGCAATAATTAGCTGATTATGAGCAGTGTATTGTATTGATCAATTTTATCTTAGAGGATCTTAATTAAATTACAATATTCATAAAAATTCAACGTCCCTAGTTAATGATTTTTCGTGTTCTAAAAGAACCAAATCACCTTTAAGCAGGTCACTACTTGTCAGCCGTTATTATCCTTCTTAAAGAAGAAAATGTGGCCTCACAACTCGACGTTGAAGAAACTAACAAACTTATAGGAAAAATGTAAAATAGATTAGAAAACGCATCATTGTAATCATATAAAAATTTAACAAAATCTATAGTAACACATTCTTTGAAATTATTAAGTTTTATATTAAAAAAAATTTTGGCTACGTCAATTTCTTTAGATAATGAATTTTTATCAATATTATATTTTTAAAAGAGGCTCTAATTTATTTATATCTAAAATTAAGGTTAATCTTATTTATAAAAGAAATCTAAAGATTTTAAACAACTATTATCGGTAAAAAATCTATTATCAAAATATAAATAAATCAATAATATTAAAAGAAATACTTTTTATTTCATCATTAATATTTAAAATATTTTCAAACTTATGAGTAGAAAATAAATAAAAATCAGAAAAATCTTTAGGTTTAGTTTTTCTTTTATCAATAGATAAATTATTGTTATTTAAAAAAATATTAATATCAAAAAAACAATTTTTGAATATATCTTCAAATGTATTTTTATTTCTTAATTGTTTAATTTCTAACAAACAATGGTGTATTAAATCAGAAGTTTTAGAAACATAAATCGTTCTACATTTAAATTGATCTATAATTATTTTTAATAAATAAAATAATTTTTCAATTAAATACGAAAAAATAAATAGATGATTATAAATATGGTCAAAAAACCCGATTCGGCCCTGTGACCTGAAGATATGAAAGTTTTTTTATTTTTAATTTTTAAAAGAGTATTAAATATTTTTGTGCAATTTTTAAAAAAAAACAATGGGCAGGTAGTGACCACACCACCAATGGGGCAACAGCCAGTATGGTCCCGCATTCACTAACTACCTTGATTGCATCATGTTGAAAAAATTTATGAAGGGAAGAAAAATTATCAAAAAAATCTTTCCCTTCACTTAAAATAAGACAATCTTTTACAACAAGATGCAATCGGTGGTTAAAGCACTGAATATACGGGACATGGTGTCCAGCTATTTTGCTTAGAAATACTTGAACACCATTTTTTTCCCGGGCATTACGTTCGCCCCATCGTAGCATTGTGAGATCAGGTTCTTTGGTTCTAGATTATATTCTAACAAAAAAATGTTGTTAACTGAGAAAATTTCTTAGGCATCAGATTTATGAATTGGTTCCACAAATATAAAGCTCTCTGTAAAATCAAATTTTTCTATATATTTCTGTTAGTTTGATCTCTCTTGCGGATGAGAAGTATTAATGAATAAAAACACTTTTCAAAAAAGTAAATATTTTTAAGATAATATTTATAGATATTTTTGACGCATATTTAATTATATTATGTGGAAGAAATAAAATTACTATGTATTTTTGGGGGGGCAAATTCAATTTTTTTGGGGGGGGGGGGCAAACATAAAATTACTATGTATTTTTTTGGGGGGGGGGGGCAAATTCAATTATTTTTTGGGGGGGGGGGGGTAATCAAAAACTTTTGGGGGGGCACTGCCCCCCCCCCCAAAAGGGGTCTAGAATCGTGCCTGATAGTCATCGCATATCTTTTATTTTACTAAACAGTAGAATAAAAGATATTACGGTTTACTAATCAGTAGAATAAAAGATATTACGTTTACTAATCAGTAGAATAAAAGATATTACGGTTTACTAATAAAGCATTATGCATAAACTAAATTTGTGAACTTTTTAAAATTTTACAAATTTTAAAATTTTTATGATATTAAAAATTCATTTTGCTAGTGCCCTTATAAAAAAATCTAGATTTTAAGGTGATAAGCCAAAAATAATTTTTTTTGATTATATTTTTTTTTCATGAAAATTCCTCGGAATATTTTACTAGATAAAAACACAATTTAATTAATATGATTGATAAAATCAGTTGATTTTATTATCTATAATGGAATATAGAAAATTAAAAAAATTTCATGTTTTGATTTTTTATTTAGTGTTAAATAAAATTTACGCTATACTTTAATGATAATTTATGTTATTTTATAGTTAAAGAGCACGTATTTTCTTCAAAATAATAAAGCTCATAGGTTAAAAACTATTTAAGATATAGAGGTTTATGGGGTACGCGTAGGGCTGCGGATAAGGCTTTTTATCAAAATTGTAAAAAAATATTTCTAAAATAAAAAAAATTTAGCGGCTAATATTAAAAAATTAGAATTTAGGTTTTTTGGTCGTTTTAGGATATGCCTAACAAAATATTTTTCAAAAAATTTAAAAATTTTTTAATTTTTTTAAATATTTTTTCACACTAGCCGCCTCAACGTTATTCAAATGCGAGGGATTTTTTTTGTTTTTTCCCACTAGCCGCAGCCTAGGCTCTACTGAAGTATTCGCGTTACAATTATCCCTACCATTTGAAGGTTATAAACTTGAATTTAAATAGTCTTTTTGCTCCTTTTAGGTTGCGGCTAATGCTTTTTTCAAAATTGTAAAATAAATATTTTTAAAATAAAAAAAATTCGGTTAATATTAAAAAATGAGAATTTAGGTTTTTTGGTCGTTTTAAGATATGCCTAACAAAATATTTAAAAAAAAAATTTTCACACTAGCCGCCTCAACGCTATTCAGATGCGAGATTTTTTTTGTCAAAACTTTTTTTTCCACTAGCCGCAGCCTTAGAAGATTCTTCGATTATAAAAATGTTGTACTCTTCTCTGCTTTGCCCGTATCTTAAATATGGTTTGTTTTTTTTAAATTTAACACTAAGATTTTTTAATAAAACGCGTTAATTAATTGTTCTATCAATAAAGAATGTAAAATGCCTTTATATAACCATAATGTGTGTGATTTAATATAATTTATAGACATTTGCCGTAAGAAAAAATGCAAATAAATTAAATTCTAATGAAATTGCATCTATCCATTCTGTTTGGATAATATATGTGTTAGTTTGAGATAAAGTTAGAGTTAGGGAAATGTTAGGCTGAGGTTATTGTAAAATTAGGATTTTTTAAACCTTAGGTTAAAATAAAAGCTAAACAACCAATCAAATTATTTAATAAATTTTGCATGTGAGACAAATTAATCATGATTGGATGTAAAAAGAAAAGGCGATTGTAGATATGCGTAAGCTTACCCCTTTACTATTTATATTTAAGAGTTCAATTTTAAAAATTATGTGTTTTTTAATTTAAATTTAAATGTAAATTTTCGAGAAGCAAATTGGCAAAAAAAATTTAATTTATTTTAAATTCTAAATAAACACCAAAAATAAACATAAGTTGACAAGCGCATAAATGATGTCTCTAAAAGTGGTGAAACATTTTTATAAATTCTATGTAATTTTTACAAATAAAATTCCCAATGCCATAATATCGCTTTTTGCAAGCATTCGAAAATAAAACATTAAAGAATGTTAAGGGCGCGTTCAGACTCATTTCATTTTTTTTAAATTTTAAAAATGATTAAAAATTTTAAAATTTTTACCTTTTGACATTGAACGCTTTTTTACAAAAAGTGGCCAATTTTTGTTAATAGCATTTAAATAGTTTTTCTGGAAGAAAAGTTTTTAAAATTTTGAAAAAAAATTAAATTTTAAAAAATTTAAAAATTTAAAACAATTTTTCCCCAAAGTAAAAAATATTTAAATTATATTTGCCTTAAATAACAAATAACATGTTAAAAAATTGCTTTGATATTTAGTGAGTGATTACTAAGAAACTTTTAATTTTATTGAAGCTTAAATATAACACTTTCAAATTTTTCGCAGTTTTTTTGAATGATTGTTATTTAAAAGAAATTTTAATTTATAAGGTTTAATATTTAATTTTTTTTGTCTAATTGTACAGGTCAACAGATTTTTGAAAGTTATGAGCTAGCTACAGAGAACAAAAATGCCATATAAAAAAATTTCAAATTCGTACTTAATTAAATTTAGTAAGTCAGCTATAAACATTAAAAATATTAGAAAGAATGTAAAAAAAAATAAAAAAAAAATATAATTGAAATTTTTTTTATATCACAGGTCAACAAATATCAACGTCAGAAATGTGAATTTTATAAAAACATAAAAGAATGCCTCTTAATGGCCAGATCTCATATATGTTTTTCGTTTTTCTTAGTTTCTTCCGTCGACTCCTTAGATCCGTCTATAACGAAAAATGGTCTTTTTGGACCAAATTGACAGATCTAAATATACCCTAAAAATAAAAAAATTCGAAAATCATTTTTACATATAAAAATCTCTTGTACTTATATTTTTAATCACAAACATTGAAAAATAAATTTTATTAATTTATCAAGCTCTTACATCGGCATTTAAATAGTACAAAATATTTCATTTCCAAACTTAGATACGAAACGATATATTATCAGTTTTTAATGAATATATTATTTGCAGTTTGAATTTAACATTTTAAATATTGTGAATATGCAAAAATAAAATTTTAATTTATTTTTGTTTTTGTCTCTTTTTGATTTTTGGACCTATTTTTCTAAAATTTTCAATTATGACTAACAAACTAAGTTTGATTAGGAAAAGTAAACGAATTTGATATTCCCTAAAATGGCACGTTTGATCTCTGTACTTAACTGATAACTCTTAAAAAAGTTGTTGACCTGTGTATTCACAACAATTGAACTGTTAAATCTAAACTTTAAAAAAAATTTAACCGATAATATATCGTGTCTGCGAAATATTTTATTTTTAAATCGTAAGTAAGAGCATAATATATTAAAAAACTTTAATTTTTTTAAGGTACTCTCGAGGGCGCAAAATTTGTTAAAAAGGCCATTTTTTCCATATGGACGGATATAAGAAGCCGAAGGCGGAATAAACTAAAATAACGGAATATATATGAGCAGGGACGTATTGAGGGGGGGGGGGGCAAAGGGCGGCCGTTGCCCCCCTTTAGAAATAGCTTTTTATTTTTTTTTGTGCAATTTAACGCTCATTTTTATTTATTAAACAGAAATCGGAATATATGCTGGTATATTAATTATTTTTTGGCAATGTTGCGGCTTAAAGGGGCTCTGCTTATTGTTCTTTCACTACCAGTAACCACGTGTACAATTGAACGAAGCTTTAGCACCATAAAGAGCATAAAAACATATTTAAGATCTCAAATGAGTAATGATCGATTATCATCCTTGTGCTTGCTTGCCATACATAACGACATAATAGATAACACTGAATTGATAGATCGAACCTTAGAGTGGTTTTCAATAGATCCTAGAAAATATCAATTTCTTAAATTTTTTATAAAATTTTTCATGAATTTATGTCATACATTAATTTAATTATGGTGCAGTATAAATAAATATTTTATGCTAGTCATTATATGATCATTCATTAAGCAACAATGTAATTCATTAATTTTTCTCCTAAAATTTCTTGCCCCCCTTTAGAAAAAGTTCTGTCTACTTGCCTGTATATAAGATAAGGCCATGGATGTATTCTTTTATGTTATCATAAAATTCATTTTTTTGCCATTCATTGTTGACTTGTGTAATCTAACCGCTGCCGGCTCTGAAAAAATAAACCATCACATAAACCACATGTGGTACATGGATTGATTTAACATTGGATCATTATAAAGTATTAGACGCCCCTACGCATTGCTTAAATTGGCTATATTAACGGACCGGTACTTATAGTGACCTGCCAAATGTGACCCAGTAAAAATAGCCCGTATAAACATCATAAACTCTAAAAACTATGAATGCCTAATTTTGTTGCCTTTAAACTAAAAGGTTCGCTCCAGGGGCGTATGAAGAAACTTTTCTAAAGTAGGGCAAGAAATTTTTTTGGAGGAAAGGAACTACAAATTTAATTTTAATGTTGATATTTTATTTGCAAAATTATTTTATAAGGCTCTATATTTTCCAAAAATAGCAATTTTATTGATTTCTATTCCTTTTTATATGTTTAATATATAAATTCAACCGCTAATTACATCAAAAAAATTAAAAAAAATTTAAAGGAGGGCATTTGCCCCCTTTTAACCCCCCCCCCCCCCCACCCCCACCCCCCCTCCCCCTCAATATGCCCCCAATATGCCCCTATTTCGCTCGCTTCCCGAAACATCTTTCTGTTTTATACAGATTATATTTTTTAAAATTTAAAATACTGGTACCAGGAGCTTGAAATAACTTTACATGCCTTAGCAGATTTTGCTCATGTAAATTTAGCTATTTTGGACAATTATGCGATATAAAAGTTATTAATTATTATGTTCATAGAGCTAACTTTTTTATTTTTCAAAAATTTATTTAATCTATAAACAAGTAGCACCACGAGTTTGATCTTAACAATAATTAGAGCAAAGGAGTCACACTTGAAGTTATAATTTATAGTAAATTTGACTTTATTAGGCTGAGATTTACAGAATTTATATATTTAAAAATAAACTGCGAAGATTTTTACAAGATTCTGTAGAAAATAAATTATCTTGTGATACGATCCCGTATTTTCCCCAATGCTTCCAATATAAACTGAGTCCAGAGTTCAAGAAAATATTCACAAAATTTTTTTAACTATTAATTTTTCAAAATATCTATTTATTGGCATATTCATATTTTTTACAAAATATCTAAAAAAAATTATAAAAATTTCTAGCAATTTTTAATTTATCTAGTAGGTAGGATTTATGACGAAAATCACTCTTATATTAAAAAAATAAAAAAATAAATAAAACGCTTAGTTAATAATATATGTTTCCGTACTTTAAATATAATTTTAAACTTTGGTTATTACTCATAAGTTTTATAATATAGAAGCCCGAATATTCCAAAAATAGAAAATTTTAACTTTAACAACGAACTAAAAATCTGAGGCGTTGGCTAAAATTCTAATTTCATATTCTTAAACAGCATCAAAAAACAATAGTTGCTATATAAGATGCTTAAGGTTGTCCAAATTTTGTTGTGCGGTGTACATTAGCCTTTAGCAGAGTGGTGAGCAGGATAAAGGGAGGAGTGTGAATGATTTATTTTGTAACACCTGCCAAAAATCAAGCTCGAAAATAGCGTGCGGGCAGGGCCATTATTAAAATAGAATAATTTTAGGGCCTAACCAATGTTTCTCATTGCTCTTCCAATGATTATCTTATAGATAATAGGATTTTTAAGCTAAAATATTAAAAAAAATGGGAGGTTTAGGCGCCTGGAAACCATATGCTAGAGGAGGGATCGGTCCTGCTAATAGAATCTCTATCTAAGACATAAATTAAACCTTATCTAAATTTAACTCTATTACCCTAATTCATTAATCCTAAACTTAAGCCTAAAGTCGGATTATAAACTCATATTTACGGCTACGGCTAGTGAAAAAAAGCTTTTCAGAAAAAAATTTGAGGGCAGTTGATTAACATTAAGGTGGCTAGTGTAAAAAATATTTAAGAAATTAAATATTTTAAGATTTTTTGAATTTTTTTTTGTTATATTCTAAAATGACCAAAAAACATTATGTTTTTTGTTATTAGCCTTTAATTTTCTTATTTTAATAATATTTTTTTTTTTTTCAATTTTGAAATTAGTATCAGCCGCAGCCTACAGCCCTGACTTATTTGTTGCGTTTATGTGGGCGTATGCTATTTTGACATCAAAGTTATAAATGGACGAAATGTCAATCAATATAAAGGAAAAAATACTGTAAGGTAAATACCATAGATTCACCTTAGAGGAAAAAAAATAATACCGCGCATTTATGTGTAAAAAATTTTCTTTCAGCAGTTAAAAATTTTTACCTTTAGGGTAAAAAAGCCCCTACAACGTTGACCCCTAATTTTTACATCGGTTTTTTGTTGGATTATAGAGAGGCATAAAACCAGTTTTGTTTTAAAGGAAAAATATGGTAAAAAAAAGATTTTTTTTGACTAAATGTAAATGGTTGGATAGGCTCTAATACCTTAGTAATGACTGGAAAACAAGTGACAGCAAGTAATCTGTTGACATAAACACCAGAAAGAAGGAATGGGAAAATGTATTTATCTAAAATCCTCCAAAATAACATCAATTTGGCAGGCCACCTGTTAAATATAAAGGTATCATAAAAAATCAAGCATTAAATTTGAGAGGAAGGTAACTTTAGTTTATCGTATAAACATCAAACCCCTGAAATAATTACAAACCCAAAAATTTAAAGGATCTTCAAAAATGGCGTCAAAATTTTCTAGTTTTGGGCATGTCGATGTTAAATTTTAGGGAGATTAATATGTATTTAAGGACACGCTGAATGAGCTATTAAAAAGTTTTTTAGACCAACTAAATCAAAATGTAGAAATTTGACTTTTAAGTGAAATTGTACTTCAATGGAATATAATATAAAAAAATTATTTCAAAAATAAAATGTCCCATTATTCCCCAATCTCACTAGCAAGTTGCATTTTTAAAAAAACCCGTCCAAAAGAAAGTATTATTGGGCATCGATTTAAGACACCCGTTACATTTTTTCAAAACCTGAAAAGGGGTATATCAGGAAGAGCACAGAAAACTGCCCTAATATCTAGGGCCACTTAGTATGGTTTGTAGACCGATAAGCAGTTTGCAGGCGGTATTTATTTCCCCATTTTTCCTCATTTTTGGACTTTTGTCTTAACATTTTCAATGTTAATATAAGATTTTAAAATAAGTGAATTTCTTCATTTTTTTTAAATTGGGATTCTAAAGTTATGGTAAATATATTTCTAACTATCATTTGATAAACAATGTTAATGACCTTATATTACTTCTTACACCAGCCATCGCCTTTCTCCTAAATATAGAATCCCATTGACTTTCTCCAAAAGATTGAATCATAATTGTTAAAAAAGGGAAAATCAAAAGTTAAAAGTATTGAAACGTAAAATAATTGTTTATGCCCTAGGGCATTGGGCGATTGGCCAAAATTTAGAGCAAAAGCTTAATTGATATAGCGTATTTGACTTTTGGTAAATGACCTAGAATCGTAAGCTAATGCCTTGCTTCCTACAACATATATAGGGTAGACTTTAGATAATGATGGCGGTTTAAATATTATCATAAATATGACGATAATTTTCTGGTGCTTTTTGGTCATATTGGCGGCAAATAGTCTACCCTGACATCAAAAATAACTCAATCAATTTGCATATAGTTGTTTTGTGTGCCAATCTCAGGGAAACTAAATTTTGAACGTGATTGGTAATTAATGAGGTATGGGAAAAATTTGGTGCGTCTTATCTCTAGCTAAATAATTTGTTTGGTTATTTCATCATAAGATAAACCCAAATTTTAATAAGTGATATATTTTACAAAGAACAAGACACGTTTGAACCTTGTTGGCGACATAAAGTCTACGATGGCTCAAAGGGTTGTCAAAAATATTCGTTGACGTTGTCAAAGTTATATCATAAACCCTAACCGTGAGTGAGCATAACTATCTACTTTGATGACTATTTCCTTACGACCAATTTAAGACTTGAAATATATTTAAAACAATTTCATATGTTATCTTCATTATTAATAATACGGAGAAATATCTATAAAGTTTTTTCTCGAAAAAAAAGTCGTGATAATTTACCCAAAAAATAATTGTTTGTAAGTGAAGCAATGCGAATACGTTTAGCCCTGTTGTGAGTTTGATTAGAAACGTTTTTATGCCAACATTATAATGTCCATTGAGATGCCGCATCATAAATAGCATGTAGGCTTAAATAGAAATTATTGAATAGTCTTATAATACACAGGTCAACAAATTTTTGAGAGTTATGAAACTACAGATATGAAATCTGCCTTCTTGGGGATTTTCAAATCTGTTTACTGTTTTTTCTAATCAAACTTAGTTAGTCAGCTATATACATGATATTTTAGAAAAAATGCCAAAAAAAACAAAAGAGATTCAAAAACAAAAATAGATTGAAGCATGTTTACAATGGCTAAACTATTTAATTCAAACTTCAAATAAAACTTTTATCAAAACCGATAACATATTGTTGTATTTAAGTTTGGACTTGAAATATTTTGTATTATCTAAATGTTGATTTAAGAGCTTGATGTACTAAAAAATTTTATATCTCATTATTTGAGATGATAAATATAAGTTAAAAGCGATTTTTATATAAAGATTTATAAATTTTTTCGTTTTAGGGTATTTTCGATCTATCCATTTGGTCAAAAAATGTCATTTTTTTAATATGGACGGATTTAAGGAGCTGAAGCCGGAAGAAATAAGAAAAACAAGATGTATATATGATATAAGGCCATCTTGGGGATAAATTTTTTTATGTCAAAAAATTCACGGTTGAAATTTGTTGACCTGAAATATAAAACGAATGATTCCCGCCTGCACTATCCAACCCGACCTTCGAGCTGATCACATTTTTTTTTAACCCTAAATAGAGTTTTTCCTAATTTAATCATCAGCGTTTATGCCAAATGCTTTAATTGAAAAAACAAATATTATCTAAGACCTGCCCCCCCCCCCCCCCCCCCCCCAAGATCACTTAAGTTGCCATTTTGGACCGGTTAGCGATGATTTATATCCCAGAAACACACTTCTTCGCACTTATCCCTTCATTTACTAAATGTAATAGTGAGTCAAAAAGATAATACCGCAGCTTTACAATATGCACAAACATAGAAACATATCATATGTGAAAGTTGATGTTATTACAGGAGTTACAAATATTTAGCCTAGCATGTTTTTGATTAAATCGAGGCAATGGTCAGACCAGTAATTTAATCGATGAAGCATGAGATAAGAAAATAAAACATTCATTTTATGCCAGAATAATAGGCTCCCCCCTGTGTAATAAAGCAAATTAACCAAAACTTTTACTGTACCATGGAAAATTATAAAAAAAAAAACACTGCTGTTGGCTAGAAAAATGCATCTTTTCTATCCATCTTTTATTTGATTTAAGGCTGTTAGAAATTTAGGCGCCTTTTGCGTATCATTCATTAGCTTGTTTCCCCAAATTATAGTTAAAATACCTTTACAGTTTCCTTTGTCATTTTAGCCTTCTCATTTTATTTAAGTTTATTGAAATCTTTAAAATCAAATATTCGGAAAATATCATTTAGCTCTGCCTTATTACATACAATTTCCCCGAATTCTTTGAAATTCGTATGTTTGTAATCACGACGGATTAATATTTAAGGTTCAAATAAATTATTTTCGATGAACATTTTTTATATGATTATCTTATTTTTTGTATAAACTCTCTATCCCACGTCCTTAATCTCGTTTTACCGTCAAAAATTACTATTTTTATATTTACAGTATAATGTGATTTTAAGTCCTTTCATGATTCTACTACCTTTACGTTTCAATCATTAAATTGACAAGTAAAAAGGTGCGTTTTGGTTGTTTTTGATTTATGTAAATTGTACGTTGACATAAATTTCTTATTTTAATACATTAATGAGCCTTAAGTTGTGATATTAATTTCAAAGGTTCATATGACGCTTAAGTAAAATTAATTCTTTTTAATATCATACGGTGACACTGAAACCCTAGACTTATAGACTACAACTGCGAGATATTAAATCTGAACCTATTTTTTCTCATTTACAAATCGTCAAATTAAATTTAATTCCTTTTATTCAATTGAATGAACTGGGCATCCAAGTTGTAAAATCCAATTTTATGGCCTTGCCGTGACCGCCCCCCCACCCCCATCCTACCAGCGAACTAGAGGAAAATGTATATTTAATTTACCGAATAGTTCTTGCAAGGTAGAAAAAAGTCAAAAACTCACGTGTTTACCTGAAGAAAAAATACAGGTAAAAGCAATTTAGGTGCTTAAAATTATATTTTATTACTTCAGTGTATGTTATGCTTACCATCCCCCACATACATATTCATGGAAACGGCGAATTAGACACGTAGGCGCCACAACGTCTAGCGACATCAAAAATGTGCATTTTTGTATATATTACAAATGTGTTTGCTCATTTTTTTGTTAATCTCACAGGTAAAAGAAAACATTTTATTAGCAATACATACACCTAGTATTACCTTTTTGTGCTTAACCGTTGTACAAACAAAGAGTCACTACTTTATAACTTACTTCTATCCATCGTAAATTTGTTCATACAGATAGATATAAGCGTATAGTATATTATATATATTATGACTTTTTTATTGCAAATTTTTTTTGTCTTTATCTTGTCCGCCCTATAACTACAAATATCTTTAAGCCTGTTGACTCACATTTTGGTTTTTAATAGTTTCCATGGTTAAAATTTTACCCTATATGAAGAATCGTCCATGTACTAAGTTTAATATTTTAATATTAACCCACAACTTCTCAACCCGCAAGCCCCAAACGGGTAGATCTGTTATATAACTCAGGTTTTCTAGGTTTTGAATCCCAAATACACTAAATTTGTAGTTAGAGTTTCAATACCCCCGTAATCCATAACCATCTCATATCGAGTTGTCGCCTGATCTAAACAGCACCTCGAGATAGTTAAATACTTTTTGATATAATTAATAAAAAAAGCGTTTTATTCATTAATCTCGTAAAATAGAAGCTATACAAAAAAATATTATTACAAAATATTTAAATATATTCGTGCTGAATATCATATAAACTAATAAAAAACATTATTTGGATGTTACAATTTTATACGCTTGTAATCAAAAATCAAATAAAGTCAAAATTTAAAGAACTTTCTCGTTTTATTTAAAATTGAAGTTTTGTTTCCAGTAAAATTTAAAATAAGTTATTCACATTTCACATTTTTGTAATCTACTAGCACGTTTAAAGTTCATAATTTTAAGAAATTCTAAAATCAATTAATCTGTATTTTTAACATTGTTTATTCTTATAATCAGAAAAATTTTAAAGTTAACTGATTGACAACTTTGCGAAAAAGCGTTTTAGAAAGCTTTCAAAGTTCTCTTATTTTTTGGAATTTAAAAATTTTGAAAATTTTTAATTTTTGAAATATAAATTTAAAATCTAAGTTGACCATTTTTTTACGATATTTTCTTAATCTTGAGCAATTTTTTAAGTATATTCAAAACTTTACAAAACTTATATCTAATTTCATATAAACTTAGCTAAAGCATTTCAAAAAATCATATGCTTAAAAAATTTTTCAACATTGAACTTATATTCTTTTTTTAGAATAATTTTAATATTTTTAAAAAAAATTTCCAAAAACTAATGGACACTGAACGGGTCCTAAAATTAAAATTCATATAAATCAACTATGACCCCGCCAGTTTGGTTTATTTTAATGTAAATATTTATTCGTAAAATCTATCAAGAGGACGTACAAATTAGGCGATTATTTTTAAAAGTTTTGAAAATTTTATTTTTTTCAAATGTTTTTTATTTTATGGAAAAGAATTTATCTGAAAATCTAAATTTGGCAACTTTTTGAAACAATGCGTCCATTTTGTGAAAATTTACGAAAATTAATAGTCACTTTGCACGTGGCCCAAAGGGCAAATTATAATTCCAAAATTTTTATAATAATGTTGTTTGCGTACAGCCTAGCAAACTGATTCTTACTTTTTGTTCCTAAACTGATGGCCAGAGGTTTATTGAAAATTCTATGATTTATTAATTTACCTTCAAAAACCTTTTGCATTGTTAATTTTTTCAGAATTTAGAAATGTTTTTTTCATTGAAAAAAAATGTAAATTTATTGATTAAAATATAATCCAAAGACCTGCAGTCTATCGATAAAATTTTTGTTATTTGATACGAGTGAGAAAGTTTTTGGTTAAATAGAAAAATCGTATTTATTTATGTGCTGCTTTTGCATAAAGAGCAATAAAATTTCAGGATTTCTAGCGCATATTGATAAAGATGTGCCAACTGCAAAACTAAAATGCAATTTGCTTCAACAAAATTTGTGGTTGATTTGGTTAATCGATCATTTAGCCCCTCCCGGCAACCCATATGATGCATTCCAAGTAATCTACGAACCCTATAGGGGCTGAGGGCTAAAGATTTCTAGGTTAAACTCGGAATCAGGCTTGGAGTATGTTATGTTGCGAGCATTTATGCATTTAGTTAAAATTAAAATACTCGCTTGGAACATATCTCTACGTTTGAACCAAACTATGAATTGGACTGTAAACACAGCCATCGAAGAAGTTTAATCTCCTCCCCGTTCATAGTTTAATTAGTAGACAGTTTGGCGACACTTAAAATAAAACAGTGTTTACTTTAAATATATAAAATAAATAGCCACATTAACCATATTTTTTATGATGACAATATCATACTTTAGTAGTAGGAGGTGTGTTGGTGTATGTGATTGAAACTTTATAATTGAATATGTAAAGGTCCTCCATTCTCTCCTTTTTATTAGACAAAGCCGAGCACATATTTAAAGTTTCTTTTACTAACAAAGTCCATATCTAACGTCCCCTTCTTCATTAGTTTAAGGCGACCCTTATCTTTCCTATCCTCCACCTGGTCTACCAATAACAACATATTGTAGAGATTTTGTTTTTCTATAAAAAATAATCTGTGACAAATCATAAATTAGTTATTTAGTTTATACGCTCCTAAATAACTACTTTTATAGCTGTAGTTGTTTAAATCTGCCTAAACAAAATTAAGTAATATGATTCCTATTTAAAAAAATTTTATGGTTTCTTGTTTCATTTTTTGTATTTTTTTTTTTCACCTGAATTAACTTGTGTTTTATTTTAAAACTATAATAAACTTAAACAACAATACCTTAATCCTTACAGAATTTCCCAGATGAATCCTTAATAAATTGGCAATTAGAGATATTCCCAATTCAATCATTCATGCAAAATCAAATGATTACAATCGGCACGCCACGTGATAAAACCCAAACAGTCTTTTGCCGCAATGTGGTTGGACATTGTGGCCAGAAATTTGTTTTGGGATCCTACCATCAATACAAAATTTCGCCATCAACCACCAGTGCAGATCAGCTTGCCGACGTTTCAAACTACCAAACCCTAAAATCTCCGAGACATTCAATATTCTCGAAAAAATCTTACATTCGGTGGCATATGCGACAACACACGCATTTCTCCCAATTTTATTTTGAATTTCCCTTCCAAGAGTTTGGTAGAATTCTACGATCGTTTGCTAAAACATTCAATTTTTTGCTCATACTCTACCTCGGTCTCATCCTTAATTGGGCCCCGTTTTACAGTACGTTACAATCGATGGACCCGAAGCCAAACAGTTATGAAAATTCGGCTGGTATTAATTTAAACAAGTCTAACGACATTAACTTTTTAATAGCCACCATTACAAATGTTTTGCGCTTTCCGTCTTCTCTCCTCCTCCTACGGCATTTCAATCACCAAGGTGGCGTATTTTGCCGTAGCCTGGAGGCAAATGATCAACAGCTAAGACCGCCACCATCTTCCCTTCAAATACTTCATGATTTAGATGACTCGGATCAAATTGAAGCACCCCTCCGATATTCCTCCCCTAGGCCTCTCCAAAATTTGGTTGTGGCTGCGGGATTTATACCTTTTTCTCACAAGGTAGCGAAAAACAATAAAAATGATCCCAAGTATCCCAATTCAAAAGTAAGCCATAAAACAATCGAACAAGCTAAATTGACCTTGCTCCATCGCCTTGGCATTCCCAGGGCAACTCACCTGAAAAGTGATACCATCAAAATTCCCGAATACATGATAAGGCTATACGAAAGCCAAAGACAAAAATTTTTGGCTATGAAGCAATTACCTTTCGGTGATGATCACTTACTCGATAATAGCGTAAAAAGCAATGAAATTCAGTCAGCAAACACCAAAAGTGCAACAACTAACCACAATGATTATGATTCCGAACGGCAAACCACCTCTTTAGTGAACGTAGAAGATATTGTAGATGTTCTACAATTACCTTTACCGCGGAGACTCAATAAAGTCGCACCGTGGGCCAACACAGCTCGAAGTTATTACGAACAAAGTAAATAATCATATTTTACCATTTTTTTGTAAAATAATCTTGGAGAAAGTTTTACCCCAAAAGCCCAATTAAAATGTCTTAAGTTTATTCAAACATAGGTGGCCTGCTGGATTAGCGAGAACTTAGCAGGCAAACATATTTCCAAGCCCATCATAGCTAATTTAAAAATGTACATTAGTCCAATATAGTCTATTTTTCTTTCAATTTATGGATGTATTTGATGATTTCAGGACCCAACATATACTAATATGGAAAACAACCTCCTGCTCTTTGTTAAATTTAAAAAAATAAATGATACTATATAACAAATTCTATTTATCAACGTAGAAATTACCCACGACCTCAACCCCTATCTCAAAGTTAATGGATTTTCGGAATATAGCAAGTTTATAGATTTTAACGTGTCGGGTCTACATGCCTCGGACCTGGTTGCCGCAGAACTGAGGTTTTACTTGCGCAACATTTCGCTTTTGAACGTGCCCCAATCATGCTTTGACGATCATCACAATTTGTTGTACCGGGTTGACGTGCTACAAGTTTTGCCCGATGTTGCGTATGAGTTGAAGAACCCCAATCACATTTTTGGCAATAAGTCTACTATCAACTTCCAAAATTCCACCGACATAATGATAAATGTTAATGAAACCACCATATTAAACGTCGACCTATTTGAGAGATTTCGGTATATTAACACGCGATTGTTAGACACGCGATACCTCGATATTACGAGGCACTCTGTCTGGGAATCGCTCGATGTAATACCCGCAGTCTTGGACTGGGTTTCTACCACAACATCACCTAGTACACCCAACAAAGGTCTTATTATTGATTTGATCCCAAACAATAGATCGTGCTTCGATGCCCGGCACTCATTGCTATACCAGGCAACCGATGAAAACGGAACAAACCAGGTGGCCAAACAAAATGCGTTTTCGAGCCCGTTTACCACCATATATTCTTCGGAAGAACCATTCCTCGTCACGTACCTCAAAGAATTGTCACCGTACCAACCCGACAGCGCCAAGGCCGTAAAAAAATCTGGATTTACTCGGCAGAGGCGTGAGGCTTCTTCAGCTTTGGGGGCGGGAAGAAGCAATGAGCCACTAGACAGCCCTGATACAACCTCGCCGCAATATCCTCTAAGGCACGCTAACCACAAAAAGCGACAAAGGTTTGACCGATCACCTAGTTCCACGTATGACGGAAAATCCAATTTTGCATCACCGCTTCCCTACGGGGGAGTCAGGAAACAACACAAAAAGGTTGTAATGGCTCAAGGAGGCTTCAACTGTCGACGGCACCCACTCTACGTCGACTTCAGTGACGTGGGCTGGAACGATTGGATTGTTGCTCCGGCCGGATACCAGGCCTTTTATTGCGCCGGCGAATGCCCTTTCCCTCTCCCAGACCATATGAATGCCACAAATCACGCCATCATACAGACGCTCGTGAATTCGGTCAACCGAAAATTAGCACCCACCGTTTGTTGCGTACCCACGGAACTTTCTTCCATTTCGATGCTTTACCTGGACGAATACGAAAAGGTCGTGCTTAAAAATTACCAGGACATGGTGGTGACTGGCTGTGGCTGTAGATAAATAATAATTCATTAGTTGAGAGCTCGACCATAAGCGATGTTAGGAATGGGAAATACGGGTAGGAATGGGAAATACGGGAGGCATAGATTCCCACAGCTGATCGAACGAAAATCTTGGGAACTGCGTTACAATCGAAATTTAGCCAAATGTGTCGTGCATAGCTTATTTTTTTGAAATATTCATAATTTTCATGATTTAATTTAATCATCATAACCATGGATTGCTACATTAAAATTTAATTTATTATATTACATGTATTTAATACATTTGGAAATAATTCAATTTTTATAATTATACACATACATGATGATATACAATTTTTTAAAATAAATGTCAAAAATCAATCCTATTTGATGAGCTTTGTAGGAGTTTGGAAATGTAAATTGACGCTTGAGCGTAAGATAATTACAAGTGAAATAAATCTTAATCTACAAATTTGCAATTTAACTCGAAAAAATTATATTTTTATAAAATTATTCAAATGGATAGAGAAAGTTTTTATTATTTGCACTAAACGTCAACTAAAAATCATACTATAATTTTAGTAGACTTATGCCGCCTTGATAAACAATGGATTCACCTACTAAAACCAAAAAGTTAAAAACCCAGGTATTTGTCAGAGATATTAATTTTTGAATTAATCGCTAATTTAGCTTCCCGACGAATTAACCAAATAAATACTAAACGTAAATCTATAAAGTTTCCCAACATAATAAATTAGGGGTAGAGTCAAAGCTTGATCAGGGCTAGTTTATTAATCGGTTGAGGTAGAATCACGGTTAGAATAAGATTGCTTAGGGTTGCTTACGGTTTGGGTGAGTTAGCTGGGTAGCTTACACAGGTCAACAATTTTTTGAGAGTTATGAGTTAACTAGAGATATCAAACCTGCCATCTTAGGGAATATTGTATCCGTTTACCGTTTTTCCTAATCAAACTTAGTTAGTTAGGTTTAAACATTAAAAATTTTATAAAAAAAAGGCCGAAAAAACAAAAAAGATTCAAAAACAAAAATAAATTGAAATTTTATTTTTGCATATTCACACAAGGTAAACTGTTAAATTTAAACTTCAAAAAATATATTCACACAAGGTAAACTGTTAAATTTAAACTTCAAAAAATATTTTTATTAAAAACCGATAATATTTCGTGTCGTATTTAAGTTTGGACGCGAAATATTTTGTATTATCTAAATGCCGATGTAAGAGCTTGATAAATTTATTTTCCATTATTTGTGATTAAAAATATAAGTTACTAGAAATTTTTTATGCAATGTAGATTTTTATATTTTTTCTTTTTAGGGTATATTTAGATCTGTCAATTCGGTCAAAATAGGCCATTTTTCGTTATAGACGGATCTAAGGAGCCAAAGACGGAAGAAACTAAGAAAAACGAAAAGTATATATGAGATAGGCCATAGGGTTGCATTTCATGTTCTCTTAACAATATCGTTTCTGACATTGATATTTGTTGACCTGTGTTATAAGCACGAAAAAATGCACCATGTGCATATTTTTTTTTTAATCCTTTGCCACAATGGCAAAAGCACCGACGTTTATATATTCAAAAGTGCATAAAACTCGCTATTTTTAAAATTTGTTTGCCCCGGGCAGCACTGGGGCAATTTAGCTCTGGGGCAAAATTGAAAAATTTTGAGCACCAAAAAATTTTTTCTTAAAAATATTAAAAAGTTACTTAAACCCGATTTTAGGTTTCAAAAGTGCATAAAACTCACTATTTTTAGAATCTGTTTGCCCCGGGGCAGCACCGGCAATTTAGCTCTGGGGCAAAATTGAAAAATTTTAAGCCCCAAAAATTTTTTTCTTAAAAATGTCTAAAAATTACTTAAAACCAGGTTTTATATATAAAAAAGGCAAGAAACCTGCTATTTTTAAAATTTGTTTGCCCAGGGGCAGCATCGGGGTAAATTAGCTCTGGGGCAAAAATAAAAAAGTTTGAGCCCCCAAAATTTTTTTTTAAATATATAAAAGTTACTTAAAACCCGATTTTAGGTTTTAAAAGTGCATAAAACTTGCTATTTTTAAAATTTGTCTGCCCCGGGGCAGCACGCGTGCTAAAATCTTTTGGGCTCAAGATGTGTGTGCTTGGGGCAAAATTGAACAACACTATTTATAAGAGAGTGGTTAATTGAGATTAGCATAATGGTAGTTTTAGGCTTAGGGTTAAGGATTATAATAAACAAGTTTATTATTGATTGGATGAAAAATCAAATTTTTTTACTTCTATTTGGTGTCATTTCATTATAGCCTAATTATAAAACTAAAAATATTTTATTAATATTAAATTTCAACCTTCTTCATAAGCTATAAAATGACGGGGCAGATTAAACAGCATAATTTTTTCAGCATTTTCTGTTTAAATACTTATAGGGACATTTAATAGATCAATTGAAGGGAGAAATGGCCTGGTAAAATATATATTATTACACAGGTCAACTAATATCAATGGCACAACCGAGAATTTTATAAAAACATTAAAAAATTTATGCCCCTGATGGCCTTATATCAAATATTTATTTCGTTTTTATTAATTTCTTCCGGCCTTGGCTCTTTACATCCGTCAATATCGAAATGGCCTTTTTTGACCGAATTGATAGATCTAGAATACCCTAAAAAGAAAAATTTTAAGAATCTTTTTTTCATAAAAAATACCTTGTAACTTATATTTATCATATCAAATTATGAGAAATAAATTTTTTTAGTATATCAAGCTCTTTCATAAGCATTTAGATAATACAAATTACTTCACGTCCAAACTTAAATACGACACTATATATTTTCGGATTTTTATAATAGTTTTATTTAAAATTATTCAAAAATTTAGCTGTTGTAAATATGCAAAAAAAATTTCAATTTAATTTTGTTTTCGAATCTCTTTTGTTTTTTTGACATTTTTTCTAAAATTTTCAATGTTTAGACAAACAATTGTTTTGAGGTGTCCCCCATACCTTTCCCCAGAGCAAAGCAATTAATATTGCCGACGGGCTAAATAGTAAGATTTGCTCACACGCCGGCGACCTAGGTTTTTAGTCTAGGCTCTTAATTTAAGACACATCGTTTATGTGCTACTGCCTAAGCAGGCCACTCAGAAGCTTTAAAGTGGTTGCACATGTATGCTATTTTTCTGAAAAAAAAGCTACTGTGCACGAATTAGAACTCGCAACCTCCTGCGTCTAAGGCAGAAGGTTTGCCACTGACCATATAAGCCGATATTTCAATGTTTATAGCTTACTAACTTAGTTTGATTAGAAAAAACAGTAAACGGATTTGAAAATCTCTAAGATGGCAGGTTTGATTTCAGCAATTAGCTCATAACTCTTAAAAATTTGTTGACATGTGTTATAAGCATCCCTCATAACACTGGACAACAAAAAAAACAACATAAACGATAATAACAGGCTTTAGTAAAGCTTGCAAGAACGATCCCGGGTTCAGTTTTCTCCCATTGCCTCTAACTTTTGAACCTCGTCAAAAAAAATTCTTTAACTATTAATTATCCAAAAAGGCTAGTAGCATATTCAGATTCCTGTAAAGAACATATCTAAAAATTACTCAAAATTATTTGCAAATTTTTTAAAGGTATTTAAAATCAACGGATTTAATTATAAAAAACATTAATTTGAAAAAAACCAAAAAAATAAAACGCCGCACGTTAATAATGAATGTCCGTATATATGCATTATTGAAGTTTTGCTACGGGCACGTGCAAAGTGAGTTTTTATTTTCCTGAAATTTTGAAAATTCTAAAAATTCTGAAATTTTTATTTTTTTCAAAATTTTTTTAAAAAAATTTTATTTCAGAAAAAGCATTTTATGCGCATATACCAAATTTGGCAACTTTTTAAAAATTTGCGTTTTATTTCAAAATAATTTTTTATTTTGAAAATTTCACAAAAATAAAAACTCACTTTGCACCTTCCCTACTACCCATAATTTTTATGTTCTAGAAGCCAATGCCCAAATAATAGAAAGGAAATATCAAATCCGTTTACCGTTTTTTCTAACAAACTTAGTTAGTCAGTCATAAACAATGAAAATTTTAGAAAAAAAAGGTTAAAAAACCAAAAAAGACTTAAAAACAAAAATAAATTGAAATTTTATTTTTGCATATTCACAATAGTTAAACTGAATTCAAACTTGAAATAAAACCGATAATACATCGTGTCGTATTTAATTTTGGACGCAAAATATTTTCAAATATCTAAATGCCAATGTAAAAGCTTATATTAATAAAATTTATTTTCTATTTTTTGTAATTTAAATTTAAGTTACAAGAGATTTATGTAAAAAAAGATTTAATTTTTCTTTCTAACGTTTATTTAGATTTGTCAATTTGGTTAAGGGCCATTATTTTTATAGACGGATCTAAGGAGTCAAAGACGGAAGAACGAAAAACACATATGAGATTAGGCCATCATGGGGATGCATTCTATGTTTTCATAAAATTCCCGTTTCTGACATTAATATTTGTTGACCTGTGATTATCGACTAAAATTTATATCACCAATTACCCAATATCAAGTAGGTGGCACCATATAGCATAAATCCCTCTATAGAAAAAATGCCTAGCCCAAAAATATTGTTTTTTAATTTTATGTTGGGCACATGATTTGAGAGAAATGAAACCATGCCAGTCTGTAAATGTACATATATATCATTGAGTGTTAAGCCAGGTCTATAATTAGGATGGGGAACAAGAAAAAGAGACACACCCCTTTTATCAAATTTTTCAAGAAATCATGTTTTCTAGCTTAGTCCATATTATGATTTTGATTAAACTTCTTGTCCCCTTTTTTGTGGCACTAAACAGCAGAAAAGGCAATAAAAGAATTAAGTTTGTTTATTTGCTAACGCTAAATTTTGTTGACCTTTGTTCATAAAAAAATTTATTATTAAAATTTTTTACATGTGATTTATAAAAAAAATTATAAAAATATCACATATATAATATATTGCCCCATTTTTGAGATATGAATATTTTGTGGATATGGATTTTCTATATTATTAAAAAAGGATGCAATATTTAGCTTAACAGTATATAAAAATTCACTTCAATTTAGGCAAAAAAATTATTGAATGTCAAGTTTTTTAAGAATTCCATGCACTTTCTTATTTAATGCTTCAAGTTTATTCCTAGTAGCCAGATTTTCTAAAAATATAAATTATTTTATATAAACCTTGTTCAAGCTTATGAATTCTATCCAAAATCTCTGCAGAAACTACAACCTGATTTGAATTATGCTTATTGCAAGTATTATCAGGTGATAATTCTCTGAAAGAAGGAGCCTAGAAATAAGAATTTATATCTAGGTACTTTAGCTATAGAGTTTTCAACCATTTTTAAGCACCTATCAATTTCTTCTGTAAGATCCTACAACAATAAATAATATATGTAAGTATATATATGTAATATTGGGTTCTAGAAAAACAATTACTTTCCCTTTATCTTGCAACTTTTTCAAGCCATCCATATGGCTTAAGGGTGAGGGGTTCTGCATTTTATCATTATTAAATTTTTTATGAAATGATTGAGTTAAATTTTTCTCACGAGATTCATAAAAAAGAGCTTCACTCTCATTTATCTTTGGATATTCAAACCAGATATACTCTTCACTGCTAGCATCATATATTGGCCACATGGACTTTCCTTCATTCATTAAAAATTCAAATTTTTTGTTTTAATAAGTAGCCTCTGCAAGTCATGTCAAAGGTATAATTAATCTTATTGCTAATAAAAAAGCCTATATTATATTCATATTATAGAAGCTCTTGCTCTTATAGGGTTCGTATTGCTCTTTCCTTAAAAAACATAGCCTATGATTATGTGGGTATTAATTTGATCAAGGATGGTGGAGAGCAGGTAATTATTGTGCTCTGGATAAATCTTTAAAGTCATAGGAACACTCTTTAAGTTTTTGTAATTTGCCATTGGCTGAGTTTTATTAATTAGTTAATGCAATAAAAACTTTAATTTTTAGAACTCTTATATTAAAAATTATAGGATTTAAAAATTCTCAGATTGATAAAAGCATTGATGTTAACTTAAGTAATATAAAATTATCATTGCTTTATTGAAAGTTATTATTGTAACAATTTTAATTATATATCAGTTTTTTGCAAGCAAGCATCACTTACATTCTTTTAATTTAAATTTGGTAAACATAAATTATTTGTAGAATATAAATATTTCTTAAATGCAAAAATTATTTTTTCATTTACATACTGGTGAAACTTGTTAAATCTATTTTAATTATAGCATAGCTCAAAATATTTAGCTCTCAATCCACGTGGTCTTGTACCTACTCTTGTCATTGATGACCAGGTTATTCCAGAATCTTTGCCAATTATTGAATATTTGGATGAAAAATTTCCTTATGAACCCAAGCTCATACCCTTGGACATAAATCAAAAGGCAAAGGTGTTGTAAAATTTGCACATTGCTTGTATTTTATAGCTAAAAAATTTCCAACACTGTGGTTTATCTTTGTTCTTTCATTGTAGATCCCTATAGAAACTTATATATTAAGGCGCTTAATATTCTTTCATTTTTTAGAAAAATTTAACAATTGTTTAAAAAAATTTTGGTTCCTTGTTGGAAAATTTTCTAAGTGGTAGAATTTTTTGAAGAGTCATATTTAAATGATATTTAGCAATTTTAGGGGCGTATGCAGAAATTTTTCTACAGGGGGGGGGGGGGGGGCAAAAAATTTTTTTGGAGCAAAGAAAGGAACTATAAATTTAATTTTAATATTAATATTTTATTTGCAAAATTATTTTACAAGGTTGTACATTTTCCAAAAAAAGCAATTTTATTGATTTCTATTCCTTTTTAAATTTTTGTTATATAAATTCAACCACTAATTACATCATAAAAATTAAAAAAAATTTCTAAAGGGGGGCATTTGCCCCCTTTTGACCCCCCCCCCCCCCCCCCATTCAATACGCCCCTGGCAATTTAGATTAATTAAAATGTCTAAATATACTTGAACAATTGCACCAAATATATTGCAAAAAACATGTCCTTAATTTTTGATGTAAAAGGACAAATTTCAGTTATTTAGATTTTTAAAATTTAAAAAATAAACTTCTGAACGCGCTTTTTGATAAATCGTATAGATTAAACCGTAGAATTGCAGGTAATGTATTAAAACCACGCACAACCCAAGCGATTAAACGTATTAATAAAAACGTTAAAGTTATTTTTTTTGTTACATCTTTTATATCCACATAATCGCCGAAAACTTTCGAAAAAAGTGTTTGAATATGTTTAGTGGAATTTTGATTATACTTAAGTTTTTTAAAAGCGCGTAGAAAATATTAAAAATACGAGATGTTTTAACCTGGGCTGGGGAAAAAAATAAACGGGCTTTTTTAACAAGTTTTTGAGTTTTTTTTTCCAAACGCCCACAAACTCGTGGGCATGGCGAAAGAAAAGCCCCTTTTTTTGCTTAAAGAAAAGGGAAATATTTAAAAAAAGCCCCTTTTCTTCAAAAAATTTCCTATGAGCTTTAAGAAATAAATCACCCATCATTAATTTAAAGAATAAATCAAAGTTTTTCGAAAATATTATAAAGAAACAAAAAATGGGCTTTTTGGGGCTCTTTTTAAGAGCCAATTCTTTAGGGCTTTTTTTGCCCCTTTTCTTAGTAATGGCTTTTTTTTGAATTCTTATTTTGGCCCTTTATTTTTAGCTCCCCTTTTTCTTTAAGTTTTGGGGGAAAAACGAGCCAAAGTTTTTTGGCTCGTTGTTTTCCCAGCACTGGTTTCAACTATAAAAGGTGATTCGATCTGTCTCATCACGCATAGATAGACGTGCACTTAAATGACTTAAAAGTAGACCTGTCATGCTGCTTAAATATATGAGAGAATGATTATGTCAGAGCAAATTTGGTTTTTTCATATTCAAATAACAACCATAGTATAACTTAACCATTGAATAAAACAAATTCCTTAGTTTTAATATATATTATGGTCAATTCAACCTCAAATCGACCAATTTTTTTTCAAGTCTTATGGCTGAAAAATGGTACACTGGTAGGGTCCTTGGGTGCTGATAATAACTTATATTTTTTTGACCGGAAGTGATTTTTGACCGAGATATGAACAAAAATATTTTTCATTTTTTTGCAAAAAAATATTTGAGGCAACTTGCGCGCATGTATCATCAAATGTATTGTAGCGAGAGTCATAAATTTTTTTTATTTTGCAGATGGTAATTAGGGCCACAATAGACGCAAAAAATATTTAAAAATTTTTTTTTAAGTCACCAAAAAATTAAAGTCAAGTTTAGATACAAACAGCTCAAAAAACGTATTTTTAAAATTTATGAAAAATTTATAAAATATGGCCCTTAATAATCTTAATAAATGTATGTTTTATAAATAATTTAAATTAATCAATTTTTTGCCCTAATTTTGGGACATATCTATGCCTTTTGCAATGTATTTATGCAAATGTGCCAAATATGATAGTATTCAAGGACATAGTGGCAATTATGTTACCATAAAATTGTAATTTATTTGATTAATACTATTATTAAACTTACCATGAATAAGTGCACTAAAAAAAGTGAAAATTTCGCCTGTTATTAAAACCGACTTTCTGGTTAACCAGCCAACCTTTTATTAATATTTAAAGTACCTTTTATACATAAAATATCGCTTAATAACATACAATAGCCCCAGCTTTTTTCATTAAATTTGACGCTTCTAGGTTTTAAAACACCAACGCAGATGTGCAAGCTTATTTTTTTATTAGATTTGCATATTTAATAATATTTTGAACCTATTAAATCAATCTTAAGTTGCCTGTTTAAGTTTTGAAAAAGAGTATATACTTTATTTATAGGAAGTGTCAAAAGAACGAGATAAAAAAATTACAAAAAAAAAAGAAAATTTGTTATTTGTTATATTATAGAAATTTTATGTGTAAAAATTTGTTAGGAACTCATTTAGTTAATTAAAACTTTGGGTAAATGCCCAAATCATGCCTATAGAGTATAATAATAGTGATATTACCTCTTTCTTCAATAGGTCTAATGCGTCTTTATTATGGAACAGTAATGTAAGGAACTAGAATTGTTGTTTTTAAACTCTAATAAGGTGGTTAGATGTACATTGTATGCCTTGTTCTAAATAGCATTTCAAAAACCTATTTAGCATTTTTAAAAATTAGTAAAAAATACTGAATGTCTATATATTAATTATCAATTGGGTCTAATATTTAGTTTCTAAATTTATTTTTTAAACTAATTCTGCCCTTTATGATCTTTTGAAGTTGTTACCCTAAAATTGCTTGTTTTATATATTTATAATATCATAAAACCGTATCACTCACTGTGTATCATAAAATGTTTGACTTTTTACCTTTATTTTAAGTTTGTTGATATGCATATATATGAACATCTGTTGAAACTCATTATTATAAATAGGCCAAAAATATTCTAATCTACCTTTTTTTTAATGAGATTTAACGTTTTTGTGGCTGTTTTAATTAAAAACTAATGAATAAAGGAAAAAAATAAATTTTTACAAATTTATTACTTGTTATTTTCTCTAAAATCCTCCCAAAAATTTTTTGTATACAATAAATTTAACGATTTTTTGTTAACAATAGTTTAAATCAAATAAATAAAATTGTAATAGCGCAAACTTCATACATTCAAATTTGGCACTTAAATATTTTTATTTAGTGCAAGGAGCAAATTTTTGTCTGATAATCAAAAAAAATCAAATATTTTTTTAATTTTTCTATTATTTCGGATCCAGACTTTTGAGTTCAAATATTTATAAAGAATATTAAGGAGTATATTTTAGCAATTTTTCAAGAAATTTTAAGATATATATTTTGAAATAATAAACACATGCTAGATAGCCCTATTGTCCTTTTCAAAATAAAAAAATCACGACTATAATACTTTTTGACTTATAACCTCCCAATAATTCACCTTGCGATATTTTCTCTTTTGCCCTATCTACGTCAAAAATCACTTTCGGTCAAACTCCAGATAATGAGATACCCTTAGATACTACCTCCATGTAAAATTTCAGCCAAATCTAAAGGGGTACCCCTCTCGAATTTGTTGGATTGAGGTGGAATTGATCATATTTTTAATGGAAAATTTAATTAGTAGGTTGGTTGTAAAATACCTTTTTTATTATACAGGTCAACAAATTTTTGAAAGTTATGAGCTAACTACGGAGATCAAACCTGCCATCTTAGGGATTTTTTTTTAAATAAAACTTAGTTAGTCAGCCATAAGCATTAAAATTTTAGAAAAAATGCCAAAAAAACAAAAAAGATTTAAAAACAAAAATAAATTGTTTTTTTGCTAAAGCTAAATTGTTAAATTCAAACATAAAATAAAACTTTTATTAAAACCCGATAATATATCGTGTATTTAAGTTTGGACGCGAAAGTTTTTGTATTACACAGGTCAACAAATTTTTGAGAGTTATGAGCTAACTACGGAGATCAAACCTGCCATCTTAGAGATTTTTAAATCCATTTACCGTTTTTTCTAATCAAACTTAGTTGGTCAGCTATAAACTTTGAAAATTTAAAAAAAAATGCCAAAAAAACAAAAAGATTCAAAAACAAAAATAAATTGAAATTTTTTTTTAGCATATTCACACCAGCTAAACTGTTAAATTTAAACTTCAAATAAAACTTTTATTAAAAACTGATAATATATCGTGTCGTATTTAAGTTTGAACGCGAAATATTTTATTATCTAAATGCTGATGTAAGAGCTTGATATACAAAAAAATTTCATTTCTCTTTATTTGATATGATAAATATACGTTACAAGGGATTTTTATATGAAGAAAAGATTTTTAAAATATTTCTTTTTAGGGTATTCTCGATCTGTCAATTTGGTCAAAAAAGGTCATTATTTCGATATGGACGGATGTAAGGAGCCAAGGACGGAAGAAACTAAGAAAAAGAAATATATATATGGGATAAGGCCATCATGGGGATAAAATCTTTTATGCCTTCATAAAATTCACGGTTGTGCCATTAAAATTTGTTGACCTGTGTTGTTTGAGACTAAAATGAATGTTATACGTTCTTAGTTTGAACTTTGGAAAAATTCTACTATTTAATTACTTTATAGGTTTAATTAATTGATCATTTGAATTTATTACCATTTGCGAACTTAAGATTCTTAAACTTTAAGAATTTAACATGGATTATTTGATAGCAAGGACAGAGCCGTAACCAGAATGAAGAAGGGGGGGGGGGGGCGTTAACACATAAAAATTATTTTGTTATATATAAGGACACTTTAAGTTATTGTATAAATTTGTTTCTTAATTAGCCGTTATGCACTAGTTATTTATTTGTTTAGTTTATTGAGCAATTGTGTTGAAACAATTAATAATTTAAATTTTATTTGTTGTAGCTTGCGAATTAACGAGGTATTTCAATCATTCTTTAATATAAAGAAAATTTGCTATAAATGTTGTATACATAGAGCATTTTAAAACAAGTTTATTAAACTTTTAATTCATATTACACAGGTCAAAAAAAATTTGGGAGTTATGAGTTACCTACACAAATCAAACCTGCCATATTGGCCATTTTAAAATCCGTTCACCGATTTTTTTTAATTAAACATAGTTAGACAGCTATATACATTAAAAATTCAAAAAAAGGTAAAAAAAAACAAAAAAGATTCGAAAACAAAAAATAAATAAATTTTTTTGCATATTCATAACAGCTAAACTGTTATAAACTTTAAATAACATTTTTATTAAAAACTGATAATATATTTTGTCGTATTTAAGTGATGTGAAATATTTTGTATGATCTAAATGCTGATGTAAGAACTTGATGTATTAAGAAGATTTGTTTTTCATTGTTTGTAATGATAAAAATATGTAACAAGAAATTTTTATATGAAAAGAAAATTCTTAAATTTTTTTTTATAGCGTTTATTAAGATCTTCAATTTAGTCGAGAAGGCCATTTTCGTTATGGACGGATCTAAGGAGCCGAAGGCAGAAAACTGAAAAACGGTTATATGAGATGAGGTTATCATGGGGATGCTTTTTATTATATTTTCATAAACTTGTTTTTTTGTGACTCTGATATTTGTTGACCTGGGTTATAAATAATAGGTAATTAGACATATAGATAAATAATAATAACCCATTATTATTATGTAAAGGGTTTACTTAATATAATAAAAATGAAATTAGTTTGTTACATTTGCTATAATAGGGCAGGGAAATTCGAATATTTAAGAAAGCATATATATAAATTACCAATGTTAGTTACACGGGTCTACAAAAATAAATGAGTGATCACCTTATTCAAAAATTTAATTTTTTACACAAGTCAACAATATTTTGAGAGTTATGAGTTAAGAGATCAAACGTGCCATCTTAGGGAATATCAAATCCGCTTTTCCTAATCAAATAGTTAGTCAGGTATAAACATTGAAAATTTAAAAAAAGGTCAAAAAGATTCAAAAACAAAAATAAAATGAAATTTTATTTTTGCCTATTCACAGTAGTTAAATTGTTAAATTCAAACTTCAAACAATAACCGATAATATATCGTGTCGTATTTGAGTATGGACGCGAAATATTTTGTATTATCTAAATGCCGATGTAAAAGCTTGATATATTAATAAAATTTACTTCTCATAATTTTGGATAAATATATGTTACAAGGGATTTTAATATGTAAAAAAGATTATTAATTTTTTTATTTTAAGGGTATATTTAGATTTGTCAATATGGTCAAAAGGGCATTTTTCGTTGTAAAGGGATCTAAGGAGCCAACGGAAGTAACTAAGAAAAACGAAAATATACATGAGATTGGGCCATCATGTGGATGCATTCTTTCATGTTTTCCTAATATTCACGTTTCTACATTGATATTTGTTGACCTGTGTTATTTGAGATATAAAAGATATATTATGATTTTAATATGAATAAAAAATTCTTAATTTTCCCTGCAAGGTATTCTCGAGGTCGCGTCGCTAAATTTGTCTGATTTGGTAAAAAATGTCCATTTTTTATATGGATATAGCAAACAGGGCTGTGAAAAAAAACTAAATGGACTTTTTCTTTTAACAAGTTTTTGAGTTTTTTCCCAAATGCCCACAAACTCGTGGGCATGGCAAAAGAAAAGCCCCTAGAAAAGCCCCTTTTCTTGTTTAAAGAAAATGGGCATGTTCTTCAAAAAAACTCCTAGGAACTTTAAGAAAAAATAACCCACCCATCATTATTATAAAGAAAAAATCAAAATTTTTCGAAATTATTATAAAGAAAACATAAAATGGGCTTTTTAGGGCTTTTTTAAGAGCCACTTTTTGTGGGTTTTTTTTGCCCCTTTTAATAAGGGCTTTTTTTCTTATTTTGGCCCTTTATATGTAGCCCCCTATCTTTTTTTATGTTTTGGGGGAAAAATGAGCCAAAGTTTTTTGGCTCATTGTTTTCCCAGCACTGATAGCAATTTAACCGAAGGCAAAAGAAACTTTAGAAAACGGAAAATATATATGAGATAATGCATCGTGGGGATCATTTCAGTGTCAAAAACTTTTTAACATTAAAAATGTTGTTAAGGACGGTAGTCAAAAAATGACAAAAATCTCGGAAAACAAGTTCCCCAAGCTTGTTACGGGCGACTTATTCCGACGCCTACTTTTAGGGACCCCAATTTCAAGGGCAGTTTTTTGTGCTTTATTTAATAGGACCTTTTTTCGGATTTGAAAAATATAACAGGTGTCCTAAATCTATGCCCAAAAAAACTTACTCTATTTTTGCCGTGTTTTTATATAAATATACTTTGCTCGTGTGATTGGAAAATTAGAGGCCATTTTATTTTTAAAATAAGTTTTTTTATACAACATCCCATATAAGGACAATTTTGCTTTAAGGTCAATTTTCTAACTCCTGTTTTAGGTCTTCCTTAAAATATTTAATTAGCTCAATTTACGTGTCATAGCATATATATTAACCTTGCAATAACTCAATATCCGGTCACTTTTCTAACATGCCCAAATATGGAAAGTATGGCCGCTTATAATGAAAAACCTCCTAATTTGTAAATTTATAGCTGTTTACGTGTTTTGATGTTTATTTGATAAATTATGGTCACATTGGTCTTTTGCTTAATGTAAAAATTTTCAGGATACCTTCATGTTTGACAGGTGTTCGGCTAAAAAACTGCGATTTTAAGGAATTTCAGATAATTACACTTTCCTATTCCCTCTTTTTGGGCTTTATAGTGGTAGCCCAATTTCTTGTACTTGTATCTTACAGTAATTCCTCTCTCTTATTAAGGTGCTAGGGCCATACAAACCCATTCCCATATAAGGGCAAAAAAAAAATTTTTTTTTTACCATATTTTTCTCTTGTGCTTTCGGCCGTGTATAAATTCGTCTGACCCAATAAAAATTACGGTGTAAAAAATGGGGGTCAACGTTTTTGTTTTCTTAGTATCCGGGTTTTTACCTGCCAGGTACATTTTTTTTCCGGTTTTCAAAAATTTTTTTACTACCTTATCCGGAATTCTATAAAAAAATTGATTTCGCCTTTTTCCCCTCTTTTTTTTAGCCCCAAACAAAAATTTGGCACTTTTTCCCTTACAAAAGTGAGGTTGGCCACTTGGTTTGATATTTTTTACTAACATTGATATTTGTCGACCTATAAACTTGATAAAATAAATATAAATCATTTTGATATTTTATTTCCATGAACATTTATATACTTTTCTATTTAGCTATTTATATTACATGTGATTTATTTAAGGTTAGGGTAATTTCACAAGTTATTGCAAGTGATATACAACCAATACAAAATCTGGGCGTTTTGCAGTATTTGGGTGAGCCGGCAAACCATGGATGGGCAAAACATTGGATCGAAATTGGATTTCAAGGTTTACTTTGGATTTTTTCCTTTAAATATTTTTTGGTATACTATTGTTTTATACACAGGTCAAAAATTTTTTATTTCTGAGATAATAACAGAGACCAGACCTGCCATTTTAGGGATTTCCAAACCCGTTAACCGTTTTTTCTAATCAACTTACGCCAGTATAAACATTAAAAATTGTTTAAAACAAATTCAAAACAAAAAAAAATCAAAAATCATAAATAAATATTGGAAAATTTTTTATTTTAAACTGATAATATAATGTGTCTTATTATGATTAGGGTGCCAAATAGATCTAAATGTTGATGTAAAGCTCCTGATTTACTAATATATTTTAATTCTTAATATTTGAGATAAAATAAGTTTGAAATGATTTTAATATGCAAAGAAATTTTTTAAAGTTTTATTAGGTAATCTCAAAATTAGTCATTTTGGTCAAAATTTGCCATTTTTTCGATATATCTAAGAAAATAGGCGAAGGCGAAAGAAACTTCGGAAAACGGAATTTACATATGTGAGATAAGGCTATGGTGATTATTTTGCTCCATTGACATAATTTCCTTTTTCACTTATTGATTTCGTCGACCTGTTATATAAGGATTATAAAATTTTATATATTTAAATTTAAAAAAACAACACAAACTTTAACTTTTAAAACCATCAATTATGTAAATTTTATGATTAACTGCTCAACCAATAAAAATTAATGAAACTTGTCTTACAGCACAAAATTTAAATTGAATAACCGACAATAGTTTTTTAACACATATTGACAAATCTTAACTTTTGGTCAAAAATATGGTGACCTGCACTATAAGAGTATAAATTTTCGCACCTCGTTCAAATATGTGTACTTTCAAAATTTTTTATATTTGCTAAAAAAAATTTCGATTGAGTTCTTAATTATTGCAAGCTGTTCAAACTTGTGTCTGAAAATTTTAGTGGGTCAAACTTATTTATGACAATTTTAATCAAAAATGTTTGATAAAAAGAGTTTTTTCTGTAAGTAATTGGGCAAAATAAATTGTCAAAAAAATTAAAATCTCAACAAAAATATCAGGGTTATTGAGTCATAAAGTATTTTTTTACTTTAAAAAAGTTATAAAGCTGCTTTATCCGTCTAGCGAATAATAAGCGATTTTGATAATTAGGGAAAGAACTTTTGTATTTAATACATGAAAATTTTTGTCGATATGTTTTATAAACAATTAATAATAACTATCAATTTTGTACCAATAGCCGTCGAAAAATTACTAGAAAGCTATGCTGGGCAATATTGCGTTGGTAACGAAATTACCATGGCCGATACGGTATTAGTCCCGCAGGTCTATAATGCCGCTAGGTATAAATTTTGGTTTTATTAATAATCGAATTTAACCGTTTTGACATGTAATTCTTACATCTTATCCTATATATAGTTTTTACATTTGCTATATCAGCTTGATTTAAACAGATATTGTAGTAATGGTATAATTTTTCAATAGTGTTTTGAAACTTGAATTAAAAAGCAATTTATTTTTAATTTTTATAATTATTTGCTTACATACAGAAACATAAATTTGAAGTTATAAAATATAAGCATAAATGTACAATATAAATGTGAAGTAAAATAAAAAGATATAATTGATACAAGAAATGTGAATGAAAGTATTAATGATATACACAAACGAAAAAAGGGGAAAACAAATAAATATAACAATGAAAATTAGAATTGTGCGAGAGTGTTTTTAAAACACGTGGAATTTATATTAGAATACTTTTAGTTGAAGTTAAAGTATAAAATTTCAACCTGTAATCTTTAAAATTAAAATATTGGGATATTTAGACCGAGATAAAATTACTGTGGGGGATAAGATAAAGCAAAAAATTTTATTTTTAATCAAAACGCCGTTAAAAAGGTTGTTAGTTGATTTATATATTTTTTTACAAAATGGAAGTAATGTGAAATATAAAAAAAAAAGTTGTGAATAGCGGATTAAAATTAGTTTTTTTCTTAATCACTTTTAATTTATATTTAGATTCACCATATTATATTGTTTAAGCTTTTTTTAAAATTACTTATCAAACTTCAAAATTTAATGAACTCAAGTTTTAATTCAAAAAATTGGGAAAAGGAAATTTTAATGGTATTAATCAAAAGGTTACTGAGCATTAGGCAATATTATTTTTATAAAACTGATTAACATATATTTGGGATTTTAAACTTTAATTTTGAAATTATAATTGTGATATTTAACAAATAATTTTTCGTTTATAAATCATGTCACAATTATTTTACCGTAAGTTGAAAAATTGAGTAAATACTTGATATTATCGAGATAAAATGTTTTGAAATATAGGGTTGTCTTGTAATGTGAAATTTGCTCCTAATTATTTTATTAAATAACCTTGTTCCAGTTCATTTTAAAAAAAAGTTTTTGGTATTTGTTTGTGAAAAATAGGTTATGTAATTGCGACATATGTTTTCAAAACCTCATATTTTTCAATGTTTATATTTTAAAATACCTTATGGATAAAACTATTTTTATAATGTATACATGCAAAATTAATTGATACCATTTAACGATGGAATTTTTATTTTATGTAAGAATTCAAAAACTCTTTTTGTGGTAATTGCCAACATGCTATGACAAATTTTTACATTTCTATATATAAAATATATTTACTCTAGGTCGGGTGCTTATGTATTTGAATTAGGGATTTTAAATAGCGCTTAGCCATTTTTATATTCAGTTTTCTTCACACTTTGATACACAGAGCCTTTTTCCCAACTCTAGGTCATTAGAAAAGCAAGATAACTGACAATTATTTTTGCATAATTTGCTATGTTAAATCTTGTATTTATAAATTCAATATAGCAGGCTGTTTTTTTTATAAAAAAAACACAAAATATTGTACTTAAAATTTAGTAATGATTAACCTAATTAAAATAGCTTAAAAGCTTTTTCATTTTAATTTTTTTACTTAATTCTTTCTCATACTTTTTTGGACTAATAATATGAATTTTTTGAAACTGTACATCACAATTCTATAATTAAGTTGGCAAATGATAAACTTTGCAAATATACGCCGACAAATATTGATGTCAGAAAAAAGAAGTTTTTGACACTGAAATGAAATGATTACCACTCTAGCCTTAATTCATATTTTCTTCGAAGTTTCTTTCTCCTTCGACTATTTTGCAACGTTAAATTTGAAAAAATGGCTGTTTATTAAAATGGTTTTACCTCGAGAATACCCTAAAAAAAATTCAATATTTTCTTCACTAAATCTGGTAACATATATTTATATCAAATAATGAGAAAAAAATTGTCAAATATACTAATCTTAAATTAACAGTTAGATACCACAGAATATTTGGCATCCCACCCTAAATGGGACACAATATAAAAGTCTAGCTGGTATAAAAAAAATTCTTATTTTTGTTTTTGAATTTAACATTTTAAAATTTTTTGCCCACAGAGTTTGATTAGAAACAGTAAATGAATTTGAAATCAATTAGTCTTGCTCTGTAATTAGCTCAACGCTCAAAATATGTGGACCATGTAATATTCAATGAAAATATGTCCTGCTTTATATTTAGGAAATTAATTCAGAAATAAAATTTGTTTATTCAGTTTTTCTCATATAAATTTGGAAATTAATACATGCAAGTTTATTTTGAGATATGGCATTGACCCTACCCGAAAGTGCAAAACTGTTAATTAAGGAAGATACAACACTTTATTTATTGATCACTGATCAATAGCCTAACCTTTTTTATACATTATCCTAGATACAATGTTGACATGTCGAAATACCCGAAGATAACGGCAATTAATGCTAAATTGATGGAACTAGATTCGTTCAAAAGGGCTCATCCATCTGCTCAGCCAGATTGCCCTGCTTGATGTTTTTTGGAAATCTGGGCTTGTTATAATTACATCTGACTGGATTTATTTAATATTCTTACAGTCCCTTTTATTAACAATAAAAGTTCTATTTTTTAGAATTAATTTGCTAAAGGTGAAAATATATTTAAATGTATTTATCAGGTTAGCAATGACTTAATTACTCATTTTGTGTCTTCTATCAGTTTGTTTTTTTACCCAATTTACCCTCTTTTTTTCTTAACTCATGCATTTTGGGATATATGCATATGGTAACAATGCAAAAAAATAAAGTTTTTCGCTCGCTTTAGACAAAAACAAATTGTGGTATTAAAAAATTTACTCGTAATTTTAACTATTTTCATTATATTTTTCCAAACTTATGAGCAAAATCATACAGGAGTAATAACTTTAAAATTATTAAAATTTTTCTTTATTTTTGTGTTTACAGGGGAAAACGTGACTTATATCATTCTTTTTTTAAATATCTATAGTAGTCTGGAAATTTTTTGAACTAAACAAATGATTAGTGGAGCATATCTTGGTGTGAACGGTTACTTATTTTTAGATATATTATGTTTAATTTGTTAATTTGCTTAAGTGAAATTAAATTAAGTTTTACCATAAATTCAACTTTTCTTACACATTACAAAATTGACAATCTATAACTGCATATTTGTAGAATATTTATTATGTTTTATTTAAAAATATTACAAAAAATGTAGGAATTACTAGCCCATGTGGCCCGGCTCCGCCCGGCCAACTTGACATTTTAATTAAACTGATTGGCTGTGTACACGACATTTTATGTAAACTGATTGGCTGTGTACACGATCAGTCGATATATTTAAATATTTAATTTGATTATAAAAAACATATATTTATAATTTGTAACTTGTTATCGGAGTTCGTAATTACCAAATTATTAACTTAAAAAATGTTAGGCAAATCTTTCTCATAGCAAATTTTGCTCACTGAGAGCAAAAATACAATTAGTGGATATATTAAAACTCTAAAAAAATTTTGTAATATTCATAATGTAAAAATCGTCCGCGGTAAATATGTATCTTAAGCTAGGTTAAAAGGCAAAAAACGGCTGTTAGGTAATTTCTTAATAAAATTTTGTCACGGACATTTGTATCTAAATATATAGAATTCAAAATATCTGCGGACGCTGCCATTGAGAGGAAAAATACAATTAGTTGATATATTGAAATATTTATTGATTAAAATATAAAAAACATAGCAAAATATAAAATGTATAATATTGTATATATTCATGATATTTATATTTTCTATCGTATTACAGCATATTGCTCATTGAGAGCAAAGATTTATTCATTTCAAAAGGTATAACAATAATAAAGATAAAATTTAAAAATAATACCATATAATTAATAATTTAACGTGATGGAAATTATTCCCATTGCAAGTATATCAACAGTAAACTCATAATAGAAAGATATATTAGTATATTAAATAAAAATTTTAGACATATAATACCTTTGCATTTAGTGATTCTATTTGTTCTTTTTAATTTTAAATTAAATTATCAGATTGTATAAAATAAATCATAAACTGAGGAGGCAGTTTCATCATATCAAAAGAATAAAGCAATATTTAATTAATACCTAATCCTTGTTGTTACCTACAACCTGTTACTTCTGCGATTTTCGATTGGTGAAACTATTATTTATCCATCATAAATATAAAATTAAAAAATAAGTATATATTTGTGTATAAAGTAGATATTACGTATAAAAAATATATATACGTATAATGCGAGGATGCAAATGATTAAGATTATAACGGATACCATGATATTCATCTATTTTTGACACTAAATATGTAAATCATATATAATTTATCTCATAATTATAAATTAATTTAATAATGCTTACATATAATCTGAGGCAATGCATTATTATTTAATGTTTGTAACCATCTTAATTCTGCCATATTTCTACAAAGGTAACTTTCAAAATTTATCTTAAATTTTGTTCAATTTATATAAATTAAATTTTGTACTTATATATGATGCAAACTCTATAATAAAATTGGTTCAATTAATGTTATACCTAATTTTTTTCTCAAAAAGGAGGTTGAAATTGGTCCAGACAATAGATTTGCTGTGCGTATTTGATCTTTCATCAACAATCTTATCTTCAATTTTTTGTTTTAGGTCCATATTGCGGGAAAATTAATTTTATCAATGAATGAAAATTATAGTGAGAAAAAAATAGGCCATTTAATCTATATTAAAAGAAAAACTTATTTACAGAGAAGTTATGCTGTAATGAAGTTTAATAAAAAATAATTTAATAAATAATTTTATATATATATTAATTTATTTAACCAACCCGGGCCGGGCCGGAGTTGTCTTGACAATTATCCAGTATAATATTATTTTACTAAACAAAGGGGGTCCGGGCCCGGACCACTTTGATTAATATAATAAATTAATATAAACATTTCAAATAGAATATATATGTATTATAAATAAAATTTAACTTTTACGTATTGCCTGCTTATAGGTGTATTTTTGTACCTGAAAATATATGGCCCAATCTTAGCAAAACAAATAAAGTAGCTATGTCAATCACTTTATACCACGATAAAACTATCATTAAGGAATAGGATAAGACAAATTTTGATCGTTTTGGCGACCTTCTTGTGTGTTAATTTAATTCGTACAGAGCAACATGATTTCCAGGGTTTGGCGCCCTAGGTCTTTGACACCGCTATAGCTAAAGAGCTTCAATTTGCATAAATTTTAAGGACCTAACTTGCTTACATATATTATGGATAAGGACGTTTAAAAAATATTTTTTAACTACTCTTTAAGACCAAAATCTCAAAAGGTACATTTATGTACCTTTCGGTACCGGGCCGCTAACTCGGCTCCTATGGGCTAAAAGAGTCTGAAATTTTGAGAAAAGGTAAAGGACTATACTATTATGATTTGATAAAAATTTAAGAAAAATCTGTAGTCAGAATTTTTGTCAAACCGATCCCTAGTGTAAAGTTCAAAATTTAATCCCCTGTTTAACCTTAAATATCTCGGTAACAGAAGCTGATAAAATCTCGAAACTTTCCAAAAACGTGGGCAATATTATAATAATTAACCTAAAAAAATTTCAAAATAAAACCTTACCATTTGAAGCCCTGAGAGAATTTTGTCGTTTAAACAAAAAATAAAACTTCTTAGTGGATAAAAATACAAACTCGACATTCCTAGGCACCTTTTCGACAAACGATTTTTTTTTTATCGCTATTGCTCGAAAAAACTTTTTAAAGTTAGGTTTTTCACACCCACCGGAAGTCTCGATCGCTTCCTAACTATCTTTCCGCACACCTTCTCAACCAACCCTACAAAACAACACCTCACACGTCGCTCAACTACAAACCATCTCGGAGATCTAGCGTAGCAAAGAAAAATCGAGTTTGAAAATTGTATAGTAGATTAATATTTTTCTAAATGACTTTGTCCTAACCCCGGTAAATAATTTATATAATTTATTTAGCAATCTTTAAGCTCGTTTTAATGATTCCGAAGTTTCCCATGGGGTAGGCAATCAAAATTAGTAAACAGCCCACCCCTTCTCAACTTAGTGCCGACCCGCCTGAATAGGGTGAGGACGGGTAAAGTTTACGATATTTAACAAAACCAATTTTTTATATTACATTCTGCCTAATTTTATAATTTAGTCAACAACCAAAAATGATAAATTTATTATTACCGGATAAAAGCGTATTATAAACTCCATATTTCATTAATTTTTAGCCGCATAAAAAATTGTGGGTCGGAATATTAGCCTGGTTTCAACTTTAGTCGCAATGTGCTATCGCAATTTAAGTAAAAATATTTACTTTTTTTAGCTTTAGCGCCCAAAAAATATAAATAAAAAAATTTCTATTTATATTTTAATAAAAGACCACGTATTTCTAAATTAATTGAAACATAACTCTAATAATTTCTGCGGTATAAATGGTTAAAAATTTAGGTACGTTCACCTACAGGCACTCGATTTTTTCGCCTACCAAATGGGAGGTAGCTCCCTATTTCCTTCTCTTACATTCATCTAAATAACATAAATTATAAGTTTCAGGGATTTTGTTTGAAAAATATGAAACTACAATGATTAAGTATGAATCTTTTTTTGCCACTTTGTTTCTCCATTGAAATATTTAATTCAACAATTATTTGACCAAAACATAAAACATCTAATTATAGTTAATTCAGTAGTCTTAGTAAACGGCAATTAAATAATTGATGTGCTAAAAAATATGCAAACAACTAAATTTAGTTTTTAATGCCTGAATAATTATTGACTGAGCATAATTTATTTAAATTTTCTAAACTTAACTCTAAATTAAGCTAACTAAACTTAACTTATTTTTAAGTAATTTGTACTTAACCATTTTTTAACTCTATAACCTTAAACTAATACAAATCTAATATAACATAGATACATAATTACCAAAAACGTTTTGCTGCAACTTCAATAATTAGTTTTATATTTATGTTTTACATGTTTTTACTTGCCGTAATATTTTTTTAAATCATATTTACAAATTTAGTTTTAATTTTCCAAAATACACTCACAATGTTTTTTAATTATGAATTTATTGTTTATATACTCACTTTTTATAAAATAAAAAATTGCATATATTTACAAATCAAACAACATATTTTAACCAATCATAATAGGGCTTTTTAGAAATTTGCGGGAAATTGAATTTCCCGCGCTCTATTGTACGAAGCAACGCAACAACCTGGATAGGAAGTCTTAAATATTTAACCATCTGTCATTTGATCAAAGATTATTTCAATTTTGTTTTTGGAGATTTACACCATGATGAACGATTTACTTAAATATTCATCCCCAATGTTTGCTGAAACACTCAACCATTTGAACCTTTATAGTGCAAATAGGAATTCTCCAGGAATTTTACAATCATATCAAACGACACCTGAGAACCATGCTCAGCCGGTATATAACCGATCTCGAATTAGTGACTTTGGATCTAGCTTAAAAAAAAATCAAGTATCTTATATTTGTATTAACGTTAAATCAGGCTAAACGACGTTTGGTGTTGGGCCAACAAGATATAATACAATACACTCCTAATAAACAAAGACGGAATTCTATATCAAGCCCAGAGGGGTACCTAAATACTCCTGATAAATCAAGATATTTTACTTCTCTTGGCATTTTGACCAAAAAATTTGTTTCATTATTTCAAGAAAGTCCTAACGGGGTAATAACATTTATTGTTTATATTTAAGATTGTTGACTTAAATAAGGCAGCAGAGCTATTAGATGTGCAAAAAAGAAGAATTTATGACATTACCAATGTTTTAGAAGGAATAAATTTGGTAGAGAAAAATTCTAAAAATAATGTTAAATGGATGTAAGTTAGCTAATGTTTCTAACTTTAGTGGTGAACCTTTGTTTTATGAACATGAAGATATCCCTGACAGTCAACATAATAACTATTTGCAAAAAGGTATAAATAATTTAAATTTTGACATGAAAAAGGACAGTTTTTTTTTCAAATTTATTTTATGTTTTTTCTTGAAACATTTTTAATTGTGTGTATGATAGAAATTGAGAATCTTAATTTACAAGAAAAGAAACTTGATGAATTACTAAATGCAGCAAATGTACAACTCAAATTAATTTCGGAGGATTTGGAAAATCAAGCTTTTAGTACAATTAAATACAAAGATATTAAGAAAATACCATCTTTGAAAAATAAAACATTGATGGCAATAAAAGCTCCATCAAAAACTGATCTCATTGTTTCTTCAGACTTGAAAACTGTAAATATTAAATATTTAGAATGTTTGGTGTTATTTTATAAACATCCATATCTATGCTAATTTATTTTTTTCTTGATAATTATATTAGGATATTTTTAAATCAAAAATAATTACATTTAAAAAGCCATTTTAAAGCTAATCATTCATCTTATAATTTACCACTAGGGTCATACTGCTTGGCTCAAAAGTCCAGATGGGGAAATTCAGGTTTATTTATGCACAAATGATGAAGAAAGACCCAAATCACTCTCCCCACAATCACCTCTAGGTATGTTTGTATCTATATTACTTTTCAATTATTTTTGCAAGAAAATTATTGTTAGTAGGTTTAATATAATTTGACCAAATTAATGGAAGTAATTTTTACAAGGGAGGGTCAATACTGGTACCATAATTGTAATGGCATAGATATTATCCCTATCAAATTGTTAAAAGCTTCAACTTTATTAAATGGCACTGCAGAGAGAATAGGTAACAAATATGCTTGGTAATCCCTTGTCATCATTACTCTTTGGGATGTAGAATTTTGCAGATGATGAAAAAGGGTATTTCAAGTGAGCTTGCAATTCCATATCATATTCTTTTTAGGCTTTTTGATTTATAAGGAAAGAAAGGGAAGGGGGCTTAGGTCTTTGGATGACTTGGATTCATCAGGATTCATAACTTTTTTGTATATGTAAGGAATAACATTCTTGAAGCCGTGACCTCCTTTTGAAAAATAACTCCTTAATTTATATGTGTGGATTAAAAAATGTGGTCTGGCGAGGTGCTACATTATTAAATATGCTGTTGACTGTAATGAACTCGTATCCCAACCCCTTTGTGGTTGGAAGGGGAGGGGGTTGTCTTTAATCCATTTGTAGCGTTGTTAAGAAGGATTAATGGTCGTTATCCTTGCTGGAACCGGCAAAGAGATGTTGGCTTTAGCATTGTGGGTAGTTGATAGGCTGTGATCAGCTATGGGTTTTTTTTAAAATATACGGGCTGCAACGTTTCACAAACTTGAGTGAATAAAGTAGTCATGGTTTGGGGATATGGTAACGAAATTATCTCCCACGTTGTCACACTTTGAGTTGGTGAAATAAAATTTTAAGACCTGTGCCAGCGGCTACGTTGAGGCGACAATCTTTATATTTGAACTGTCGAGAAACGATGTTATCAACCTAACATTCCTTAGTTCTTTCAACGTATCAGCAAACTATACTTGCTCCTCTCAAGAACCTTTTGTTTGTTTATAACCAAGATCAAAGAGGGTGGTAAGTATATACAATTGAAAAATTTAATATTAGTATAGCAACACTTGTGTATATATAATAATGATGGTAATCTTCTCACAAAGTTAAGATGGTCTGTCACGCCAAACGGGTAGTTACAGAAAACAATCCCGTTGATTCTCCTCCATATGAGCTATCACAACTGCTCACCTTGAACCCTATATAAATTTTTTAACTCCCGAGTTACTAATACAAAATATATATTGTTTACCTCCAATACTTAACACCCTCTGTCACGTCTTCCATGCTGGACTAGCGGAGATAGGACTAACGGGTTTTAATTACAATTATCAAGAGGATTCAACAATAAATGGAGCCCTGACTAATCAGGATTATGTAGTTTTTACTATTATTACAATATATACATGTGTTGCCTAATATTCACATTTTGAATTGTTTATTTCCACTTATTGCACTCTTCGACCTTGATTTTCAATGATTAGAAGGTCCTTGAAAAGCGTGAATAATCAGTCTGATACGTTGAAAGAACGTAGGAAAGTTAGCTCTTTGATGACGTCCATACTCATTAATTTAGGAATTAGCCCTACTGACGTCTCAGCGCAACCGCTGGTACAGGTCTCAGGAAATAATTTTATCTCCAGCTCAAGATGAACGCCGTTTACTAAATTAAACCATTAATCCTCTCAAATGAAACCTCAAAACCTCTCCATTTATTTTAACCTCACCCAAGAACAAGTTACTTCCCCTCATATTGAGCTAATCAAACCGATCTGGGAATTCCACCTTAATCTCTTTAATATCTACTACCTAGATGATAACAAGCAATCTATATGAATACAATAAAAAACTTAATCTCCTATTAAATATCGGGGAATCTAATTTTTTTTATAATATATTACACTTAGATAACAAAATGCCTCACCCTAACCACCAAACCTCATCAAAAGACCATTTGACTTGGCCTCCAATTAAACCAAAAGATAAACTGTGTAACAGTGAAGATCATTTATCTTGCAAGGTTAAAACTGATATGCATTCCCTAAATCACAATGAAAATTACACTAATGGAAACTTTGATGAAAGATCTCAGAATAAATCTATAAATAGTGATAATCAAGTAGAAGATTATAATGTACCTACCCAACAAAGCACAACCTCCTCCTCTCACACACCAACTAAAGATTTACAACTTTTATTCCCACCCCTTGTGGGTAATTTACCAGTCGATTTTTTTATAGATTCTAATATTTCCGCTAATAGTTTAAGTGGCCAGCACCTTACAACCAATTTATCTACCATTTTTGCTAGCCCACTACTACCCAAATCGCCTCTATTGTCTAATGCTATATGCAACAGCTCAGCTCACGTTCTGCGTCAAGGATTATTTTCAACTTACAATCCATTGGGCCCAGCCGATCCAACAATTAAATCACCATCGCGTGGCTCCCCTCTACTTTTGGAGCCGCCCCTTCTTGATTCAGATTACATGTTTCTTTTTGACAGTGCAGAATTTGAGGACTTGTTCAATGTAAATGCCTAACGCAGTTTTAGTAAATTTTGAAAAAATGATATAGTGTCAATGAATATAATCTGAATTTGCGTTTTTATTCTTGCAATAATTCATTAGCAAAAAATTTTTAACACAATTTTGTTTATAAACGTATAGTTTAGTTCATTAATGAAGTAACATATTTTATTAAAAAGTTACAAATCAATGCTGAGCTTGATCGAGTTTTATATGGTAAATTACAGTGCGTTTTCTACCATTTACCTCGCAAGATTTTAAGATAATGCACCTTAAAAATTTAAAATGCTCATATTCCGTTTTTTAACATTAAACAATTGCTCCCATTATTTAATAAAAAATAAAATAGAATAGGTCTGGAAAATTTTGCCTGCTATTCAAAAATGGGAATATAAAAAAAATTAAATTAATATCAAAAATGAATTTATTCCATTTTGTTGCAATAGTGTTATTATTGTAATTTTTATTTCTTCCACACAGATAAGGCGTTGCGAAAGTTGTTAAAATGTCGTTTTTTATTCACATTAAAATATTATAATTTTTCAGTACCATTTTCAGTGGTAATCATGTTTAGGTATGTTCTTTTTAGCAATTGGACCTTCTTCTTTAATTATTACTTTATGATAAAGATTCAATTGTGTCAAAAAAAGGAAATGAGCATTTTTTGATTTTTATGTAATATTTTATAATCATCGCCATTAGTTATTGCAACATTGGATTTATAAATTTTTGTAAATTTAAGCATTTCTTTTACCATAATTGGATTTGATTTTAAGATACATTTAGATTCCTTGATTAAGCTCCTGGATTGGCTTATAATATTGAGTAATTATATAAAAGATTTTAATTTATAGTTGATTGCCAAAAATTAATCTGTTATCAATTTTTTAATATTACAATAAAATAAAAATCACTATAGCCCTGAATGTTTTATTAAAATTTTATTTTCCAAAGACACCCTACAGTATTATATTTAATATTTGCATTTATAATTTTGTAAAGAATTTTGGTCTAACGCTATATCAGGGACGTTTGTGCTAAAGCCTAAATACATCTAATTTTATTACCTGATGGCCCCCACATTTGTGTTTTTGATGGCCCACTGATTAATTTTTGATTGTGAATTTTTGCTATGCAGTAAACACAAAAATATTTATTTTTGATATTTTTTACAAGGAATGAAGCCTATGAATAAATTGTTGGGCATGTTCCTTGTATATAATGATGTTAGTAATTATAATTATATTTGTACTAAATAAATATTATTTATATCTGCACACCATTTGTAAGTCTTGTTTCGAACATACATGGAAATTAAATCAAAAATAGTAAAATTTGCTAAAAAGTTAATTCCGACTACTAAATAGAGCATATTCTACAAAAACTCTTCATAAATTTTTTCAACATGATGCAATCAAGGATGTTAGTGAATGCGGGACCATACCCCGGCTGTTGGTCCATCGGTGGTGTGGTCACTACGACACCATTTTATTTAAATTACATAAAAATATTTAATACTCTTTTGAAAATTTAAAATAAAATAATTTTTATATCTTCAGTCACAGGGCCGAAGCGTCGAGGTTTTTTGACCATATTTAAAATCATCAATTTATTTTTTTGTATTTATCATTTGAAAAATTATTTTTATTAAAAATAATTAATGATAATGCAAAACGATTTATGTTTCTAAAACTTTTGAATACACCATTGTTTATTAGAAATTTAACAATTAAGAAATACAAATACATTTGAAGGTTTATTCAAAAACCGTTTTGATATATATTATACTTTTTTAAATGACAATAATTTATTTATAGATAAAAAAAACTAAACCTAAAATTTTTTCTGATTTTTATTTATTTTATACTCATAAGTTTGAGAATAATTTAAATATTAATAATGAATTAAAAAGTATTTATTTAATATTATTGATTCTTTTGATAATAGATTTTTTACCGATAATATTTATTTAGAATCCATTTATAAATTTGATTATCCTTTTTTTAGATATAAACAAATTAGAGCCTCTTTTAAAAATAAGTAATATTGATAAAAATTCATTATCTAAAGAAATTGACGTAGCCAAAAGTTTTTTAATAAGAAAACTTAATAATTACAAAGAATGTGTTACTAATAGTTTTTAAATTTTTATATGATTACAACGCGTTTCCTAATCTATTTAACATTTTTTCTATAAGTTGTTATTTGGCTCTTCATCGTCGAGTTGTAAGGCCACATTTTCTTTTTTGAGAAGGAAAATAACTTCTAGTAGGCTGGCAAAATATGACCTACGTAAAGGTGATTTGGTTCTTCTAGGACACGAAAAATCATTAACTGGGGCGTTGAATTTTGATGGATTTTATAATTTAATCAAAACAATCTCTAGCATAAAATTGTTACTCATAATCAGCTAATTATTGCTTACTATTTTAAAACATGGCTGCAATTTTTTTATGCGCATTTAACGTTTATGTTCATGTTTTATTTAATTTTTTACCCTATTATTAATTACTAATTATATATAACCAGTGTTTTGTAATATATAATCTTCCAAATTAGCATATTTATAAAATCTGTTTTCATGATAATCAATCTTCATATTTTTATTTTTCAGGCGCATTGATACCAAATAATAAAATTATACTTACGTAATTTCCAAATCTCATATCTTTTTAAGCAATTGATTTTGTTAAAAACAATTAATTTTAATTCACATATCCAATTTGTAAACGCAATCTTTTTTTTTATTTTAAGAATATAATAAATTACTATTAATTTGTTAAAAATAAAAATTATGAACATGGATTCAATTGTTGTACATGTATATCTTTTGCCGCCGAAGGCGGCTAAAAAATTTCTTCTGCTCCCCACGAGTTTTTTCTGCCCCCCCCCCCCCCCCCCCCCCTAGTGGAAAAGCTAGAATCGGGCCTGTCTTTTTACAAGAAGCACATTTTTGGTTGTTTTTTGAAAATTAAAAAAAGTTTTTTTTTGTTTTAAATACAAATAAGCTTCAAAATAAAACGCTGTTTTATTAAAACGGTATTCAAAATAATTCAATTTATTCACAGAAGCTAAATTCTTCCATTACTTTCCCCTCACTACTTGCCAAATTAAAAAAATTAACTGGTTCAAAAAATTTAAGCGATTTAAAAAAAATTTATAAGTCACAAATTTACTTTAATTAATCTTTACCATTTTTAAACTCTTCTCCCCCGACCTTATGACAACCAAAATCCCCCATATTAGATGCCTCATTTTTTCGGACGCGTAGATCTTATTATAAAATCTATGGTTTATGCGAAATTACCATATAAATATGAAAGCAAATCTTTATTCAGTCAAGAAAAATGTGATATTTTCTCGACTACTTACTAACTGACCTATACATAAAGGCTAAAATTCCATGTTTTTTATGAAATTAAAAAAACTCAAGTTTTTAAAGTAACATCAAAATTAATCGCATCAATTTTCTAGATTGACAGTACAACTTAAAAATATAGTGCAATGAGTGATCTCTGCAGTCAATCTGAAAAAAAATGTAATGTGGGAAAATATTTTTATATAAAACATTTTCGTTTTAACTCAGTATATAATTTGCTTGACATACTTAATAATTTTACATTTCAGATAAAAAATTGAAGTTAGAATTAACTTATTTTTACTTTTAAAGTCTCGAAGTCATAAAATCTTTCTTTGCAATATTTTGCCATTTTTCGGCTTCCCCCATTTTAGGACCACCCAATTATGATAATTAGAAGTAAAAGGCATATGCAGATTCATAAACTTCATCAAACTACATTATGGTCGACATGTATCTAACATATAAGTTATTTATTATAAACATTTGATCAAAAGATTAAATAATAATAAATGTGAATTATTTTTTTTTAATATATAATCATAATTTAAAATTAAACGACTTTGATTTCGAATATTTTTTGTATCAAGTGGTCAAAAAATTTATTGAGGTACTCTTGACGTTGGGTATTTACGTATGATATGAGGTCTTTATAATTGCGCTGAATAGTATAACCATAAAAAGTATAATAAAGTAAAATTCGATATTTTTAAAATTAAACATTATCTTTGCAACAAGTTTACACAATATTTTAAATATATTCGTAATTAGATTTTTAAAATTTTTATGAAAAATAAATTAATTTTTAATGACAAAAAAATTCATAAACCATACCTCTGCACCTTCGTAATTCATTATGCCAATAGCACTTACAATGATTCGCCTTTTAAACTTAGGACATTTGTATTTGCTGGCAATGTTTTTATCAGGGCACATATCATTTTGATTATTATTATTATTAAGAGAATAATTTTTATTATTTAATTTGCCAATTTCAGTGGTGTGATTTCCGCTAATATTATTATGATTGATCAAGCTCTGAGCAACATTTTTATGGTCACTATTATTTTTTAAAGCCTCGATTTTAGCGGCGTTGTAAGTGGGTAAAGATTTTAGATCTACCAAAAAATTGGGCAAACGTTTACGTTGAGCACCAAATATCACAGGAATTTTGAAGAGACGACAAGTTTCAACAAGGGTAGAGACTGTTTCATTAAGGCTTTCTTAATTAAATTAAAAAGAGGTATAATCACACAAAGATATTTACGAGAATTGATTCACCTCATTGAAACTCTAAAAATAATCATTGAATCTTTATGAGGTCGTAAACTGATTTTTATAATTCGGTTGTAGTCTCGTCGAACAACTTAAGGGGTTAGGCCGGTATATAAAACAAATCAATCAATTATCATTCATTTTTTACTAATAACTAAATCTAAAATTTCACAAATTTATATTTGTTTTTAGATGAAAAAGGCAATTAAACCTTCTAAATTAATTTTGCTATTTATGGTTAAATCAAATTATTTAAAAGATAAAATAGTTGCAGCTTCAAAATTAATTAAGTAATGGTTGATATGGTTAAAACTTTTTTATGATTATAATCAAACTATGCCTTAACAATGATCTCACATTAGGGTAAGTTTTAAAATGTATTTAAGTTTTCATTAACTTAATATGGCACTGTACAAATAAATTTAATATTAAGAAATTATGCCAAACATAGAGATATGTATAATTAACTTTGCGTATTGCATAAAAAATTTTTTATTGATTAAAAATATTTTCTGATAAACAGAAATGTCACAAGCTAAATTATAGCAAGCAACAAAGTATTGACTCAGGTCGTTTTTTAAATTATTACTAAAAAAATAAACACTATCGTTTATAATCAATTTTATTATTATAACACAGGACAACAAATTTTTGAGAGTTATGAGCTAACTACAGAAATCAGACCTGCCATCTTAGGGATTTACAAATTCGTTTACCGTTTCTAATCAAACTTAGATAGTCAACTATAAACATTGAAAATTTTCGGAAAAATGCCAAAAACAAAAAAAGTTTTAAAAACAAAACTAAATTGAAATTTTTTTTCATATTTACAACAGCTATATTATTAAATTCAAACTTTACATAAAACATTAATAAAAACCGTTATATATCGTATCGTATTTAAGTTTGGGGAAATATTTTGTATTATCTAAATGCTGATGTAAGAGCTTAATAAATTAAAAAATTTTATTTTTCATTATTTGATATGATAGATGTAAGTTACAAGTGATTTTAATATGAAAAAAAGATTCTTAAATTTTTTCTTTTTAGGGTGTTTTTGATCTGTCAATTTGGTCAAAAATTGCTATTTTTTAAATATGGATGGATATAAGGAGCCAAGGCCTGACTAAGAAAAGTTAAATATATATGGTCAATTCCACCTCAAATCGACAAACTTTTTCCCTTGAAGTCTCAGTTTTGGCTGAAATTTGGTACAATGGTAGGGTCCTAGGGTGCTGATAAAAACCTAAATTTTTTTTGACCGAGATATGAGCAAAAATATTTTTCATTTTTTTGCAAAAAAAAAATTTGAGGCAACTTTGCGCGCATGTATCATCAAAAGTATTGTAGCTAGAGTCATATTTTTTTTTTATTTTGAAGATCGTAATAAGGGCTACCTTAGATGCAAAAAATATTTAAAAAATTTTTTTTTTAAGTTACCAAAAAATTAAAGTCAAGTTTAGACACAAATAGCTCAAAAAACGTATCTTTAAATTTTCTGAAAAATTTATATAATATGGCCCTTAATAATGTTAATAAATATATGATTTAAAAAGTCTGGGACCGGCATGACTTTTTACAAAATTTAAAAAAATCAATTTTTTTCACTAATTTTGGGACACATTTATGCCCTTTGCACTATATTAGAATATGACCATGTGCCAAATTTGACAGTATTCAAAAAGCAGGACATATGGGCAATTATGTTAGACCATAATAGTTTGATTTATTTGATTATTAATATTATAAAATTTACAATGAAAAAGTGAACCTCAAAACCGAAAAAAGTGAAAATTTTGCCAATTTTTAAAATCGACTTTCTGGTTAACCAGCCAACTTTTTTTTAATATTTAACATTTATTTTATAGATAAATTATTGCTTAATAACATATAATAGCCCCAGCTTTTTTCATTCGATTTTGACTCTTCTACAACAAAAATACCAAAATTTGCCAAAAAACAGCAAATTTTCAGGTGTCAAAAAACTAACGCAGATTGTATTCATCTATGCAAGCTTATTTTTTTTTATTATTTTTGCATAATTAACTAATAATATTTAGAACCTATAAAATCAGTTATAATTTGACTGTTTAAGTGTTACAAAAATAGCATATACGTTAGGTATTGAAAATCTTAAAAGAACGAGATAGGAAAATTACAAAATAAGGAGACCCTGAAATCATTCCATTTATTTCAATGAAATTTAAATTTTTTATATTATTAAAAACATATTCTTGTGTAAAAATTCGTTAGGAACACATTAGGGTATAAAAAACCTTAGGTCATTGCCCAAATCCATATGCCTATAGAATCAAGTGATAGTGATATTTCCTCTTTTTTAATAGGTCTAGTGCGTCTTTATTAAGAAACTTAGATGTAAATGGAACTAAAATTGTTGGTTTTTAAACATTATTAAGGTCTGTTAGATATATATTGTATGCCTTGCTCTAAATAGCCTTTCAAAAACATATTTCGCATTTGTAGAAATTAGTAAAAAAAGACTAAATGTCTATATTTTGTTTATATTAAATAAGGTCTAATATTCAGTCTTAAATTTCATCATTGAAGCTAATTCTGCCCGTTATAATCATTTAAGGTTGTTTAACCCTTAAATTGACTTCTTTTATGTAGTTATAATATCAAAAAACCATATCACTATGTTTCATAAAATAATTGACTTTTTACGTTTATTTTAAGTTTGTTGATAATCATAAAAAAAGAAAATCTGTTAAATCATAATATTCTTAGGCCAAATATATTCTATTTTACTTATTTTTGTCAGATTTAACGTTGTTGAGGCTGTTTTATTTAAAAACTATTAATTAAAAGAAAAAAATTAATTTTATACAATTTTTTTAACCTTATTATTTTTTCTAAAATCCTCTTAAATTTTTTTTTATCCAATGAATTTAACAAATTTATTGAATTTTGCCGAGGATAAATATTGAGAATTATGTACATATTCTAATATTGTTCATCAAACTAAAAATGACTAGTAAAAGTTAACATATATTAGCATAAAAATTTTAAGTTTTTATTTTTTACACCTTAAAATTTCAAAAAACCTGGCAAACTTTGGTTTTTATTTCATAAAAAGCTATGGGTACGTTAAAAAATGTTGGGGGAAATATATGTTATATAGTGATGTTTTATGAATAAAATGCAGTTTTAAATTTTCAAATTGGTTTGGTAGTGACCCAGAAAGTCGGCTTAGAAGATAGGAGTAAAATATTGAAAATTACCAATTTTTTTGTTCTAAAGTTCCCCTTTTCTTTCCAAAATTGACAATAGTTTGAATCAAATTAATAAAACTGTTATAGCCTAACATATTTGCCCCTATGTCTAACTTCTTATATATAAACAAATTTGGCATTTTTAAATATTTTAATATAGTACAGGGAGCAAATTTTTGTCTAAAAATCAAAAAAAAAATTTTTTTTTTGAATTTTTTAAAAAGTCTAGTCGGTCCCATACTTTTGAGTTCACATATTAATAATGAATACTAAGGACTGTATTTCAGCAATTTTTTAAGAAATTAAAAAATACGTTTTTTTAGTTATATCAAATTAAATGTTCTTTACAAAATTGTAAAATTTCAAAAAAATAATTTTTAAAATAATAAACACATGCAAGATAGCCCTTATTGTCCTCTTCAAAATAAAAAAAAAATTAAGTCTCTAGCTATAATACTTTTTGACTTATAACCTCGCAAAGTTGCATCAAATGTGAAAATTCACCTTGCAATTTTTTTTTCTTTTGCCCCTATCTTCGTCAAAAATCACTTCCGGTCAAAAAAAATTTCCAGATTATGAGATCCTCTTAGATACTACCTCCATGCAAAATTTCAGCCAAATCAAAAGGGGTACCCCTCCCGGACTTGCTGGATTGAGGTGGAATTGACCATATATGAGATAGGGCCATCATGAGGATAAATTCTTTTATGTTTTCCAAATATTCACGGTAGGCCATTAAAATTTGTTGACCTGTGTAACTAACCCCTATAAATTAAGTTATAAATAGTTAAAAACATAATTAACTCTAATGTTTTGAATGTCCACCCATAGATGCAAAATTTTTATATAAGGGCACATGCAAGTGAGTTTATATATTTGTGTAAATTTCAAAATTTTGAGAAATTTTATTTTCAAAAAAAACGCAAATTTTTTAAAAGTTGCCAAATTTAGTTTATGCACTTAAAATGCTTTTTTCTGAAATAAAAATTAAAAATAATAGTTTTCAAAAATTTAAGAATTTTCAAAATTTAACGAAGATAAAAACTCACTGTGCACGTGCCTTAAAGCAAATAGTTTGTATAGTAGACCAGGCGGCAATTTAAAAATAAATTTGGCGGGGGAAGAATCGCCTAGAAATCAATATTTAACGATATTTAAAACTACATCGGTAATGAAATTGTTTTGTGTATCAAATATGCACAGTCAGCAAAAAGCAGTTTCGCAAAATTCATTCATAATTTATTAAAATTATTTGAAAAAAAAAATTGTTCAATGTTTTTTTTGTATATCACAGGTCAACAAATATCAATGTCAGGAACGTGAATTTTATGAAAACATAAAAGAATGCATCCCCATGATAGCCTAAACTCATATATATTTTTCGTTTTTCTTAGTTTTTTCCATCTATGGCTCCTTAGATCATTCTATAACGAAAATGGCCTTTTTTGACCAAATTGACAGATCTAATTATACCCTAAAATTAAAAAATTTAAAAATCCTTTTGGCATATAAAAATCTCTTGTAACTTATATCATTAATCACAAATAATGAAAAATAATTTTTATTAATATATTAAGCTCTTACATCGGCATTTAGATGCAAAATCGTCCAAACTTAAATACGACACGATATATGATCGGATTTTAATTAAAATATTATTTGAAGTTTGAATTTAACAGTTTAAATGTTGTGAATATGCAAAAATAAAATTTTAATTTATTTTTGTTTTTAAATCTTTTTTGGTTTTTAGACCTTTTTTTCTAAAATTTTCAATGTTTATAACTGACTAACTAAGTTTGATTAGGAAAAACGGTAAACGGATTTGATATTCCCTAAGATGGCAGGTTTGATCTCTGTAGTTAACTCATGACTCTCAAAAAATTGTTGACCTGTGAGGAGTCATGATGAAAGGAAGCTATTATATCAATTAAAATAAAAATTATATAAGATTACACAAACAACAGAAATAAAATCCGCCATCTTATGGAATATCAAATCCGTTTACCGTTTATCCTAATCAAACTTAGTTAGTCAGTCATAAACATTGAAAATTTTAGAAAAAAAAGGTCAAAAATCAAAAAAGATTCAAAAACAAAAATAAATTAAAATTTTATTTTTGCATATTCACAATGTTAAAATTCAAACTTCAAATAATATTTTCATTTAAAACCGATAATATATCGTGTCGTATTTATGGACGCGGAATATTTTGTATTATCATGACGGTCTAAGAGCTTGATATATTTAAAAAAGTTCATTATTTGTGATTATAAATATAATTTACAAGAGATTTTTATATGCAAAAAAGATTTAAAATTTTATCTTTTTAGGGTATAGATCGGTCAACTTGGTCAAAAAAGGCCATTTTTCGTTATAGACGGATCAAAGAGCCAAAGACGGAAGAAACTAAGAAAAACAAAAAATATATATGAAATCAGACCATCATTAGGATGCATTCTTTTATCTTTTCATAAAATTCACGACATTAATATTTGTTGACCTGTTTTATATCTACGTAAAATAACTGTCCCGAATTTAAAAGAAATTTAAATGTTTAATGTAAAAACCAAATTTTAAAAATTTTGAGATTTTGAAATTTAAAAAAAAACAAAAACTCTGAATGCGTCTTATTCAAGAAAAATATAAGAGTTTTATACTTAGGCCTGAACTGTCCTCCAAATCAGTAGCCACGATGACGCATTTAATTTTTTTGAGGTATATGGCCTTTAATATGTCTCGAAAACCAAAAACCATACGCTTTTTCACGGTTTGTATTTTCTGTGTTTAACACATAATACGCTATAAAAATTTAAAGTTTTAAATGTCGATCAATTAGTTAAAAACGTTTATATAGGCAAGTGCAAAGTGAGTTTTTATTTTCCTAAAATTTAGAAAATTTTGATAAATTTTATTTTGTAATAAAACGCAATTTATTAAAAAAGTTGCCATATTTAGTTTTTGCATATAAAATGCTCTTTCTGACATAAATATTACAAAAAATTAAAAAAAAATAACATTTTTAATAATTTTATTTAAAATTAAACGAAAATAAAAACTCACTTTGCATGTGCCGTGGTAAACGCTTTTATAATAAATATATATAAATACCGTATTACACAAAAAAAAATTTACATTTTGTTGGACGGCTTCGTTAAGCTTTTTAGCGGTAAAATTTGTAAGAGTTTGTGCAAACTTTACCGTTTTTTCTTCCACTTGACTATCGCAATAGTGATCACAATATCTATAAAAATATAAATGAAATGGTGAAAAAACCAGGTTTGGTATACGTTTTAAAGATTTAATAGCAAAAAAACTTATAGCTTGCAATATAAAATATTACGGCCTGCTTGTAATTTCAGGTCGGGCCAAACATGAATATAAATTTGGGCAAAGCCAACCCGAAGGATCAGTTGAGCAGGGATGGGCCTAAAAACTAGTCGCAAGGGCCGGGATCGAGTTAAACTCTAATTTCTATTTAAAGATAATTGCTGCTATTCAGCCTTTAATTTTTTTAGCATACACCTCACAAATAAAAAAATAAAAATGTTACAAAAAAAAATAAATTTATACAATATGTCAATTTTGGTTCAACTAAAATAGGGGTTAGTGAACGTAACAAGAGAAATAAAATTTCGTAATATTTGCACCTATTTTATTGACAAGAAAGTATCTTTTAAAATCCATTCTGATTTTTGCAAAAGTCAGTGACTTTTTTTTGTCAAATATAGCGAATAAATTAAGATTTGCATTTTCAAAAGTCTATGACTTAAACCCAAATAATTTAAAATTTTATTTATAAAAAATCACAACTCTAATATACAATTAAATATTTTTAATTCTAGCTTTTTGAATTTTGCTGCAAAATAAAAATAATAAAAAAAACGAAATTCATAATCTTTTCGTAAGCCACTTTTTATAACACTTTAGAGTTACGAATCAAAATAGAAACCCGACCCCGACCCGTCCGAATAACGGGCCGGGCCGATGTTTCAAAAGTCATGCCTTATTTTTTGACTATTATTAGAAGAACTAAAAATGATAACGAGTGTATTATAAAATTTTTAAGCCGTATATTTTAATTTGAGCTGAGCTGAGCCCTAAATAAAAAACCAAATTCTGGGGCCTAAATTAAAAAATATGCTGGTGGGTCGTGACGAAATATTATGGTCAGGTTTGAAATCTAGTTAAAATACATGAATTTACTCTCTAAATTTTTTAGTGTTAGGGTGAACTTCTTCGTGAACGTAATCGGCTAAATGATAGATTTTTTCAATAAAATTGCCGTAGTTATAATCGTGAAACGCCTTTTTCTTCGTTTTATTGTTGTTTAAGTGGTTATTAACAGCGCTAATAGAATTTTCTGAATCTTCAGATGAGCTACTACTAACATTATTATTGTGAATTTTATCATTTATTTGCACATTGTCTGTAGTCTTATAATTCCAAAGACTAGGATTCATATTAAATAAAGCGGCATATCTATCCATCTCGTTTTCAATAGATAGTGAGCTGAGAAGATTATGTAATGAAGCAAGTTTGTAAAAATTATTATCTTTGCAATTTACATTCGACTTGGTTTTGTGTAATACAATGCGTTCGTCAAAGGCTCCAAGATTATTGCAAAACAAATTAAATCCTACACCTAAATGTGTAACCTTAAATTGAATATAGGTTTTAATAAGTTGAATATTTTCCAGTGACAAAAGAGGAGTTTCCGTAATGAGGGTTGCCAAGGTACGATTCATTGATTGAATATAAGCAAATTTATGTGTGGCCGTTTGAACATTTTTTGAAATGTCTGAGATAGCAATTAATGGTTCAAAAGATTTTACAGTTTCTCCAGCGGCAACTAGGTTGACATCGCAATTCGAAGATTCTGCAGTTAAAACTTACATAAAAATATTGTGGTGCTAGATACAGAGTTTTTAGAAATCGTAAAAATGAAAAAATTTAAGTTTTGGTACGCATTGTAAAAGCGCCAAGGTTTTAAATAACGCAAAGATATATATCTAATTGTTTTAATATAAGAATATTCCCAAAGTCGTTATACCAATTAATTAAACCATAAAGTAAACTAAAAACTAAATATAATTTGTTCTTATTCTTTTTAAAATCAAATAACTTTTTAGCTGATTGCTATAGCCGACACTATCAAATAATTACAAAAAAATACCAAGTTAATTAATCACTAATTAACAAGTTCAAATATTAATTATCGCCTAGAGAAGATTGAAAAATTTATATAAATCATTAATTTTCAAAACAAAATTTATATTTAAACAATCATGGTCTTACCAACTCTACTGGTATCTATGTCATTAATCCTCACAGAGGAATGTGGTAAAAACTTTAATTTGTCAAAGGTTTGACTAGAATTATTGACAATAATTTTATTTTGCATTTTTGTAGATATACAGCGTACAGCTTCTATATCGAGAGCTTTGTTGCCATGATTCTTACCAGTCGAAACTGGAAGTAAAGGTTTTGAAGTGTGCCCATAAGTCTTTTTAGCAGTCCCTTTGATGTTTCCAAAAAATTCAGTAAGAGTTACGAGATTATCATCTTTTTTCTTCTTGTCTAAAATGAATGGATAAGACTATAAAAAATTTGCTAATGCTATTAAAAAAATTAATTAAATAGTATATAAGCCGATAAATATTATATAATTAACTAATAAGATCGATTTACTACTATCAATGCGCTTATTTCTTTTTTCCGAAGCCACATATAAACATCAAGAGATTAAAGAAAACATAAAAGACTCTAAAAAATTAAAACGCTTAAATTTTTTAAAAATTTATTTAACTAAAAAATTTAGCTTATAAGTATATATAGTAATTTTATTTTATAGCAGAAACTTAACAAAAACACATAATTTTTAAACGCAAATGCATATAAATTTAGAGATATATAAAAAAATTGATACGACAAATTAATTAACAAGTGTCATTAAAAAAAATTTACTATATATTTAAATTTAAGAATCTAGATTGCATAATTTCAGATACAAAATCTTATTCTACAAGAATATTTAATTAATGGAAAAAAGATTAAAAATTAGACTTTAAGTAATTTTTCTTGTTTCAAATATGGTAACTTTTGTTAAAAATTGCTGACCTGTGTCAAAATAGTTTAACTTATAGCTTGTGTATTAAAAAAATCCCAGATAAAATACAAATAGTAAATTATTTTTTGGTGACTTTTAAATCTTTTCCGGCATGGTTTTGATTTTGGCTTAAAAACACGAAAGTGATTAGATGAATTGAACATTGACATTTTGCTTCCTTCAGGGTCTGTTTCACCAGCTTCTATATTTTGATATGTACAATGATTGGCATCACATGTGTGTTAACAACATTTTTTTCATACTCATTACACAGGTCAACAACTATCAATGGCACAACCATGAATTTTATGAAAACATAAAAGAATTTATCCCCATGATGGCCGCCTTATCCCATACATCTATTTTGTTTTTCTTATTCTTCCGGCCTTGGCTCCTTACATCCGTCCATATCGTAAAAATGGTCTTTTTTGTCCAAATTGACAGATCGAGAATACTTTAAAAAGAAAAAATTTAAGAATCTTTTTTTCATATAAAATCCCTTGTAACTTGTATTTATCAGAACAAATAAGAAAAAATTAAAATATTTTAGTTCCAATTACATCAGAATTAAATAATACAAAATATTTCACGTCCAAACTTAAATATGACCTTATTTAAACTTTGAATTAAACAAATTGGCTGTTGTGAATATGCAAAAAAAAAATCTATTTCATTTTGTATTCGAATCTTTTTTGTTTTTTTTTTGGCATTTTTTCTAAAATTTTCAATGTTTATAGCTGATTAATTAAGTGTAATTAGAAAAAAACGATAAACGAATTTGAAAATTCCTAAAATGGCAGGTTTAATCTCCTTAGTTAGCTCAAAACTCTCAAAAAATTTGTTGACCTGTGTTATACTATTTTGATAATGATTTTCTTTATAATTATTATCCTTATTAATATTTTAATATTATTATCATCATTATTAGCAAAGATCTCATAAACACATAGGTTATTTTTATTACCATTATCTACAGGCTCTTCAACCATTGCATCAGTCAATAGGTTTATCTGTCTTTGTGTGCTTGCCGTAGCTAAACTTTAAATTTATTTTAAAATATTAATTAAATAAGGTTACATTTAAATTGACTTTTTTTTGCAAAATTAATTGGCTAAAATTAATGTAAAATTTTCATAACATACATTTGTAGCTCATTAATATAACCCTTCACTCAATCATGTATATCTTTATATTTTAAGCCAAATAAAAACAACCAACTTTCAAATAAATAATAATTTTCAAGGATAATTATATACACAATAAAAGTTTTATATAAGATATAGAAAAAATATCTTTTTGTATATAAGCCTTCTAATTTTTTATTAGTCCAAAAATTCTTATAAACAATAAAAAGTCACTTCAGATTGGCTCTACAGGACATACGTTGTGCAATGACCATCTAAATAAATTTCATATTTATTAAACAAAAGTATAGAATTTATCATATTTGACAATAAAAAAATTATTATGTTTTTTAATTAATCATTTAATAATCAATTTTTGATAGAGCACTGAATTATTAAAATAATATAAACAAACCTTTTTAAGTTTGGATAATTTTTTCTTCCTGTTTAGTTGCATTTTACTTGTAGAAAGTTTACTATTTGCAAACTCACATGTATCAAAAAGTGTTGATGATAAAAGTGGGGAAATTATTTTGCCACCATATAATTTATCATTATTAAGCCTTATATCTTTTATTTTTCTTCTTGGGGCATCCTATAAAAAATGTAATAAGTTAAAAGATGAACAATTATCTAGGTTTATATAATTCTTGTAGCATTTTTTAGTAATTAGCAAGAATTTAATCTGCAGGCATTATATAAATTGTAGTTCATGTGTTAAATATTTGAATATGGATAAATAAACAGTTTACTTTTTTTATGTCAATTAAATCAGACATTTTCAAAGGTTTTTTTGATCTACTTTGAGCTCCTGACAGCACTTGTTGCATATTAATTACCCCCGGTTGGGGCAACATTATTTTAATTTAAACTAGAATTCGGGTAAAACATATGAAAACATTAATTGAGCACAGACACATATTAGCTGTGGCGGCTGTGATAAATGTTTTGAGATTTATCTACCAGAATAATTATAACAAAAACTGGGGAATAAGCTCAAATTTTTATTTTTCTAAAATTTACTAACAGAGAAAAATTCAAATATAAATAGATAGAAAAAATAAGAAAATTCTTAAATCTTATGAACCTTTTTATGGGCGCGTTCAGACTTAGTTCATTTAAATAAATATTATAATTTTTACCTTTTGACATTAATTACTTTTTTACAAAAAGTTGCCAATTTTTGTTATTTGCATTTAAATAGTTTTTCTGAGAGAAAAGTTTTTAAAAACTTTTGAAAAAAAATAAAATTTCTAGAAATTCAAAATTTTAGAATTTTTTAAAAAAATAAAGAGTCTGGCGCCCTAAAAGCAAATTTTTTCCAATTTGTCAACTTAAGTATAAGTACTTTAAAGGCTTTTTCTAAAACAAAAAATTTTGTAAAAAAAACTTCAAAATTTTTAGAATTCAAAATTCTAAGAAAATAAAAACTCACTATACACATGCCCAAAGAAAGATTTAATTGTACCAAATTTTATTTGCAAATTTTTCTAAATAATAACCTAACCTATAATTAAAATATTGCCAAAAATATTAAAATATTTTTTTAGAACTTAACCTAGGCCCAGGTATGCATACACTATTCTAAAGGGGGACAAGAAGTTTTTTTTGGAAGGAACTACAAATTAAATTTAAATGTTGATATTTTATTTGCAAAATTAATTTATAAAGCTGTAATTCAAAAAATAGCAATTTTATTGATTTTTATCATTTTATATTTAAATCTATATTATTAAAAATAAAATTTTCAAGGTTTTTTGTTTACCGTTCAAAATCCACGATAAAAAAATCATTTGTGTAAAAGGTGTCTGAGATGGCCAATTTTTTATTTTTATCCACGAGGTGTGCAAATTTTTTTATTAAAACGAAAAAAACGTTTTACGACCAAAATAATTTTGACATGTTTTTTACTCTATATTAAGTATATACCTATTAATGCACGTGAAAAATTTCAGACCTCTAGCTACTTTCGTTATCCTATATTATTAGAAATGAAATTTTCGAGGTTTTTTGTTTACCGTTCAAAATCCACGAAAAAAAAATTGTTTTTGTAAAATGTGTCTGGGAATGCCAATTAATTTTTATCCACGAGGTGTGCATATTTTTTTATTAAAATAAAAAAAACGTTTTACGACCAAAATAATTGGAAAATATTTTTGAATTTTTACTCTATATCAAGTATATCCCTATTGCTTATGAAAAATTTCAGACCTCTAGCTACTTTCGTTATCTATATTATTAGAAATGAAATTTTCGAGTATTAGTGATTACTAATCGATGAAAAAAAAATCGTTTGTGTAAAAGGTGTCTGGGATGGCAAATTTTTTGTTTTTATCAACGAGGTGTGCATATTTCTTAATTAAAACGAAAAAAACGTTTTACGCCCAAAATAATTAAAAAATATTTTTGAAATTTTTACTCCATATTAAGTATTATCCTATTAATGCACGTGAAAAATTTCAGACCTCTAGCTACTTCCATTATTAAGATACGATATTTTAAAACTTTTCAAAAATTGGGTTTTTTACTCGAGTTCTATTATTTCAAAATTTTGACTATAAAATACTTTCAAATTTTAATAGCTTATTTAAGAATGTTTACTTGAAATTCGATGCAAATTCAGCCTCTTAGAGTATATAGGAGCCGAGTTATGCATCAGGTACCCGAAAGGTACATAAAACGTACATTATAAGAAATTTCACTATAATAGCCAAGAAATATAATTAACGGTAATAAATATTCTTTTTATATAACATGTTTATCAATATTATCTTATATATTAATTATAGTTTTATATTTTAATATTTTATATTTTTAATTTCAAATACCATATGATTTTTAAATTTCGTATGTTAGATAGACACAACCAATTTTAAAAGACTAATTCCTAATACAACGACCCCAGACCAAAGTCGTTAAAAAAAAATTTCTAGGTCAATATTGCCCTGAATATCGAATTTTCTATTGAAAATTTAACGTTTGAAAGTCCAGAAATGACCAATTCATATCTATTATTTTTTAGAATGAAATATTAAAATTATTGTCACCAAAGTCTGGCCAGGTACATTTTTACCTTATTTTTATAAAGTAGTTAATCTTAAATTTAAAGCTATCTCTGCATTTAGTTTTTTTTGATTAAATATTTTTGATGCTATATAGCAAATAATTTGTGATAAACATTATAAATAGCACTTAAAATTATTGTATATTTAACTTTTTGTCAGAAAATATAAATTATTGTAATTTATATTTCCATATTTCATCTTCATTTAAGCAAAAGTACTGGAAACATTGGCGTAGGAGAGGGGGGGGGGGGGGGTTTGGGGATGAAACCCCCTCCAAGCATGCCATATCCCCACCCAAATTAAAAATTTTTAGTGCATATCCCCCCCCCCCCCCAAACTAAATACCAATTAAATATAAAATTAAATTACTGAAATTCCATTAATATTTGGCAAAAAAATTTTTTTGAACCCCCCCCCCCCCCCCCCAAGCTTTACAACTTGCTACGCCCTTGACTGGAAATAACTAAAATTTTACACATTATCCTTTTTGTATAATAAATATTAATAAAGCCATATTTAATTATTCATAGAATTTTTTTCAGTTTGATATTGATGTTTTTTAGTATAAACTTTTTATTGTAAATTTGGCCCATTTACTGCATATTATAGGAATGATTTTCATTTTAAGATATAACTAGAAATTTAAAAAAAGATTAAACAGGAGTGTTTTCAAGATATTTCATTTAAAATTTTGAATATTAGATATAATCCTATTCATTTTAAAAATATTTTTGATATTTATACCCAAATAATAACATTTTTTTCCTTTAAATTATTTTTCAATTGTATTCTTAAATTGCTTGCTATAATTTTATGTATCTCATCTTTCTTATTTCATTAAATTAACTAATTTGCAATTATCTCTGTTCCACTTTGTCAAAAAATATTATTGAAATTTTTCTTTATCAAGGATAATCCTATTAATGCACGTGAAAAATTTCAGACCTCTAGCTACTTCCATTATTAAGATACGATATTTTATAACTTTTCAAATTTGGGTTTTTTTACTCGAGTTCAATTATCTCAAAATTCTGATTAAATAATTTTTTCTAGGTCAATATTGCCCTGAAAATCCCGAATTTTTTGTTAAAAATTGTCGCTCGCTTATAGTTTTTAAGATATTAACGTTTGAAAGTCCAGAAATGACCATTATTTAATGAGAAACATCAGCTTTTTAAATGAAAGTTTGTAAAATTTAGTGTAGGCTTGCTTAAAACTTCGCTCAATTCAGCCAAAATTTATCAAAAATAGAGCGTATTCAAATTTTCAAACCTCAAATTCCTTAAAGTAAAGTTGAGCGACACTTTGATAATATAAATTTATAATCTCCATGCCAAAACTCCAAATATCCATAATATTCGTTCTTTAAAGTGCGGTTTCGAATTTTTTATTTAGTAAATTACCTTATTTTTTATTGATAAATATTAAATATACTCACCTTTATTTTCCATAAAATTTTTAGCCTCATTGAGTTTATATTGGTCGAGTCATGGGCAAAGCATTTGATTTAGGGTAATGCGTTATTATTAAGCATGCAATAATAAAGGGGTATCCCGGGCGAAGCCGGGTCACATATTCTAGTACATCATAAAAATTAAAAAAAAACTTAAAGGGGGCAATTGCCCCCTTTTGACAATTAAATACGCCCCTGCCTAGGCCTACGTTTTATTAACCCGCGGCACTTTAAAGTTCATATGGACCAAGGGGTAATCATTAAGGACTTTTACAAATAATGTTTATATAAACAAACATATATGCAGTGCTGGGAAAACAATGAGCCAAAAAACTTTGGCTCATTTTTTCCCCCAAAACATAAAAAAAAAGGGGGCTACAAATAAAGGACCAAAATAAGAATTCAAAAAAGCCCTTAATAAGAAAAGGGGCAAAAAAACCCACAAAAAGTGGCTCTATAAAACGCCCCAAAACACCCATTTTATGTTTTCCTTATAATAATTTCGAAAAATTTTGATTTTTTCTCTGTAATAATGATGGGTGGGTTATTTTTCCTTAAAGCTCCCAGGAGTTTTTTTTGAAGAAAAGGGGCTTTTTTTAAACATGCCCTTTTTCTTTAAGCAAGAAAAGGGGCTTTTTGCCATGCCCACGAGTTTGTGGGCATTTGGGAAAAAAAAACTTGTTAAAAAAAGCCCATTAAGTTTTTTTTTCCAGCCCTGCATATATGGTATTAAGAAAATTATATTATTGATATATTTATTATATGCAATAAATTTTTATATTAATGATACAATCATTTAATGAATTTATATAATAAAAATGGTTATATTCAAGTACACAACAAATATGGAATATGCTTTTATATTAATGCTACATATTTTAAATGTAAAATATTTTTATATTTAATTGGTATTTTAGTTTGGGGAGGGGGGGGGGTAAACTTTAAAACATATTTTCATATATATCGTGTCCTATTTAAGATTGGACGCAAAATATTTTGTATAATCAAAATGCCGATGTAAAAGCTTGATATATTAACAGAATTTATATCTCATTATTTGTGATTATAAATATAAGTTACGATTTTTATATGAAAAGATTTTTAAAATTTTTTTCTTTTTAGGGTATATTTAGATCTGTCAATTTGGTCAAAAAGGCCATTTTTCGTTATAGACGTATCTAAGGAGCCAAAGATAGAAGAAACTAAGCAAAACGAAAAATATATATGAGATTAGGCCATCATAGGGATGCATTATTTTATATTTTTATAAAATTCACGTTTCTGACATTGATATTTGTTAAACTGTGTTATTAGACTTAGATCAAATTATAATTACTATAGATTTAGAAAAAAGTCTCCAAAATTCAGCCCATAATATTTTTATAGATATTAAAAATTCAAGATGCGCAGGGGTCCGTATGGACCTGACTGTGCTAATCGCAGGTTAATGGTAATCACACGAGATTTTATTCCCCAAAATTTTTTCTTCACTAGCCACAGCCATATTTAACTAAATAAATTAAAACCTTGATTATCCTTATGTTTTAGTATTTAATATGTTTAGAAAAATTCAAACATGATAGAAATTACAAAAATTAGAGAGTATGACATCATTCCCTTATTTTATTTAAATTTGTAATTTATGGAATTGGTAAAAAAATATTTAAAAATTTTATGAACACAATTAGTTATAAAAACAACAAGGTTGATAAAAACGTTTACAAAACAACAAAACTAATTTTTTTGGTTTTTTTCAATATTGTTATATTTTTGATAAAGCTGTTGATGACTCGTTTTTTTTTATAAAAAAGTTGGTTTTTGACTTGTTTTGTATTTTAACTAATATCAAATTTTTGATTTATGCAAAAGGGCTATTTTAAAGCTATTAAAATCAGTGTGACATTCATATGCATAAAAACATTCCTATATAAAATTTTAATTAAAAATGCAAAAGTTTGACAATTTTGAGAGAGTGTGGCAAAAAACCTTTTGCCATTTAAAACATTGATTGCAAAGAAAGAAATTAAATAATTTATATAATATTTTATTGTGGTAGTGGATAATATTAAAAGATAGTGTTACAATTAAAAAGACATGTAATAAAATAGTTCATTATAAAAATCAAATCCATCATATTAAATTACAAACCTTGTTATGATACCTTAAAATAAATCAATTAGATGTGCATATTGTTGTTAAATCAACGTTAGGCTCATGGGCAGTATATTCCATTAAGTATTCCTCTTCTTAATTGGTTTTTATTTATTAATTATTAGAGGTCCAGCATAATTGGAAACCATTGTATATAACTTGTCTGAGAATAATAATATCAATGAGGTGTAAAAAATTTAACATTGAAGATGACCAAGAAACTTATCTTTTAATATTAACAAGCATTACAATTAGCAGGCTTAATTTAAATTCCCTGAACTTTGCCTCAGTTTATGAAAGGAGAGCATATGAGAGATCAAAAAAGTTGGGATTATTTAACATCAATATATACAAACAAAACTAAAAATTAAATGAAAAGCTTAAAAAATGAGAAATGTACTATTACAAAAATTACAAATACAGATAGTAAAAAAGATTATATAAGAAAATGTTTTGCATTTAAATGAATTAATAAAAAGAAACATCAACATTAATATATCATGAAAGTTTAGTCAAAGAATAAAATTTTAACTGTAGTGTTTTTAGTCTTTAAAATATTTACAAAGGCAAAATTTTATAACAATGACTTAACACCCATTAAGAATATATTATGGCATCATTTTAAGCTCTTTCTCCTCTTATTCTACGCGCCAACTGAATATCCTTCGGCATAATAGTTACACGTTTGGCATGAATAGCACACAGATTGGTATCCTCAAACAAGCCTACCAAATAAGCTTCACTGGCTTCCTTTTTGTAATAAAAAAAGAATTATTTTTTATAATAAATTAAACAATTAAAAAGTGTAAGATTAAAAAATGACCATTTCATACAAGAATGTCAAATTATTAAAATTCTCAATATCTCAGTGACTAATTAAAATATGTTCTTGTACCATTTAACTATTCATGTGAGTTAAACACAATATTTTTTTTAATTTTGAGCAAATACTTGTAATGCTCCAATGGCTGCACTCTGGAACCGTAGATCTGTCTTAAAATCCTGGGCAATTTCACGAACTAAACGCTGGAATGGTAATTTTCTAATCAACAGCTCTGTTGATTTCTGATAACGTCTGTAATAATTAAGTTATGCATATATGGGTGTTTATTCATCAGGGTTACAATACCGAGCACTATAGCTTAGTTGGAGAATTTTTAAGTTAACATTTTTTCAAGAATTAAGAATAATTTTGAATCCAATAATTATCAAAATAATTGACTTTTACAAATGGTCAAAATATATAATTAATATATATAACACCATATTACCTGATTTCTCGCAATGCAACAGTTCCAGGCCTGTACCTATGAGGCTTCTTAACTCCACCCGTAGAAGGGGCACTCTTTCTAGCAGCTTTAGTGGCTAACTGTTTTCTGGGAGCTTTACCTCCGGTAGACTTACGAGCGGTTTGTTTGGTTCTTGCCATTAGTGAACAGAATAAAAAAAATTCTAAGTTGAAATATCAGGTACTTTTTAGAACAATATGGTTGTTTACAACTTAGTTAATGGGGACAAAAAAAAATAAATAAAACTAAAATACGCGTTTATTTGTTTAATTTATGATTGGTTAATAAAGCTTACACCCGATACGTTGTTAATTACATTCACTAGGGATTAAATATTTTGAAGAAAATCATAACTTGCCATAATATTCTTTCCAATATAATTTAAGTTAAATGGCTATTTTTTTATTTAACTGGTGGAATCAGCGCAACTTTTGAGCAATTCTACAACCAAATTTTATTTTTTTTGCTTATTTTAGCTTTGGCTGCGGCTAATAAAAAAAGTTAAAAAAAAAATGAGCGCATTTGATTAATATTAAGGAGTGTAAAAAAAAATTTAAGTAATTAAAAATTTTTAAAATGTTTTGAAAAAGTTTTTTTTTAAATTTTTTGTTAGACATATCTTAAACCGGCAGGAAAAAAACACGAAACATTTAATGTTTCGTGTTTTTGTATTTTTAAAACACGAAATATTTTCTTCGTGTTTTATAAATTAATTTTTTGCAAAATGTTTCGTGTTTTAAATATTACTAAAACACGAAACATTTTTTTGGGTTTTAAAATTAATGTTAATTAAGTGTGCATGCAGCAAATTTGGTCATATAGTATATAGATCGACTCCAAATTTTATGGGGAATTTAACTATCATATTGTGTGTGCCAAAAATTGACAGGTGGTCTTTGTTGTTAAACTTTATTTTTGTTTTTAAATTTTTGCTTGAGTTTTTTATTGATTAAATCTACTAAATTTAAATTATATATAACATAAAACACCATGCTAAATTTATGACCATATATGGTAATTTTTTTTAAACTTAACACTGCTTTAATATTTATAGACGCCAAATATTATGGAGAGTTTAACTTGTCTGCGAAAGATTGACAGGTAGTCTTTATTGTTTAAAAACTTCATTTTTTGTTTTTAGATCTTTTTTGGGGGTTTTATTGATTAAATCTACTATATATAAATCATAAGAAACCTAAAACACCACGTTAAATTTATGACCATATATGGTAATAGTTATTAAAACTTAACACTGCTTTATTTTTTATCGGCCAAGTTAAACTTGTAATACATAGTTCGACGCCAAATTTTAAGGAGAGTTTAGCTATCTTGTCTGCAAAAGGTTGACAGGTGGTCTTTTTTGTTTATAAACTTTATTTTTTGTTTTAGATTTTTTTGGTGGTTAGTTATTGTATTATCTAATATATATAAATAAAATGTAACGTAGAACACCATAATAAATTAAGACCATATATGGTAATATATCTTATAACAACACTGCTTTAATATTTATTTACAAAACTATTTTATAACTGAGCCAACACGTGTCATTATCAATTGGGCTTATAAACACTGAAACTGGGCTCTCCTTTTATTTTGTCGCGTTTCCCATGTCATAGCAGGAGTTCTATATTTTTTCAATCCATCTTATTTTAGCCCACCTTTCACCGTCCTACTTTTTATGTACCATTTTTAAGGCTAGTTAACATTAGAAGTTTTTTCGGTCGTAAAGGTTTTGTCTATGTAACCATTTTATTTTCCTAGAAAGTTTCTCGCCCTTATCTGGCACACACCTTAACCTTACAGTTTAGAAACATTACATTTTTTTACCATTGAAATTTTATTATTTGTTACCCATATACTATGCGTGAGCCCCACTTTTCTCCAATTGCCCTTATATCGTTTGCCGTATCAAGCTCCTTATAATTAGAACACAACCGGTATCTCTGGTTTTCCTCCGCCTTAGTTTGTATATGATACATATTTTTGCACCCTTTACCCATTGCGCCTATTTTTGTCGACCGTCCACCCCTTGTCACTGCTTATTTTATGCCAGAATCTTTCCCAATTTATAACTGTTAATTGACTGTTTGCATTGGACGGTGAATTTAGCCTTGCATATAACATTAGTTTTTACCCGCGGCTCGAATGTTTTTAATATTTTGTTGTATTACCATTGTTACCGTTGCATATTAACATTAATTTTATTATCATTGCCAGAATTTTTACAGGGTTACTATCTGGTTACCCTTGCACTTGTAAAAACTTAACTAAATTAACAGTAAATGTTAATATTATTAACGTAGCATTTTTAACATTGTTTTATGTTAATTAATTATCGTATTACTTGACAATCTCCTCCAAGGTTAACCATCAATTTCTTTAATATCATTAATATTGTTACCAATCACCAGTCATTCTGCTATCTCGCCTTTTGACAGCTTTTATTAATCGTACCCTAGATTTCTCTGTTACAACTTTTGACGCCCGTTCCATTATTATTATATTTCATTCGGTTCTCTGAATGCCGTTATCGAGTATATCAATCTACCATCGTTTTATTACCATTTTGCACCCACTACTTCTTTTCTATTCTATCCTTAGGTCATGATATTTCAGATGTTAGTCCCGCCTACTCCCCCTGACCTTTTCATCTCATCAAGTGCTTTTAATCAGCTCAAAAATTTTCTCATGGCATCTGACCTACTTTAAGCCAAAGTTTTCGTCAAACATTTTAGGTCACGCCTGCAACGTTTGTAGTGGCCTTTTTCTCCAAAGACTTAGTACAATATTACGATTATTGAAACCCCTTGGTTTTATCCTTATGGCACACATGCACCGCTTCGTTGCGTAAGGAGACTGCCTACATTTGCGCGTATCAATAGTCTTTTTTTATCGCCTTACCCTTCCCACTTGCCATTTTTCCGATCGTTAATAGCCTTATCTACCCCCGCCTTTATTTTATGCATATACGACGGCTTCGTTATTTTCACGGTCAATAAAGTGTTCGGGGACATAATATTCGCCTTCATCCAACTTTTTTTTACATCCACCCAGGCCATGTCGGTGTTGAGTGACGCGATTAGGCCTCCGATTAGGATCCGTTTTTATTATTAATCTACAACATGCATACGTTTGCCACGTGAGCAATGTGCTCCCGTCCTTTAGTTCCAGCATATGCCTTAACAATACACAAATTTCATGGCGTGATTTATGATCAAATAGTATACGCTTACTTAATAAGACATTCTTTGGACCTGGTCTACGTAGCTCTTTCTCGCGTTTGATTGGCCATAAACCTGGCACTATATGCCATATCGCCCCCACCATAGGCCTCCCTTTACGTCAAGAATAAGCACGGTTTACGCACACGCCGCTAGATACACTGCAAAATAGTATGCTCTTCATTACTCGCTTTAGTCTCTCTATTGTTAAACCCAGAGCCCACGGGCGCAGCAGCAGCTGTTTATCTCGCAATGTAGCTTTATCATCTAAGCCAGTACCCCTAGCTCTGCCATCCTTTACTCATACATGTTGCCCAGGGAACATATGTGCAACCATTTTTCTCTTAGCTCCCACTATCATGCTACTTATCGCTGTGTATATTAGTCCGGGCACACACGATGCTTTGTGCGTATTTCTAAAATACGCAATAACTCACCTCTAATTGTGCTTTAGAACATTGAATTAATCCATCAACAATCCCACTCATTTTAGGCGGTGATTTTAATATCGACTTGACGTCCGTGGCTGGGGCTGTGCTACACGATCGCTTGCAAAATTATTCCTACATCGCCTTTCCAACCACGCGCGGTAATACAATTCTTGATGCCGTTTATACTCGGTACCTAACATAGAAGTACGCCCGTTTGTCTCGTATTTTTTCTATCATTCCCCGCTTGTTATCAAGCAGCCCTTCCCCCAGTTAGATATTCTAATATTGCATTAATTTACTTGTTTTTTAATTACTTGTGTCTTTTGCTCATTGTTTAATTGTTTATTACTATTAAGTTTATTGGTTATTACCTATGTTTTTAAAACAATGGCTGCAAAGTGACAAAAAATTTGAACCATATAAGTCATGAGTTTCCCTTTCAAATTAAAGGCTACTAAATATGCCTCCATTTAAGGACTTCCATTTCAAAACTATTTTTGTGCTCTGATAGATTCTCCTTCGGGATCAATATGTCACGGGTGTCCTAACTCAATTCCCCCATAAATCACCCTTGATTTTATTTCAAAAACACATACACTGATCATGTGATTGGTGATTTAAAGGCCATTTCATTTTTGCCATAGGACAGGTGTTTTATAATGCCTAAAAAATTTTTTTATTATTGTTAACGTTGCAAATGTCACTTGCATTGTTATTATTGTTTCCCCTTTCAAACTAACATTTCATTTATTTTTCCATCGCATTTTTTTCTAGGATTTTTAAGTTTTGCCACTTTGCTTTTTTTAACATTTCTCTTTACTTTGCTCTTTTACCTTAGGGTCAATCCCACATGCCCTTAGTTATTAATTTACCGCTTCTTTGCCTAAACGCGCCGTCGAGTTTTTTTGCCCTATCGCACTATGGGTTTGCTCGCACCTTTTCCCTGGAAAAATTTACCCCATTTAACAAAAAATTCGACCCCTCCTCTCTCTTCTCTATATTCCAGCTTGCCCGCTACTACTAATTTAGGAAAATTGGTATGGGGAACATTTTGTTATTTGAGTACCGGAGTACTCATTTAGGAACCTCTGCCTCTGTATCCGTGTTGTACTCCGGCTTCAGCCCCGTTTGATATCCCTTTACTGTCAATATATACCATTAGCGTTTGAGATACAGGCTTTACACTGCAACATTATGGTTTGCTACGTTATAGGCTGCCTTAGCTCTTGCAAGGCCTTCTCCCTATCCACGCCCGTGTCTAAATTAGGCCGTCTTAGGCACAATTCAAGAATATGCTCGGCCGCACCCACATCTTAGCCTTCCACCAACCTACCGAAGGCGTGAAGCGCCCCCGACTATCCTGTGCCCACCCTAGACGAGCTCACTGGTTTACATAAGCAAACAGTCAGGGCGCAAAGCGCCTCCGACCGAATTGGATCTGAACGAGCGAGTCAAGGTACGCTTATAATTTATGAGGCCGCCCTCCCTTCTCTTAATTATTTTCGGCCCGGCCCAACACGAAATTTTTAATAGCTTCTACTTTATTGTAAGATGTGTTATTTTTGCTAGAAAATTATTATTTAAATAGGGTGACATTATATTCTATAGATTGGGATTCGATGGATTATGAATTATTACTATTCAGAAATATTCATATAAGGGGCATTTGGAACCTGAGACTTGTATACGCTTAGACAAATTATTTTTTTAACTTTGTATATATATCTAATTTTTTGACCATTGTTAATTGAAAATTTGTTTTTTTACAATGTGCAGGCAGAAAAAAGTTAAAAGAAAAAGTCATAAAATTAAAGGCAAAGTTTTAAAACATTAACCTTTATTTTTTTTTATGGACCGACTTCCATCCCTACTTGTCCGACTTAGTCATATCGATAGTGATTATATCAAAATTTTAAAAATCAGATTAAAATAACTTATTATTGCCCTGATAACTATATATATCTCTTATTGCACGCGTGTCGGGACAATAACCGGTTTTATATTTTATTGAATGTACATTTGACAGTATATGACATCAAATCAATGTGGACCAAAACTGAATTCAGCCCGACTATTAACCATTGTTCTACATAAAGAAACTACTGATACTAACAAATATTTGTATTCTTGATAAGTTGCCGTCTACCCAAATTGATAATGAGTTTATAAGACCTTTAGAACAGAAGAAAACTTGAATGAAAATGATACCTTAGGTTATCTTTTAATATTCACAACCGTCAAATTTTATATACTTCTCTTATCTAGTTCGACGTGACGTGACAGACGATATATTTGTGATTGGTAAATTTAACCATTATTAATTGCTTTTTTATAATGCAAATGTTTCGATTCCAAACTACTATATTTTATATTTATTTAGCATGGATCAAATCAAATTATATATTTAAGTTGTTGCTGTACCAGACTGAATCGACGTTTCACCAATACCAGTTTCAAGTAACTGCTACTTCTACTACATTTAATCAGTGTGTTGGTTTGCATGGTTAAGCTAAAGCAATTAGACCAAAATTTGCATTTCACATAATTTGCTTTACTTTGTACATTGGGTTGATAATTTAAATATCAAATTAGCGCAAATAAAAATATACTTTGGCCCCATTTTATATAATTTGCTTTACCCATTATTTTTATATCTCAGATCCTAACCTATTAACCCATAAAACAGAAGATATAAGTATCTAATCCGAAGATGTAAATTTTATGTTATAATTGATTTTAAATGTTTTTCCTTATTAGGGCATCTATAGTTTTGACCGCATTTTATAGAATAAAATTTTTTACATTTTAGATACCAACTTAATAACGCATGTAAAAAACCTAAATTTTTTAATGTTTGCCGCTAAATTATTTTTTATTTTAAAAAATATTTTTTTTACTTTTTGAAAGAAGTATTAGCCGTAGCCTAAGCCAACAAAAGAAAACGGCCTTTGAATGAAAAGACAACCTTTTTGAACAATTTTAAATAGAATAACTGCATCATGATATTTTATTCCATTATACTCTGTAATTGTTCACTTTTTGTTTAGTAATTTATATTATTAAGCAACTATATATTGATCAAAATTCTAATTTAAAATGTTTTAGTTGGTGTTTAACACTGTGTTTGTGTATTATGGAAAAACAAATATGGAAAAATATTTTTTAATTAATATTATTATATGACTTAATATTATTTTATGTAATTTATGAATGTAAATTATCAGCAATTATTTGTATTACTTTCATATACATACATACATACAAATTTTACGTTCAAATGTAACTCAAATATCTATAAATAGGATTCGTTACCTTTTTATATTATATTTTCTGGTTATTGATAAATCAATTTAAAGTTAAGTTTTTACGCGAAATATTCTTTATTATTTGAATGCTGATGCAAAAGCTTGATAAACCAAAAAATTTATTTCTCATTTTTTGAGATGAAATATTAAGGTTACAAGAAAATTGTTATATGTTTCCTTTAGAATATTCTCGAGGTCATAAAAATTGGTCAATTTGGTCAAAAAGGCCATTTTACGAATCTTAAGAGCCGAAGGCAAAAAAAAATCAAAAAAAAAAATGTAAAAATTTTGTTAAATTAGGCACTAGCATTATGACTATAAAATTCCCCATAAAATTTGAAGTCAAACGATGTATCACACTTTTAGTTTGGTCAATAAATGTTAAAGCAGTGCCAAGTTTTTAGAAATACTACCATATATGGTCATAAAGTGTAAATAGTTTTTCACGATACAAATCATATTTGATTTATATATAATAAACCTACTAAATCAATATTTAATTAAAAGAAATTGATTTAAATACAAATTAAAATATTTTACACAAAAAAAACACCTCTCCATAAAATTTGCCTTCGAACGATGTATTAAAAGTTTGTTTGGTCAATAGAGGTAAAAGCAGTGTCCAGGTTTAAGAATTAATACCATATATGGTCATAAAATATAAGTAGTCTTTAACGTTACACTTATGTTGTTTTATAAATGATAGGACTATATAAATAACAAAAATAATTTTCAAAAACAAAAAATAAAGATTTTAAGCAACTAAAACCCCCTGTTATATTTTTTTTACCTTGAAAATATGACCATTAAATTTTCCGTAAAATTTGGCGTCGAACGATATATTACATGACCTTGTTTCTTTAAAAATTTTAAAATTGAAAGAAAAATAAAAATTTGACTAAAAAAAATGTTTCGTGTTTTTGTAATCTTTAAAACACGAAACATTTTGGCATAAATATTTTTAATCTTTAAAACACAAAAAAAATATTTCGTGTTTTAAAAAAACAAAAACACGAAACATTAAAAAATGTTTCGTGTTTTCTCCAGGACAAAAACACGAAACATTTATAAATGTTTCGTGTTTTTGTCCTACCATCTTAAAACGACCAAAAACATTTATTCAGATTTTTTGATATTAGCTGTAAATTTTTTATTTTAAATTTTTTTTATATAATATTGAAATTAATGTTAGCCGCAGCCATTCAGGCAAAAATTAGTATGTGATTGGATCTAATATAGCCTTCCACACCCAAACTAACTAAAATTTATTTTTAACCCTAAAGGCCATTTTTAAAATTTTCCTAACTTTAACCCTTGATTAGCACTATGGGGTTCATACCCAGCACATCTTGAATTTTAAATATCTTTAAAAATATTATATATTATAGGCTAAACTTTTTGACTTTTTTCTTTATTATGGCACGTGCAAAGTGAGTTTTTATTTTCGTGAAATTTTTAAAATTTTGAAAAAATTTTATTTTGTAATAAAACGCAAATTTTTAAAAAGATGCCAAATTTAGTTTATGCACATAAAATGCTTTTTCCGAAATAAAAAATTTTTAAAAAAATTTTGAAAAAAATAAAATTTTTAGAAATTTCGAAATACGAAAATAAAATAAGTTGCACGTGCCCTTAAATAATAAACAAAACTAGTACTTAAAATTTGGACTAAGTCTAATAACAAAATTTGTTTATAATTTAGAAATTAAATTGGGGTCCCCTCTTAACAATGTTAAAAACCATTTTATTGCCTTTATTAAAATTTAAACTTGAATAATTGCAAACTTATATTCTTATTATTTTTTTAAATATTTTTAATTAATAAGTATACAAAATGTTTGATTTGTATAATAATTATATGAATTAATTTTTTTTCTCTTAAATTATCTAGTTTTAATGGTAAATAATAACTAAAAATAATTTTTTATTAAAATATTTTTTTAAAACTGTCTAATACACCTAAAAACATAAATCAATTTAACGTTGGTACATTTTATTTACTGACATGATTTATATAATGTAGGAAAAATAATTTCAATTTTAAAAAATTTTTTCTACTTTCAAATAAAATTTGCACTATTCATTAATGAATACTTATATTGGTCTATGATTAAAGAGCACGTATTTATTTTCAATAGTAAAATAATAAAAATCATAGCTTTAATACTCTTGAAGTTAGAGGTTTAAAATTGGGATTTGTATGGACCCAGCCACAGCATTCGCGTTAAAAATATCTCAATCTTTCATTCGCGGATCAACTTAACTTAAATAACAAATCTAATATAGCAGGCGAATGCTAAGGCTGCGGCTAATACTTCTTTTTTGTAAAACAAATATTTTTAAAATAAAAAAAAAATTAGCGGCTAATATCAAAAATTGAGAATTTAGGTTTTTTGATCGTTTTAGGATATGCCTAATTAAAAATTTTTAAAATAATCTAAATGTTTTTAATTTTTTGCATTTTTTTTATCACTAGCCCCTTTTCCACTAGCCGCAACCTAGGGTAAAAAATTTGTAACGCGAATGCTACAGTGAGGTTTATTAAGACCTTAATCACCTCTTATCATTAATGTAAATTGTAGGTTTTATTTTAAACAAAGTAAAAAAATCTGATATATGAGAATTCATTTTTTCATATTACATTAAATAAATATTGTCAACTAAAGGCATTGTATTAATAAAATAGTTTTTTAGGTCTAGTTTATTTTTAGTAAGTTTCATGAAAAAAATATTTTGAAACAAAAATTATTTTGATCGTATATTTGAAATATGTATTGTTAAGGATATATTAGATGTATTTTTAAGATTTATTTCGTGCGTCTATTTTGCTTTTTAGAGCAGAGACACTCAAATTATAAAATCAAGATATTATAAAGAGATAAAAAAGTTATTTATACCATAATTATACCATATAAAAATGTTTATCCCGCGATTGGTAGGGTCAGAAATTTGTAACGCAAATGCTACTGTGGGGTTCATAGGAAACCCGATTTTAAACCTCTGTAATTTCAAATGTTTTAAACCTGTTATCTTAATATTTTACTATTTATAAGTCAAATACGTGCTCTTGATTAAAAACTATTAAAAGTTATTGATAATGTAAATTGTAAATTTTATTTGACACAAAGTAGAAAAAATCTAAAAAAATGAAATTTTTCGTTTATCTATATTACATTATATAAATCGTGGCAGTAAATAAAATATATCAATATTATTGATTGAATCATGTTTTTAGGTCTAGTAGAACATATTTAGAAAGTTTCATGAAAAAAAAAATATTTATGAAATAAAAAATTATTTTAAACGTGATTATGTAAAATTATTTATATAAGGTTCTGGACAACAAAAAAACAACATATTTCTAAATGGTTTTGTAGAGATATTTCCTGCGATAACGCGTGTTTAGTTTTTTTTCAAATGCTTATAATTTTTAAACCGGGTTATTTAGGATCAAAAAACGGATTTTATGACGAAAACTACTAATTTTATAAAAATAAAAAAATAAAAAAAAAATAAATACTTTAAAACACTCCGTAATCTAAATACATAAACCTTTGTTACTACCCATAAGTTTTATGATAGAGCCCCAAAATACCCCAAAAATCTCAACTTTGACACCGAATAACTAAAAATCTAAGGCATAGGTAGAAGTTCTAATTTTATATTCGTAATTAGGGCACGTGCAAAGTGAGTTTTTATTTTCGTAAAATTTTGAAAATTCTGAAAATTTCAAATTTTATTTTTTTCAAATTTTTTAGAAAATTTTTTATTTCAGAAAAAGCATTTTATGTGCATATACAAAATTTGGCAACTTTTTAAAAATTTGCGTTTTAATACAAAATTTTTTTTTTCAAAATTTTGAAAATTTCACGAAAATAAAAACTCAATTTGCACGTGCCCTTAGCACCAAAAACTTGACCAATGACGATAGTAGCCTTAAATGATGCATAAGGTCGTCCAAATAGTTGTCCGGTTTTAATTAAGTTTAAATTTACATAAAGGCAATAACATGGTTTTCAACATTGAAATTGAGAGGGTGGGGTCTATTCAAATAGAATTTCTAATTTTTTAAAAATTTTGTCAATAGACTTAGACCAAAGTAATTAATAATTTTGTTTATTATATATTTAAGAAAAAAGTCACTAAGGTTAACACCATAATATATAATATTTCTAAAGACATTGAATATTCAAGATGTGCTGGGGTCCGTATAAACCCACAATGCTAATCGCGGGATAAATATCTTTCAAACGAACAAACAAATCAAAAAAAGATCATTAAACTAACCCGCAATAGTTAGGGTAAGAATAACGCGACTTTTACAACAAGGGTCCATAAAGACTCCAGTTTGAAACCTCTATAAATTTAAGAGTTTTAAGGTATAAATTTTATTTTTATATTGTTTAAAAAAGAATACGTGCTCTTGATAATAATTATAGGTTAACGTATATTGTAAATTTTATTTATATAAAGTAGAAAAAATTTTGAAAAATGGGAATTTTTTATTTTTTTTATTACATTAAATAAATTTTGTCAAAAATCTAATATCAATAATTTTGATTAAGTTGTGTTTTAGGTCTAGTAGAACAGTTTAAAAAAGATTCATGGAACAAAAATATTTAGAAATATAAAATTATATTTGGCTATTACTCACTTAACAACTAGATAATTAATAAGAAAAAAATTTATTCATATTATTATTATACAATACAAACATTTTATATACTTAACATGTGAAACTAATATGAAAGAATATTTAGAAAATAAGGTTGCAAGGTAATAATATAATAAAATATTTTATGAAAAAATTTTCTTTGTTAAAAATTATATTATCCTAATTTATTGTGTTTTTTATGCAGTTACCTCTAATCCTGCATGAGCTTTAAAATTAGAATTCCGGACATTTTTACGATTATTTACCTTATTTTTTTCTATTCTTAATTAAATCATATAATAAATACATTCATTTTTCTTGACTAAGGATTTGATTATTTTAAAACTGTTTATTTAAAGGTTAGTATGGAAATTAAAAGAGCAATTTCAACCGCCTTTTTAAATAAATCATATTTTTAGGGCAAAATTGCTTATTTACATCACTAATAAAACACTTTTTCTACATCTGAGCAATCTAAATTATAGTAATCGATTTTTTTGAAACTTTTAGTTAATTGCTAAATAACTAAACTCAAATAAAATTAATTTTTATATTTCGTATTTAACAATAGGATTTCAGATCAATATATCGAGGGCGCCGATATAAAAAACGAAAATTCCTTCATATAACCATTCTTTAAAAATGAAGATAGATATGGCCTTTAGCCGAAATGCTCACAACAATGTGATATTAGATTTAATTAATTTATTAATTTATTCAGTATTAATAACATATGATTCATCTTTATTTATTTAACCTAAAATGATTTCTTAGCATACGTAAAAAATACGCTTTTTTGGTAAAAGTTAAATAATAGGGAGATAAATAAAATTCAAATATTTATATATCAGTCTTCGCACTAAATTTATTAACTATCTACGATATATATCATAACAAATTAACAATCGATATTATAAAAAATAACGGTATTTGCAAAAGAAATAAAATTAATTGCCGTATCATATTATTTAAATAAAGGTAAAGTTATGATTATCTATATTACACCTTCTAAAATTTATTTAGGTAAAAATTTTATACGTCATGCTTTTAATTTTTTTTTAAAAAACAGGTTTTATCATAAATTCAGATTTATTAACGTTTTTTAAATAAACCATTTTTTTGATCAAAAACATCATGCTGAGGCCCTTATATCAATAAATTAGTTGAAAAGGCAAAAGTTATATATGCTATATTCACAATCGATTTTATTTAATTGATTAGAAATATAAAAATAACTATATAGCCGTATGATTTTTAAGGAATTCATAAGAATTATATACATTTACAAACCACACTCTACAATTGGTTTGGCAAAAAGAACTGGACTTCATGCTTAATCCCATAAGATAGTGAACATCTAAAAATGATAAAATTTTAACATTTTCTTAAATTTGATATAATAAATATTGTGCCACGGTAAAGGAAAATCTGGTAAGTCTCCTCCCATGAATTCGGTCATTTTTGTCAAAGGACATGCAATAATTTGGCCTGTATAATGACATGGCCCCCACCCCACTTATATTGTACGATCAATACTAAATATTTTTATAGTTTTTTAAATTATATGAGTAACCAAAAACGCAATTTTCTGCTTTATATCAAAATCAAAAGTGTCATTTTTAGCATTTTATAACGCAGGTCGACAATTATTAATGTCAGAAACAAAAGTTTTGGACACTGAAATGAAATAAGCAGCATGATGGCCTATATTTTCCGTTTTCTGAAGTTTAATTTTACCTTCAGCTATTTTGCTACATCAATATCAAAAAAATGGTCATTTTCATATGTAAATCATTAACATATATTTTTTATCTCAAATAACAAGAAATAAAATTTTTAAGTATTTCAGGCTTTAACATTAACATTTAGATATGGCATCCCAACTTATGTAGACAGGATACATTATCAATTTTTAGTAAAAAGATCATTAGAAGTTTGAATTTAACAGTTTGGCCGTCTTAAATATACAAATAATTTTTATGTTTTAAATATTTTTTTCTAACATTTTTTTTACGTTTTGCCAATGTTTATAGCTGACTAAAGTTTGATTACAAAAAATGGGAAACGGATTTGGAAATTAGCTCATATTTCGCAAAAATTTGTTTACCTGTGTATTATTTCTCTGTGTACAGAAGTTAAATTTGTCTAGAAAAACGGAAAAAAATCAATAATAAGGCTTGGTAGTCATATAAATCTTGTAATTTGATCTGAAAACCCTAAAATGGCTATATATTTATATAACTAATATAATGTAATTACCATCTTTCTTGACATATATGGGACCACCAATCATTCCCAATCCATATGTTGTGTTTGAAGACTCATACATGCAAAATATACGACCTTTTTTATGTTCTTTAATAACGTAACCGCAATCTATGCTTTTAGCTATATTCACTTTTACGGTTTTTTGGGTGGCGCTATCAAAACTCTTTGATATACCTGTTTTAAGAAAGAGCAAATAAGGGCGCGTTCAAAGTTTAGTTATTTTTACAAAAATTATAAAAATTTAGAAATTTTTTTAATTACGAAAATTGTTAACATTGTTTCTACAATTTTTTCTTACAACATTAATTGCTCTGAGCATTAAAATTTGATTAAATATTTATTTAATTTCAAAAAAAACCAAGATTTGCCAAAAAAGAAGGTCCAAGTCTACTCCCTACTCGATTAAGGTTTTGCCTTTAGATAGTTTTTATTTCAAAGATTAAAAAAAACGGGGTCGGTGGAATTTATAATAACGGGAACCAGCTAAATTTTGAACAACATGAAATATCAGCTTTTATAAACTAGTGTTTTTCACGAACCTTGAAATTAAGGTACAATCCCATCCAACTTTTGGCTAATGTCCGGATTCAATTCAAACATAATTTTATGTCCGTCCGATCCTAAATTTATATTGGTCCAATCCGATCCGGCTTGTAACAACTTTTATTTTAAAATAAAAAAATACAAGAGCGTCTCCTAACTAATATTTATTTATTTTAACTTTTGAGCTTATTTTCAGGTCTCTAAAACTAAAAACAAAATAGTAAATTCTAGAAATTTAATTTAAACCCGCCATATGTGAAAAAATGTATTTAATATAAACATCCATTACAGCAAACAATGTATAATAAAAATCATTCAAAAATATGCTATCTAAATTTTCTCTAGATAGTCAATCCTAGTAGAAGAAGTTCTAACAATGGTGGCAATACTTCTAAGGCAGAGAGTATCTATTGACTTATTAGAGAACTTGACAATCTATTTTGCCTCCCGTTAACTCAACAAGCCGCTATTTCTAATTTTTTTCGCTGGAGATTTTATGTGTATTTCATCGAAATTTCATTTATCTTTCTAGACTGCAGCTTGATTTAGTGAAAATAAATCTTGTATTTTAGCATTGTTTTATTTATGAATTTTTATTTTACTAAAAATCCACTTTTTTATTTACACGAACCCTGCAAATGAGTATAGTAGCGTTATTATTTAAATTTTGGTTTGGATGTAAAAGTCTCAGTGGTTTCAATAATTTCATTATCTGTTAAAAAACACTAATATAACATTGTAAATTAGCCTTTAATTGCACTTTAATTGATATTAATTGTATGTAATCTAAATATTTTTTAAATAATTTAAAAGAACATTGTACATTTGCAACCTGAAATTTAATACATATTTTATATATTTGTCAACCTAATTAGAAACTTGTATTAAAAATCCGTTAAAATCTAAACAAAAATAAATTTTTGTTAGGCGTTTTATATATAGATGAGTAATTACTAAAATGAAGTTGAGTAGGTTTGTAATAGTAACTATATTGCACCCCATCAATGCCATGATAATGATATTCATCTTCGTCGTGAATGGTAACTGGAAAATTGTGCGGACCAGCCAAGCAAATTGTTTGAACCAGAGTTCCCAATTGAACTGCTCCAGTTTGAACAGTACCATTTTCTAATTCAAAACCCAATTCTATGATCGCAAGGCTTGAAGGTGTCATCTTAAAGGATGCTATGATAGGTATAAACTTTATTTACAGTCACCGAAATATTTTATTGTTTAACCCGCGAGTGGTACTGTGGGGTCCATACGGACCCCAGCAGCACTTTTTATATTTGGAACATTCAAATATAATATATATTGGTTATGTAACTTTTTTCTTAAATATACAATAAACAAAACTAGTAATTAAAATTTGGCCTAAGTCTAATAACAAAATTTGTTTAGAAATATAAATTGAATTGGGGTTCGTATGGACCCCACATGGTACATTTCAATGTTAGAAACCATTATATTGCCTCAATGTAAATTAAAACTTATATATTTGCAACCTTGTTTTTTAGTTAATTTTTCTAAATATTATTAAATAATAAGTATATAAAATTTATTGTATAAGAAACAATTATTTTTTCTTTGTAAAATGTCTAGTTTTTAAGGTAAATAATAGCCGTAAACAATTTTTTATTTCATAATATTTTTTTTTCATGAATCATAAAATGTTCTATCTGACTCAACACAATTTAATCAATTATAATAATTATATATGGTCAGTTCCATCTCAACAAGTCCCGGGGGTACCACTTTAGATTTGGCTAAAGTTTTGCATGGAGATAGTATCATAGGGTATCTTATTATCTGGAATTTTTTTTGACAGGAAGTGATTTACGGAGGTAAGTAGAAGACATTAAGGGCTTTGCGTGTGATTTTTTATTTCAAAATATATATTTTAAAATTTTACAATTTTGAGAATATTCAGTTTAATATAAATAAAAAAAAACACATTTTTAAATTTCTTGAAAAATTGCTAAAATATACTCCTTAATATTCTTTATATAAATTTGAACTCAAAAGTCTGGGACTAACATGACTTTTTAAAAAATTCAAAAAAATATTTAATTTTTTTTGGATTTTTAGACAAAAATTTGCTCCATGCACTATACTAAAATATTTAAAAGCAAATTTGATAGTCTATAAAAAGTAAGACATAGGGTCAATTATGTTAGGCTATAACAATTTTATTAATTTGAATACTATTGTTAATTTTGGAAAGAAAAAAGGAACTTTAGACAAAAAAATTGGTAATTTTTAGTAATAATCTCCTACCTTCAAAGCCGACTCCAAACCAATTTTAAAATTGCATTTTATTAAAACATCTAACAAACTTCCTAACATTTTTTAACGTACCCATGGCTATTTATGAAATAAAAACAAAAGTTTGCCAAGTTTTTTAAACTTTAAGGTGTAAAAAATAAAAACTTAAAATGAAAATGCTTACATTTGATAACTTTTCCTTAGCCCTTTTTAGTTTGAAGAACAATATTAGAAATTAAACATAATTTTAAATATTTATACTTGATAAAATTCAAAAAATTCGTTGTATAATTTTTTTTTGGGAGGATTATACAAAAAATATTACGGGTAAAAATTTGTACAAATTAATTTTTTTTTACTTATATTCATTAGTTTTTTCATAATAAACAGCCAAAAAAACGTTATATCCGATTAAAAAAATAAATTAGAATATTTTTGGCCTATTTAAAATATTGAGGTTTTACAGATGTTGTTTTTTTATGCATATCAACAAAACATAAACGTAAAAAGTCAATTATTTTATAATGCACAGTGATATGGTTTTTTATAAATATATAAAACAAGTCTGTTTTAGAGTTTAACAACTTCAAAAGATTATAACGGGCAAAATTAGAAATAATAAATTTAGAAATTTTATATTAGATCTAATTATTTATTAACAATATATAGACACGTATTTTTTATAATTTCCACAAATGCTAAATATGTTTTTGAAACGATATTTAAAACAAGACATACAATATATATCTTACCGACCTTGTTGATTTTAAAAACCAACAATTTAAGTTCCGTTTAAATCTCACTGTTTGATAATAAAGCCGCGTAATAAAAGAAAGGAAATATCACTATTATTTCATTCTATAGGCATATTAATTTAGGCAAAACCAAAGTTTTTTTAAACTAATACGAATTTTAAACAGGAATTAATTTTTCTATATAGCTCTTGATTTTCTATAAATAACGTCTGTACTATTTTTTTAACACCTAAACAAGCAAATTATGATTAATATAGGTTCTGAATATTATTAGTTAAATAAGATAAAAAAAATAAGCTTGCATAAAAGAATACAATCGGCGTTAGTTTTTTTACACTTGAAAATTTGCTTTTTTTGGCAAATTTTGGTTTTTTATTGTAGAAGTGTCAAAATCCAAAGAAAAAAGCTGGGACTACTATATGTTGTTAAGTGATATTTTATTTAAAAAAGCACGTTAAAAACTATAACAAGGTTGGTTGACCAGAAAGTCAATTTTAAAAAAATTGGAATTTTTTCCGGTTTAGAGGTTCACTTTTTGATGGTAAGTTTAATAATATTATTAATCAAATAAATTACACTATTATGGTAACATAATTGCCACTATGTCCTGCTTTTTGAATACTATTAAATTTGGCACATTGGCATATATACAGTGCAAAGGGCATAAATATGTCTTAAAATTAGGGCAAAAAATTAAATTTATTTTACAAAGTCATGCTGGTCCCTTTTAAAATCATACATTTATTAACATTATTAAGGGCCATAGTTTATAAATTTTACGGAATTAAAGATACATTTTTAGCTATTTGTATCTAAACTTGACTTTAATTTTTTAGTAAGTTAAATAATTTTTTTAATTTATTTGCGTCTAAGGTAGCTCTTATTACAATCTTAATAAAAAACTTATGACTCTAGACAGTACTTTTGATGATACATGCCCGCAAAGTTGCCTTATTTTTGTTTTTTGCAAAAAAATGAAAAATATTTTTGCCTATATCTCGGTCAAAAGTTGATTCCGTTCAAAAATAATTTAAATTTTTATCAGCACCCAAGAACCCTACCAGTGTACCAATTTAGGCAAAACTGAGACTTAAAGGGAAAAAGTTTGTCGATTTGAGGAGGAACTGACCATTTATTTTATTGATATGATTTATTTAATGTTATATGGAAAAGTAAAAAATTTTAATCTACTTTGTTTCAAATAAAACATGGACTATTCATTATTAATAACTTATATTAGTTTATAATTAAAGAGCACGTTTTTTTTTAAATAATAAAAAACAAAGATTACAGCTCTAAAACTCTTGAAGTTGTAGAGGTTTAAAAATGGGGTCCGTAACCTCACTGTACCATTCGCTTTACAAAAATATCACTCTACCATTCGCGGGTTAGGTATGTTTAATAAATGACTTTTTCAAGCTTCATAAAATTTGAACTCAAAATGACAACAAATTTTACAAGACATAGCTAAACTTGAATCAAATAGTTTTTAATGTCCTAATATAATTTCAATTTTAGCTAGCTAAGAGAATAAAATAAAAATTGTTACATCTTCTTTTGTTAATAATCTATAAAATATTTTATATTTTAAGATGCAGATTGAATAAATTAGGCTCAATAAATTTTCTCAAAAATTAAATAAATCTTAATTTATCAAAATAACATATTGGAAATTTTTAGAAATGAGTCTGGTTAGTAACGTTGGGAAAAATAACCTAAAATTAATTTAGAAGATAATTAAAATATTCATGAATTTAGAAAATTTTTTGTGAGTGGCCAGAATATATAATCCTGGTTAAAAACGGCCAAAGGATTTAAAAGGTACAATTTTTGTAGAGGTCATTATTGCTCTCGGAAGTCCAAATTTGTCGATATGTAAAATTTATAAAATTTATTAGAATGTGTAACAAGTATGTATTTAAACTAAACATTTGCAAAAGACTGATTCAATTAAATGACTTACTATTCTCGTAGTGCAATGCCTTAACGCGTAAAATTCTCTCATGGATATCGTTGTGGTGATTTACGGAATAATCAGCAACGTGAACTCGATAGTTATCCAAAATCCTACTCATGTTAATTTGAGAATTACTTTTCCATATATGATACCTATTTTCCATGTTGGGTATCAAACATAGCTTGACGGTTAGAACTTTTGTATGACCGATCAATACTCCTGCGCATATAAATTTTGTACCGTCGTAAATTGCAACAATCCTAAAAAAAGTTAGGATCAATTTTAAAAAAGGTGACTAAAATTTGCCTTATTAGGTAGGCTCTTTGTTAATAGACTATATAAAAGGCGATAAACAGGGCCAATATCATAATTTCCGAGTCTCTAGGAAATTACCCAAAACATTTGGCATTTTTTTTAGTAAGGGGGTGGAAAAATTTGCTCGTTTGATCCCAAAGCTAGCCTATAAATAAACTGGGATTGGGATCAATAAATACAACAGTAAAAGAAAGCAAAAATATTTTTTAGCCCTTAGAAAGTTGCCAAAGCCTTCATTGGGGTGACCGGCTTCAACAGATATTGCTTAGGTTCCTGCTGACCAAAACATTTTTGTGTCCATCCTAATCTAAACAATTTCGTTGGTCCGATGGTATTAGATCTTACAAGGTGTCCGAGTGTTTTTTTATAAAATATTTTAAAAGCGCCTAATATTTAATTTTTAAACTTAACCTCGCAGGGTTAAAAATTCTAGGACTAATATTACACAGGTCAACAAATTTTTGAGAGTTATCAGCTAACTACTGAGATCAAACCTGCCATTTTAGAGTTTTCAAGTCAACCGTTTTGCCTAAACTTAGTTAGTCAGCTATAAACATTAAATTTAGAAATAAAGTCAAAAAAACAAAAAATAAAATTAATTGAATTTTTTTTGTATGTTTACAAAAATTAAACTGTTAAATTTAACCTTACAATAGTATTATTATAAAAACGCGATAGTTTATCGTGTCTTATTTAAGTTTGGACGCGAAATATTCTGTATTATCTAAAAGATAATGGATGAGCTTAATATACTAAAAAATTTATTTCTCATTATTTTAGATGATAAATATAAGTTACAAGGGTTTTTCATATGATAAACAAGGTCGCAAAATCTGTTAAAGGTCATTTTTTTGATATGGACGGATCTAAGGAGCCGAAGGTGGAAGGAACTAAGAAGGAAAAATATACATGAGATAAGTCCATCATGTGTGTATTTTTTATGTTTTTATTAAAATCTTTATCTGTCATTGATATTTGTTGACCTGTGTTGTATGACAGAACGACCATCAGCTACAAACCAATCTCCCGCTCTCTTATAAATTATGCAACCCCGATATGGTCACCTTCTCTCAGTCCAACTTCGATAAGCTCCAAATTGCCCAAAATTGCGCTCTCCGTACTATTACAGGCTGCCTCAAAACTACCCCAATTGACCATCATCAGGAAACACAAATAATTCCCATCAGGCCACACTCACAATTATTATGCGATCAATATATGGCCTCCTGCCTTTCATCAGATTATCCCTGCCACGATCTCCTTAACCTCGCTGGCCCAGCACGTTCAATGAAAAACACCCTCCCCTCATACAGCCTTCCTCGTGTCAAACACCTATTTGACCCCAACTTTACAACTAAGCAATTACACCAGCTAATCCACACCAACGCTGTTAAAGAAACCATCCAATCATACAAACCTTGCCCCATTCTTCTGAATGGCTGGCCCCCTCCCGTTTCACCCTCCGAAACCACTCTCTCTAGACGAGATGCTACCTACTTGCCGATTTTCGTAACCGCGTCTATGCATCTGACGACATGTATTACGACTGCAAAAAAACCGCAGACAGCCTACACCACTGGCTCTCATGCCCATCACGTGGCACCCCGATTAATCCATTAGACCTATGGACAAATCCTATTCTAGCCGCCTCTAAGCTCGCTCACACCTCCGAGCCACCTTCATCCATATTGAAAACTCGCAGTGGTTAAAAACAACAACAACAACATGACAGAACGCCAAAAAATATTAAAATCTGTAATTATTCAGAAAGGAATAAACTTTTAGTTAAATATCAATTACATACGATATTATTTAGGGTAATCATCCAAAAATGATGCTTTAATATTCTCCGCATAATATTTACCTAAGTTTTTTTGATAGTCATAGTAAAATTTTTCAATTATGGTCAGCATTTTAGAGGTTTTTGTTGGCTATACAACTTTGAGTATCGAGGTTATCATAAACTAATTAATTAAATTAAAAATGAAGAAGTTTAAAAACAGTGTTATCTAAATTATATTAAAGCATAAAAACATAACTAAAATATTTCCTTTACCCAAATTTAGAAAATTCATGTTTACGGTTAAAAATATAATTAAATTTTTAATTGTAACTTATTTAAACTTTTTACGGTTTAATTGTACGCTCGATAAAGATTTTTGGTTATAACTAAGTTAATTATTTTTATTAACTTGCCCGTCCCTCATACAGCCTTTCGGGACGCACAAAACCCGAGTTAAGTGTTGAAATTTTTGATTTATAGGCCGCACCTAGAACATTGGCAACTATTTCTATATGCTGCAGAAGTTTTTAAATAGTTAAAAAATTATGAAAAAAATAAACAATAATTTTATACGAAATGCATTTAGACTATTTTACCAACATCAATGATGCAAGTTAAGCCCAAATAATCATTATATGAGAATATGTCAAGCAAATTTAAATTTGGCATAAATAGAGAAGCTCAGTAAAAATTTTTTTAAAAAAATTACTAGTGTCATCATGTTTTTAAGTTTGTTCCTCTCTTGATAATTTATCTCAGGTCCTATCTTTTTTATTTAAATATATTTTATTAACCTATAAAATAAAAAAGAACACATCGATAAATTAATGTGAAAAAGAAAATTATGACACAGAGAATAATCCCCATAATGACTCTCATATATAATTACTGTTTTTCTGATATTTCTTGTGCCTTTGACAATTTTCTTGATTCTATCGAGACCAAATAAACTTTTTTGTGACCTCGATATTACCCAAAGAAAACAACTTAAAGAAACCACGTAACTTTTTTTATCTCAATTAAAAATTATATTATATTAAGCTCCTACATTAACATATGGATTGTAAAGAATTGCACCTTAACTAAATAAGACACCATATATTATTAGTTTTAAAAAAATATTATTTGGGATTAGATTATGTTTTTATAACTTTTAAAAAATTTTCAATGTTTATAGCTAATTTAAATTGGATTAGAAAAAAACGGCAAACAAATGAACATCCCTAAAATGGCAGGTCTAGTCTCTGAAGTTAGATAGTAACTTTAAAAATATATTAACCTGTGTGATATATTATATACCTCTATCAATAAAGCGAATTTTAGCTTGTTCTCATTAAAAACTTTAAAAACATGCATAGACTTTTGTATAAAATATAGGTGTTTTGAGAATTATTAGGGCATATGAAATTTACATTTTTTTGCGCTTTTTTCTTCAACTTTAGCTATCGCCGGGTCAATTAAAAAATGCTAATATGTTAAGTTAAAAATTATGAACATTAAATATTCTATTTAAATATTAAAATAAAGAAAAGCTTTTGTATTTAGAGAGTGTGTTTTGCCATAGTATTTTTGAATTTGTTTTTAACCTTCCGTTTTTGCTCTTGTTTTTGCCATCTGTTTTTGTTCTACCTGTTTTTGTGGCCATCTGTTTTTGTTTTGACAATCCAAATTCTTTTTTGTTTTTTTGCCAAACCTTATATAACACATAAGGTACTGTTAAAACCATGTATAACTTAAATTTGTGAAATTTTTTGTAATATAATTCAAAAGCTAATTTTAATAAGTTAACGTAACTTAACGAAAACCAATCGGACCTTACTAAAAAAAAATTAGTAAAATACCGCTTCATTTCTTTAATTGCTAACTATTTTGTTAAATTCGATTATGGACACCATGAGGCCTAGTTAAAAATTTAATTATTTACAATGGTCAAATTTTTGGTACACTAATTATGCAACATAGCCAAAACCATTGCATATTTAAAATCAAGATTGCTAATTTTCCAAATGAGTAGAGATGACTTAGTAAAAACAATGCATGAGCAGAAATTTAGTATTATCCAAATTATCTGTAAAATTTGCAGATATTTCTTAAGTACCTAAGAGTTTTTAAAAACCAAATTAAGCTTTTGCCAAGCCAAATTAACTATATACATTTAAAAAAAACTTCAGAGCACGTCTCTACCTATACATAAATAATATTTGCTACGACTGCAAATCAGCATCTGACGATATACAATGGCTCATATGCCCCAACCGCCGGCCTCCTATCTCTCCTATAGAGCTTTGGATCAATTCTTCCCTAGCTGCCCTCAAGCTCAATCTTACTACCAACTTCCAACGAATGGGGCAAATAAAAACAACAACATTAAAAAAAATTTAAATTTATATTACTATAATATTTTCCAGAAAAATTATAAGATATGATTAGACAATATTTTAAATAATAAGTGTAATTTAATTAAAAACGACATATAACACCCTATAATTAAAAATTATGAAATAAACAAAATAAGAAGTTTTCAAAAATTAAGTGCCTGATATACCTTATTTCAACTATTTTGAGAAATTTTTTGAATGAGAATGCCTGGATATAAAGATAACGCCATTTTTAGGGAACTATAAATATTAAAAAGACTAATTATTTTTTTTCAATTGTAAAAACCTTCCCATTAAATATTTTTTATCGAAATGGTCAGCTTTTTTTAAATTTTTGTTTTTATTCTTTAATCTCAGTAGGGTTTAACTTTTATAAAACATTAAAGGTTACCAAGGTGATTGTATGGGATTATTGGTGCCTTCGATCTTAGGCATTGTTTTAGGTATTATTCCACATTTGGTTTCCTCTGCAAAAAATATTTTATCATAATTAATGCTCATCAAAAAAATTCAAATATAAAAAGCTAGTACACCTAAAATTGACTTTATAAGACTTACAAACCATAACTAGTTTGTAAATGTTATAAAGTGAATCAAAATTATACTTTAAATTATAGTAAGGTGCTAAATTTTTTTAAGGTTTATCTTAAATTATAATCGTGCAAGACCTTCAGAAAACCAATGAAAGGCCGGCATCAGCCAAAATATTAATCAAAATGGATTTTTATTAATTAGAATTTAAAAATGTGTTAAGCGTTAAAAATTGTTTTCAATTTCTTATAAATTTTACTAGCCCAAATTTATATGATAATCTGTATTTTAGGCTTACCCAACATTTTTTTTATTTTTCTTCTAGCTCTTAGCTAATATTCCGGCTAACCCAATATAAATATTTTGTAAGGTTATTTAAAATAATATATTTCCCATATTTAAAATTTGTAATAAGTGATATTAAGTGTAAATACAAAATTTATAGGTAAATTTAAATACCAATGTAATAAGCGAATTTGACGTTATATTTTCAGAATTTATTAACCAAATTATTGTGTTTAATAAACTAACTTGAAGGAATTTTGTATATCGCATAAAAGATGAGAAAAATTTATCACTTTAAAAGAGTTAAAAATTAATCCATTTTTCTTTAATTAAAAAAAATTAATTTTAAACTCGCCCTGATAGGAACAGTGCCGTTTCATGCGATACTAATCTGAAATTTAAAAGGATAAAGATTTTCGCACAGCCGATGCAAAGTGAAATTGTGTGGTGTTATTAACACTTAAATATAGATTTAGGTTAATGCAGAAAATTGAAATTTAATTATAAAATGATACCCAAGTGCAAAACAATGATTAAATATAAAATTATTTGAATTTTTTTAAAGTTCGGCTTTATTTAAACCGAAAAAAATTTATGGTCCGTTCCGATCCGACCAATTGGATCGAGGACCAATCCAGCCCAATTAAAATATCTGATGGGACAGAACTGGGACAAACTTGGGCTTAATGAAAAACACTAATGTAGGGGAGAGCGGAACAAGGTTGCGAATGGGGCGAAGTAATTTTTTCAAATATTTTGGGCACTGTAAAATTAAGGTTGAAAATGGGTTTTAAATATATTTTGATAAGCATAACCTGAAATTAAAAAAATTCTAAAAGACCTCTTATTAAAAAAATAGAGTAAATAAGTTTTTTGGGCACTTTTCATCAAAAAAAAACTTTTATATTGTTTTTCCGCTTAGTCAAAATATCAATGAAATAAATAACTAAAATAGGTTTTTTTATTAAAAAAAGTGTTATTTAACTATTCTATATGTTAAGCCTCGTAGAAACGCCAAATTAATAGTAATATATTAATTTTACACATTTAAGAGTGTGTGGGGCGATGTGGTTGGGGAGGTGGTTTTTTATTTTTATCAGCTGTTTATTATTATGAGAAAATACAAGCGAACAACGTGTTTACCAAAGGAAAATGTTATACAATTAGCTTTAAAGTATTAAAACCGGCAATAGTACAAATATTGCCCAATCTAAAAAGTAATCTATTATATTTTTATTTTTAGATATAACACTAGCGAAACAACATTACGAAGAAGATTTAAGTCTGCTCCTAATAAGGACTAATGTTTTCATTATCTTATGTAATAAAAATGTCTAGTAATCCCTTATATATTATTTCTTGTTTATTTTGAACTCATTTGTTAACCAACCATCCCCCCCTCCCCTTTATTCACCACTTTGCCCCGTTGTTGTTGCAAAGTGGCGGAAAAAAATGATTTTTTTGACTCGAAATATCTGTTTAAATATAACAGTTTAAAATAAAGTTGTATATGATATAAATACAGTTGTCAAAATACCTATCTTTTGAGATATACAATGACTGAATTGGTCATCAAATCTTGAAAAAACAACCATCTCGCCCCGCTCTCCCCTACATATACATGCTAAGCCATCGCATAATTTCGAAAATTGGGGTTTCCAGGTAGGCTTTTGTAAGGACAAATGAATTTTTTAGCTCCCTAAAAAATTTAAAAACCATTTTAGGTCCTCAAAAAATTATTTTAAGACCTTATTTACCCAAGCTAGAAAGGTTATTTCTTTTTTAGTATATCATATATAAATAAATACATTAAATATTCTCACCATATTGACAATTTTCGCCTTCAAAATTCAAGTTGCATTCACAGTAACCAAATATATCGCAAGTTGGTTTGCTAGAATTGAATGGGCAGTTGCAACCTTTTGTGTTTACATTAAAAGTTAAATGTAATAGTTTATAAGGAATTGGTAGATTTTAGGAATTATATTACAGTTTTAAGTATGTTTCTTAATGCCTCAAAAAATTCATAATGAACTCAAACTCAGGAAAAATAATTTTTGAAAGTATGATCTTAAGCAAAATTTCAATAAACTAATTCATTTATTTTGTTGAAATTCTTTATTTTAATTTGACAACGAATAAGCTAAATCTTTACAAATTAGTTACTTAATACACACTGACCCTTTGTTCCTTGATGCCCATTCGCACACTTAGGCCCTTCCATTCCCATTAATACTTTTTTAAAAATGTAAATTTCATCCTTCCTAAAATTATATATTTAATCATATAACTTTCTCCTATCGCATTTTCGTTTAGCATAAAATCAGATATGTGGGTCAATATTTCCATAAAATAGTTTATTAGAAGGTAAAACTAATTAGAGGTTCCTCCAAATTTTTAGTTCCTATGCGATAGCATAGCCCTACTAGTAAAACTCTGCCAGGTGGGCGGGCGATTTAATTTTTTAGGCCAGGGCCTGTTTCAAATGAACGGCCTTTGAAACCCTGTCGATAATTTTTTTGAACACTACGCTCCTGCTCCCAAGCGAAAAAAATCCTTTTCTAAACATTTTTATCAGGGGGCCTACCTATTCTTGTAGCATAACTTTGGCAATTACATAATTCAACTTATTTTTGAGATTTATGAGCTAATTACAGAGATACCGTCTATTCTAATCCTTAGTAGTCAGCTTTAAAAAATTTTTGAAATAATATCAAAAAAAAAACAAAAAGAAGAAAAAATATTGAAAAAATATGATTTTGTGTAAAAAGTTAAATTGTTAAATTCAAACCTTAATTAATATTTTAAAAGTTGATAATAAATTGGGTCATATTTATGTTGGGATGCCAAAATCTAAATATTAAAAGAACTCAATATACTTCAAAATTTTTTTTTTCATTATTTGAGGTGTTAAGTTTGAGTTATGGTCAAACCTCGATCACATAAATGAGTATAGGGGCTAATCGCTGAAATTTGGTATTCGTGTCGTGCACTTTATTTTTTAAATTGTTATTTATATCAAATCTAAAATTTTTCAAGCCTGATTTTATCGCTGAAAATCTTTATGATTATAACTTTCAATCTAGGCTAAAATTTTACATTGCATTTAATTAATTCGTATTAAGTTACACCTTCACTAAAATATCATTTTTTAAATACCTTTGCAATGGGCGTATAAACATGTAAGAGGGATATAAAACTCAGACAAAACTATGATGTATTCAAAAATTAATTTAAGTTGACTCAGGATTTAGATCAAGTAAAAAATTTTCTTTCCTGATGCTATATTTTTCCCATTACTATATCGCAAAAGCTAAAAAATTTTGAAATGTTTATGGTCTTGAAAGGTGAAAACCTTATTTAAAATATTTGTAGATTCTCAATAATGATTGGTCCTTCTCATAATGCAAAAATCTAACTATTTTGTAACAATAGTGAACATCCTCTTTTCGATCATTCTGTTCAGTTTCTTAAAAAAATGAATAACCGGTCAAATCTAAACAATAAAATGCCCTTAATAAATTTTTTTATAATTTTACAAACATTCAAATAAAAGAATGTGATTTAAGAAACTTATTTAGACTTAATGTCTTTTTATCCAAGTTAACTTATCCCCTTCTGAATAAATCATAATTTGCGGGCAGCTCGGTACCTAAATGGCATAGGCTACCTCATTGGCTTGTTTAATTTGCCGCCTAATTAGAAAGCTCAGCAGCTTCAAAGAAAGGCTTTAAACAAAAGTTTGTGTAGGAGTTTGCTTCAAACCTTTTTCCCCAGTGCTTATTATTCGTCAGGGCTGTGCCTCTCTGAACTTTGTAACAGGCCCAGCAAGGTAAAATGCGATTTAACAAGTGCCAGTGATCTAGGCTTTTAGGCCCAATATATCAAAGAATGGACGGTATTATAAGGGAAACGTTTATAAATATCTGGCATGGAACGTCTAAATTTATTTTTATTTTAAAATATTATTGATGCGCATATTTTTATTGATGGCAGAAATTCTATATAGGGGAGACCGGGGCGAAATGAACATATTTTGCAAAATCGTTGCTGCTGACACATTTTTAATTCAAAAGAAAAAATTAATGGCTCATTTTATAGATAATTCATTATATTTTATAAAATAATTTGTTTAACCAACAAATATAATTCTGTAAAAAGATATTGAACAATGTATAAACCCACTAGTGTTAACCATTTTGCCCCATATACGGGGTAAAATGAAACACCCATGGGGCAAAAAGTGTGTAAAATTTATTAAATTTACAGCTTTAATTTCAAATAAACCTTATATATTGAAAAATAAATATAGATTTTGATCATTTTATTAATAGTTATATCATAATCAATTACAAGTGGCCCAAAAATCCCAACATCAGGGGGTTGAAGTCTATGTGAACAATGAGGTGGTAGTGTGACCACTTATATCCCATTATCTTTAAAAAAGTTCACTCCTTTAATGGATATATGAGATACATGGTTATCCATAATTATAAGTGCCTTTATTTAAAATATAATTAAACAATTTACTGGATCCTCGGTTGAGCATTTAATATATTTTACAAAATGTTATTCATTTCGCCCCGCATTGAGTAGTGTTTGCAAAATCAATAATGTTCAAATAATATCAAGTAATAAGTTAAAAATGTATTATATTCTTACAACGAAGTGTTTTTTAAATCTTTTAATTATAATAATATTTTCGAGGTAGCATTTTATTAAAAATAAAGCAAAATTATTGTTACTTAAAACATAAATTTGAAATAGCATTTTTTCTTTAATTGAGATTTTCTAAATTTTTTCAAATGGATGTATATGTAAAAAATATATTGAATCGATAGCTTGTTTAATTCTCTACAACATATATAAAATTTATATATATTGAATAATTTTTGGCAGAGATATATTCATTAATCATTTGACCCCACCAACCATTTCGCCCCGGTCTCCCCTACAACAAACTTTGATGATGGCACGACGTCAAAACACTATAGGATTATTAACTAAAATCAAATAGTATAAATAAAGCTAAAGTTCTGAGAACGTACACACAGAACTAGAAAAAGTAACATATCAATTATTTAACTTCTTCCTTCTCGGGTCTCCGCATACATGTAAATTAAGACCTTTTACAACACTTTTCACTTTTATTGTCGAGCCTGTTCCCTTAGTACACTGCCACAAAATATCAGACAAAAAAAGGTAAAATTTGTTCCACAATCTATTACAATTTTATATCTCTTTTTCTTTTTATTTTAAACAATCATTTCCAGTCATAAACATTCATAATTGTTAATTTTAAAGTGACACTTTTTGCTACTTACATTTAGAAATAACAGTTTAGCTGTTATATGCAAAAAAAATAATTTATTTTGGTTTAAATTTTTTTTACATTTTTCCTAAAACTTTCAATGTTTAAAACTGACTTACTAATTTAGATTAGAAAACGGACCGATTTTAAAATCCCTAAAATGGAAGATTTCATATCCGTAGTTAGCTCATAATTCTGAAAATTTGTTGACCTGTGTTATTATAAATAATTTTCATAAATGCGTTAAAAAATTTGAGGTTTAATTTAAAAACACTATTTTTTACCATAATTTAACTAAAAAAAAAAGAATAATGAAATTTAAAAAATATAAAATTTTACTATAGACGTAATGTAGACACTTTTTTATTACATTTTTGTTTACATTTCCAATAACAAAATTTTTTTTATTTTTTGAGTAATTATTTTTTTAATGTTCGCATTTTCAAAAAATATGCGTGGTTCCAAGCTAGAAAATAAAAATTTTACAAAATTTACAATTTTTTAATGTGTCCTCTTTAATTTATTCAAAAAGGCTTGTAATCAAGCTACCAAATAAATTATATAATATTTAATATACATTTGCTTAACTCTACATTATGTGTAAAATATCAATATTATTTAAACTCATTTTTTTATCGTATTTCATAAGTTTGTGCCAGGTTGTCAATAAATACTTGCCAAAAATACTAATTAATAAATATTTTAAATTTTTATAATAAATTTTATGTTTAAATGCATGACATTATTTAAAAATTAAATGTAGACCTGATGACAGACCTATCGATAAATAAGATAATGGAGAAAGTTATTTATAATATATTTTAGAATTTAAGCATGAAATTTTTTTTATGACTAAAGTTTCAAATTTTTTGAGGGCTTACGCATGTTTTAATTTATTAAATTATAAGTGTAATAAGTGTAATAAATAAATTAAAAAAAATTATTTTAAATTTAATTTTTTTTAAATATGATATTTGTTTTGATTAGACGCACGCAATTTTTTAGTATTCCACCTGAACAATAAAAAAAAAGTGATAAAATATTTGATATAATTAAAAATCACAATTTTTAAAAATAAAAAAACTTATCAAAAACAAACATAATGTTATCAACAAGCAATGTTACAACCATGTTTGTGGAAATATAAATTGTCTTTAATAAACACTTACAATGTAAAGCCTGTTCAATAAAAAACGATTGATGACTAATTGTTTAGCGTAAAAGATGTCTAATTATTTGTATATTTTTAAATGTAATATAGATACGTAAAAATAAAGTATATAAGAATTTTAAAATATCATCTAAGTCTCGTAGTCGAAAAACTGTCACTATTTTTGGATAGCGCATTTGGCAACAGCTGTTAAATTTTTACGATCAATGCCTAATTTAGATAGCTGGGGCCCATTATCGAATTTCGTACTATTTAACCGCGTTCTCAATTATATAACATTTTACCACACACTCCCCTTCCTCCCTCACAATTTATTAGGCCACATCGATACGTCAAATTAGTTAATTAGGAATAAAAAAAATACACCACTTCGTTCAGGTAGGTCAAAAAAGTGTTGCTATTTTAGTGTCTCCATTTGATATCTTAATGTTTTTAACGATTTTAAAAATACGGTCGCATGCCATTAGGCTAATAATTAAAATATTAAATATATCATTTATCAAAAATAGCGAGATAAGACATTTACCCCAAAATGTAATAAAGGAATATATTTGGCTGTTTAGGCCAGGTACATTACCTTGGTTCATACTAGAGAAAGTCTAAAGTAGGGGAAGTAACAAAAACGCAATAAATATAAAGGTGCCAAAAGTTAGAATTTAACACTATACTTGTTTTCATTTCTGTATTTTTTATTATTTGTTAAATTTACGGAAAACTAGACAAAATCTAATTTAATACTTTTATCGCATTGGGAACCATAATAACCTTGCATGCAGGTAAGGTAACCTCTCATATCGCATCCAGGATAGCAGCGCCTACATTCTTGACATCCTAGACGTAGGAAAATAGAATTTCTTGCCAAATATATAAAAATTTAACTTTAAGGATAAAAAAAACATATTACACAGACCGACAAATTTTTGAAAAATTTTAAATTTGTTCACCTCTTTTAGGTTAAATTTTGTAAGTGAGCAGAATATTTATGAAAAAAGTAAAAAAAAAAGATTCAAAAACAAAATATATTAAAAAAATTAGATATATTAAAACAGCGAAACTGTTAGATTTCAACTTTAAATATATTACTTTTAAAAATATCGTTTATAGATTGGAATGTAAAATATTTTGTTTAACTAAGTGGGTGTCAGAGCTTGATAGTTTTTATATCAAAATAACAAGTGACAGTTGAAATCAACTTAGAAATTTTTTTGTTGTAAATTTAGTCTGCCAAATTTATTTTTCGATAGTGCCCTTATTCCATAGACAATTTGATAAATTAAAACAACAGAGAAAGGCTATTTTGGAGATTCTAGCAGATTTATAATCCTCTTAAAAGCACCATAAATTTTTAAAGATCTCTGTTATCTATGGTTTATTAGAATGTACAAAAAATTCATTCCTAATCTAAATTTATTCAATTAACGTATTTTAACTAGTAGCTTTGTAAAAAAATTGAGATTTCCTTTATTACTTATTCCATCATCATTATAAATATTTTTATTTTTCAAATTTACTTAATATTGGGAAAATTTTTTTCTTGAATCTACATAAAATACATCTATATTAATCCGGCACAAACATGTCACTCTTCTTCTCTGTTTCACCTAAAAAACCAACTAACTAATTTTACAAACTTTTAATCATCCCACTCGTGCGGGCGCCTATGGCCTGTGCGCGCGAACGATTAGCCCTACTAAATCTAAAGAGCAATATTTCTATAAAGAAAATTGCAATTTTGACTATTTTAAATTTTAGAAACATATGTTTTTTAAATTTACTTTTTTGGCATAAAAATAATTAGATGCATTTTTTTTAAAACTATAAAAAGGGGTTTGACTATTATTGCCGGTCACGTGGTGCCTTATACTCCATATTAACAGTAAATTTTATTGGCTCAGACAGAGGTTAAACAATATTGTTTAGAAGGACATTATAATTTAATATTAAAAAGAGAACGCAAATTTTATTTGTTTTATGGTAAACAAATAAGCATTTATTTTTTTTTATTTTTTTGCCTCAGACATTTTATATAGGATTAATTGTTATGAACAAAATTAATAAAATGTTATAGTATAGAAATTTTCTGTTTCTTAACTGAATTTTATTTTATAAGTTTTTATACGAAGCCTAAAAAAATTTATAATTTTTAAAAAATTTTGAATAATTGCAAAATTGTTTATTTAAAATTAAAACCCTAGAAAAGTGGGATAACATATATGAAAGTTGTTTGTTTGATGGGCACAATATCTAGTTTTTCAAAAATTTAAAATTTAATTTGTACTCTTTGACATACGCATTTTAACAAAAAGTCGCCAATCTTTATTATTACCAATATAAATACCTTTTTTGAAATATATTTGATTTCGTACTAGAGTCGAAAATCAAAAAGCTATATCTGGTTTTTAATGCTATCAACCTTTATACTACAGTTTTATGATATATATTTTTAAACCGAATTATTAATAGTAGATGTTTTATCAAACTTAAATTAAAACGAAACAGATAGAAATTTAATTAACTTTGTTCGCAAGTTGGCCCATAAAATCCTTTGTTACATTTACAATTGCCTTCCAGATCGCAGTCATTTAAAGTCTTTGAATTTTCGCAGTGACAGGCTACAAAATAACATTTCGTTTATATTCCTTTATGATACGGTTCGGTAGAACCTTGTCTAAAATTTAAAAAAAAACACCTCTAAAAGGCGGTAATTAGGTTTTCTTCGGCCATGCTAACGGCTTTGGAAGAGGCATAAATATAATTTGGTTTTTAGTTTACCATGCAATTACTTAGTTTGACAATGAAATATATAAGCTAATTTATGGGATATTCTAGAGATTATCATCCCGTTACAAGTTTTTTGATCAAACAAATGTTGTAGTAAACATTATTTAGGAACATTGATAAAAAACCGACACTCAATGACTAAAAATATAAATATTAAACTGTTTAATTTAAACTTGAAATAAAATTTAATTCAACTCAGGGAAAAGTCGTGCCTATGTAGGTTGGGGTGCAATACTGTATAGTTCAATTGTTAATGTTTGAGTTTAATATATTTAAAAATTTATCTCATTACTTCAGATGAATAGTTGAAATTGTTATTTCAAAAAAAAATATCATTCTTTCTATTTAGGTAATCTTGAGGTTGCAAATTCAGATAGGGCCAAATTCGGCCATTTTTTAATGGTCTTGAGTTTGTAGGGCCCGGTGTCATTGATGTTTCAAAACAATATTGGATATGAAGCCACCAAGTATTTCTCACTGCTGTTTTTAAACTTCACCGAAAATTTGTTTTTGTATAAATTGTTATTCGAGGTACTTTTTTCTGCTTTAAATTCAGGTCATAAACTTTAGTTCCAATGGGTAATAAAAATTTGTCCTAATTACACAAATTTTTTAATCTTTTTATTTTTTATTGGCTTTTATTTGTCGCAATTAAAATTAATAACTATACCAAAAGTAACATTATTTGACTTTTCACGGCTTATGAACTAAAAATCAAAAATGCGTTATTTTATTTAGCTTGAGGTATGAGGTAATTTTTTAACCCACAAAATATTTTGTTTTTACAGAAATACGACCATACGCAAAAAGGCTCAATAATTTTCCTAGTTTGTAATATGGAGACTTTGACACAATGGTTCCCTCACCCACATATTTTTAAGATCAAAATATTTAGAGATTAATATTTATCACCTTAAAACGATTAGTAGGCTATCTGGAAAAATTGATGGCAAAATCTAAACAATTAAAATATTTCCTTAGTTAATCTTTTTTATCGGCAAAATGTGAGTTCACAATTTTTTTCCCTACATTGAGGAGCTCAGTGGGGCTCACTTTAATTAAACACTGGGAAGAACAATTAAAAATTAAAATTAAGTATTTAAAAAAGAACAATCAAAAAAGGAATTTATAATGGACATCAATCCTATTTGTTTAAATATTGTAGACATGTTATAGCCAATCTGAAAGATATTTATTAGCACTTTTTCCCTCTTAAGGGCACGTGCAAAGTGATTTTCATTTTCGTTAAATTTTGAAAATTCTAAAAATATTAAAAATTTTATTTTTTTCAAAATTTAAAAAAAAAAATTTATTCCAGAAAAAGTATTTTATGTGCATAAACTAAATATGACAATTTTTTAAAAATTTGCGATTACAAAATACAATTTTTTAAAATTTTAAACATTTCATGGAAATAAAAACTCACTTTGCAAGTGCCCTAATAAAAGTTTTCCGTTGCCTTCCTGAACCTGTTTGAATAATAAATTTTATCAATTTAAAAAAAAACTTATGTAAGACTTTTCTGACCAATAATTAAATATTTCATTACGTATATCGCACTTCAATCCCCTATAATTTTTTCGACATTGGCATTGTCCGTAGGCTGTACAAGAGACATTTTTATAAGCACCACGAGCGCAATGGCATTCTTAAAAGAAATAAGAATAATTTAATCAAAGTAAGTGATATTTGATTTTGAAAATTTTAAAATGTTATAGATACATTTTTATTTTCTTACTCACTTAATTTATTTCTCTAAGTAATAATAGAATTAAAGGATCTATATCAAGGCCAGTTTCATTTATATTATTTTATAAAATAAAAACCTTTTACGGGTTTTTTTAACTCAACTTGATTGCTTATTCATTGTATTTGTCTATTGATCCTCTTTAGAGATATGACCTGCCAAAAGTTTGTGTTTTAAAAATTTGTTGGCGCCAATTATTTTGATAAATATGAAGATTGTCCCTTTTATATAAATCTAAATTTTTATTAATGGGCTATACTGTAAAGAAAAAATACATAGGTTGTTATTGGTAGGGCCCAGTTTAAACTTAAAAAGGTCTCAAAATTATGACATTAAAGCTCCAATTAAAAACTATCGAGGGGCAGGGGTTTGATGTGTGTTTACTTTGGTACTCAAAACATAACATTGAAAATGCTCCCCCATACCATTAAATCTTGAATGGATAAATTGATAAAAAAACCAGATTCACAAAATTAGAGAGATAAAAATATTTAGCCTGTGACAAAAAAGGGAGAAGGCAAATGCAAAAAAAAATAAAAACCGGTAATACAACGGAGAAAATGATCAGTGAAGTAGGGTAAAAATAGTTAGTAAAAGAAGTTTAAACTAAACAATGATAAGAATATTAAATAGACCATATTACAAAATGTAAAAGTTGCAAGCACGCCTGTTCATTAATGGGATTTTAAAAATTTTTCTTTAAATAAGCCTTTAATCAATAGGCCAAAAAGAGAAAGATACACAGTTTCTTTTCGTAAAAAGGACCTAAAAAAGCCCCTCTTACAAAATAAAGGGCTTTGTGGGCTATTTTTAATAATGTAACTTTTAAAAATGAAGGGGATGCAGAGGACTAAATTTCACACCAAGCCTTATAAATGAATAACATTAATATTATATAACTCTAGCAGCAAAGAAAGTGAAAAATTTATACACAAAAATTTAATATGAGTTAAGGTCAAGGAGCTATTAATTAACATTGTCCATATCACTGCAATAGCAGCACGAAGCAATGGTAAATTTTCAATGTTAAATTAAAGAGATTTTTATGGCTGCATTGATTAAAAGGAGGGGGAAGAATTAATGGCAAAAATGACGTCCCGGTTCAAAAATAAAATAAAAGAAATATTTTTGACTGGGTTAAAATAAATGGAGAGAAAGATTATATTCAGTATGCTACAAGGGTACTGTGCATTTATGTTTCAAAAATTTTACAGCAGGTTAAAAATATTTACCTGTCAGGTAAAAGGGTTCTAGAAAAAACGAGAACGTTACTCCTATTTTTTACACCGAATTTTTTGTTGGATTATAGAAAGTTATAAAATCAGTTTTGTTTCTAAAGAAAAAAATATAAAAAAAAATTTTTTTGACCCCTAATGGAATTGGTTAGACAAAGCTAGTAACAGCAGTGATCTGTCAACATAAACCCCGAAAAAACGGAATGGAAAAGTTTAATTATCTAAAAGCTGTTTAAATAACAGTAAGCAGGTCACCTGTTAAATATATAGGTATCATAAAAAATCAAGCATCGAATTTGAGAGGAAGGTAACTTTAATTTATCAAATAAACATGAAACCCCTGAAACAATCACAAACCTAAAAATTTTGATTTTCAAAAATGGCGTAAAAATTTCCATATTTGGGCATGTTAAAAATGTGACCCGATGTTGAATTTTAGAGAGATAAATATGTATTTAAGGACACGCTGAATGAGCTATTAAAAAGTTATAAAGACCAACTAAATAGAAATTATAATTCTCTAAGTGAAAATGTCTATTAATGGAATATAATATAAAAAAATATTTCAAAAATAAAATGTCTATTTATTCTCCTATCTTACAAACATTTTTAAAAAACTTCAAAAAGAAAGTAATTTTTTTGGGCATCGATTTAAGACATGTTACATTTTTCAAAACCGGAAAAGGGGTATATCAGAAAGAGCACAAAAAACTGCCCTAAAAGGGCCCCTTGTTAGGGTTAGCAAACCGATAAGCAGTTTGAAGGCGACAAAAACTTTATTTCCTTTTTTTTTCCTCATTTTTTGACTATCGTCATTAACACCATTTTCAATGTTAAAAATAAATTGTAATATTGCATGCCCACTACCTGCGGTTTAACCTCAAGTCATCAAGTTCTTAATTAAATAAAAAAATACTGTTTTTGCAAAGTTTTTTTTTAGACTTAAATTTTTTAAAATCAATTAAACAGGTTATGAGACTTTATTTATATAACCTCCAATATAGCCTGATCACCTAAAATATCAACATACAGACTTAAAATAAATTAACCCGACTTGTTAAAGGAGTTAAAAAAAAATTGCAAAATTTGGCTAAAGTAAATATTTTCGCGAATTCAAGATTCCTTAAGTGAATAAAATAAATTGAGGGAAGTCAAAAACAAAAAGATTTAGCAAAATTATTAAATCTGCGAACAAGACTTCGTAAATAATTAATTTTTTATAAATCTATTTTTTTATCTTAAATAACTGATTATTGAATTAGTAAATCAAGCTCCAACATCATCATCTGGGTGATAGAAATTTGGCTCCCCGCCGACTTCTAAATGGCACGATTTTCTACAGGAATAGAAAAATGTCATTTTAATAATTTTTATTTTTTATAAGTCTTTAAAATGATTCTCAACTTTCTCTTGATTTTATATTCATTTAGGTGATTTGAACATGTTATACTCATGACGTTTTCTAGTTTTTCTCATACATAGTATGATAAATTATTGGACAAACAACATAAACGATTTTCACAGGGTTTTGTAGAAAATTATATTTTTTCTCCGAATGACTCCAATTTTTATTATACTGCCACCAAAATTCAAAAAAAAATTACCAAAAATTCATAAACTATAAATTTTCCAATATGTAAACTGGCTTATATTTAGATTCCTTATAAAAAGCATATTTACAAATGATTACTTAAGGTGAGCCATTTATTTTCAATATTTAAAATTAAAAAATGGATTTTATGACAAAAACCACTAATTTTACAATAACAAAAAATAAAAAAAAAATTAAATATTATAATAAATTTAAATTCCTAACTTCAATAATAAATGTTTCCTTAATACGAATATATTTTTTAACCTTTATCTACCCAGAGGTTCTATATATAGAAGCCCAAAATACCGCAAAAACAGGAAAATCTTATTTTTGTCAAATAAATAATAATTTAGGGCATTGGCCAAAAGCCTTTATATTCGTAATTAAACCAAAAATTTGACCAAAACAATAGTCCATATATGATGCTTAAGGTCATTCAAATTTTGTCGGTTTTAGGATTTAAAAAAAGAAGATTTATGACATCCAACATCTAATTGTTTTTAATAAGCTACAAGTTCGCGTTCTTTAACAATTATTAGTGTAACATATATGATAAAGTTGAAATTACTTTTGTAAACACTTTGAACATTTGTTTTTAAACTTTTAATGTTTGCAGCAGGCTCAAAGGTACACGGTAAATTTTAAATTTTAGTGATAGTCTGATTTTATTTGTTCGTTTTGTAAAAAATTGTTAAATATATTTGTCAAGCATGTTAAAATTTTTAATAAATTTTAAAAAGAAAAATTCCCATGGATTTTTTGCTAATTTTAAGTTATCTATATATTAAAAGTACCAAACAAAAGCATATTTGATCATTATTTGAGCACTCTTAAAATAATATAATAAAAGCTAACGTTTTTGGCACATCCTGCCCGTGATTCCGTTTGTACATTTACAAAATCCATCAGAATTAAGCCACGTTGTATTATATTGTCCGCTAATATCTAAGCAATTGATTGCTATATAAAACGCATAATATATATTATTATAAAAGAAACTTCGTGCTCAATATTTGGGTAAAAAAAAAGAAAAATACTTTGCTATTATTATACATAATTATCTAAAATATTTATACTCAGGATATAATCTTTTTCCTTAACGGCTTTAGGATTGTAATCTGTTTTCATTTTATACCTCGAAAATCTAAAGTTATTTATATTTGTAGCCAAGACAATTGGTAATATAGGTTAGCAAACAGGGCCGTGATATTTCAGACCCGACATTTTTTTATAATTTAGGCTTGGCCAATTGTATTCTTTTAAATTTTAGGCCCGATCCTACCCGGATTGAATTCATAAAACACAAGTTTTTTACTAATCTGTATTTTTTTTCAATAAATAGAGTGTAGTAGTATTACCCTCTATCGCGTGATTCATTTTTAGTTGTCTTTTAATAAAATTTAATAAGGGAACACAAAAATTCATAGCAGCCCGGCACGTACGCCGACTTTCCCGACTATTGAGGTCATGTCTATTTCTATTTTAATTTCAAAAAATGAGTATAAAACACATAAAAATGGTTATAAGAGGCGTTTTGCATTATTGCCTCGGCAAATTGGTAGCGTTAAACACGCGTTTTGATTGACATAAAATCCCACTGTTCAAGTTTACGAAAAATCCTTAATTTCAAAAAGACACTAATAGGCCGTGCCAAGTTTGTATTTTTTTTTCGTGTTGAAGATTTGAAAATTTCTAAAAAAAATTTCTATTTGCTGGTCAATCAAATTACTTCGTTCCTAATTAAAACTGAAAAAATAAGAAAAGATACCCAGATGGATGAATGCTTTAAACTTGCAATTTATTAGTTCGTTAGCAAACTTTTAACCAAATTTATTTACAATTTTTAAAAATTTTCGGTTAATTAGCATCTTCAGGTTAATCAACATACGTAATAAAATTTATAATTAACTGGAAATGGATAAGAAACGTAAATTGTGTCACGCAAATATTTTAAAAATTTATTATTTTAACATTTTTTTTAAGCTAAATCTGATTGGTTCAGCAAGTGAAATTTTAGAATTTACCGAATTTTTAGAATCAAAAAAAAATAAAAAATAGGAAACGGCCTTATACGTATAATTTATTTATGTATTTAAATATGGAAAAAGACATTGGATAAATATTTTAGAGATTAAATCTTATCTATAAATAATACTTTTCAAAAAATAAACAAAAAGTTTTGTTTAATTAATTATAATATGTTTTATAATTTGGTAAAAAAATTTGCGCTAAAGCGCACACAATATTGTTCAACTTGTGCACAATTAAATAATGCAATAATAGTTTTTAATTTTTAAAATTTCGCTTTTGCTTATTTTTTAACTTGAATGTAGCAGGCCTGGGCCGTGTTTTATAAATAGTTTGTTTGTAAAATTCTTATAGGATTTTATACCTATCAAAATAAATTTAAACGCGTTTTTTTAAAAACGCCAGAGCAATAATGATGCCTCTATATAACCATAATTCATTGTTTTTATATTCAATTTTTGAAAAATTGAAAACAAAAATGGACATGTCCTTAAGTCAAATATTAGTGGTAAAATTGACATTGAAAAAGTTTTTGCTGACAAACAAAAATATCAAGTTTTCTGTTTTTCTCTAAAAACAAAATTCGAATATTATATAAACTCGAAAATTCATGTTTTGGTGTTCCCCTAAATGTCGCCAACGGGTGTCTGACCAGTAATTTTAAAGTGATTGTTATTTTTTTTTGCGATTTTTTTTGAAGGATAATAGGTTGACGTATTAAGATGTTGATTTTAGTTAAATGCACAATTCTAGCGCATTCAGAGTTCATTCATTTTTTGAAATTAAAATAAAAATGGTTTGTTGAAATAACTTTAAAACGTAAATTTTTGGAATCGTAATGACATCAACATCTATAATTATATTTAATAAGCAATTTTAAAATTATACAGAGCGATTGTTACTAGTGTTAAAAATATTGTAGAAAACAATGGTTAACAATTTTCGATGTAAAACAAATTGTAAAATTTTTTAAAATTGAAAAAATAAATCAACTCAAAAATATTTTATTGCAAGCTAAATCTTTTTTGTTTGAAAATTATCAATAAAATACAGAGTAAAGATTAAAACCTTCATCGTGTAATAAAAAATTTATTTTTTGTTTTATTTAATAACAAAGATTAACAAATTTTCAGACAAGAGCTAGCTTCAAAGACTAGACCTGCCATCTTAAGATTTTTATATGTTTACCATTTTTCCTAATCAAACTTAGTAAGCCAGCTATAAGCAAAAAAAAGTTCCATATAAACACAAAAACATTAAAAAAATTTGGATTTAAAAAAAACATAATATAAGAATTAATAACTTTTATCGCAAAATTGTCCAAAATATCCAGGTTTACATGAGCAAAATCCGCTAAGGCAAGTAGAGTTACTTCTAGCTCCAGGTCCGATACAATTACACTCTTGAATTTAAAAATATAAATCATTAGGGCGCGTTCAGACTTCAACTATTTTTTTTTAATTTAAAAAATTTTAATTTTTTTATTTATTTTTTTCTTTTTAATTTTTTAAAATTTTTGTTAGAATGCTTATAATAAAAATTGGCGACTTTAAAATTTCGAATAATAGATAGAATAATTTAAAGGAGTCATGTTGATTAGCTATGTTGATATAAATTTATAATAATAAACTCTAAATATACTTAGAGCAACTGCTTTGGGTGTAATTTCGAAAAACAATGGTTTGTAATTTTCGATGTAATAATTAAAAATTTAAAAATTTTAGATTTTTAAAGTTTGATAAAACAAACGAAATCTGAACGCGCCCCAAAATCAAAAAATGTGTTGATAACAAGGCAAGCGAATCTTCGTTTATAATTATTCATAAGTTGCAAATTTTGCATTCATAAGTAAAGTTCAAGATGTTTATATAGGCTACTTTTTTTATTCCATTTGACAGGTTGAAATATACATATTACCGGTCCATCATTAATTAAATTATCTATATGCTCTTGAAGTGAAAGTAAATGTGTAATTTGTGATTCCTGGGATAAGTCGGAAAAAGACTTTGACAAAACAGGAGTTATGTTTTGCGTCCTGATCTCGTTGAATGCTGGGAATACAAATAGATGATGAATTGCATTCTGACAGTGATAATGCCTGTTTGGCCAACTTTTTTTTAGATTTCACATATACCTTACATGTGTTCTCCCAATATTAACATATGGCTCTGATATTTTCGGTCTTTTAAATCTAAACTTAAACCATTTATTAATTTCATGACCAAACTACCAGTTGGATTGCTGGAAAATTCGGCAAAAAACTTTTAGGCCCAATATTACATTTGCTCAAAGATTTTAACATTGAACCTTTTGAAGGTTACGCAACTGAAAAGTCTTTTCGTTTTTTAACAAAGTTTCTTTTTTAAAAACATTCATTAAAGATTTAGTTAAGTCTAAGACAGGCTCTAAAATATGGACATAGGTCTCAAGATGTATCATAACTATAAAAAAACTAAATTAAATTTTAATAATAACATAGCAAAAAAAATTTCTTAAAAAGTTATGGGTTAATAAATATTTGGGGCGAGATAAAAACAAAATCAAAATTATTATTTTCTCAACTTAGAAAAAACTTTTTTTTTGATATAATTAATAATATTAGCAGTGTAAATAGTGTTAAATATGCATCAGGAATAAAACTTCTCTTACATGAGGACAAATAACTGGTAGGAATTTAAAAAGCTAAACTGGCCAAACAGCATTATCACTGTCAGATTGCTCCTGCATGGCAACTTTGTTAACTAATTTTATTATTATGTGTATGCCCATTCAACGAGATTAGGACACAATACGTCCTATTTTGTCAAAGTCTTATCCAACTTACTTTAGGCACAAATTACACAATTACCTTCACCTATGACACAAAAGCATATAAATAATTTAATTAAATATATTTCTATTTCAGGCAAACTATATTTATTTGAAATGGGTGATATCCATTGCCCTGTTAACATTCGTGATAAAAGTGCCAAAGCCCTAACGGGTACGGCGGCCACAAAAAAGAAGAGGCCGTTGAGGTTTTTTTTCAGGTACTCCTAACCCTGCGTGCACCAGTGAATTTTTAATGAAATACTGACATCAGTGCGTACAATTTAATTTCCCATATCAACATACCTTTTTCCTATTTATGCACTGATAATCCATCTGGTCTTCCTAAAAATTACAGGTGTATTTGATGATCCCAATCCCAGTTTTTATAAAGGCTAGCTTTGGAATCAAACGAGCAAATTTTTCCACCCCTTACTAAAAAAAATATAGCTAATTTAAGCAATGCTTGGGAGCGCCAATTAATTGTTTCCGGTTAGGGCGCCCGTTATTGCCCAATTTCGAGGCAAATTTTGGATGTTGTTATTTAGCTACACAATTTAATCATAATATGTTTTAAAAAATTTTACCAATTTTTTAAAAAATAAATATATATTCAATTTCACATTTCTTATATATTGCCTTTCACAAAACTTTTTGTCAGATTGTCTTGAAATTATATGGCACTAATATTTTGGCTCGCCCAACTCAATTTGCTTAACTAAGCCAAATCTTAAAGATCAGGCAGAGTCGTCGAAATATACTCTTTTTACGTGGTATTTTAGCTAAGGACATTCTATTTTTAACTTTTCCTTGCTTAGTTCTGCTATTTATCGCTAATAAATAAAAATAATAAGGTTTTTATTATAAACAAGACTTTTAGCCTATGAATTCGGTCAAAGTATTTAATAAAGTTTTCCGGTTATAGTAGGATATTCATGCATGACGACTTATATTTTTTGACCTAAGCGCTCAATTTAGGCATTTGTATATAAGGATCTACGGCCTAAGTTAATCAAATCTTAAAATGGTTGTACATGTGTGTTATATATTTTTTTAAAGTTTGGCAAAATATATATGAATATATATGATTTATTAGATATTAGAAACACATGGCGCCGATCGTACATTGTATAGCTCAGTCCGCAACATAGGTTGCGGCTAGTAAAAACAAATTTAAAGAAAATAAATTAAGCGCGTTTAATTAATATTAAGGTGGCTAGTGGAAAAAAATATTTAAGGAATTAAAAATTTTGGTAGGCATATCCTAAAACGACCAAAAAACATTTATTTTCAATTTTTGATATTAGCCGTTTATTTTTTTTGACTAAATATTGTTCAAAAATATTTCTATTTTACCACTTTAATTATTTATAGCAACATTTTGTTTTTGGTCAAGTTTTTGTGCTGAATACGAATATGCAATTAGGATTTTAGCCAATTTATTTTATTTTCAATTTTGAAATTTGTATTAACTGCAGCCATAAGGGCATATCTATGAACAATAACTGATTTCTTGCCCTCTTTTTATAATTAAATATTATTATGATGTAAATTAAAGAAAACAGCTGATTGACCCTTATTCTACTTAAATTTGATATAAAGTACACAAATAAATAAAAGCTCATCTAGCTATTTGCATTGACAAAATTTTAATACAGTGCTCTATTAATCGGCCAATGTTAGTAATAAAATGGTCAATATTCACATATAATGTGGCCATCGACCACTATAATTTTGGTCGTGTTCCAAATAAATAGATTACGATCACAATTAAATGGCCAAGATCATGATTTTATGGTAAAATATCACTATGTTGTGGTAAATGGTCACACAACATAGTGATATTTATCATGAAATTATCATCTGACCATTTAAGATCATTTTATTGTGATTGTGATATATTTATTTGAGACCACAACCAAAAAAAGTGGTCGATGGCCACATTTATGTGATCACTGACCATTTTTTCTCTAATACTGGCCAATTTATAGTGGCCAGCACTGTAATATGAGGTCTAAAGAAATAAATGATTGACGGGGAAATTAAATAAAATGTCTTTATTGCTAAGTTTTATTTCCCTCGATGTTATTTTTAGGCGCCTGCTCTTTTGTTTTATATACAACGCCTAAATTTTTTAATTGTACGTGCACAATTATTTTATTCTTAGTGCTGGCTACAATAAAGTGGCATATGTTAGAAGAATGATCAATAGACACATAAAATGTGTGTGCCATCAATTTGATTGTTGTCATTAAAATGATCACGATCACAATTATATGATCTCGGTCACAATTAAATGGCCAAGATGATGTTTTTATGATAAATAGCACCATGTTGTGGCTAAATGGTCACACAAATTATTGATGTTTACCATGAAATCATCATCTTGGCCATTTAATTGTGATCGTGATCATTTAATTGTGATCGTGATCATTTTATTAGTGACGATCAAAAAATTGTGGTAGATGGCCACATTATATGTCACAATGATCATTTTTTTCTGACACTGGCCAGTTTATAGTGGCCAGCATTATATTGTGCCTATATCAGGCACCGATTTTTTATTTTAGAATATGTTGTTTACCAACAAAAATCTATATAAAAATAAAAATTCCATATATTAATAGGTGTGGGCCCCCTTTATCGTCATGTGTTCTTTTGATTATTAAAAGACACATCTAAACTCCTTGTGTCCTTTCAATTTTAACATATCGCCAAAATACAGACAGCTTAAATAAGAACTAAAACCCTGAACTATACATGACTAAATACCAGGTAGATCGCTGAAGAATTTCACATATGATTATGAGGCAAAAATAACAAGTCAGCTGCAAAATGTAAACATTAAGGCATACACCTTTTTTATAAACTCTAAATATTAGTCAAAGACAGGCTTGAAATGGGGGGTCTCAATAATAGGACACTAAAAATGTTAAACATAATTATAGCAAAACAAATAAAAAGATCCATTTATTAATGAATTTATGGGGCGCGACAAACTATGAATATAAGTTTAATTTTGCAGTAGGTATTTCTTTTTCAACTGAGTACCTTTAAATGGTGCGACCTGATGTTAAAACGGGCATTATCACTGAATTCTCCTGCTGTAAAACTTATAATTCCTCTCTACTTGATTTATATGTCAGCCCCGGGTTTAAATTTCAGGTACCCCCACGCAATTAATCTCCCATTGCACTCTAATAATCTAATTAAATACCTTTCAATTTAATAACTATGTTTATCTCGAATAAGTAATATTTATTGTCCCGCTCGTTCGAGATAAAAAAGGCCTCTAACGATGGCCTCCTCATAAAATAAGAGAATGTTTTTTTTAGCAGGTAACAATAACTTTAAATGCACCTTTGATTTTTGGCAGTTCCCATATTAGTGCCAACATATGCTTTCTCATTTCACAGGTCAACAATTATTTAAGATTTATGAGTTAACTTCAGAGATCAAACCTTCCATTTTAGGGAAAATCAAATCCGTTTACCCCTAATCAAACTTAATTAGTCAGGTATAAACATTGAAAATTTTAGAAAAATAGGTCAAAAAAAAACAAAAAAGATTCAAAAACAAAAATAAATTAAAATTTTATTTTTGCATATATAGAATAGTTAAACTGTTAAATTTAAACTTTAAAACATATTTTCATTAAAATAATATATCGTGTCCTATTTAAGTTTGAACGCGAAATATTTTGTATAATCAAAATGCCGATGTAAAAGCTTGATATTAATAGAATTTATTTCTCATTATTTTTGATTATAAATATAAGTTACGATTTTTATATGCAAAAAAGATTTTTGAATTTTTTTTCTATTTTGGGTATATTTAGATCTGTCAATTTGGTCAAAAAGGCCATTTTTCGTTATAGACGTATCTAAGGAGCCAAAGACGGAAGAAACTAAGAAAAACGAAAAATATATATGAGATTAGGTCATCAGGATGTATTTTTTTATATTTTCAAAAAATTCACATTTATGACATTGATATTTGTTAGCCTGTGTTTCATTATACTTTCGATACATGTAATGATTCATTTGAGTGTCTTGAAAAAATGATGTACCAAAATTATTAATAGACTCCTCATCTTAAGTTATGTTTTCATTTATTTAATAGATTTAATCGAACATTCAAACAAGGCTGGGAAAAATATAAATGGGCTTTTTTAACAAGTTTTTGAGTTTTTTTCCCAAATGCCCACAAACTCGTGGGCATGGCAAAAAAAGGCCCTTTTTTTGCTTGAAGAAAAGGGGCAGGCATATTTAAAAAAAGCCCCTTTTTCAAAAAAAAACTTCTAGGAGCTTTAAGAATGACCCACCCATTTAAATTATTAAGAAAAAATCAAAATTTTTAAAATTATTATAAAGAAAACATAAAATGAGCTTTTGGGACTCTATTTAAGAGTCACTTTGGGGTTTTTTGCCCCTTCTAAAGGGCGCGTTCAGACTCGTTTTATTTTTTTTAAAAATTTTTAAAATTTTGAATTTTTTGAATTTTATTTATTTTTTACAAAATTTTTTGAAAACTTTTCTCTCAGTGAAACATTTTAAATGCTAATAACCAAAATTGGCAACTTTTTGTAAAAAAGTGTTTAATGTCAAAAGGTAAAAATTTTAATTTTTAAAAATAAAATTTAAAAAAAAAACGAAGTGAGTCTGAACGCGCCATAATAAGGGCTTTTTTGAAATCTTATTTTGGCCCTTTATTTATAGCTCCCTTTCTTTCTTTATGTTTTGGGGGGAAAATGAGCCAATGTTTTTTGACTCATTGTTTTCCAGCACTGTAGTTACCATACATTAAGCAAGTGTTCATACCTGTTGCAGATACGTTGAAAAATTTAATTTAAATATTTCCAAATTTAAAGAGGGATTTTGTTATATGTTTTTGTTTTTATACGAGTTTTATTCCTCAACTCGATTTTTTGAACATACTTGCTTTTGTTTCGATGTTTTTGAATTTGTGTTTTATTTGCTATATGTATGGTTTTTGTTGGAGAAAAACATGTTTTTGTACTGACACAAGTACTTATTTGAGAATAAGAGTTTGAAAAAAAAATTAATCACTTAGCGTTAATAAATAAAAAAAAAAATCTTATATAAAAATGGCTTTATATAAAATTAAACTTTTTTCGCATCTAGCACCATACCAGTTGCCTTGATAGCAATCGCAATATGTTGTTTGTGAATTACAAATTCCGGTCCTGCATCCTCCGCATACTTTTGCAACGGTATTAGTGAGAAAATAATTATAAAAAGGATATCATTGGTTTACAATTTCATCATTGCATACATATAACACGTTTACAAATATCAATTAATTGGGAATTAAAATTCAAGGCCTTATCTTCAATGTTTTTTCATTATTTTTAGCTTAAGAAGTTTGAAAAGAAAAACGGTACCGGATTTCCCTAATATAGTAGGGTTTGTCTTTAACAATTAGTTAACTTATTCTGAAGTAAAACTGTGATTATAATTAATTTCAATCAGTACAAAATATAATAGCATTGTTGATTACACCCATTATCAAGATTTTTAAATAGGTCTTAAATTCTATACCTAGTTTAAGATAATCTGTGGTTCAACCAGAAACACTATTTGTTTTTTTCATTTATTACTTATTAAGACAAACTTTAATTTTTTATTAAAACTATATCCATAAAATTTGAACAACATCGTATTTCCATTTTTATAATTTTATTTATACATTCAACTAAACAATCTAGATCAGGGTATAAATTTTAAATAAATTTAGAGCCAAAGCCTACCAAAAATATTAATTCTTGATTGATTTGAATTATTTGTGCATTATTTTAATTGATTAAAAAAAACCGTACAAGACTGCACTTATACTCGTATTCAGGCCCGATTCTAGCTTTTCTTTTTTAGGGGGGCAAAAAAAACTCGTGGGGGGCAGAAAAAATTTTTTTGCCGCCTTCGGCGGCAAAATTGGCCGTGACCTTCGGTCACGGCAAAAAATATACATGTAAAACAATAGAATCCATGTTCAAAATTTTTTAACAAATTAATAGTAATTTATTATATTCTTAAATTAAAAAAAATGAGTTTATAAATTGAATATGTGAATTAAAATAAATTGTTTTCACTAAAACTTGCTTAAAAAGATATGAGATTTGAATTAATTGTAAGTATAATTTTAACATTTGGTATCATTGCGCATGAAAATTAAAAATATGATATATATGAATGATAAAAATGAATTATACAAAACTTTGGATTTAAAAAATGAAAAGTGAAATAAGATTGATTATCATGAAAACAAAATGTATAAGTATGCTAATTTGGAAGAATATATATGAAAAAACACTGATTATATATCTAGTTATTAATATTAGGGTAAAAAATTAAATAAAACACATAAACGTTAAATGCGCATAAAAAAAGTTTGCAACCATGTTAAAATAGTAAGCAATAATTAGCTGATTATGAGCAGTGTAATGTATTGATCAAACTATTTTATCTTAGAGGATTTTAATTAAATTACAATATTCATCAAAATTCAACGCCCCTAGTTAATGATTTTTCGTGTTCTAAAAGAACCAAATCACCTTTAAGCAGGTCACTACTTGTCAGCCGTTATTATCCTTCTTAAAGAAGAAAATGTAGCCTCACAACTCGACGTTGAAGAGCCAATTAACAAACTTATAGGAAAAATGTTAAATAGATTAGAAAACGCATCATTGTAATCATATAAAAATTTAACAAAATCAATAGTAACACATTTGTAATTATTAAGTTTCTTATTAAAAATTTTTTAACTACGTCAATTTTTTTAGATAATGAATTTTTATCAAAATTACTTATTTTTAAAAGAGGCTCTAATTTATTTATATCTAAAATAAAGGTTAATCAAATTTATAAAGGGAATCTAAAGATTTTAAACAACTATTATCGGTAAATTATCAAAATATAAATAAATCAATAATATTAAAATAAATACTTTTTTCATCATTAATATTTAAAATATTTTCAAACTTATGAGTAGAAAATAAATAGAAAAATTTTTAGGTTTAGTTTTTCTTTTATCCATAGATAAATTATTGTCATTTAAAAAAATATTAATATCAAAACAATTTTTGAATAAATCTTCAACTGTATTTTTATTTCTTAATTTAATTTCTAACAAACAATTGTGTCTTAAATCAGAAGTTTTAGAAATATAAATCGTTCTGCATTGAAATTGATCCATAATTATTTTTAATAAATAAAATAATTTTTCAATTAAATACAAAAAAATAAATAGATGATTTTAAATATGGTCAAAAAACCCTGATTCGGCCCTGTGACCTGAAGATATAAAAGTTTTTTTATTTTTAAAAGAGTATTAAATACTGTGTAATTTTTAAAAAAAACAATGGGCAGGTAGTGACCACACCACCAATGGGGCAACAGCAGGGGTATGGTCACGCATTCACTAACTACCTTGATTGCATCATGTTGAAAAAATTTATGAAGGGAAGAAAAATCAAAAAAATCTTTCCCTTCACTTAAAATAGGACAATCTTTTACAACAAGATGCAATCGGTGATTAAAGCAGTGAATATACGGGACATTGTCCAGCTATTTTGCTTAGAAATACTTGAACACCATTTTTTTCCCGGGCATTACCCCATCGTAGCATTGTGCGATCAGGTTCTTTGGTTCTAGATTATATTCTAACAAAAGATTGTTGTTAACTGAGAAAATTTCTTAGGCATCAGATTTATGAATTGGTTTCACAAATATAAAGCTTTCTGTAAAATCAAATTTTTCTATATATTTCTGTTAGTTTGATCTTTCTTGCGGATGAGAAGTATTATGAATAAAAACACTTTTAAAAAAAGTAAATATTTTTGACGGAGCAAATTTAACTATATTACGTCGAAGAAATAAAATTACTATGTATTTGGGGGGGGGGGGCAAATTCAATTTGGGGGGGGGGGGCAAACATAAAATTACTATGTATTTGGGGAGGGGGGGCAAATTCAATTATTTTTGGGGGGCAATCAGAAACTTTTAAATTTTTATATTTTAAGACCACAATAACTATACATTTTCATATATTGTTATAATCAGGCCTGGGAGAAAAAGAGCCAAAATTTAAAGATTTATGAGGGGTATTATAAAAGCTCGTAAATAAGGGCCTTTATAACAAGCTCGTTTTTTCTTAGTAATAAAGGGCTTTCTAGGCTTTTTAACATTAGTAAAGAATCCCATTCCAACTTTAGAATAAAAAAAAACTATAAAGGGCCTAAAGGGCTTTCCCCCCATTTTTTCGGGGCTTTTATAAAAATCTTAAATTACTATCAGCTTTTTTCCATTTTGAGGCCCGAGAAAAAAAGTCTATTTTTTACTCTTTTGGCTAACACTTTTTTCAGCGATAATTAAAATTCCACATTTCAAAAATTCACATTTCTTATTTTATAAATATTGTGGAATACCATTATCAGACGAATAAAACCAATATTCTCTTGGAATTATGATTAATAGAATGATAGTAAATATAGCCTGCTGCATGATTATATAAATCAAAAAAAAATGTGAAATGTTAAAGTAGAAATATCCTTAGAGGGATCTGGTAAACAAACCATAAAGTTCATACGAATTGTTTATAAGCCAGATAGACAATTTAAAGTTCCCAATATACACCTGTATGTTGTGGTTCAATCAAAAAAAATACTAGTAAATTCCTACACCTAAAATATTGTAATATTATTTTATAAATCTCCAAAGAATTAATATTATTTGCCCGTATACTTTTTAAAAATATTCAAAAAAAAAAATTTCAGCTTTAACTTTAATTGATTAATTTTAGTCGAACCTGGCAAAACATTTTTCAGGCAACAATGAAATTGACCAAGGTGCCGCCAAAGGCATCGATTTTTTTTTAAATTAACTCTTCCCCAAATGCAATTTTACGGCTCTGATTAAACCTGTGATTTTATAAGGAACTGTAAATAGACTTACAAAAGTTAGCAGCCCTTAATTACGCCTTCGGGGCACACCATGCAATTTTTTGCCGCATGCGGTGTCAACAAATTTATTTTTGTTAATATTTATTGTATCAATAATTGTAGCATTTTAAATTTTGTACAATTTTTTACTAGTTTTTTTTATTTGAAATAGCGAAAATTATCTGATCGCTAAATAATTTTTTTAAAAAGTGCAATTCGTTATTGGAGAGAACCAAATATAATTTTTAATTCCTTCCATCGCATATATTGCGGTAGGCGTCCAACATTCTACCGTTTTCAGGCGCCTAAACCGCAATTTTTTGTAATATTTAAGCTCAAACCATCTAATTGCTTATAAACCTCCTGGCGCGCTCAACCATTGCTTTTGTCCTTACGAACGTACCGGTTCTGCATGGCGGTAAAATTTTGCAATTTAGGAACTTATAATTTTTTCTTTTTCAAAATCCACGCCTTAATCAACTTATTTTAAAATATCTTCTCTCACTAAAATACCTATTTTTGTTTTTAAGTTAAATAAATAGCAAAATTTGGGATGAATTAAAAAAAAAATTCTACATATTGTGCCTCTTTAAATAAGAAATCAAATTCGGGACCAGAAAGCCGGCCTGGCTAAATGTCAGCCTGCCCAAACGGGCCAAGTTGGGATAAAATTTAAAACAGGCCGGGCCTATATTGAAATTTATATTGCCCGGTTTTTGATTATTAAACAGGTCGACAAAATTCAATGAAAGAAAAAAGAAAATTATGAAGTGCAGTTATCCCCATATGGTCTTAAATATTTATATACTCCGAAGTTTCTTCAAACTTCGGCTATTTTCTTAGTTATTCATCCAAAAAATGGCCAAATTTGGCCAAATTGACAGATTTTGCGCCTTCGAGAATACTTTAAAGAAAATTAAAAACTTTTCATATTAAAATCACTTGTAATTATATATTTTTCATCTCAAATAAGAAATAATTATAAGTATAGCTCTTATATCAACATTTAAGTTATACGGAATATTTGGCACCCCAACCTAAATAGGACACGATATATTTCCGAGTTATAAAAATATTTTAAATTTGATAGCAAGGTTTAAATATAAAAATGTTTTTAAATATTATGTTTGAAATTTTTTAGTTATTTTTAACCTTTTTTTTAATATCCAATGTTTAGTACCAAGATCCATTAAATGGCAGGTCTGGCCTCTCAAGTTAGCTCATGACCTTCCAAAATTTGTTGACCTGTGTTATTAATAAGAACTAAAAAGGATTTATTATCACAGATGGGTATTTCCTCTACACTCTATATTTATTGATAATAATTTTAAAAAAATTCGCTTGTAATTTTTTAGCCTGAAATGGGCCGGGCTGGGCCAAAAACAAAATTCCGGGTCAGGTCCGGTGGGTCGGGCCGGAATATCACGGCCCAATTTAAGATTTACTTCTAATTTAAGATCTAACACCGATATTTTTATAACTAACTATTAAGAAAAATATCTATTCTATTGGTGCAGATAAAAATAAAATAATTTTTGACAGTACGTTTTTTTCGAAGAGCAAATAATATTTTAATTTTTTTTAACATAATTTATCGAGGCAACTTCGCACGTATGACTACAAAACATTGTGGCTAATGTAATAATTTTTTTTAAGATTTTGTGTACTACCTAGTAAAATAATTTATTATATGTAAATATATCACTTAGTAGATATTTATATATAAAATTAAATAGTTAAAACCGGCATGACCCTTTGAAAAAACTTATATCATTTCTTTTGGTTGATTACACTGGTCCAAAAAAAAAACAACATAAACGTTTTAAAAAATTTTTGCGTTAACAATCTTAGTTTTTTTTCCAATGCCTTTAATTTTTTTTGAACCACGTCCAAAGTTCAGGAAAAAATATACAAAGTTTGAACTATTATTTTTCCAGGTCTATTGGCATATTTAGATTCCTATAAAAAATATATCTTAAAAAGGTTTTTATTAGCAATTTACTTTCAAGTTATTTAAGATCAAAAAACGGATTTTATGACTAAAACCACTAATTACAAAAACATAAAAAAAATTAAATTTTATAAAAAAAAATGTAAACGCCTTAGGTTAATAATGCATGTTTTTGAAATTTAAATATATTTCTTTACACAAGTCCATAAATAACTGCTTTTGGCTCCTTAGACCCGTGCATATTAAAAAATTGGATTTTTTGTGAGCAAATGGACAAATTTTCCGACCTCATACCCTAAAATGGAAATATTCAAGAATATTTTTTATAAAAAAATCTCTTGTAATTCATATTTTTCATCATAAATAATGAAAAATATTTTAATTATAACAAGCTCTTACATCTTTAAATAATAGGTATCGCGTCCAAACATAAATACGACACAATATATTGTCGGTTTTTAATTGAAATTAGAGTTTAACAGTTTGTTATGAATATGCAAAAAAATTTCCATTTATGTTTGTTTATAATCTTTTTTATTTTTAATAAAATTTTCAATATTTATAGCTGACTTACCAAGTTTGATTAGTAAAAACGGTAAACGGATTTGAAAATCCTTAAGATGGCAGGTTTGATCTTTGGATTAAGCTCATAACTCAAAAATTTATGACCTGTGTTATAAAAGTATCATTTATTTAATTAATACTACTTTCTTAGAAAAAAATACCTCAATACATGTGATAATAATTTCTGGTTAATAAACGAATCTTTTTTAATATTCACAATGCTTTATAGACCGCTTTTGTTCATTCATATCAACACTTCTCATCCGCGGTCAATTAAAAAAATAAAAATTACTGATTTTTTTAATAAAGGTATTAAAATTTATTTACTTATTTTTTAATTACCTTTTTATAATTTTATAAAATTTAGAAAACATATCTGAAGAAATAGTCTTAAATTACAATTATTTTGAGGCAAATGGGACATTGCAAACATGTAAGATATCCTAATTTTTTTGTCAATTACTACCCAATTTTGAAATAATTGCTTATAATTTTTTTAGGTACTGAAGATAGAGTTAATAACAATAACAAAACATATTTTTTGCCTGAACAGGGCTGCCCCTACAAGTTTTTTATGCTCCCCCCCCCCCCCCCCCCCCAATTGGAAAAGCTATAATGGGGTCTGAAACTATATAAAACAATCTCTAAAATCATTCAAAATTTGCATGTTTAATTATTAAGAAAATTGTAAATTTTTTATTTAAAATAACATTAAATATTAACATTAAAAAGAAGAATTGGTAGAATTGTGCTGTCTAAATTAGTAAAAAAAAGATCTCATTTAAAAATGCGTCTTCAAACTATGTAATACAAATGAAAGATATTTGGAATTATTATTTTTAATAATGTTTAAATTGCATTATAGAAACATAACATTTTTATACAATTGTGCGTAAATGTATATTGTTAGTAAATTCCCAGCTGGGGCTATATATTCCCGGCCCGACATATTCAATTCAAACCTGGCCAGAATTTTTTTAATTAAAATCAAAATATAATTATTTTCAAATTATCAATATAATACAGAGTGTAGGAGTATTACTTTTCATCGTGTGATAAATAATTTATCATTTTTGGTTGTTAAAACATAGGTCAACAAATTTTTGAGAGTTTTGAGCTAATTTCAGATACCAGACCTGCCATTTTAGGATTTTCAAATCTGTTTACCGTTTATTTTAGAAACTTTAGTCAGCTCGGAACACTAAAAATTAAAAAAATAATTAAAAAAACAAAAAAGATTAAAACATTAAAAAAAATTTATATAAATAAAGCTTATATTTATAATTCATTTTTTAATTTCAAAGTTATAATCGTGCCCTATTCATATTGGGGTGACAAATATTCTGTATAACCTATATGGTGATGTAAATGCTTGATATACTAAAAAATGTCCAATTGATTTTAATATGCGAAGAATTTTGTTTAATTTTTTTTCTTTTAGGTAATCTCAAAGTCGTAAAATTATCATTTTGGAAATTCGGCTATTTTTTAGATATATTCTTAAAAATAGCCTAAGCGAAAAGATACTTGGAAAAACTAGAAATATATATGAGAGTAGGCCAGGCCATTATGATTTTTTCGTCCAAGTATAAAAAAGTTTTTCAGACTTGATACTTTTCCACCAGTGTAAAAATGTATCATGTTTAATAATTTAAATTTTTTAATTATTTAGTTTTTATTCTATAGGAAATTAATATTTAACATTTTAAAAAAAAATTTGTTAACAATTTAAAAATTTAATATTTTATCGAAATTACATTAACCAAATAAACTAATTTTATGGTTCAGATACCATTATTTGATTGGTTGGCCACACTGCTTGTTACAAAATTATAATTTATTAATAAAATCATAGCTGATTTAATTATATAATCAGAATCTAGCTTTTTTATGAATATCTTTTTTAAATATGGATGGCGTATATTTAATTTTCAAAATAACTATGGTGACAATGTAAAACATATTTATATAGAAATATTAAATATCATTAAGATAAAGATAACATAAATTTAAAAGATTATATAAAGAATCGAAAAAAATATATGTTATATTTAAAAAAGCTTAGTTTTTTTTAAGAACACTGATTCACTAAGCACTTCCAATAAACTGGCAGTAAAGCTCATTAAAAGAAAGTTTTTCGTAATTTTTGTACTTAATCTTTGTACATTGTTTATATCTCAAATTCACTTTCTATGTTAGACAAGAACTAATTTTTTAATTATTTCATTTATCCAGGCCCGATTCTAGCTTTTCCATTTTAGGGGGCAAAAAAAACTCGTGGGGGGGGGGGGGGCAGAAAAAAATTTTTTGCCGCCTTCGGCGGCAAAATTGGCCGTGACCTTCGGTCACGGCAAAAAATATACACGTACAACAATAGAATCCATGTTCAAATTTTTTTAACAAATTAATAATAATTTAATATATTCATAAAATAAAAAAAAATGATTGCGTTTATAATTTGGATATGTGAGTTAAAATTAATTGTTTTCACTAATATCAATTGCTTAAAAAGATATGAGATTTGGAAATTAATTTTAAGTATAATTTTATCAGTTGGTATCAATGCGCATGAAAATTAAAAATATGATATATATGAATGATAAAAATGAATTACATAAAACTTTGGATTTTAGAAAGTGAATAGTAAAATAAGATTGATTATCATGAAAACAAACTGTATATTTATGCTAATTTGGAAGAATATATATGAAAAAACACTGGTTATATATAACTAGTAGTTAATATTAGGGTAAAAAATTAAATAAAACATGAACATAAACGTTAAATGCGCATAAAAAAAATTGCAACCATGTCTTAAAATAGTAAATAATTAGCTGATTATGAGCAGTGTTTTTTATTAATCTACAATTTTATGCTAAAAATTGTTTTGATTAAATTATAAAATTCATCAAAATTCAACGCCCCAGTATATGATTTTTCGTGTCCTAGAAGAACCAAATCACCATTACGCAGGTCACTACTTAACAGCTAGAAGTTATCATCCTTCTTATATAAGAAAATGTGGCCTCACAACTAGACGTTGAAGAGCCAATTAACAAACTTATAGGAAAATTGTTAAATAGATTAGAAAACGCATCTTTGTAATCATATAAAAATTTAACAAAATCAATAGTAACACATTTGTAATTATTAAGTTTCTTATTAAAAAATTTTTGGCTAAGTCAATTTCTTTAGATAATGAATTTTTATCAATATTACTTATTTTTAAAAGAGGCTCTAATTTATTTATATCTAAAATAAAGGTTAATCAAATTTATAAAGGGAATCTAAAGATTTTAAATAACTATTATCGGTAAACAATCTATTATCAAAAAAATCAATATATTAATCAATAATATTATAATAAATACTTTTTACTTCATCATTAATATTTAAAATATTTTCAAATGAGTAGAAAATAAATAAAAATCAGAAAAATCTTTAGGTTTAGTTTTTCTTTTATCCATAGATAAATTATTGTCATTTAAAAAAGTATTAATATCAAAACAATTTTTGAATAAATATTCAGATGTATTTTTATTTCTTAATTGTTTAATTTCTAACAAACAGTGGTGTATTAAATCAGAAGTTTTAGAAACATAAATCGTTCTGCATTGAAATCTATAATTATTTTTAATAAATAAAATAATTTTTCAATTAAATACAAAAAAATAAATAGATGATTATAAATATGGTCAAAAAAGCCCGATTCGGCCCTGTGACCTGAAGATATAAAAGTTTTTTTATTTTTAATTTTTAAAAGAATATTAAATATTTTTGTGTAATTTTAAAAAAAAAAGACACCACCGATGGGGCAGCAGCCTGGGTTTGGTTACGCATTCCCTAACTTCCTTGATTGCATCATGTTGAAAAAATTTATGAAGGGAAGAAAAAATCAAAAAAAAATTTTCCTTCACTTAAAATTTCAAGAAAATCTTTTACAACAAGATGCAATCGGTGGTTCAAGCAGTGAACATATGGGACATGTATCCAGCTATTTTGCTTAGAAATACTTGAACACCACCTTTTCCCCCGGGCATTACGTTCGCCCCATCGTAGCATTGTGCGATCAGGTTCTTTGGTTCTAGATTATATTCTAAAAAAAAATGAATGACAAGTGAGAAAATTTCTTAGGCATTATATTTATGAATTGCTTTCACAAATATAAAGCTTTTTGTAAGATCAAATTTTTCTATATATTTCTGTGTTAGTTTGATCTCTCTTGCATTAATGAATAAAAAGACTTTTAAAAAAAGTATATTTTTAAGATAATATTTTTTAGATATTTTTGACAGAGCAAATCTAATTATATTATGTGGAAGAAATAAAATTACTATGTATTTTTTTTTGGGGGGGGGGGGGGGGGCAAACATAAAATTACTATGTATTTTTTTGTGGGGGGGGGGGGGGGGGGCAAATTCAATTATTTTGGGGGGGGGCAATCAAAACCTTTTGGGGGCCCCCCCCCCCCAAAAAAGGGGTCTAGAATCGTGCCTGCATTTATCTTACACACGAGTTTGTAAAATTCCAAATTTGTGAATTTTAAAAATTAAAAAACCCTTATTTTGTGCCTCCCTAAAACTATATATAACTTGGTAAAAGATTTTAACGCTATCGGTTTAATAGTTAACTTGATATATTTTAATACGCGTGGTTTTTGGCAAGAGTCTAAATATTCCAATTTGATAGCGTTTCTGCCTCGGCACATAGTTCGTAAAAAGGCTTTTATTTTCGCGATGATTAATACGTTAGTTGTGTCTTGCAAAAGGGCATTAATGTCGATATAACCTCATAAAAGTTTATTAATAAATTTTTTAAAATATCCATGTTTACAGCTAGGCTTATCACGCTTTTCTCCATTTGCATTTTTTTATTAAACAATTCTATATGTCCACTAATCTTCCTCTGTCGAATTCTAAAAATTTTGCCCCCCTTTTCTTCCTGATTATTATTATTATTATAGTGCTGACCACTGGCCGACGTTAGTGAAAAGTTGGTCAATGGTCGCATATGGTTATTGATTACTATATTTTTGATCATGACCACAAATAAATGGACCACGATCATAACAATTGATCAAGGTCGCTAAATGACACAAAAGATTATGATTTTTTTCATGTTATTTCCATGAACTTGATCATGATATGATCGTGATCAATTTTTGTATCATTACCAAAAATACAGTGGTAAGGTAAGTTAAAAAAAATAGCTTGTAAAATTTCAGGCCGTTTTTTTTAATTAGGGGCGGGTCTAAAATCAACCAAATTCTGGGCTATCCCGGGCCTGAATTGAAAATGTCGGAATAATACGGCCTGGTTTTGACTCTAATATAACACTATTTTGAACAATATGTTAAAAGTTTCTTATGTAGAAATTTTTGAGGCACAATTAAAATAGATGTATTTTGGATAAATGTGCTTAAATTTAAATTAGGGAAATAATTATAACACAGGTCACCAAAATTTCTAGAGTTATGAGCTACCTACAAAGATCAAACCTGCCAGCTTATTGATTTTCAAATCCGTTAACCGTTTTTCAAACTTAGTAAGTCAGCTTTAAACATTAAAAATTTTAGAAAAATATTAATAAAAAACAAAAATTGATTTTTTTTGCGAATTCACAATAGCCAAAATGTTAAAATCAATCTTCAAAAAATATTTTATTAAACCGATAATATATCGTGTCGTATTTAAGTATGGAAGTGGAGTTTTCTTATTAATTAAGTGCTGATGTAAGAACTTGATATACTAAAAAATTATCTCTATTTACGCCAACATCAATGGCACAACCGTAAATTTTATGAAAACATAAAAATATCTCCATAATGGCCTTATCTCATATATTTCGTTTTGTCTCTTCCGCCGTTGGCTCCTTACTTCAATCCTTTTCAAAAAAATGGCCTTTGACCAAATTGACAGATTGAGAATACCCTAAAAAGAAAAATGCAAGAATCTTTTATAAAAATCCCTTGTTTATATTTATCATATCAAACAATGAGAATAAAATTTTTTAATATATAAAGCTCTTACCTCAGCATTTAAATAATACAAAATATGCGTCCAAACTTAAATACGACACAATATATTATCGGTTTTTTAAAAAAGTTTAACAGTTTAGCTGTTGTACATATGCAATTTTTTTTTGTTGAATATTTTTTGTTTTATTTTGCCCTTTTTTTCAAATTTTCAATATATATAGCTGACTAACTAAGTTTGATTATAAATAACGGTAAACGGATTTGAAAACCCCTAATATCGTAAGTTTGATCTCCGTAGTTAGCTCATAACTCTCATATATTTGTTGACTGTGAACTTAATAAATGCAAGTTAAAAGATTTTATGAATAAGAGATCTTACAATTTTAGTTATTCTCGAGATCGCAAAATCTGTCAATACAGACTTTTTTTTATATGGACCGATATTAGGAGCCAAAACGAGAAGAAATTACGAAAAACATATGTGAAATAAGCACATAATGGGGATGCATGCTTTTATGTTTTCGTAAACTTATTTTTTCAGACATTGTTATTTGTTGACCTAAGTAAACCGGGCCGTGATATTCAGCCGACCCGCATTTTTCAAATCCAGCCCATTCATTGCGGGTAGGCCCAGCTAGCCCGATTGGGGTTAAGTTTTGAAACGAGATGGAAATTTTAAGCAAAAAAATTTAAATATGGATGCAACGATTCATAATGTAATAATTATTTTAATTTATTCTTAATAATGGTTTATGGCAATAAAAGTATGTAAAAAGGCGCCCGATTTTAATGTTATTTAGAATACACATTTTCTGATAATAAATTTCCGTCCATTATTAGATCAATTAGGTGGCTAACATGACATAACCCATTTACCTGAGAAAGGGGATGAGGGAACAGGCAATAAACAAACTATTAAAATGAAAAGCCAGGTGGGAAAGAACATGCCATTTTCACCACCTTCCCCCTTCGCCCCTCTACTGGCTACACTGGGCTTCATATAAAAAACTTAAAAAATTAATAAGCCAAATCTTTTTTTAATTTAAGAACAAAAACCTAATGTTTTAATTAAGATTTATAAAATCAACAATACATTTTTTAATTGTTCAATAAGAGTCAAGTCCACTCAACTACCTAAATGAAAACATATATCCTTCCGAGATTAGAAAAGTTTACATTACCATTATATATAGACAATCTATTAAAAGATTATAAATATAGTATATTTAATAAATATATATTTGAAAATTATAATCTTCTTTATTGCCAAAATCAAGCTTTTGTATATTTCCCCCAAAGATGAAGGAGAAAAACAGATGCTATGAACACCAGGCTCATAACCAGAACAGGTACAGGTCCTCTGATATAAAATATATAGTTAAGTTAGGAATAGCTTTCATTTCCTTTTAAAAAGTAATCTTTAAAATTTATTAGTATTAGCACTAACTACAGAATATACTCATACAAACATTTAATAAAATTAACAATATGCTTAATACAAAATTTTCATTAAATATGAAACATTATATTTAGCTGTTTATTGAATTTTCCTAACACCACTTGTCTAAATAACAATTAGGAACTTAAATATTAACAAAAATTTTAATATTTTAAATATAGATTGACCAATTTTTTACATAAAAAAATATTATTAATCACACTAAGAATTAGCTTGCCTATTGTTAATATATCCTTGTTACATAAATGCCACTAAAATTATAATAGACAAGTTAGCTTACACTTTTGTGCCAGGAGAATCATCAGTGTAAAACCTCCACATGGTACCAGTAGCTGCTGTTCTTCCCCTTGCAACATTAGATGAAGCTGCGGGCTTTCTATAATTAAATAAGATTTATTTAATAATTTTAAAAAGTTAACTAAAAAACTAACCTAGCCCTATTCCCTGATCCTGCGCCTGAACTCATTTTTGGGGCACCGCTTCTCATGGTTGCCTTAGATCCACCTGAACCAACAGTGGTTGAACTAGATGCAATTGTCTACAGAAAAATATTTAATATAATATTACCATGTATCCGTAGCACGTCGCCTAGCGTAAAAACAATATGAATATAAATTGTTCACGAGAAAAATAAAACACACCACAAAACTAAAAATTTGGCAATTCTAAAACGAAACTCTAGTTAATTTAGTACACAAGCCTAACTAATAATAGGTTGTGCCTAAAAAAAACAAAATAAAAAAATTTTACGGGTATTAACCCGCGATTAGCACTGTCAGGCCACATGGACCCCAGCACATTTTGAATTTTTACAATCTTCAAAAGTATTATGTATTATAGAATAAATTTTTAGAGTTTTTTTTTTCAATTATATAATAAACAAAACAAATGAAATTTGTGTAAATCTTTTAAAAATTTTGTTATAGTAGAAATTTTATTGTGGTCCGTATGAACCCTACACTTTCATTTTTATAAAAATATGATATTGCCTCAATGTAAATTTAATAAAAATTGCAACCTTAATTTCTAGGTATTTTTGAAATAGTTTTTTAAATTAAATTTATATAATGTTTGAGTTGTATATGAATGTTTAATCAAAAAATACTATTTAATTAATAAAATTTTCTTGATTAGGGCACGTGCGAAGTAAGATTTTATTTTTGTGAAATTTTTAAAATTTTGAAAAATTTTATTTTGAAATAAAACCCAAATTTTTAAAAAGGTGCCAAATTTAGTTTATGCACTTAAAATGCTTTTTCTGAAATAAAAAATTTTTTAAAAAATTTAAAAAAAAAAATAAATTTTTAAAATTTTACGAAAATAAAAACTCACTTTGCATGTGCCCTTAAAAAGATTTATCTAATAAAATAGGGTAGGACAAAAACACGAAACATTTATAAATGTTTCGTGTTTTTGTTCTACCCATATATACTACATGTAAACTTGTTGGGCACTAGCAATATGATAGTTAAATTCTACATAGATTTGGCGTTGAACGATGTATTTATTATAAGTTTAATTTGGTCAATAAATATTTTAGCAATGTTAAGTTTAAAAAAACTATCATTGGTCAAAAATTAAAAAGATATTTTACGATGCATTTCATTTATAATAGCAACATTAAATGATCTAAAAAAAGATCTAAGAACAAAATATAAATATCTTAAGCAGCGCAGCTACTTCTTAATTTTTGGGCACTGATAATATGATAGATTCTCCATATAAAATAATTTGGTCAATAAATATTAAGGCAGTGTTAAGTTATATATATTACCATTTATGATCTTAAACTTATTATGGTATTTTACATTTTTTTATTTATATATAGTAGATAATACAATAATTAACCACCGAAAAAAATCTAAAACAAAAAATAAAGTTTTCAAACAACAAAAACAACCTGTCAACCTTTAGCTAAACTCCCTATAAAATGCATCGAATTATATATTACAAGTTTAACTTGGTCGATAAATAATAAAGCAGTGTTAAGTTTTAATAACTATTACCATATATGGACATAAATTTAAATTGTTTTAGGTTACATATACTTTATATATAGTAGATTGCATTAATAAAACCCCCCAAAAAATCTAAAAACAAAAAACAAAGTTTTTAAACAACAGAGATTACCTGTCAACCTCGCAGACAAGATGCTAAACTCTCCTTAAAATTTGGCGTCGAATTATGCATTACAAGTTTAACTTGGTCGATAAATAATAAAGCAGTGTTAAGTTTTAATAACTATTACCATATATGGTCATAAATTTAACATGTTGTTAGGTTACATATAATTTATAAATAGTAGATTGTATTAATAAAACCCCCCAAAAATTCTAAAAACAAAAAATAAAGCTTTTAAACAAAAAAGACCATCTATCAACCTCGCAGACAAGATAACTAAACTCTCCTTAAGATTTGGTGTCGAACTATGTATTACAGGTATAACTTGGTCGATAAATAATAAAGCAGTGTTAAGTTTTAATAACTATTACCATATATGGTCATAAATTTAAAATGGTGTTTTAGGTTACATATACTTTATATGTAGTAGATTGTATTAATAAAACCCCTCAAAAAATCTAAAAACAAAAAACAAAGTTTTTAAACAACAAAGATTACCTGTCAACTTCGCAGACAAGATGCTAAACTCTCCTTAAGATTTGGCGTCGAATTATGTATTACAAGTTTAACTTAGCCGATAAATAATAAAGCAGTGTTAAGTTATAATGACTATTACCATATATGGTCTTAAATTTAACATGTTTAGGTTACATATAATTTATATATAGTAGATTATATTAGTAAAACCTCAAAAAAATCTAATAACAAAAAATAAAGTTTTTAAACAACAAAGACCACCTGTCAACCTCGCAGACAAGATAGCTAAACTCTCCTTAAAATTTGGCGTCGAACTATGTATTACAGGTATAACTTGGCCGATAAATAATAAAGCAGTGTTAAGTTTTAATAACTATAACCATAAATGGTCATAAATTTAAAATGGTGTTTTAGGTTAAATATGATCTAAGCATAGTAGATTGAATCAATAAAATACCCAAAAAAGATCTAAAAGCAAAAAATAAAGTTTTTAAAAAACAAGGATTACCTGTCAACCTTTCGCAGACAAGTTGAACTCTCCATAAAATTCGGCATAAAATTTGGCGTCGAACTATGTATTAAAAGTTTAATTTGGTCGATAAATATTAAAGCAGTGTTAAATTTTAAAAATATTACCATATATGGTCATAAACTTAACATGGTGTTTTAGGTTATATATGATTAGAATTAAGTAGATTTAAACAATAATAAACTCAAGCAAAAATTTAAAAACAAAAATAAAGTTTTTAAACATCAAAGACCACCTGTCAATTTATTGGGCACACACAATATGATAGTTAAAATCCCCATAAAATTTGGAGTCGAACGATATATTATATGACCAAATTTGCTGCATGAACACTCACTTAACATAAATTTTAAAAACCAAAAAAATGTTTCGTGTTTTAGTAATATTTAAAACACTAAACATTTTGCCAAAATCTAAATTAATTTTTAAAACACGAAAAAAATATTTCGTGTTTTGAAAAAACAAAAACACGAAACATTAAAAAATGTTTCGTGTTTTCCCCAGGACAAAAACACGAAACATTTATAAATATCGTGTTTTTGTCCTGCCGAATAAAATATGGAAAAATAAAAATTTTTTGTTTTATTTTTTTTTAACTTTGGGGCACGTGCAATGTGGGTTTTTATTTTCGTGAAATTTTGAAAATTCTGAAAATTTTGAAAATTTTATTTTTTTTTTTAAATTTTTTAAAAAATTTTATTTCAGAAAAAGCAGTTTATGCGCATATACTAAATTTGGCAACTTCTTAAAAATTTGCGTTTTATTTCAAAAATTTTTTTTTCAAAATTTTAAAAATTTCACAAAAATAAAAACTCATTTTGCACGTGCCCTTGTGTAAATTTTACGATTTTCATTTATAATAACTTATAGTATTTTGTAATTAAAGCACGTTTTTTTTAAATAATAAAAATAAGTCATTAGCTATTTCCTAAAGTAGGTGTGTACAACTGGGGTCTATATGGCCCTACTTTAGCATTCGCCGCTAGTTAATGGCAAATTTATATTATTGTTATAATGTTTAAAAAATTGAAAGGTGTTTTTTCTTTATATATATAAATATTAAGGTTTTTAAAAGACATTTGGACAATGTAAATAATTAATTTTCTTTATCACTATCACATATAAGTTTTGCCATCTGACTATCCACTATGACTTTATTTGTTCTATTTTTAGTAGGTAACAATATTCATAATTTATTTTAAAACAATAGATAAAATACAATGGTATGTATCTTTCTGTATAAACTCAAATTTTAGAAATTCTAATTATTTAAAATTTTTTTTATTTTGTAAAAATGCAGTGCTGTAATTTATATGGACCCTACTGTTCCACGGTAATGATGTGCCTCTAAAATATAATTTTTTTTACTCTTGTTACTCTAATGTTAATTGCATTTAATTGTCTTTAATTTTTATAGCCGTATCTTTTTAAGCATTTAAAAATTGTGCCAATGCGGCATAAACAAATAATTACATTTGTTTTATCGTTTTTAAAATTAGGCATGGCCAAGTGGTTTAAGCATGGCTAAATGAATTATATAAACATGAAATAGTCATGACTTCAATTATAAAATTTGAACCCTTATCTGGCGTATTTGATGAAGGTCCTTTATGTTATTTGCTTCAAATTGATGATTTTACTTTTCTTCTGGATTGTGGATGGGAAGAAAGTTTTAACATGAATTATATTAAAAACATAAAAAAGTGAATATTGTTTGTCAATTTATTATTCTTATATATTGCTATATATATTTTTTAGGCATATACATAAAATTGATGCTGTTTTGCTGAGTTATCCTGATTTTTATCATCTTGGTGCATTGCCTTATTTAGTTGGAAAATGTGGATTGCTGGCACCTATATATGCAACAATACCTGTATATAAAATGGGTCAAATGTTTATGTATGACATTTACCAAGTATATTTACACCAAATATTTATAATCATATTGTAGTCTCATCAAAACAATGAAGAATTTAAAGTCTTTACCCTTGATGATGTGGATACGGCTTTTGATAGAATAACTCAGCTCAAATTTTCACAATCTGTTGGTCTTAAAAGTTACTATTTTTTTTATTGAAAGCTTTTTGTTTTATTTTGACCAAAGCTATAACATATTTTACATTCTTTTTAACTATTTATTTTTATTGGTTTATGACTTTATATTTTAAATTTTAACATGATTATACTTGATATAGTTGAAAAATATTTTATTTTAACAATTGCTGTAATTTTTTTCTGTAAATTTTTTTTTCTATATTTTCCTGTAAATTTTTTCCTATATTTTTCTGTAAATTTTTTGCTTAAAGTTTCTTTTCTATCAGGCAAAGGACATGGGCTTCAAATAACACCAAGCTCTGCAGGGCATATGATTGGAGGTGCTATATGGAAGATTGTGAAAGATGGAGAAGAAGAGATCGTATATGCCGTTGATTTTAATCACAAAAAAGAAAGGTATTTGTGGGAATGAATAAAATAAGGTTTTTAATGCTTTATGAAAAGATTTAGCCCATCTGTAATTTGTTAGCAGTGCGTTAATCACATTAAAAGTATATATTCCGATTAAATTGTCCTTATGTACAATACTATAATGCTAACATTATAAAGAATATATGTAGGGCATATATTTATTATATGTATTATAGCTTTCCACCTGTTTTCACAATAATTCTGAGACTCTGGACTTTTTTGTTAGTCAGGGCTGAGCCTAAAGATTAAAACAAGTAAGGATAGAATTTTGATGTCACCTCAAGTTAAAAAATTGAGCTTGGTTCATGATTTAATTTTAATTGATTACAATGACTAGCTTAAGTTAAAGATTTATATTATGGGCAGGTTGGTTTGGTTTTGAATAATTATTTTGCTATTGCTATCATCTAATTCAATTTAATTCCACAAAGGATTTGAAATTTTAAAAATTTTATTTTTATAAGGTTACAAGCCCATTTATATTAATAACTGCATTAAAAAAGAAGTTTTTATTTTAATTGGGTGTTTTATAGCCACAGGTCAACAATTTTTTGAGAGTTATGAGTTTACAGAGATCATACCTGCCATCTTAAATAATTAAATCCGTTTACCGTTTTTCCTAATCAAATTTAGTTTGTCAGGTATAAACATTGAAAATTTTAGAAAAAAAGGTCAAAAAAACAAAAAAGATTCAAAAACAAAAATAAATTGAAATTTTATTTTTGCATATTTACCCAAGGTAAACTGTTAAATTCAAACTTCAAACAATATCTTCATCAAAAACCAATAGTATATCGTGTCGTATTTAAGTTTGGACGCGATATAATTTATATTATTTAAATGCCGATGTAAAAGCTTGATTAAAATTTATTTTCCATTATTTGTGATTAAAAATATAAGTTACGCGGAATTTTTATATGCAATGTAATTTTTATATTTTTTCTTCCTAGGGTATATTAAGATCTGTCAATTTGGTCAAAAAAGGTCATTTTTTGTTATAGACGGATCTAAGGAGCCAAAGACGGAAGAAACTAAGAAAAACGAAAAGAATATACGAGATTAGGCCATCATGGGGTTGCATTCTTTTATGTTCTCCTAACAATCTCGTTTCAGTATAACAATCCAAACATTAAAAAGTAGATTATTTATTCCAGATGGGATGATAACGCTTACTCACATTATTTGGTGAGTGTTAGTACATTATGATAGTGAGAAATGAACGAGCCCATCATTCTGAGCTAAAAAATGAACCTTTGTTGTCATTACTAGATGTTGCATATTAAAAAGCTTTTACCACCTAATTGGTTTTCAGGTCATTTACGATTATTTCATTTATCCATTTACAATTTAACATATATTACATAATTTTCTAAATTATTTGATTGTTTGTATATGTTAAAAATGCATTGTTCATTTGACTTAGACATTTGAACGGTTGCCAAATTCTAGAGACACTCTCCTCTTCCCAACATTCAGCATTGGAGAGCGCATCAGCTATTACAGCCACGTCAAAAACTCTTAGACCTTGCAGCTTACTTATAACTGACACTCTCAATGCTTTGTACGAGCAAAGTCGAAGGCGGTCACGTGACGAAGCCCTCGTGACTAAAATCTTACATACCATTAGGAACCAGGGAGGAAACGTGCTTTTGCCCATTGATACAGCTGGGCGAATTTTAGAGATTGCCCATTTATTGGTTCGTTATTAAGATTATAATGTTGAAAATTACTTCTTAGGATAAATGAGATTTATTATAAATGGCTTAGAATATCACAATTAAAATTTAAAAACTAAAATTTTACTATTATAACTACTTTTTTAAATTAATTGATAATTAATTATTTCCAAGCAATAATTGAACTTTTTTTTGGGCTTGGAAAAAGAATACATGTTTTTATGTTGGTTTTACTTTATTATTTATTAAATCACTTATAGTAGTTATTTTTATTGTATTTGAATTATAAGGATCAACTGTGGAGGAATCCTGATTCAGGCTTTGGCCCTTATCCACTCTGTCTCCTCAACAACGTTAGCTATAATGTCGTAGCATTTGCCCAATCCCAAATTGAATGGATGAGTGAAAAGATTGCTAAAACACTCGTCATTAACAGCAATAACAATAGGGAAAATGATAACTCTTTTCCTTCTGCCTCGCCTTTTCACTTCAAACATTTGATACTTTGTCATACCCTTGAAGAATTGGAACGCATTCCATCCCCTAAAGTTTAATATACTAACATAATATATTGGTTGCAGTTTCACGTTTTAGATTTATCAGAAATTCTATTCTTTCATTTTTAATTTATATAACATATGAGTTTATAAATATTTTGGTAATGAAATATATATATTTTCACTATTGATTTGCACATAAAAAAATTCTAAATTTACCTAAATTCACTTTAACAAACCCGTTTATTTACCGTTTCTCAATCTCGTCAAATTTTTGTTATATTTCGATTTAAATATTTATATGTGGTAAAAAATGCGCTATTCACGAGCTTACAATATGCAAATTTTTAATTTTATGTTGCAATTTTTTACAAATCAAGTTTGAATAAAAAAAATAAAACTTCCAAAATTAAGAAAAAAACATAATATTTTTATAATTAATTTCGGTTAAAAAATTTTTAACTTTAGTTTAGACAAAATATAATACATTCATTCAAAAATCATAATTTTTTTGGCAATTTTATACCCAAGATTGGCCACAATTATAAATAAGAAAGAAGACATGCTAATTAAACGAGGAGCCCTTGCGTCTGGCGCAATAATGACGTAATCGCAAAACTTATAAATCAAACTAGATGTGTTTAAGTTAAGTGTAAACGGATTTTTAGAATGGACTCCATATTTCAAAATGTATAGGTTATCACTGAATGTTTTATTTTACCCAAGGAATATTTTTTGATTTCGATTTCACTTAGTTTTATATTTATAAATAGTACCTTGGCTCGTTAAACTCTGCACTTTTTTATTAATTTTTTATTAATAATGATATGAAAAAGATTAATTGAATATTTTCTTCAGATAAATTGATCATTCACATTTAATTATATTAAAAAAATTTAAATACGTTTTACCAACCTTACCCCTAATAACTAATTAACAATTATTTGTTTTCGTGAATCTATTCGTCGACATATAGAATTCGAATAATTTATCAAAAGGTAGTCCTAGCTTCAACTCCCGGTTTGGATAGCGGGTTTGCTCGCGACCTCTTTGTGGAATGGTGTGGTAACCCTAAAAACACAATTATTTTAACTATCCGAACATCGCCGGGAACTTTAGCCCGAACCTTGATAGACGATACATCACAATCGCTTAAAACGATAACGCTTGAGGCAATTTTTTTAAATATTTACAATAAACATATAAAGCCCTATATAGGAGTATTTAAAAAGGGTTCATCTATGATTCAAACTAATATTTTAAAATTATTTTGGGCTGGATACTACACCGTAATTGATGCTCTTCAAAACTTAAATTCTTTTTTTTAATAGGAGCCTATTCTAACTTAATTACAACCTTTCTTGAGCTAGAATTTATATATTATTAAGTTGTTTTAAATATATATTTTTCAAAAAAAAATATCGCTTAAAATGGGAATATATTGTCTAATTTTGCAAAGTAATTAGGGTAAACTTAGTATAAATTGAGGCCAATCTTTGCAATTGCAATTAAATAGTTTATAGCTATAATTGTAATTTGTTATTTTATTTTATGCAGTTTGATAATGGGTATATACTGCTTTTAATACGTTTATTCCGCCCTTTTTTTATATTGCTTGATCATATTGCTGAGCTTGTTAATGCTACATTTCTATCTTCAGGTAAAAAAGCGTATCCCGCTAGAAGGTGCAGAACTTGTGGAATTTAGAAGGAAGGAACAATTAAGGCTATTACACCATCATTCTCATTCATCGCATGCTCATAGGGGCCCTACCCCTCGGAAAGCAGAAGGCCATAAAAAGAGGTTGTAAAGTTTATAAATATTAAATAGAATTTAAATAAAATTTATATCCGCCTTTTAGCTGCCCAACAACCTCATTTTAAAATATGATTTTTTTATTGGCATTAATAAAAATTTTAAAAAATTACTTTTTGACTTTGAATGCATTAAGATAGTTGCCACTCTTTGTTTTTAGCATTTAAATAGTTTTTCTGAAAAAAAAAGTTTTTAAAAAATTTTGAAAAAATAAAAAATAAAATAAAATTTTTAAAAATTAAAATTCTCGAAAAAAATAAAATGAGCCTGAACGCGCCCTTATGTATATTACCTCACTTTTATATGCAAAGCCATGCGTTAAAAACGATCGATAATAACAAAAATCAAGAATCGTCGGTTGTTGATAGTGATTTTTCGTCCGGCCATAGCTCTTCCTCACATTCTTCCGATTCCGCTTCTATTTCTACGAGTGATTCATCACTTCCCACCTCAGAGGGCCTTGAAAATGTTGATGATCAATATTCCAAATTCGATAAATCTCCGTCCGAAAAATTGGGTGATTCTTTCACCAACAGACGCCGAAAATTACGGAAACACAAGAAAAAAATAGCTTACAAAATGTCACAATCCTTGACGTTAAACGCTCTACAGACCCAATTACAGTAATTAGATAAACCGCTTGTTCACTTTGAGATGAATTTCATATACGTTATTTTTCAGGGAAAGCTATAAGAAACTACCTGATCAAGAGCTAAACTATTCGTTTAAATGTTTGGCTTATTTGATTTTTTTTAAATATGACATTGTTGCATATACCAAAGGCCAATCAAAAACTACGATATTTACATTCCGCGCGATGTTTACATCGACGAACTTGCCATACCTAATTTTAAACGGTATAGGCGGACGAGATTAGTAATGATACCCTACGTTGAAAAAAAGGTTAAATGGGACGAATACGGGGAACCGGTCGACCTTAAAGAATACAACTGGATTGTCGCTGATCCCGTGAAGTCGACCCCTTTAAGCAACATTCAAACAGGCGCAACAAACCCTGCAATTGATAATACCACTGTTACGCAAGGTAGAATTTATGATTAAATTAGAGATTAAATGAACAATTGAGTTCATGTAAAGGTGATTATTTCCTCACCCAGCTTTTTGGAAAGTAGGTATTTTTTACGAAACGGCAGTTAAATTTTCTACTTAAACAATTTTAAAATAATTGAGAAAAAAAATCATTTAAAATTTTGCAATTGTTGTTAATTATTTTGGATCCAACTTCATTATTTCACCTGCAATTTAATGTAAAGGAATATATTGATTACTTAATAGAATACAACGAGCTGCTGAACATCCTTTAAACACTGTCTTGTCTTATATCCTTTAAAAATGTTACATTTTTTTCTAATTTGATTATCAATTGGAAATGAACATAGATGATTTTGAGATCAATAAGGGGTTGGGCGACATTGTAATAGACATAATCATCAACCTGTTTTCTTTCTGTTTTTTTTTGATATTTAAAAACTTGCAAAGCTACGATCAAAGTCAGCATGCTAATTAGTCATTGTGCACAATTTTTGTTCTCTTCGTTGTTTCCGAGTATTTGAACATTATATAATTAGACAGTACGCCTAGAAAAAGATAATAAAATGGCTTTGAAAATTACAAATTGAACTATTATTTGAATTTTAATCCGGTCTTTTTATAAATATATATCGATATGCATATTAAATTTACAACCCAAAGTATATAAATGTCCATGGTTTTAAGAGAAGCATCATATCATTTTTAGTTGTGTTAGATTTTGTTTAGTTATATAAAAAATATTACTGGTAGCTTAGGCTTGTAAATGTGACACTTCCCTCAATCCTTTTATTTTCGATCACATTATTATTTATAATTTTAATTATTTATGTCAATTAAAACCTAAAAAATTAAGTTATTTATTTGCTGCTCTATTTAAAATACGCATATCATGTTTAGATTCTAGTGAAAGTCAAAGCATCATCTCAAATGTTCCTGAAATGATTCTAGAAAAGATCCCTACAAAGTGCATTTCTACGCCCCGAACTTTAATCATCAAGGCATCTATAATTTTTATCGATTTTGAGGGGAAATCCGATGGGGAATCATATAAAAAAATCATTGCTCAAATGAAACCTAAACAACTTATTTTAGGTGTAACTTTTATTATATAATAGTGTTTTATATTTGGTCAATTCCACCTCAAATCGACAAACTTTTTCCCTTGAAGTCTCAGTTTTGGCTGAAAATTGGTACACTGGTAGGGTCCTTGGGTGCTGATAAAAACCTAAATTTTTTTTGACCGGAAGTGATTTTTGACTGAGATATGAGCAAAATAATTTTTTATTTTTTTGCAAAAAAAAAATTTGAGGCAACTTTGCGCGCATGTGTTCTCAAAAGTATTGTAGCTAGAGTCATAATTTTTTTTTTATTTTGAAGATCGTAATAAGGGCTACCTTAGACGCAAAAAATATTTAAAAAATTTTTTTTTTAAGTTACCAAAAAATTTAAGTCAAGTTTAGACACAAATAGCTCAAAAAACGTATCTTTGAATTTTCTGAAAAATTTATAAAATATGGCCTTTAATATTGTTAATAAATCTATGATTTAAAAAGTTTGGGACCGGCATGACTTTTTAAAAAAATTAAAAAATTTAATTTTTTGCCCTAATTTTCGGACATATTTATGCCCTTGGCACTATATTAGAATATGCCAATGTGCCGAATTTGACAGTATTCAAAAAGCAGGACATACGGGCGATTATATTAGACCATAATAGTTTGATTTAATTGATTACTACTTTTATTAAATTTACAATGAAAAAGTGAACCTTAAAACCGAAAAAAGTGAAAATTTTGCCTGTTTTCAAAATCGACTTTCTGGTTAACCAGCCAACCTTTTTTTAATATTTAACATTTATTTTATAGATAAAATATTGCTTAATAACATATAATAGCCCCAACTTATTTCATTCGATTTTGACTCTTCTACAATAAAAATACCAAAATTTGCCAAAAAACAGCAAATTTTCAAGTGTCAAAAAACTAACGCAGATTGTATTCGTCGGTGCAAGCTTATTTTTTTATTATTTTTGCATAATTATCTAATAATATCAAGAACCTATATAATCAGTCATATATTGCCTGTTTAAGTGTTAAAAAAATAGTATATATGTTATGTATAGAAAATCTTAAAAGAACGAGAAAGGTAAATTATAAAAAAATGAGAATATTTAATCATTCCATTATTTTTATTAAATTTGTAATTTAATGTATTTATTAAAACACATTCTTGTGTTAAAACTCGTAAGGAACGCATTTAGTTATAAAAAACTTTAGGTCAATGCCCAAATCCATATGCCCAAAAAATCAAGTAACAGTAATATTTCCTGTTACTTTAATAGGTTTAGTGCGTCTATATTATAAAACTAAAATGTAATTGGAACTAAAATTGTTGGTTTTTAACTTTATTAAGGTCACTTAGATATATATGGTGTGCCTTGCTCTAAATAGCCTTTCAAAAACATATTTGGCATTTGTAAAAATTAGTAAATAAGACTGGATGTCTATATTTTGTTTATATTAAATTGGGTCTAATATTTAGTCTTAAAATTCATCATTGAAGCTAATTCTGCCCGTTATAATCATTTAAGGTTGTTTAACCCTAAAATTGACTTCTTTTATGTAATTATAATATCAAAAAACCATATCACTATCTTTCATAAAATAATTGACTTTTTACGTTTATTTTAAGTATGTTGATAATCATAAAAAAAGAAAATCTGTTGAATCATAATATTCTAAATAGGCCAAATATATTCTATTTTATTTATTTTTGTCAGATTTAACGTTTTTGAGGCTGTTTTATTTAAAAACTATTAAATAATAGAAAAAAATAAATTTTTACAAATTTTTTAACCTTATTATTTTTTCTAAAATCCTCTTAAATTTTTTTTAATACAATAAATTCAACAAATTTTTTAAATTTTGCCGAGGATAAATATTGAGAATTATGTACATATTCTAATATTAATCATCAAACTAAAAATGACTAGTAAAAGTTAACATATATAAGCATAAAAATTTTAAGTTTTTATTTTTTACACCTTAAAATTTCAAAAAACCTGGCAAACTTTGGTTTTTATTTTATAAAAAGCTATGGGTACGTTAAAAAATGTTGGGGGAAATTTATGTTGTATAGTGATGTTTTATGTATAAAATGCAATTTTAAATTTTCAAATTGTTTTTGTAGTGACCCAGAAAGTCGGCTTAGAAGATAGGAGTGAAATACTGAAAATTACCAATTTTTTTGTTCTTAAGTTCCTCTTTTCTTTCCAAAATTGACAATAGTTTGAATCAAATTAATAAAACTGTTATAGCCTAACATACTTGCCCCTATGTCTAACTTCTTATATATAAACAAATTTGGCACTTTTAAATATTTTAATATAGTATAGGGAGCAAATTTTTGTCTAAAAATCAAAAAAAAAAATTTTTTTTTTGAATTTTTTAAAAAGTCTAGTCGGTCCCATACTTTTGAGTTCACATATTAATAATGAATACTAAGGACTGTATTTCAGCAATTTTTTAAGAAATTCAAAAATACGTTTTTTTTGTTATATGAAACTAAATGTTCTTTATAAAATTGTAAAATTTAAAAAAAATAATTTTAAAATAATAAACACATGAAATATAGCCCTTATTGTCCTCTTCAAAATAAAAAAAAAATTAAGTCTCTAGCTATAATACCTTTTGACTTATAACCTCCCAAAGTTGCATCAAATGTGAAAATTCACCTTGCAATTTTTTTTTTCTTTTGCCCCTATCTCCGTCAAAAATCACTTTCGGTCAAAAAAAATTTCCAGATTATGAGATACCCTTAGATACTACCTCCATGCAAAATTTCAGCCAAATCAAAAGGGGTACCCTTCCCGGATTTGTTGGATTGAGGTGGAATTGACCATTTATATATTAATGAAATGTAAGAAGCTCAATAACCTAAGTATATAAAATTTAGAATTGGTTCTTTGATATATTTAAGCATAATTTATTCTTTTTACCAGTAACCAAACGGTTAAAATAAAATATGATTAAAGTTTAAAAAAAATCTGTTAAAGCTTTTAAATACAAAAATACTTACTTTTTTACACTTTTATTTTATGCATATATTTTAATTTTTTATCTTCCTATTTGTTATTTTTATATCTTTATTATTGTACTATTATAACTTAGGCCACAAATATTTGAGAATTATGAACTAATTTAAAAAACCAAACCTGCTATCTTATAGATTTTCAAATTCGTTTACCCTTTTTTTTATCAAATTTTGTAAGCCAGCTATAAACATTTAAAATTAAAAAAACAAAAAGATATTATAAAAATATTTTTATATTTAAAACAGCTAAACTGCTAATTAAATAACCGATATCATATATTCTAAATAACCTAAATGTTTATGTAAAGGCTTGATATACCTAAAAACAAGTGATTTTAATCCGGAAATTTTTTTAAATACTTTTTTGGTATTCTCCACGTCGCAAATTATTCAAAATAGTCAAATTTAGCCATTTTTTGTTATATGCATAAAAAAATAGCCAAAGACTGAAGAAATTTCGGGAGTTAAAAAATGTATTTAAGAATTAAGGAATAACCTGTGTAATGAATTCGTAAATTTTATACAAATAAATAAATAAAATATATCCTCAAGTTTTTCTTCTTAAATTACAACTTTATTTGAAAAGTTTAATTAATTTTGTTAAAAAATCTATAAAAATATATGAATCTTGAATAATGGGGTGTTTTCAAATGTCACTCTTTCAAAGTTTGAATGTTTATAGCAAAGACTAATGCGTAAGTGAATAAGCAGAATTTAGTTTTACTCAAATCATTATTTTTTTTCTAAATTTTTTGGATTTTATACCTTATATTTTAGCTGTTTGACAGACAATAATTGCAAATTTATTTAGGTAGTCATTCATTCAAAATGAACTATAAACTAAATTCAAATAAATAATGTTAAATTATGACAGTTCACGGCCCAGAACAAGCAACCCTATCGATGGCAACTTATTTTAAAACCCATCCCCAAATCGGTATTCCACCTGATAAAATCTTTTGCCCTAGATTGAATGAGATTGTAAATGCAACGCTTGAAACGCGAATATTCAAAGTATGATTATAATTATATAAGGACTTTGTTTTTAATTCGATTTTTGGATTATAATAGTAATCATTATAAATTTAAAGAAAAAGATTAAAAAATAATTTTAGGTTAAAATAAAAGACGCACTAGCTAGCAGATTCCGATTTTCGAAATATAAAGGAACCGAGCTTGGCAAAATACGGACGAAGGTTGACTATGAAATCAAGCCAGAGGACATGGACTTGGGCAAGAAATTTATTTTTTTAAATTTATCACATGATTTAAAATGTTTCATAATTTATTGTGCAAACCCTAACTTTTTCTATATCTGTTTAAGGTTTTTTAAAATTCGTCGAAATTAAATTTTGTTATTTAATAGGTTTTTTAACATGCTTAGAAATTTTGACTAAATTTTGTATACAAAATATTAAGCTGCCTTTAGGTTTATAACTTTTAGTTGGCCAAAATCATTACATTAATTTCCAAAAGTAAGTTTTTATTACAATTTTAGTTCTCTTTTTTAGTTTTGAGAGTATTAAATTAATCCATTTTTGTTTTGCTTTTTTTTAACCAACAAAATTATGATCCTACCTGCTACTATCTTATAATTTAGTCTTTACGTACAATTTTCTAGACTTAGACCAAAGACTGCCAGCTCTTGATATTGTAAGTGATGACGAAGAACCAGCTCCCAAAATAACGAGCTCAAAAGTTATTGCAAAGGCTCATAAGAAAATCCCCGATTTTGTTACCAAAACTCATTATATTGGTATAAACAGTTTAATTTCATATATATATCATTCTGACTTATAAACAATCTTAATTAAATTTATAAAAATATGTCATTTAGGTGATATTAAGCTTACCGAATTTAAGCAACTGCTTGTAAAAGCAGGGTTTAATCGTTTGGATTTTATGGGGCCAGTACTTATATGCAATGATCTAATAGCTATTCGTAAAGTATTAATTTCTTAATCCAACTAAAGCGCTTTAATTCATATTAAAAGTAACTATTATATACAAATTTAATATTTGGTTTTAGTGAATTTCCGCACTTCTCAGATCCATTGACCTTTAGTTTTGGTCAGTTATAATTTTTGTATAGTTTTTTTTATAAATGTTAAATTTTAAATGCATTTTTTATTACGTTACTAATTTATTGTAACAATTTTTTTATTATTATTGCAGGAAAATCTATGAGGCAAAATTAAAATTAATACACTTTATATTCAACTTTTGTATTATGTTTATTATAATTTAATAAAATAATTTTTGCGGTTTTTGACAAAATTGATAACAAAACCATAAGTCTTTGTAAACATGATTAAAACTAAATGACTTACTTTATATCAAATTTTGCCAATGTATAATTTGTGGGCATTTACCTCTTATATATATTTTAATTATTTTTCATACAGAACGAAGTTGGTAAGATTAGTATAGAAGGACCCGTTAGCACCGACTATTTCAAAATAAGGGAGCTTTTCTATCAACAATTTGCAACTATTTGATAATGTCATTTTTAAATATTTTATTTATAATAATATTTTACATGTAAAAAATCACAGGTTATTAAATTGCGCCATCTATTGCTCAATATTCAATTATGGACGTGAATTTATTTAAGGGGTTCAAAGATATTAGCATACAAGTTGGATATATCATGGCCAAAGGTGCTTATACGCAAAATAATTGGATGATATACAACATTTAAAGCAAACTTTATACATTAGGCAATTTTTTTGACCCGGTCAATTTTCTTCAAGTTCATTGTCATCTTCCTCTTCTTCTTCCGCCTCTTTTAACCATTTAACAAATGTTTCCATCTAAAAAAAAATTCAAAAAAATTAAAATTTTTTTTATTTTCAGGCTATGTGTTAGCAAAATTTATTGAAATAGTGCAAATAAAGTTTCAATTAAACATATCTTGGAGCCTAAAATGAAATTTAATAAGGTTATCAATGTATTAAATCCTGTAAAAATAAGATGCATTTTCTTATTTAGGTATAATATCATAAGAATTTGATATAAATACTTTGCTATTGACTAAAATTATAATTTAATAAATAACCTGCCCAAAAACTTTATTGGATAGTTGGGTTATAGCGTCCTTTTTAATATCAAACCATTGTACAATTGCTTCCTCCGAGACAATGTCTATTTCGTAAAGGTAATGCAGGAATTTAACAAGGTAAAGTTCGGGTAGAGATTGAATTGCAGATGCAGTTAAAATGCGATCCAGGATAACAGATTGAGATTCGACTGTTTTAAAGTAGTTTCCCAAAAGTTCTTTGTAGGTTGAGGCAATCTTTGATATAAATGGGAATGAAATATTTGCTACATTATATTAAAAACTAACAAGTTGAAAATCTGTTCTAATTAACGTTTTTAGTTAGAATAAATTTACATTTTAAAAATAAAAAAATTAGTGTCCCTTAATGGATAAATTCTACCTAAATAATGTAGAAACTGATTTTAATGTTAATTTTATTGATTTTATTATATCCGGCACTTACTGAAAAAATCTAACATTATTACAATTCAATATAAAGTCGATTAAAGCTTATAAACTCAAGATGCGAAAACTTAAAAACATTTTTCAAACAAATTATTTTCCCAGCGTTTTGTAATTTATTTACATTTTTATAACGATTGAATGTTTCTTCGGGGCCTTTGGACTTAGAACTCGGCGAATGTTGAGCTGCGTTTGGCAAAACGTCAAAGGAAATTTTGGCCATGCAGTACCATAAGTCTTGCAAAGTGATATTATAGGCATGCTTTGAGGCATTAATTTCAAGTATTAAATTTTTAATTGGAAATTTTTCTTCCTCGCACCGTTGAAATGATTCTTGGAGCTCGAAATAACAACCACGCGTGTCTTCATGACTCATAATGTAATGTTCGTCAGTCGATATTGTCCGGGTTCTGCTAAAGTAAAAATTTACAATAGCAGCAAAGTCAAAAGATATTTAGGACATTCCTAGTCTTATTTTATATTTGATAATTAGTATTAATTAAATTATCAAATTTATAGATTAATTAATAGGTAGAAAAATTGCTTTTGTCAGAGTTTAGGAAAAGGGGAAAGAGTGGCTGTTTTTAGGCGAAAAGGCAAATGTTTGTTTATAGAGCTCTCATCAAATTCCTTTTTTGATCTCTGACGATTGCTATTTTTTAACTTGGCCAAAATAAAAAGATAATTCCTTTTATTTTTATTGAATTCATTTATAAATTTAATACTTTTAATAAAACAGAATTTCACCGAACAAACTTTACGCGACCTTTATACATATAACAAAATTTTCATTTTTGGTCAATTTGAACAAGACAATTTATATGCATTTAAACTATTTTTAAAAAAACAAAATAAAAGCCTTATAAATGCAAAAAAGAATTCAAGCTTTTACTCAAAGGTCCTAATCTCTAAAAAGAAAAACTACCTTGAAGAAGTAGGGAGGGTTATCCCTTCTTTACCCATTCCATGAGCAAATCCTTTGCGGCCATCAACTGAATCTCCTCGCATTGTATTAACAAATTTTCCATGCCCTTTTTCACCACTTGCACCGTCGTGTTGAGCTTTAATCTTGAGCTTAGAGGAGGTCAGTGAAGATGTAGTTGAAGGTATGTTGTCTAAAGCTAACCATAATGTTGTTTTAAAATTTAAACATTCAACTCAAATAACTAATACATATTAGTAAAACAATTTTTTAAATAAAACAAAATCGAACTGATTCGCGGTGTTCCTTCCAATTCGTGATCCGATTCGAATGAGGAAACGGTAGCAGAAGAGGTTTGATCGTCTTCGGATGTAAAACTTTTGCTGGACTCTTCGGTATTACTTTCACTATAGGTTGTGTCACTTTGTTCCATGCCCCGGTCATAATCATCGGGGATGTCAAGTGAATCTTTGGTTGTCGCGGCGGAAACCTTAGGGGAATGTTTGTGATCGGAGTAAAGAGAAATTTTTGAAGTGCTTTTAAGTCGATTACGTGAGCAACCTATTAATTTGTTGATAAATTGTTGTAAATGCAAAAAATTAGATATATTTTTTAATCCGCAATTCTTAAAATATTTTTATTTGTAAGGAATGATAATTAAATTAATAATAAATAAACCGAAACAATATTTTTGAATTATAAATTAATTTAAAATACATCACCTAATATATTGAATAATAATATATTCAATAACAATGAGATTATTTTTTTAAAACCTGAATTTCGCCGGGAAGGGGGGGGGGGGGTTATAAAAAAAACAAAATGCATTATTAGAATTTTTTTAAAGAATATTAACTATATGGCCCTTTGCCCCATAATTTAACTAATGATCCATTACAGTCATACTGCTTTACAAAATACCATCTTCCTATCAATTCAAAATAAATTACAATTGTCATATTATTATATAACATATTTAATTGCAACTATCTGAATAAACATATTATTTTAAAGTGGGGGACAAAAAAGCAAGAAAAACAAAAGGTAATATTAAACGCACAACTCAATCTATTTTTACATATCTTAAACTATATATTGTCTTATGAGTTGATGCATTTTAGGCAAATATATATATCATGCACAGTTTTTTTAAATGTTGTAGTTTGAATATTGTAAATTACCCAAAGCCGGAGATTTATTAGCGTGTCCATGACGAGTTGCCGCAGATATATCGGCATGTTTGTTGAACGAATCCACATTTACAAACGTGGGGGTGGGTCCATAGGCCTGGTACGTGCTTTTTTTTATAATATAAGTCGGGATGTTTATAAACCTCCTTTCACCAGTCTTAGCAAATTTTTGGTTTGGGTTAGGGCTAGGGGCTAATATTACGAGAGAGTCACCTGTTATAAGATCGTACGGCAAGGGTAGCCCCGTATCCTCAGAACGTAATAATTGGGCGGGGATTGCACGGAATAGATAAACGGCTTCAGGTTGTGAGGTATTAATATTTTCTGAAAATGAAAAAAATTCATTAAATAAATGTAGTGACATATTAAAGGGTTAAGTGGACAACATTAATCAAAATTACTAGCATTTATTGAATTTTGAGAAATTGAATTTTCAATCCTCAAGCTCTTATCAATTAAACGATATTTAGGACCGGTATGACCAGCTAGTGATAGGCGTTTTTCGTCAGAATTAGTATTAGTTGGAGAGAATTTAACCCTTTTAGAGCGAAAACTGGAAAGAAAATGTGTTACGGTATCCTTATGACTAACACAAACAGTAAAAGGCGGCAGCATAATGTTGGGAGGTAAGATAACCTAATAATATAATAAAAGAGCTTAATGTTCACATTCATAGTAGTAATATAAATATTAGTACCAACGATGTTAGATTGTAAAAATCTGTATCCTCATTTATTTTTATTACATTTTAAAGAAGGTAAGCAGTTTCTTTTGACTAGCAGTTTTTTTTAAATTTTTAATGTTTGTAATAAGCTTGTCAATTTTTGCCGAAAAAAGGTATAAGCTTTTAAAAATCCAAGTAATTAGCCTTGATTTGATTAATTAGTTCATGTATCTAAAAAATTTGTCAAAGCGTAATAAAACATTTGTAATGATTAAAGAAGTACATACGTTTTCCGCAATAAGACAATGAGGTGACAATTTAACTCCATCCCCCATAACAGTGTGACTAGCAAGTATTGAGGTATCGATTAAACAGTTTGAGCCGACGGTTACATTGTCCCATAAGATGCTTTGCGAAATTATTGAATTGTCACCTGTGCAACCACAAAAATGAATATAAAGAGTTTGCAGAAACTTTAGCGCAAAATCAGAAAGGAAATGGTTTAAAATTAAATATAATTTCTAAAAAAATCAACATGTAATTTTTTAAAAATTTAATATTCAAAAATATGCCTAAAAAAACTCTGGTATGTGTCAAATCAATTTATACTGCAATATATTGAACTCATTCTTTGAGACAAACTATCAATTTATAACGGCTGGCTAAAAAAATTTTTTAATCCGGTTCAGCGGATGGTTGGATGATTTTATTCAAGCCCGCGGTAGCATTCTCAAATATTTACAGCCTAATTTTCAAACAGAAACAGGGTTTTATATTAATTTTGAAACAAAAGGTCAAAACAAAAAAACGTTTCAAAACATAAAAGAATTCCCATCAATGATCTACTAGATAAATTTTCATAAGCGCCTCTATAAGGTTCTAAAACCTAATCTCCGGCCCGACCATTAGTTGGATATGTAAGAGCAATATAATCCTCTTTTTATAAATTTAACCTGCTATAAACATAAAAATATTTTAAATATAACAAAACATTTTAATTTAAGACAAGAACTTAAAAAAATTAGAATATTTTATAACTAATCTCGTCAAAAATTTAGGTATAAGTTGTTTGATTTCAAACGAAATCTAGATAATTTGGTCTTGTCAACCTGTAAATTAGACCATTAATTAGGAACATTAAAAAAACATATTTTCATTTTACCCCTTATATGGAAAATTTGATCTAAACAATAAGTACATCTTTTTGTTTAAGAAAGCATAATAATACCAATGGTGCAATTCGATCCTATAATAGACTTTTGAAAAGTAGAACCAGAGTTGAGCTGACATTTGGATGAAATCACTACGTTAGATACAAGTTTGCAATCGCTAAAGAAATTTTATGTAATAAGAACGTGTAGGGGCTATGAAAACCGCAAAAAATTGCGATTAAAAATTAAAAGGTGATTTAATTGACGCTTAAAATTACCAAAAGAAGGCTACAAAATTAGATTAATAAATTCAATATGGACTCGGCTTCGTGTATAAAAAATGGCTATTTTGCTTAATAAAAAAATAGAAAAAGAAGAAAAGAAAATTTTTTATAATAGTGAGTCAACATAAAAATAAATCTAGGTTGCAAATGACTTTATAATCCCAATGAATTATTCTTCATAATCTAAAAAGCTTTTCCATTTATATATAAATTGATGATTTATTAAATTTAACTTTGCTATTTTATAGTGAGAATCATCGTATGGAAAATATATTTTATGGTTTGAAATGCATTTGTAAATACGGGCATCACAGGCTGAATTGCCAATGGGATGTCGCCATTTTTCTGGAATTATAGGGTAGGTCCAATGGTTTAAAATATCTAAACTACAAAGTATACATTTTATTATTTAGATATTCTACATATAACTCATGGGTATTTAATGTTTCTATATAAATTTATATTTGAGTCATATGTGAGAAATAAGCAAAAGGGGATTGTTCCCAATTAGAGTTTACGAATTTGTTCATCATATGAAATCTTTAAATTTTTTATTCAATAAAAATTGTTTTTACTCAAGATGTTAATATTAAAGGCAAATTAAAAATTCTTGTATGCGCTAACTGTTTTCAAGTTTGATTCTGACGCTGCTACACCCATGCATGTATTACAAAACAAAACCAGACACAATCATGAATATCGATATTTTAAATCAATTAAACAGAAGAATAAATAATGGTTAATTTAAATATCTTAAACATATCAAAATATATAATAAATTACCCTGCTTTATAATACATTGAAAGATCAGTAACTGGCATTATATAAGCTTTGTTATCTATATGAACGTGGATTAGGCTACCAAGTATCTTTATTATAATTTAAAAATTATATTAACTGGACAACAAAAATTTAGAACATACAAAATTTTTAAGATGCTATATAAAAATGTGCACATTTTTACATATACTCTTGTTTCAACATAAATAAAACAAATATCAAAAAACTTACTGATATATTTTTTTTTAAAAACAGATCCAGAAAATTTAATTCATAAAAATTATATATTGAGTGCTTACTTCAAGTATTTTCTGCGAAGGTTAGTTAAAATAGCCCAAAGGTAATTTTAATTTAACAAATAATACCCAAATTTTAGACATATAATGGTCTGATTTTATAAAAAAATAAGTGCCCTATTTATTGATTCAATGCTATACTAATAAAAGTTGCACTTTTACTGTTGTTAACAATTTAATTTTTATAATAAAACTTAACCCTAAAAATAAGGAAAATTTTTCAACACATTGAATACCTAAAATCTGAAGAAAAATTGACCCAATTGTGATACAATTCAATTAATAACCAAAAAAAATTTTTGTTATATGAATAAAATATGCTTTAAAATGTATTAAACCTCTTCATTAATAAGAATATCACTAATAAAATGAGTTATGTTTTGGTAGTCAAAGTTATCAGCAAAAAATTGTGGCACTTGAGGGCTGCATATATAAATATGAGTATTCAGCAAATTATATAAGACTTTTGTATTTTTGCATTTTTCAATTTTTTCCTAAATAAGTAAATTAATACAAATAATGCCAAAATTTTATATAAAAAATACATTCTCACCATAGGAAATTGAATTTTAAGCAGTTTTCTTTTTAAATTTTCACCAGATTGAAAGAAAAGTAATTGATCAGTTAAAGTGTTAAACATAACAAGATATCGATGATTCATGTGTAGAGGAATTTTATAAGAGGTATTACAGAATATTAAGGTCATCAAAGAATTTATTTTATCTTTATAACACCTTTTTCTGGGAAAATAAATACTATACATATAATACTTGTGTAAGTCTAATAATGGCTTAAAATCTAAAGTTGTGACTATCAAACCATTGATTAAAATAAAATCTGATTTAATTGCACCTTTATTGTAAATTTCCCTGAGAGCATCACCTAATGTTGAACAACTTTCAGAAGTATAGAGGGTCAGGGTAACTTTTCTTAACCTTGTTTGCCATTTATTTGCCCTACAAAAAAAATAAGAAAATGAATAAAAATATAGTCTTTAATAAAAATTAAATACTCAACTCTATATATAATTTAAGATTTTCATGGTATTTAGAGGCAACAAAAAATATCTCTTCAATACCAGATGCAACAAGTATATCAATAGTAAAATCTATAAAGGGAACATTGATCAAGGGAATTAAAGCCTAAAATTTTAGAATATGGTAGTACTATTGATTGGTTTAATGAAAAGGGATAAAAATTGATTCGGTTATCATCTATATATACCAAAGCTTGCCTTATGTCTTGCCTTATATTCGTGCCCATTTACTTATATTTTAAACAACATATGAAAATGATAAATGCTGACATGTTGTGTCTTATTAAATAGTTTTATAAATATATAACCAATATAACACTGTACAAATAAAAATTACAATTGTCCCAATAAAATTTTATTACATTTTTATGCGTATGTTAAAATACCTAGGAAAGCTGCGGCTAATACTTCATTTAAAATTGTAAAAAAAATATTTCTAAAGGCACGTGCAAAGTGATTTTTTATTTTCGTAAAGTTTTCAAAATTTTGAAAAAAAAAATTTTTGTAATAAAACGCAAATTTTTAAAAAGTTGCCAAATTTTGTTTATGCACATAAATTGCTATTTGAAATAAAAAGTTTTCAAAAAAATTTTAAAAAATTGCGAAAATGAAACTTACTTTGAACGTGCCCTAAAATAAAATTTTTTTTTATCTATTATTAAAAAATGAGAAATAAGTTTTTTAGTTGTTTTAGGATATGCCTCAAAATATATTTTTTTTTAAATTTTCAAAAATTTAAAAAAATTTTAATTTTTTGAATTTTTTTTACACTAGCCGCCTCAATATTATTCAAATACGTGCAATTTTTTTTGTCAAAATTTTTTCTTCCACTAGCCGCAGCCAAACAGTGCTGGGAAAACAATGAGCCAATCATCCTCCCCCCCCCCCCCCCCAAACATAAAAAAGAAAGGGGGCTACAAATAAAGGGCCAAAATAAGAATTCAAAAAAAGCCCTAACTAAGAAATGGAGCAAAAAAAAACACAAAAAGTGGCTCTCAAAAAGAGCCCCACAAAGCCCATTTATGTTTTCTTTATAATAATTTTAAAATTTGATTTTTTCTTTATAATAATAATGGGTGGTTTTTTTAAGAAAAGGGGCTTTTTTTAAACATGCCTCTTTTCTTTAAGCAAGAAAAGGGGCTTTTCTTGCCATGCCCACGAGTTTGTGGGCATTTGGAGAAAAAAACTCAAAAACCTGTTTAAAAAAAGCCCATTTAGTTTTTTTCCCAGCCCTGCAGCCAAAGACAAGAAATGAATAATACTAAGTGTGGATGAATGCTTATGGAAAACAGCATGAACAGCAGCGTTGCAGACAAAAAGCGTGATAAAATAATCAAACTTAAAACATATTGCGTTTATTGCCAGAGTTTTATTAAAGATATAGTTGTGATATGTCAAGAATGTAATGATATTACTCTGTGTATTGAAGTATTTTTTATTTATTTTAATGTACGTGCTAGTGTTTATATTTGGGAGCTGAAATAGGAAATCACAAATTTGATCATGAATACAAATATGAGGTAAGGTTTCATTTTTCAATAATTTAAGAATATCATGCCGTTGATGCCAACTAAATCAAATTGGGCAGTTGATGAAGATATAAAATTAGTAGAAGCCATTGATAGACATGGTTTTGGGAATTGGTAAATTTTTTTAATTAAGATTCTAGTACCTAGCATTTGTTAATTATATTAATATTTTAAATATGTGTTTAATATTAACAGGGGCGTATTTATTGGGGTGGGGACAAAATAGGGCAGTTGCCCTCCTTTAAATTTTTTTTTTAATTTTAAGATGCAATCAGCAGTTGAATATTTATATATCAAACATATAAAAGGGAATAGAAATCAATGAAATTGCTATTTAAAAAATATACAGCCTTATAAAATAATTTTACAAATAAAGTACCTACACTAAAATTAGATTTGTAGCTCCTTTCCTCCAAAAAACTTCTTGTCCCCCTTTAGAAAAGTTTCTGCATACGCCCCTCAATACTAATATACAATATTTAAAGGGAGGCTATCTCACCATATATATACAAGCGTAGTCCTCAAGAAATTGAAAAACACTTTGAAGAATCTTTTATAGACTCAAATTTTGGAAAAGGTAAGTATAGAAAATATTTTGTTTATACACATAAAAGAATAAATACAACCTTAGTAAAAAATGTTTATTAACTAATAATTTTTTAGTATTTTTATTTTTATTAATATTGATGTTCTGTATCATATAGCATGATAGAGGTTGAAGCTTAATTTTTTTTGAATTTTAAGCTCTCTCTAAGAAATCTTATGGCATTATGCTATTGATACATGTGTTTTAGCTACTTGACATATCTAAAATATTTGCTTATTTACTTTTACATTAATAAATCAATTAAATGTAAATTTAAGTAATATAATAGCATCCTATGTTAGTAATATTTTAGCCTCTATCCTGTTTGTATTTTTATTAAATTATTAATTGTACAAAATTATTCTCTACCTATGTTTTGATATTAGTAATTTTCAACAATTATCATGAAGACAAAAATAAAGATATTGATGCAATTCAGAAGCAAATTTTAACATCCACCCTCATAAGATCTAAAGAAGCCAGCCTCTTAGGTTATAGTGATTTACGTGATGACTTTGAGAGGGTATGTTAAGTTTATAAAAGTTCATATCTTTACAAAGCTTACTTAAGGCAAAAAAATTTAATTCAATCCTCAGATCTTTTTTAATGAGGGCATTTATACTTTTAGGCCCATTTATCCTTTTTTCCTATATGTCAGACAATATTATTCTCTATTGAAACTAATAAAAATACTTAAAAAAATACCATCGCGATTTTGAGACTCAAAGTATAAATAATATTTGTAAAAAAAAATTTTTAACTAAATTATATAACTTCAAATTATATATAATTTTTGGTTATTTTATTTACAGTAAGAAAGTTAAATAATAATTCAAAGCAAATTAAATTTTGATTTTTTTGATGTGAAATTCTTTAAATATATTATGATTAAATACAATTAAGGTTTTTCATTTGAATGTTAAAACTAAATAAAGTATCACTTTTTGTATTTTAATTTTAAATGTTGAATACAGGTTGAAAAGAGTTGTTATGAAAAAGGAATAAAAAGGTACACACTGTGGACTGATTTATTCACTCTTGGATCCATTCTCTAAACCTGTCTTATATGTTTTTCATAAAAATTAATTTATGGTACTGCATTTATATTTTTCTAATTTTCTATTAAAACTTGCCAAAAAATGAAATTCAACGTTGTTACATTTTTTTCCCATGCATGTTAAATGATGATAAATTTTTTTTACAAAATTTTTCTTTTCAAAAACCATATTTTTGTGTTTATAATTAAGGTAACTCTATGTAAAATGTGTTTTTAATAAATAACTCAACTTTAAACCCTTACAGTGTTTTAAGATGAAGCAAAATAATTAATGGGTGTTTTTTTATAAAAACCCACAAAATTAGAGATATATAAAAATCTTCTATTTTTTTTTTACCTGGACCTGTCATTGCATTATTTTTATAAAAAATTTTCTAAATCTTCTATACCAGGTTAGAAAGTGTTTGTTCTACAATAAAATTAGCGTATTATTTTATATTTAGGAATACTGTAATGAAGCAGAAAACATAATGAAGGATCTCCATTATGAGCTTACAGACAATGATATTGAAATAAGTGAGCTAAACTAATGTATTCTATAAACCTTGATAATTTAGAGAATAGTATAAACCTGATCTTTAAATCAATAATAATTTATTGTTGGCAATATTAATTTTGCAACTGTGTATTTAATACAATTTATATATGAATTAAATTTTATACCAATAATTGATTTAAAGGTTGCAAATACGCACTTTACGACCATTACTGCCGTATACTCAGGGAACGGCATAAACGAAAAGAGTTTGTTAAACAATATGGCATGATATCAACCTATTTTGCCAGCTCAGAATTTAAAAACAAAGCACGATCATTGGGGATTGACCCTGTTAAGTTGGTTAATACCGGTGATCACACTCGGAGTTGTATCACAGATGGTAATACATGTTAGAGATTAGTTTAATCAAAGTTTTAAGTCTTTGTTGTAAAATCTTCTTTATTTTCATTTTTATTTGCTTATATAACTAACAACGTTTGCAGTAACCTAATAATAAAAAAAACTATTTGCAGGTCGTCAAGGTAATCAGTTTTCTCTTGGACATAAGCTTCAGCCAAACCTTCCAGGAAGCAACATGCGTATGCTTAAACGACGCATGAAATACAAACATGGATACCTCTCGAAGTATAATTACCGAAATAAAGGCCATCCTGGATTAAGGAGGAATCCTTCGAATGGTAAATTTATAGGTCGAAGGATTAGAAAAAGGAATCGAAACAAGCCCTTGGTATGCGTCAACGGGCCTAGCAATTCCGGTATGTCTAGTAATGGCAATCTTAATGGCGTACCCGAAACTTTTAAAAAGCTTCGAACTACCCTGAATTCTCTTTCTGCTTCGGTAACAGCACCACCTCAATCATCAATTTTTGATGATACATCACGCCGAAAAAGTACCGGGGCAAGACATCATTTTCAATCCACAAATAAAACCAAATCGACGTTTAAACCAAAAATGTATGGCAATTCTATAGGCAAAGTGGCACGGAAAAATCGTAGTTTATTAATGCCTCAGGTAGGACGTACTTCGTCCACAACAAGTATTTGTTCATCTATATTGTATTTTACATGTCTAACAAATGAAGGTTCTTTAAACTTCAATTTTATTTTTTCAGTTGTTTTTGTATCATCGGGATTGGGCTTTACAGCACTGGAGAATTTGGAAAATGGCAAAAATGACTGCTATAGCGATGGAATTTTAGGGCGCGTTTTTTATTAATTTTTATAATTGATATAAATTATAAAAACTCAGAGCAACTGGCCTAGGTATAAGAAAATATTGTAAAAAACTATAGTTTTAAATTTTCGATGTAAAAACCCAAATTTCAAAAATTTATAAATTTTCTAATTTTCAAAACTTTTGGAAGAAACGAGTAAACTTTAAACGCGCCCGCAAAAAAATTTTTCATTAAAATAAACTAACTTCAATTTTACATTTATAAAATATTATATTTTTAAGTACAACGAGCTTTCATCCACATATAAATTATACATTTGCACCTTTAAGCGTTGATTAAAATTTATATTAAGTTATAAATTATTTTAAATGTTTAAATAAATAATTAAATATATTTAAGTTTTTCAAACTCATTTGTTTTAATACTATTTTTTTCAAAATTTTCAATGGTTACAGCTGGCTTATAAAATTTGGGAGAAATTTATCAATGATATTAAAAAATAATGATTCTAGCTTTGATCTGGTTTTAATAAATATTATATATCTGAAATATTGTTCGAGCCATGTAATAATCGTGGCTGTCTTCTTTAAAATTTGTTCTTTAGGTTTAAGGGATATAATTTGTTAGAGCTTTTTCAATAATTTTATAATATTTTGTTATCCGAAATATAGGTAAACCCATTATATCGGTTCCTTCTAAACCTAAGGTTTTTCTTGATTGCGATGGGGCTGAACTAGGCCAAGAGGGAGCTCCTAAACGAATTTTACGTTCAAGTATATGCCTAAATGAAAATAGCAACTCTTCAGGCTTTTCAAACACCAACATCTCTCAACCCATCCAAAAAGGTGTTACACAGCCGAGTATGCCTGAGCAAACGCTTAATCACGTTGAAGTTAAGAAGGAGTTTTTTGATGAAAACTCTTCTAACGTTGCTTTTGCGCCAAGTTTACCTTCTGTTAAAGCAGAATGTAGTTCAACCTTGTCACTTGATGCTTCTTCCCAAAAAACTTCCCTTTACGGCACCCAAATTGACTCTATGGCTGGCACTATGAAGAACCTTGGGCTTAAAGATATAAATGGCCGATGTGTTGTTGATTTTAACGGGAAGATTAAATGGGAAAATGAGTAGGATTTATTATTGATTATTTCATACGCCCGCTCTTTACAAATATCTTATAAAGTTTGTAACCATGGTATTATTATCTCATTGGTCTTTATTTTATAGGGATTTATTAATTTATTACAGATTGCCTCAATTGATAAAACCGTTTGCCAGATTTGTTGAAAAACAAGATTTCATTCAACTGTGTACTGACCTAGTTGGTAAGTTAAACTATATTTTATATTTTGCTAGCTAAAATATATTATCATAACTTTTGCTTAAATTTATACAATAATTGAAATTTTCTTTTTCTATTTGTTTATGTAAAACCTACGAGATATAATTTAATGACTTGTTAATTAAATGCAGCATGGATGGAATGCAAACCATATATTTATAATATATTACATTTTTTGTTTCAGATGAAAGTGTTTTGTTTTCAAACTCATAATTATTAGTTTTAATAAGTTGTTACCTATATATATCTTTTTTTTTACTAAACTAGATATTAAATATATTCAAAAACGGATAGCTGACTTGAAAGAATGTCAATTGTTAGGGATTGATACTCTCGAAGGTGACTAATATTTTTAATTTCATATATTTTTCTATAAATTTTTTATTATTTTCTATTCGATTATATTTTGTCAGCGTTTAAGATTACTAACTTTTGTATATTTAATGATTTATTTTCAAGAAGCCGATATGCGCTTAAATAACAAAACCCTTTGTTCAGCGGAAAAAATTAAGGTACATTTTATTCGCATAAATTTTAAAATACATTAAATATTCTAATTCTTTGTTTGTATTTAATTATATTAGTTAACCACTAATATCAAGACGGAAAATGTCAGGTAAAATTTGTTATTTATATTGTATGTGTGTAAACATATCAAATATATGTGTGTTTTTTTTATAATATTTTTAGTATCGATGAAAAGAGTGCTCCTATGGTTAATGGTTTTGATTATCCTCAAAAAAGCTTAACCGATGCAGAAATAAAGGTAAATGTTATTACAGATTTAAGAGGTATCAATTACAAATCTATTTTTTCTTAATTATTTTTAGGTAGCAATTTTTTATATAAATCCATAAAAAATTATTTACATTATATATACACTGTTTACTGACTTTTAATTACTTTACCTATTTAATTTTTAGCCTGGAGGTATGATATAATTAATTATTGCTGCTCATCTGCCTTAATTATTTCAAATCAGATATGTTTTTAATAAACTAATCATTGAATAGATTTTATTTTTTTAGTTTTTTGTTTCTGATTTCCATAATCTATCTTTACCATTTTTTCGGTTGTACGACCTTGAGTGCTTGCAAGCTTGTATTGTATCCTACACTTAGCTTAAGCAGTGCTGAGCCTAATTAACAATCACGGTAACCGCTAACAAATCCTAAACTCGATTTGAACACTTAAGAAACTTAGCTCGGCATGTGTTAAATCTGATTAAATTTTGCGCGTCCCTCGCTGGAATTTTAAGAGGCAAAACCCTGGCGGGTAAACCGTCTACAACAATACCACAACATATTTTAAATTTTGTATTGGTATAATCAGCTTTGCGATGAAATTGGGATTAAAGAACATCGCTATCTCAACCTTAAAGCCCTTATAATCAAGGTAAAACTACTAATAGCCCTAAAAATTTATGAAATCAATTTTAAGTATATGCATTTTTTATTTTATTAATCTGGATTAAAAAATCATAAAATTTAATATTAGAAATAAATTATATTTATTGGGCACAGCACAGCTATTTAGTAAAAATGTTATATATCCATATTTTTTATTTAATAACCCGTTTTGTTTTGAAGTTTGAATTATAACAACTAATAAAGATTATTTGTTTTCTTGTGTTAACAACAGCTTGATAAGGATAATGCCAAACAATCATGTGAAAAACCACTTTTGATACCCGGTTTTGAGATTTGGAAAAAAGAGCGAATTGTTCATTTTTTGCACCAGCAAGGCACTATTATGACTATACCCAAATTTTGAAACATTGTTTTAAAAATGAATTTGCATTTATTAAAATAATTACAATATTTCGTAAGTGACTTAATGATAGAAAAATTTCAGTATTTTTAATATATACCTATTTATATATGAATTTTTGCTTACATCTTATACTTTATATTGTTATAAATTATTGTTTAAATTACTTTTAACTTCAACTTTTATAGAGGATGTATGAAAAATTATGTAAACAAATAAACAATTTATTTATATGTAAACACTCAAAAACAAATAATTCTTTATAAAATTCGTTAGTTTTTGGTGATTAGTGATTGTAATAAATGCATGCAATAAATATCACATTGTAAAAAATATCTAAATCATATGGCACACATACAAGTTGGTTAAAATTAAAAATGATGAATACAATTGATATGTTTTAATGTATGAATATATCAAAATTAATTTTTGTAGGCAAATACTTTTTATGGCTAGATTTTTAAAGGGTTTGGGTGTTTATTGATACAAATTTAATTTGTAAACAACGGAATCATTATTAATACAAATTTATGATTTGGTCTTAATAAAGCATTTTTGAGTAAAATTTAAAAATTAAGATTGTTTATATTTGTTATTAAAAAACACCATTTTTTATTCGTTTTGCTGACTATGTCTAAAGGAGCCGAAAAATAAATATTACAAAAATGCAATCATATACACAAATTATCAAGTTTTTAATTTTTAGTTAGAACTGAAAAATTTGATGTACATTCAAAATGGGTTTCAATGCTTAAAATATTATATAACGCTGCGTTTATTATATCAAAAAAAAGCAATGTTTTTTTGTTTTTTTGTAATTTTTTACATTAAGGCGCGTTCAGACTTATTTTCAATTTTTGAAAAATTTTAAATATTTTTTTTAAATTTTATTTATTTTTACAAAATTTTTCAAAAACTTTTCTTTCAGAAAAACTGTTTAAATACTAATAACAAAAATTGACAACTTTTTTTTAAAAAAGCGTTAAAATGGTAAAAATTTTTAAATTTTTCAAACAAATGAATTGAGTCTGAACGCGCCCTTAGACCACGTTTAAAGTGAGTATTTTCGTAAAATTATATAATTTTAAAACCTTCATTTTTTTATAAGTTTTATTTTAGAAAAGTATTTTATGTTCTTAAAACTAAATTGTGCAATTTGAAAAGTATACGTTTATTTTAATTAAATTTTTGAAAATTTTACGGAAAAAGTGGCCTTACATATACTTATGGAAAAAAATGAATAAAAATGTGAAAAAATTAAATTTTTTTTTAAAGTAACACAACTTTGAATAGTTTTTGAAGTGCGTCTTAATTAAATTGAAAAAATATTTTTTAAATAGATAATCTAAAAGTTAGTTTGTGGGTGTTGGCTTAAAAATTTTCCATCGACTTGCTGGTGATAATAATGTCTCGTGGTTGTAGAAGGAACCACATTTTGGAAAACCGACTGGGACTTTGGGTAGATCTTCAATCACGTCGCCAACCTTGAAGATTAATGCCATTCCCTTTAGAAAGTGGAAATTTAGGTGGCAATGCAGCATCCAGAATCCTAAGAGTCATATATGTATATAACACAAATTTATTGGATCAGGTTAATTTAGTTTTTAAAGGATACAAATTGCCTACCTTTTACACCTTATATGCCCTAATTAATATATTTATTGTCTAAACGCATTAGATGATTTAGCTTGAAAATTTTTTTGCGAAATTAAATTACTATACGAAAAAGTATACCAGGATTATCCGCTAAGAAACGCATAACGACATAACCCCCTTCTGGTATGGCCACTGTGTCCTTGATCACATAATTTGTTAAATTTCGCTTTAATAGACCTTTTTTATCCATATCTTTTACCTGAAAAACGCATTAAGGTGTTTATATAGATCAGATATCAATTGAAAATAACGACGCTTTTTACCTCAAAATAAGAAAGATTGCTGGCAATTTTTTCCTGCCCAATCACGGCAAAAGAATGCCCGTGCAAATGGACTGAATGGATATCGTATTCGCCGTTAAGCCCTAATAGTAGATAGAAAAATGGCAGATTACCATATATAAATTATACTTTTTTTCAATATTTAATTTTATAATATATCAATCTCATTAGTTTTTTTTACATTTTTTTTATATTTTTCCATGTTTATAAAAGGCTTACAGAGATTGAGCAGAAAAAACTATACAAGGTATTTACCAGGGATGGGCACAATTACTTTTTAAAAGTAATCATTATCATTACAACTACTTTAGAAAAAAATGTAATTAATTACTAATTACCATTACTGTTTTTAAAAAAGTACTTAATTACAATCAATTACAATTACATAAATTTTCAAGTAATTAATTACTAATTACAAGTACAATTACTTTTTCAAAAAAAAAGAGATATATAATTTAAAAGATAGTAAAATTGGCAAAATCTTAAATTTGGTAAGATTTATAAACATTAGAGTAAATGTTGTTTTTAACTACAAAAAGTAAAATATTTAATTATTACCTGCTTTTAAATAATTATACACATTTATAAACAATTTAAAAAATTATATTCTCAAAAAATTTAAACTGCTACTTTTTCCATAATGAGCTCCTATCTCTCTAGATTTGCCAAAATATCAGTATAAATTGCATAAATAATTTACCTTTTCATTGTTCTTTAATAGGTTGGATGAAAAAGAATGTTTAAAAGCATTTTAATTTTTATCACATAAATTTTATTAAGGAAAAATTTGTGTGCTTATTTTAGCTGTTTGGGTCAATATGACCCAAAAAGTCAATATCTTTGAAAAATTTGTGTGCTTATTTTAGCTGTTTGGGTCAATATGACCCAAAAAGTCAATATCTTTAATTTGAGCTCATATTATAAAATACTTTTAGATGCAAATTGTTGACTTGATGAATGTATTTAATAAATATAAATATCAGTTTAGGATATTGTTTCTTTAAAAAGTTATTAAAAATATAAAATTTCTTTGGGTCAAATAAACCCAAAGAAGTGTTAAACGTGTCGATACAATTTAAAAAATATAACTTTTAAAACAAACTAATTCAAGAAAAAACAAAAGCAGGTTTCTCTTAATATCTATATACAATCTTTAAGCATATTAATAAATTCAAATGGAATGATTACTTCAACTTACAACTACTTTACTAAAAAATGTAATTAATTACCATTACAATTACTTTATAAAAAATGTAATTGATTACTAATTACTAATTACTATGAGAGTAATTAGTAATTGTAATTTAATTACAAGTAATCATTACTTGCCCATCCCTGGTATTAACTTTGAAAAAATAGCCTGGATTTGATCACTTAGTTTATATATGACTAAATATTTAATGTAGGCACGGAAGTTTTAGTGTTTAAAGATCAAAAAGGACCAATTTTTTACAAGATTTAACGGCATTTTGAGGTTCTCTATTTAAAAATTAGGAAATTTGAATTTTAACATCATCAGGTTTGTCTATTTGGACTATATAAAATATCGCATTCAGGTAGAGAAAAATTTGTGAAATTTTATATAAATGACTAGTATTACCTTATTAGCTGTAAAAGATTAAACTCGAGGCAAAAATCATTACATATAGCATAAAAAACTTAACCAAAGCGGTAAATTCGTGCGGTTAGATTATAATTTATTATTATGTATAAAAAGGTCAAAAAAATATCCTTAAATTCATTAATTTTATTTTACGAATTAATTAAGATGATTTTTTTTTCATCCTTTAAAACCAAAAACCAAATATTTAAATCCTTTTTCTCCCAAATTTAAAGTGATAAGGGGATTAAATGCAAACCTTCATCGACGAAAACAATTTCAACCAGTGAACCCAGCTCTATTTCATACATATGTGTGCAGGCGCAAAATTTTCGGGAGCAATGAGGATGGGTATTGTAATTACAGAGCTCACGGTCGGGGACGTCGTAGTACTGGGATAGTAGAGGTGCCGTAGGATGAACGAACGATATATTGTTAAACATGGGTATGTCTTTAACCGCAAATTTATAATGGGCATGTAATAAATTACAAATAAGTATTGAAGAAAATTCAACAATTTTTGTAATTAGACCCTTAATATGTATATGTCATGTAATTGCCATTATACTATTTTTTAGATAACACTGGACAACAAAAAAAAAACAACATAAACGATTTTTTGAGGGTTTTGTAGAGAATTTTCTTGCGATAACGATGCCGGGTTTAGTTTTTTTTCAATGGTTCCAATTTTTTTTAAACCGCTTCCAAAGTTCAGAAAAAAATTCACAAAATTTCTTTTACTATTACTTCTACAAAAAATCTATCGACATATTGAGATTCCTTATAAACATCTTAAAAAGGTTATTAAATAAAATTTTTAGCAATTTAATTTCAAGTTATTTAGGATTAAAAAACGGATTTTATGACAAAAACCAATAATTTTACAAAAATGAAAAAATAAAAAAAAATTAAATATTAAAAAAAATTTAAACCCCTTACGTTAATAATGAATGTTTTTGTTATCTAAATATATTTTTAAACTTTTGTTACTACCCATAAGTTTTATGATATAGAAGCCCAAAATACCCCAAAAATTGAAATTTAAACTTTGACACCGAATAACTAGAAATCTGAAGCATTGGCTAAAATTTTGATTTCATATTCGTGATCAGCGCCAAAAACTTGACCAAAAACCATAGTTGCCATAAATGATGCTTAAGGTCGTCCAAAATTGGTGTGCAGTGTAACTTGTATTATTAGTTTTTAAAGATGGGTCTCAAATATACTGGACAACAAAACTTGGACGATCTCAAGCATCATTTATGGCAACTATCGTTTTTGGTCAAGTTTTTGGTGCAAATTACGATTAAATTAGAATTTGAGCCAATGCATTAAATTTTTAATTATTTAGTGTCAAAGTTGAGATTTTTCTTTTAGGGTATTTTGGGCTATATCATAAAGCGTATGGGTATTAAGGAAAGTTTAAAAATACATTTAGATTACCAAAACATTCATTATTATAAGGCGTTTAAATTTTTAATATTTAACTTTTTTTTATTTTTTCATTTTTATGAAATTAGTGGTTTTCGTCACAAAATCCATTTTTTAATCCTAAATAACTTAAAAGTAAATTGGTGATAATCTTAAGCTATGATATTCTTAGATGGGTTTTTTTATGAGGAATCTGAGTATGTCAATAGATTTTTTTATAAAAGTAATAGTTAAAGAAATTTTTTGAATTTTTTTCAAAACTTTGGACGAGGTTTTACAAAAATTGGAGACAATGGGGAAAAAAACTAAACCCGGCATCGTTATCGCAAGAAAATTCTCTACAAAACTCAACAAATCGTGTTTATGTTATTTTTTTGTTATCCAGTGAATCAATGCCTATCCAACAAATAAGATTGTTTAAAACTAACCCCGCCACAAAAGATTACAGCAAGCTACTCCGGCCTCAAAACAAACACGTCCAATAATGGTTTAATTATGTAAAAATTATAAAATTAGATTATAAATTTGAAACCTTCTCCTAGGAGGTAGCTATCGGTGAAAAGGTATATTTTGTAGTCCGGATTCGGACGGCTGTTCAAGGCCTGCTTTAGTCGAATGTTGTCGTCGGTATCCTTTTTTGGATATTGCTGAGCCATGTCTTCCAATTTTAAATAAGCAGCGGTGTTTACATTAAAATCCTCTTCATGAACAGGGTTAAATATCTAAGATTAAAAGAATAGTCAAAAAGTTAAGATTCAAACTCAATGAGGCTATGTAAATGGTAAAATTAAGAAAAAGAAAGCAAAGCTGATCAAAGTGTGGGCCAAAGGGGGAAAAATCGGCTTTTTTTTCTTGGGCCAAAAAAGAAGAAAAAAGCTAATAGAAATCTTTTACGAAAGGAGAAAAAAATGGGGAAAAAGTCCTTTCCAAAAGCCTTTTTTAGTTTTTCCTTCATTATTCTGAGTTAAAATGGAATTTATTACTATTAAAAAGCCCTTTATTTTACTAAAAAATGGGGATTCTTAAAAAGTCCCTTTACGAGCTCTAATAAACCCCCCCCCCCCCCCCCCCTTAACAGCTGGCTCTTTTTTTCCCCAGACTTGAAAGAAAGAGTGAAAGAAAGAGCGAAGTGTCAATAAAAATGTAAAATATGATGGTATAAATTTAACTTACCTTTATTAAGGGTTCGTTAATTTTGCGTTGCCAATCCTCCTTCGTGGCATGACTCTTTCCCTCTCGTAGCTGCATTTGAGCTATGTAAGCCATACGGTCAAACGATGCTTCATTAAACATGGCCATGTCCATATTTTTGGAACCATTTGAAACGCTTTCCATTTTGTGAGGAGACATTAGTGTGTCAAAAACGACAAACATGGTAGCATTCGCGCTGGAGTGTTCCGATTGACAATCACCGACAGCTCGCCAATGCATTGCGTAGACCCCTGAAGAAGTATTATTCAACGCTACCAAATTTGGATTGTTAGGAATTAGCAGCGCGTCAATTCGTTCGCCCGGGAATATGGTGAGAACGTCAACTAAAGCTCCATTCCCAAGCACGTTACCATCTAATGCTATAATCCTAAATCTGTATTACAATTTGTAAATAATGAATAAAAACCTGGAAATTAAAAAAGAATATAATCAATATGGTATCAAACCTGTAGACAAATTATGAGATAAATTTAGTAAAAATAAAGGTACAAATATTTCGGAAACTTAATCTATTTGAGTGATACGTATTAAAAATACATGCCGGAGTTAAAAATATTTGCAATTTTTATCTAAACATTTGTTGTTTAGGCTATATCCGTATATTGAAACTTTTGCGGCAAATATCAAAAAATAAATTGTTATGCAATTGCCCGTTTACCAATGTAAAAAAAAATCTAAAAAGTTCAAATTTTCCACAAGTTTCCAAAAACTGCCTATTTTATAATGTAAAACAATTGCGTTCGATTATTTTTATACAAATATTTTTACAATGGTTACAGGCATAGAAAGACATATATTTCTTTAGAAACGAATAAATTTAAGGAGCACGCACTTAAACATGTCCATATACGCTTGGATTGGGCAAAACAAGAACCCATTGCTGATGATTCGCACGAATGCCGACTCGATAGCCCTGCTGCCATCTTTGGTGCCAAATCGTGGCTTAAGGAATAACATGTTTGGCGGGGATCCAACCCTCAGACCCTGTCGTCCATTGATGAGAATTGACGGGGCTTCTTCGTCATCTTTCAAGTAATGGAACGGGCCTAGGGCATGTTTCCATTCCTGTACCAATATAACGTTACCCCGGTCTTCTTCAATGTTGCCCGAAAAATCGTAATAGTCCAATAGGCTCATTTGGCTCATGGTGGAATTAATAACATTTCCGTCCAATGAATTAGTCTTGTTAGCAGGAGATGAAATATTAATGGATCCCTTCAACACCTTGTTTGAGCCAAGTTGAGCCACTTTAAATGCATTCCTAAGCTTGTAATTCACGGTTGATAAATCATTTTCGATCGAGTTTACGCCGCCCTGGGAATACTAAATATGGTAGAATTAAAATTACCCGTATAAAAAAGTAATTTATTATTCTAGATAATTTATATTTGTAACAGTTATCACAATTTATTTGTTTTTTTTTTCAATGACAATGTCTCGATTTAAAGGTATTTTGATTTAAACGCACCTAAATATTTGTTAATCACACTTAATCTGACATCTTAATTAGATTCTAATTAATTCTAAATTACAAAATTTGACACTACCTTTACGTAATATGATTCAAAACTCGAATTTTTCGTCGAACGTTTAGAACGAAGCTTATCACTATCAAAATCAATCTCGAACGGATCAGCTTCAGGCAGGTCTTTACCATTGTAACTTTCATTATGATGTTCGTAATTATGTACTTCTTCGATTGATTGAACTAGGTCCTTACAGATGGAATTGTATATCAGAAATTAAATTAACAACGATTATACACATTAATTTGCAAACCAAAAACTAAACACATTAAATCTTTTAGTCTTATTCATAAATTTAGAATCAGCCGTTTATGTACCTTGTTATTTTTCGAGTTTGATTCTCGATTTGCATCATTTTTAGCATACATTCGCGTTGGCATGACTCTATGCCTAACAATCAACGGACCTACGAGACCATCAGCCCGATGGAATGAGGTGTGAGCGTGCCAAAACTTGGTTCCTGGCGGTGACGCCTTCCACCTATATTGAAACGTTGTCCCTGATTTATTAATATCAAAACACATACAACTTTATATACTATTAACCAAGATTATAAACTGAGTATACTGAACGAATGGATTTGCATCTAAAGTTCCCACTAACTTAATTTATATTTAAATCCGTTTATACCTTACTAACCTAAAAAACTAATTAAGTTTGAACATTTTATTTCTCAATTAGAAAAGTATTAAGTTATTATATGACATTTAAAAAAATGAAAAAGTAAGTTATTTAAACTTAACGGCCAATTTTGTATCAAAACAATGTTATTAAAATTAATTTCGACAAGATTATTGATATTCCAAAATTTGGCCATAGCCATTAAGTTATCATACTAAAGTTGATTGGACATTGCGTAATCATGGGCGTTCCATCCATGTAAGGTGTGCCCCGTTGATGGATGCCGTGCCAATGCAGAGTGATCGATTCGGCACTCAATAGGTTATTGGTGACATTTATGACAACTTCGTCGTCTTCACAAACCTTGACAATGTTAATAACCAATAATGACACCATATTATTCCTGAATATATTTTGAATCGTTATTTTTTAATTAACATTTTTTTATGACCTATATCGTCATTTTAGCCAGCTTTAAACTAAACTATGTATATACTGACATACCCTAATTGTAGGTCCGGGAAAAACTCCGTTAACTAGATAGACTGGTCTCTCTTTTAAGCCGTCGCCCGTGACGCAATGTGGATCGTAGCAATCTGACAGTTTTTCTGGGCATTTTCCACAGGGGTGGGTAGCATCCCTTTCCTCCTCATTTATTCCTTATCGATAAAATTTTTTATAAAACAACATTTCCTAATTTAAGTCTTACTTTTTTTTTTAATTTTAGAGCCGTTTTTAGCTACCAGAGTCACCGTTATAATCTTAATTTTGCAAAGGACAAATATTTGATTTGTTAAACTTTTTTAATTACCTAGCTTTTAGCCTTAATTAAGCAATTTTTGTGGCGCTAAGTTTAAATTTGAATGCATATGTCACTTTGTATGCTATTAAATATTTTGTTTTCCAAAATAAATTTTTCTAAAAAATTATTCAGGAAAATTTTAAATTGTAAAAAAAATTTAAACTTAAAAATTTTTATAAGCAAATAAAGTATTATTTATAAAATTTTTAAATAATCTTTGCATAATTTTTAAGAGTTTAGCCAATATTATATGATCTTGACATTTCAAAAAATTATTGTTACCTTGTAATTCTACTGGGCTGAAATTAAAACACGGGACTAAACCACGAACGTTAAGAATTTTAAATTGTTATATTTAATATATAAACCAAGCATAAAATTTTATATATCCTTACTACAGTGAAAATTTTACTGATTTAATGTTTTCGGCGCAATCAGCGATTTTTTTTTCTACTTTTACGATTACTTATTTAAAAAAACACTTTAAGCCTTCTTTTGATTTTTAATAAACAAAATTATAATTATCTAATTGTTTTTATCCTATTGATAGATTTCTAAAAAATTATTTTTATTAACGTGCTTACATTTAAATATATTTTGAATCGGTTAATCGATGAGGTTAATAAATATAAAAGTACTTGAATGGTGGTTTGAATCATGCCAGGCTAGGGTATGGGCCATAGTTATAACGAAATCAAAGTTGCAAACCCTGTAAGGTTCGGTCGGGGTACATAACCGATCACAGGGATGTATTGATTCTACTTTCGCCATCAAGCCAATTGACAAAGCCAATATAATAAATTGCCTTATGAAATTTACATTTCCCGTCTTGAAACTTTTCATTTTTATTTTAAATTGTAAATCTTATGGAATTAATATAGATTTGATTTTAACAAAATATCTATAAGGCTGTGAATACCAACAATAATTAAATATGATATATCCACATCTTTTGTACGATAAAACAAAAAATATATGAAATTATTTTGTTTAAAAATTTTTTGTGTACCTGCTCTATTATAAAATACAGGTATACACTTTCACATATTTGTAATATTCATAATTACATGACGATGGCCCCGAGGTATCTTTGCATACTTTTGTTAAATTATAATCTTTTACACGAAAAAAAGCTAACATGTTGACATTTGGGCTGCGCAAATCGTGACACTTTTCCATAACTTTAGGACATACTGAAAACGTCCTTAAACGTGATGCATCTTCCTTGTAAAATAAATTTAGAAACAGAATGTTCTTACAACTAGAACCTGAACAAAATGAAATTAAGTAAGCCGTGCAAAATGTATGATTGTTTTTAATATAAAAATTTGTAATACGTATGTTAATTAGTTTTATTTATAACTTTTACAACATAGGTAAATGATAATTATTTATATATAAATATGATAAAAAAATAAATTAGTTTTTAGGGGGGCTTTGCATTGACCAAAACAAGACTAATAACATTTTTACCTGATAAATGATTTTATAGGTGTTTTTGATATCCGAGCCGTGTATTCCGGCCCCCGCCCGACATATTTTTTTATTTAGGCTCAGCCCGGAATTTGGTTTTTTATTTCAGGTCCGGCCCGATATGTTTACAAATACGGCCCGGCCCGTTTATATTACAAGCTAAAAAAGTCTTGCTTTAAAATTTACAATAAAATATTGAGTGTAAAAATAATATTCAATGTGTGATAATAAAATCATCATTTTTAATTGTTAAAAAAAATAAGGCAAAATGAGATTTGAGAAATCGGCCCTGCTCGTTTTTTGGGCGGGCCGGCACTGGGTCAGACAGGTTTTCCCCGACCTTAAAGCTTGTGCCCTGCAATAATCATGTAATAAGAGAAGGGAAGGTGCATCTAAATCGATTCTTTGGTGATTTTAAGCAAAAAACTTTGAAATGTAGTAAATTTAGATTGCATTTTTTTCTATAAATAAATGTGTTCAAAACATCCATTTTTTTCGACATTACCTTTGTATTGAGTTTAAAAGTCTCCTTAAGATGAAAAGGGCTCTTTTTTTGCAAATATAAACATGAAAACATGTGATCTTGAATATAATAATAATTCATGATTGATGCTTTTGTCGCCAAAAAAAATTATTATATGGTAGGCGTTTTTCATTTATATCCCGGCGGGGTAATTGATATTCCAAGCGCATACGGCGCCGAGGAAGCTAAGAACGGACGCGAAATACGGAACCAGGGCTGTTGTATTGAAGCGATCCATGAGTGACCCAATGGCGGATGATAAAATAAATTGGGCCCAAAACACCATGCTACTGACGATAGCTATGTCCGTGCCTAGTCCCCGGAGCTGTTCAATTTGTTGCTCGTGATCTCCTTCATCTTCCTGGAAACTGCCGTTTGGTTGTGGATTGGGATGACCGGAAGGTGATGTGTTGGAATGATAGGAAGATGTTTCAATCTATATGTAATTAGGGAAATTACCTTGTAATTTGTTATGCATTATATTTGGTTTTTATTCGATAGTTGAAATATAGTTTGGCATCAAATCGTACCTCGTGCGATATAAAAGTCATTATCTTCAATTTCACTCAATCTTATATTTATTAAGTACTTAGTATTTAATAGCAAAAAGTGTTTTATGGAATGCATAATATCCAATAATTTCACTCATAAAATGGAAATTTTTGCGTCTGGCAAAATTGCTCCTTTTTTTGCCATAAACAGTGTTATCCTTAAAAATTTGCACTTCAGTTCTCGGCCAAGGCCCTTAGTCAACTTTTTAGGGCTAGTAACCTGTCAGCTAATATATTTTAAATTACAGGGATCTTTAAACTAGATGAATTAAAAAAGTGCCAAAGCCCTAACGGGTAAGGTGGCCTCAAAAAAGAAGAGGCAGTAAGTAAGGAGGTGGTTTTTTTAGCAGGTACTCCTAACCCTGCATGCACCGGTGAATTTTTAGTTAAATACGGACATCAGTGCGGACAATTTAACTTACCATATCATCATACCTTTTCCTCATTTACGTACCATTCTGTTATTCTTAAAAATTTACTGGTGTATTTGATGATCCCAATCCCAGTTTATTTATAAGCTAGCTTTTGGATTAAACGAGCAAATTTTTCAACCCCCTTACCAAAAAAAAAAGATAAATTGAAAAAAAAATAATAAGTTTATTTTGAATAATAGCAAGTAAAAGCAATGATTGAGAGGTGGGTCTAGCCAATTTAATACTATTCTTTCTTAATTATCTCGGCCCAGCCCGGCACACTTGACCTCTAGGTTTTTTCCGGCAAAAAAAAATGGGCATTTTTTAGTAGTTTTCCCCTTATACACGTCGGTAAAAACACTTTTGTCAAAATTATCAACGAAGAAATTACAACAATAACTTGAATTTAAAATCATAAATTTGTTACGCAATTTTGTTGATGAAATTGGGTGATGAGAATGTACGGCATTGTGAACAGGGTAGCATACATAATGCCGGGTGAGGGGGAAAAGAGAATAACGCATGCTTTACTTCGGGCAAGAGCCATAACCATGATTCCAACTGAGTAAGCCAATTGACCACTCACGTAAACGCGTTTTGCACCTGTAAAAATAAAATTATCATGGTCAAGCCATGTTTGTTTTAAGTCGCAAAAATTTATTTGAACTGAATGTGCTCTTTAAATTTAGAGTCTTTTTCCACTAAAATGGTGTAATATTTGAGATGTTGCCCCTGTCATTTTGCAATATTTGGCTATTTTGGAAGTGATTAGCAGTGACCCCTGGGATCTTACGAACACATTATGTATTTGTTCTGTGAGATCGACTTGGGGAAAAATTGGGTCAATAGTATATTCTAATAATCAAATTATGCCATCTCCACTCAATTCTTCCACGAGTTATTTGATGAATGTAATGTGAAATTGCATTAATTACAGCTATGCTTCATAACACATTCTATTTCATTTAAAACCTTACAAAAATTATTAAATTTGGCTTGAATGTTAGAAAATAAAAAATAAAAAAATCAATCTCAATTAACTAAATTAAATTAATTTGTGTAAAAAATTTTGATTTTTACCGAATCGTTTGACCAAGTTTTCTATTGCGTAGGAATACACGGCGCACGTCATCGAGTAAACGGCCATACCCCAGCAACCAAATCGAACGCCTTCCTCGTAAACCCTATGGACATGCGACGCTTCCGGGGCCCTCGGGTCACCACGGAATATATGCTGACCCACGTAATTCGTAAAATAAAGGGAATAACAAACCAACGACATCCACGAAAAAAGGTTGGTTAGACACAAAATCCGTAAAAATTTTGGCATCTTTATTATTGATCTCAGGTAAGATTTTAGCGACACTGGTGTTTTTAATTTTTTTAACCGCTTAGTGCTCTGTCCCTGACCCGCTGATATGCCTACACTGCGATCTAACGAATGTGATGGACTATTGGCAAAGCGTTCACGATGTTGATTCTGTAGTTGCTGGAGGAAATCGGATCCTGATCCGGGCGAAGAAACAGTGTTGTTGTCATAATTTCCAGAATAATAACGGTCTTGTGGATGATCATAGTGGGCATACTCGTTGTTATTGGCACCGTAGGTAGCGGGCCATTTTTCAAAAAGGCCTAAGGTAGCACCATCGGTATTTGCAGTCACTCGACCCATCGCAAACGCAGAATCAATATCGCGACCCGAATTTGCCAAAGTACTGCCATCCGTTTCTTCTTCGAGCGGTGCATAATAGCTTGATAGCGTAAGGTCATGCTTACTCTGCCGATTAAGAGGCGCCTTGAAGATCTCCTTAAACCAAGATGTAGTGAATCGTCTGGCATGAACGGGTGGCCTTTCGTGGACATCTCGATCGAGCGGCAGTTCTTTGAACGAATTTAGAGTTATGATCAAGCAAACGATGAAAAGAACTAGAATGATGCCAAACACTATTCGATAATGATCTCTACGTTTCCCTAATTGCCGTGTATTGGTTCTCGATAAATCATTCGTAGCGTTGTGCGGCGAATACAATTTTGAAGAATAGGTCGAAATATCTCGAAATGATTTTTCCCAGTCGATAGCTCCTAGCATATAACCAAAAGAGCCACCAGCACCCGCCAAGATAGTGAAAGTGCTCAGACCAAGGGTGTGCTGCTCAGGTATGGTCACGTCAAGCATGAATGCCCGGGCAGGAGATTGGCTTGCATCAGCGCAAAAATCGAGTAGAACTACGCCGACACAGGTAAAGAGTATAGATAAAGATCGGGCTCTCCCGTACCGTTTTTCTAATATTCTGCCGTTCGGGATAGTGAACACTATTTCCTCGACTGATTGATTTGTTGCTATGTTAGTTGTGAGAGATTGAATTACGGCTGTCGTGCTAAATTGTACTGTTTTTTCCGTGGGTATGTTTTGGTCAATCATGGGTTTTACCTTATTTTGGCTCTCTTCATAATAGTAATAATAGTAATCGCCGGCAGTATCATTCGCACGCACTATTTTATAGGGTGTCTCAGATTTATTGTTTCTCGAAGTTGCAGGCATTGTAAACAGATTTAAGTTGTTCTTTTCGCCTCGACCCATTACATTTTCAATAACATTCATATTACTCATATTTAATTTTTCATCTCGATCGCTCAACACGCTCGCTAGACTTGAATTAGTCCAAGTCCTTAAAATTGAGTCTTGGAATGGTGGCGTATAAGGACCAGGTAGACCAACTAAACCGGGCCCAAGGTACCGTCCATTGGGCACTAGAATGAGTCCCGCCACGATGCCAAGCGAGAGCAAGAATATGAAAGGGCGTCGTCGACCGAACCGAGAATGACAGTTATCCGAAAGGCTTCCCATGATGGGTACAAGAACTAATCCCAACATTGGACTCAGACACCATATAAGTGACATGTAAGAGGCTGGGATGCCTATCTTCAGCAAGATCGGACTAACGAAAGCCGTTTCGGCTGAATAGGCTAACTCGATGCCACAAATCACGGCGGAAATTAGGAAAAGTTGCCATTTCTTTTTAGGTTTTAACAAGTGCGTGTATTGATTCGATAGCAGGGCATGCTCGGCTATGTTTGATTTCCACTCCTCGGTTAAGTCAAGCAGCTTGTCGCGCGTTTGACGTAACCGAGGTGAGGTTTGGTGCGTTATCCTTTCAGTTGCGTCTTGGAGACTCCCCAACACGGCTGCCAGTGAAGATGTGTAACCCAATCCAAGAGACATTTCATTCGTATGACTGAAGGGTTTAGTGAAAATTGGAGAAGGTTATTTAAGTTTTACCAATTTATATACTGTTTTCGACTGAACTATCCGGAGATTTATAAGTGCTTCTCGTATTCTTTTTACGTGGAATGTATTGCGCTCAATAACAAACAGGAGCGTGACAAAAATAAGGAAAAAATGGGGAAATTCTTATTATGGATTTTTTCACACCCATAGTAAGCTCTTCATATCCCGTAATTAAATTTAGAGTCATAGTATGTAATCTTCTTTGTTTGAATCAATTTAATTTCTATCTTTATAAATTATTTATGGCAACCCAATGGTCAAAACTGTGAATTTTCATGCAAAACTCTGGTCCTCGAAGCCGACAAAGAAGGTCTTTATATTTTTTTAAAATTAAAATAATAAACTCGCTAAAGTTTCAAAGTAAACCTTGCCATTACTGAAAGGCTGAACCCAAAAACGCAGGTTGTTGATATGAGTAACACTATCTAATCCGACGGCGATATTATGCGTTGGTGGGTTTGGAGTAAACTGCATGAGTTCTTTTTATAATTTATTTATATTAGATAATTAAAAAATGTCTAAACAGGCCAAATTTATTTTTTTAAAATTTCAGAATATTTTTCGAATGACACGAGTTTGTGAATATTGATGAAAATTCAATTTAGAATGATTTAATCACGATAACTCATAAATTCTGAATGTAATAATCTACACCCATAACTTTTGATTGTAATTTATAATATAAATATTTTTTTTTTCATTTTACTAATCTTTTAACACACAGGTCAACAATTTTTTGAGATTTATGAGTTAACTCCAGAGATCAAACTTGCCATTTTAGGTATCAAATCCGTTTATCGTTTTTTAGAAAAAAGTTTAAAATAAAAAAAGATTTAAAAAGCATTATAAATTGTTTTGCATAATCACAATAGTTAAACTGTTAAATTCAAACTTCAAATAATATTTTCATGTAACCGATAATATATCGTGTCGTATTTAAGTTTGGACGCAAAATATTTTCTATTATCTAAATGCCGATGTAAGAGCTTGATAAATAAAATTTATTTCTTATTATTTGTGATAATAAATATAAGTTACACGGGATTTTTATATGCAAAAAAGATTTTTAAATTTTTTTTGGGTTAGATATGTCAATCTGGTAAGGCCATTTTTCGTTATGGACGGATCTAAGGAGCCAAAGACGGAAGAAACTAAGAAAAACGAAAAATATATATGAGATTAGGCCATATGGGGATGCATTCTTTTATTTTTTATTAAAATCACATTTCTGACATTGATTTTGTTGACATGTGTTATAGACCAAAAGAAGACGTGTTGTGCTGAGTTAATTTAAAATGCAAAAATACATTTTGTAGGCTTTTTAGAGCTAGTTTTTCTTCATATTTTAATACCGACTAATTTTAGTTTTAATTAACTTATATTGTTACATGCTATAAAATGCGAACTCAAGTCACCTTGTTGATAGCCTTCAAGGAGTGTCCTGACTATAGGTCCATCCATATGACCATTCCAAATAATGCATGGGACATCAAGCAATTTCCAGAATAAAAACAGGATTTTAAACCAAATTATAGTGAAAATGTGTTTAAGATTTTTGGTAATAGTTTGCTTTCGCCGACATTAGGCTGCGGCTAGTGAAAAATAAGTTTTGAAGAAAAAAAATTGAGCGCATTTAATTAATTAAGGCGTCTAGTGTAAAAAAAAATTTAAAAAGTTACAATTTTTATAATTTTTAATAAATAATTTTTTTTAAATATTTGTTAGGAATAATCGTCAAATTTTTTTTATTTTAAAAATAATTTTTTTACATATTTTGAAATTTGTATAAGCCGCAGCCTTAGAACCGGCTCTGATGGTGGGTTGTGAATATTGCTCACTTGATTAGGCTTTTCCTGCCTGTTTTTATTTAACCGTTGTGTACCTAAAAAAGTTAACATATCTAATGACTTAAATTATTATATTAACATTGAAAATGTTGTTAAGGACGGTAGCCGAAAAATGACAAAAAACTTGGAAAATAAGTTTCCCAAGCTTGTTAAGGGCTACTTAGTCTAACGCCTACGTTTAGGGACTCCAATTTATGGGGCAGTTTTTTGTGCTTTATTTGATAGAGCCTTTTTCGAGATTTGAAAATTGTAACAGGTGTCTTAAATCAATGCCCAAAAAAATTTGCTCTCTTTTTGAAGTGTTTTTATAAAATCACAAGTTGCTTGTGAGATTGGAGAAATAAAGGACATTCAATTTTTAAAATAATTTTTTTTATATAATATACCATATAAGGACAATTTTACTTTAAGGTCAAAATTCTAACTTTTGTTCTATATACCCCTTAGAAAATTGAAACAGCTATTTTAACGGGCCACTACATATATATTAACCTTACTAAAATTCAATATCCGGTCACTTCTCTAACATGCCCAAATATGGAAAATTTGGCCGCTTTTAATGGAAGTCTTCTAAATTTTTGGGTAAAAAACTGTTATAGGGGTTGGATGTTTATCTGATAAATTATGGTCACATTGGTCTCCAATTTGATGTAAATTTTTTTATGATACCTTCATGTTTGACAGGTGTCCTCCTAGAAAAGTGCATTTTTAGGGAATTTAGGATAATTTTACTTTCATATTCTCTCTTTTCAGGGTTTATTGAGGTAGCCCACGTATTGTACTTATATCTTACATAAATTCCCCTCTATTATTAAGGTGATAGGGTCATACAAACCCATTTCCATATAAGGGCAAAAAAAAACTTTTTTTTTTACCATATTTTTCTTTTGCACTTTCGGCAGTTAATATATTCGTATAATCCAATAAAAATTACGCTGTAAAAAATGGGGGTCAACGTTTTTGTTTTTTTGGTATCCGTTCTTTTACCTGCCAGGTAAATTTTTTTTACCTGTTTTTTTACATTTTTTTATACTAGCTTATGCGGAATCCTACAAGAAAATTGATTTCACTTTTTTCTTCCCCTTTAATTAACCCCAAACAAAAAATTTGCGCTTTTTCCCATACAAAAGTGAGTTTGGCCGATGACGTCATTTTTTTATAAATTAAAAAAATTAAAAAAATAATATTGGGCCGAAAAAATAACAAACCCCATTATTATCGATTTTTTGGTCCTATTTCATACTGCCTTTCCTGACCCTAATTTTAGTCTCCAATGCACTTAATTGTCTCCGTATTGTTAACACAATGTTAAAAATAATAATTCAATGTTAATTAATTGTAAATTAAGAGTTTAGTGTTCTATTGCTAAACATTGTTTTTTTTTATTTTTAGCACAAAAAATTGTTCTCATTCTCGGTTGGTTTTCCGACGGCCGGTCCGGTGTAAAATGTATATTACCTATTTTTTACCCGTTGTGCGTGTTCGGCCGTTAATTGACAAATCCGTGTACTTGTTTTTATGTAATAAAATATCCTTTTTTCAGTTTTTGAAACTTAAGAGAGGTCTCTTATGCCATAAAAAATTCACTTTTTAACATTGTTTACAGTTGTAAAAAAATTAACAAAACCCTTGCTAATAAAATTTCCTAATAATTAACGGCCATTTTTTAACATTGTTATTTATACAAATTTTATGATGCCCCATTTTTACTTTAAGTGTTATAACTAATGACAAATTTGCTCGGTCAAGTTTTACATTTCGCTTTTTGCCCTTATATTTCTACCCAAATCACAATGAGTTCGCTCGCCCGTTTCCCCCTGGGACATTTACCCCATTTTACCAACACATCGTCCTCTTTTTTTCTCTCCTCTATAGCTTTGCAGTTAGGCCCGCTAATACTAATCTAGGATAAATTGGTATGGGGGAACATTTTCAATGTTATGTTTTGAGTACCGGCGTACTCATGCTTAAAAACCTCTGCCCCTCTATCAATGTTTTATATATACTTAAATTTCAGGCTCTTTTGATTTCCCACGGTCAATACTATACATAAGCATAGATACAGGGAGGTCATTATAGTTCTCAGCGGTATAAGCTGCTTCAGAATCTGCGAGGCCTACTCCCTGGGCGCGCCCGTGTCTATATTAGTCCTTAGGCACGGGTTTAATATGTTCGGCTCCCACATCCTAGGCTTTAACCAAGCCTACCGGGGGCGCGAAGCGCCCCGCGGCTATAATGTGCCCACCCTAGACACATTCCCGGGTTTATATAAGCAAACATTCGGGGCGCGAAGCGCCTCCGCACGAATTGCGGGGTCTGGACGAGCGAGTCAAGGCGCGCGGAGCGCGCCGAAGACGAGCCAACGCGCCGCGCAGCGGCGCAAACCGCGGGCCGCGAAGCGGTCCGCGGCCGAGCCGAAGGCGCGCGAAGCGCGCCGGAGGCGAGCACACCCGAGGCGCGAAGCGCCTCGGGTGTGTTTTGCGTTATAAAAATTAGTAAACTTTTTTCCCGAAGCGACAAATGTTTTTATTTCGCATACACTAACAAATCTTGTGATTAAGATATTTTTAGCGCTTTGAAATTTTTAAATTACACTCATCCATCATATAGTTAACGGAAATCCATTAAAATCTTCAAAAAACCGTAAGATACAACACGGCACCATTTTAACTTTCTGTCTCTCTAACTAAATCCAAGTGTCGTTAAGGGACTAAACATAATTAACGTATCCGGTGTAGAAAGATAAATCGCTACGCTACAAAGAATGTTGAAATTAAAATCTATGATGTATCTTGAGAACAACCCCTATTCACCAAATTTGTTCGATAAGTGCACCACATCTTACATAGGAGATCGTTGTCATTGGAAATAATTTCACGAATACTGCTTAGTATTCTGGGTGTGTGTTTTTATTACTTTTATTAACGTCAGTAGCTAATGGGGACGATCAAACAGTTATTAACAGTATATTCCAAAATTGATCCTAAAAGTTAAAATAAAAATAAAAAATAGGCCATGACTCAAGATTTATTTAATTGTAATAGATAAGTGTAATCAATTTGGTTACAACGAGCTGTGAGTTTCCTTCATACCTCTCCCCATTTGGGGCATACTCGAATATGGCTTGGACTTGATTAACCCGAGCAACGCAATTAAAATTGCCGATGGGTTATAAAGTAAGACTTGCTTGCAGGCTGGCGACCTATTTAAGTTTAAAGGCTTTCTTAGGCATATTGTTAAGGGCGTACTGCCTAGGCAGGCCACTCAGCAGCCTCAAAGAATTATTCTAAAAACGAACTAAATTGAAATCGGCTTAGATAGCTTAGTGACAAACATTGCTGTCTAACACGCAGGAGGTTGCGAGTTTAAATCCGTGCGCCTTTGGAAAAATGGCATACATGTGTAACCAGTCGGAGATATGTTATTGCGATTGAAGAAAACGTACCGTTGTCATATTTTATTTGATAACAAAATTTGTAAAGAATTACAGGGACAGTCAGTAGCTTAAATGGTGTGCGCCTATTACCATTAACATAATAATTTTCTTACATCAGTTGATGTGAAAACACCCAGTTATTGATCTTTTAATTTGTGGCGAGCTGCAATAGAGACAACTATATAATGGCTCAAATAAATGTTTTTTTGGCGTTTGTTGTTGTGAAAATTTGTATTTAGTCACATTAGTCAGATGTTTTGCTATAACACATAGAGTTAGCGAATGTTAAAGACACAATTACAAAATCAATTAGATACCAGTCAACATTACTCTTTTCCCATGGGAAACTTGGTGATGTGACAATGTTTTTCGCATGCATCCAATTTCCCTGTTTTTTTGCCCTAATGGGGATGTATTTTATTTTTTAAAATCAATTGACAACTTGAGACATGTGACTAGTGTTTTCCATCAGGTCCCCTTGACCCAGGGCCGGTTTGCTATATGGGGGCGCCTTATGTTAATTAGATAATAGTGGTGAGTAATACAAAAATGGAAAAAATTGTTTTTTTTGAGCGCTTGGAATCGATTTGAATAGGGCCAACGAATCACAGACCGAGCCTGTATAGACCCGCTTAGCCCGTTCGTTAGCGGACCAAGCCCGATTTATAAATTTAATAGAAGAGGCGAGCCCATATGCTCTAAAAAAATTTCGGGAAGGGAAAGGACCTATTACAATTTTTTTTTCTCTAAGGCTATAAAAATTTTACGCTTGGGCCGAATTTAAGATCAGCTACTCACGTGCAATATAAGGTGTAAACCCTTTAATAGTTATAGCTAGCCGCAAGATTTATAAATTCGGGCAAAAAATATGCTGCTTGGTTTTTGGGGTTTGGATCTCTTATGGTTATAAAATCAAAAATTGTTTTTTTTAACTTTAAAAAATTACTTCTGGTACATTTTTGAGTTTAATTTAATGGTTTAGGTCAGTAACTAAATCTGTATTTTTTCAGATTAGGCCAACTCGCCAGGCTAATTTGGCAAATAGCTCGGCTACCTTTAAGAAGGTGCAGGGGCTGACACTATAATAGAAACAATCTTTTAAAATAAATAAAATTTTAAAGAAAAGAAGGGGCCTGCGCCTAGATTGCTTCACCATGTTTTTGGCTTTTACAAATTAATCTTTATGAATAAGAATACGAATGATATAAATGTAGAATGATTAATTTGATACGTACAAATATACAATGGAATTGCAAATATAAATCCGTAATAGATTTTAGAATTAAATGTCCATTAATCTATTTTTATGAGCCCATTGAGGAATAGATTTATAAAACAAACTTCCTATATTCAATATTTTTAGGAATTTTTTAAAATATCAAATCTTTGGTATCAAATGGTCGAAGTCCAAATCCCGAGCTTAAGTGAGAAGAACAATATCTATTTTCTGGTTGTTTGACGTGACTTCCACTAGGATCAAAGCCTATGCCAATATTGTTCGTATGAATATTATTATTAAAAGAATTGGGTACTGCGGCAGAGTTAGTATTAGTAGTTCTGAAAGAATTTTTGGAAATGTTATATTTAGCACCAAGTCCTTCATGTTCGTTAAGAGCCGGGAATTGGTTCAAATTAGTATTTCTATTTGTAGGAGAGTCAACGGTCTTTCCGCACATATTTTGCCCAAATTGCTTTTGGTGGGACGCGAAAGCCCTTTGATTTTCCTGGATCCAATTGTAAGTATGTAGACCTGCAACGTCATTATAGCTAATCTCATTTAAAGATTTACCCCGTGGTCGATTAATCGAGGACAAGAGATGGCCTACTTGGTTTCTACTGGCAGAAACACTTTCCCGCAGGTGGTGGTAGTCTGCATTGTTGTCTATGCGCGGAGAATTAATGTTTGAGAGTCCTGGGACTCGAACCAATGCATCACCCGATTGGAATCTTCGCATGCCAAAGTGATTATCGATCAAGTGCATATCTGCAGAATTCGTGTGGGATAGTTCGACCAAATTTGTATCATCTTTGCAGCTGGAAGGCAAGTAACCAACATTTCTCGCAACCCGTTTGTTCGTGGCTGAACGACTCCGAGCTAATGTTGCAGGCATGTATTCCGATTCCCATCTCTTAGGGGCCACTCTTATATGTTGACGGACGTTTTTAGTAGCGATTCTTTCGTCCTGGGAAGTATCGAAATGAGAAGAATTGGTAAAATTAGAGGGCGAGTTAAGCTGATGAATCCCTACAAAATCTCCCATCACTAAGCTGGTTAATTTGTTGTAAGGGTTGCTTGAGGGCGGACTGAACACTAAATTTGATGGACTAAACGTGGATTGTGTTCGACTACTATCTATTTCAAGGGGCCGTACCTGGTATTCCTCAATTTCGGGGAGTGTCTTATAGAGATCCTTTTCAAAGGTTTTGGCAAATCCTAAATATTGCACCATTGCAGGTGATTCTTCAATATGGGTAAAGCTTCTATCAGCAGGATTCCCCAGAGAGCTTTTTTGGTACCGCATTCTTCTAAATGTTTGAAGGGGATATTTCAATGAGTCTTTATGATTTATTAATATTCCGTTTTCTCTAAAGTCACCTATATTAAAACTTTCCTTGTTTATGCCGCGCAAAGTTGCGGCAGTTCCATAAAATGAGTTATTAAAACACAGAGTACTATTTTCAAAAGTTGGGCCTAATTTGTGTGATCCTTCCTGCCCATCTGTTTCGTCGGCGCGTCTAGATTCATTATTTCCAAAGTATTCGGACGAATCATAGAATTGTTGAGAGGCATTAGGACCTTTACAATTATTCAAATGCTGTTGCTCACTTTTAGCTATTAACTGAGCTTTCATTGAATTCAATGCGTATGGATCATGTTGCAGACCTAAATTTTTATCTAACCCAAATCTATTTGAACCATTCACAAACATTGGTTGCACATTATTACCAATTTGGGCTCTATAACCATAATCGATTGCGGGCGTTGAATGTTTATCAACCATACAATTGTGACTTTCGTGGAACGAAGTGGAAACCTGATCATTACTTTTCAGTAACATTGGCATATGGTGAGTCCCTACCGGAAATCCAAAGGCAGTGGATGGTTGATTGATGTAATTGGGATGCTTAAGGAGCGTGGTTGATGGTTGCCGTGGCGCTAGGAAGTAATTTTCATGGTGCAGGGATGTTAAATCTGTGAGGGGACCAGCTGAATCTGCATTCTCACCTGCATCATTGTGACTGTTGCCCGTGGCGCCTATTTTATTTACAAACGTCGTGGGCAGATATCCAGCCATGTTACTGACATTCCCAGCCCCTGTCATTCCGAAAGCGGTTGCGAAGGAATCATCCTTTAGGATTGGACTTCCGCTATTGTCGCTAAAATAGGCCCCGACACTTCGATTGAAGACTCCGTTTAGCGTGCCATCATTATTAGTATTATTATTAAAGTTATACTGCTTGCCATTGGAGTTGCTACTACTCCGTTGTTCTTCCATAAATCGTTTATGTTGGGCTAATAATTTCCAATTTTCCCGAAAATTACCGCGTCTCCTATACTTGTAATACAAGTTGACGAGTAGGACCGTAGTCACTAGCCAGAGGAAGCCAAAGGTTGTGCAAAGCGTGGAGATCAGTACGTCGCTTGAACACTCCATAGGGCTGTGCAAGGCACCTAAACATCATACAACAGAATAATTTATTTTTTTTAAGATACATAAACTTGTCGAATTTTAGTGTAGTGATGATGGTGCTAGGAACAAAAAAAAAATAGTACTTTCGATTAATTGACCAGGTTTGATAACGTAGTTTGTGGTCGAAACTAAAATTTCCGATCCTAAAAATTTAGTTTGCCGGCTGTATAAACCGTTTGTACAAATCGGCTAAAATATTAAAGATTTATTATATACAAATAATTTTTATTGAAATCCGGTTTGTCTATAAACACAATCTAAGTATCCACATTACATCAGATTACGTCAAAACAGTGCTTTTAAGGAAATTAAAAAGCTAATATAAAAACTTTCGGTTAATTTTTGTACCAGTTCTTAAATTTCAATGGCAGATTTTAGGAACACACAACAAAGGACAGTTAAATTTTCAAAATTCCTATTTGCATAAATTGAAAATTTTTTTTTATTAGCCCTATGATAGGCTATCTAAAAAGGTGCCTGAATCAAAATATACTGCGGTTTCAGATGATATAAAGCCCACCCTAGATTGAAAATGTTTTTCTCTTTGGGGTCATCTTTTGCTGAAAAGTAATGTATGAGCTATTAGTATGTAGTTTTTTAAGTTGTGTCTCCTTAATCTCCTTAAACCCCTTAATCTCAACATTTGCTTTCGTGACACCCAAAATGTTTTTTTAGTATTAATTTTCTCTTAGTTTGGGCGGTATTGATAAAACTTTTTTGCTGTTAAGAAAATCTATTTTAATACTTACCTTATCGCAACCGTCGTTACTGCAGATCCGAAATTTGCATTGAATGTTAAGACTTTGCGAAGGCGGGTAATAAAACATCGATTGGATGACTGATACGTACGAACCATCGTGGTTTTCGATGAAATCACTCATTATGCTTTTGTCTTTGGAGCAGCTGTTGGACCAATAAGACATCGAAAAAAAATATTTATTTCACATTTAAATTATTTCAATGAATAGTAAAATTTTTCACAAACTATCTCAATTTGATGGATAGCCGAAGGCATGGCCTAGCCTCATTTAAGGATTAAAATGCCGCTTTTAGATGGAAAATATTTAAAAAAAAACGAGTTTGTCGTCTATTCTCTGCTAAGACAACTTAATATTGCAAGTCCGAAAATTTAATCTATAAACTTTAGCCAATAGGTCAAATACTCATTAAATTAAAATTTGTTTAATAATTTGTGGGCGGTGTCAAATTAAGGTCTACCTTAAAATTTTGCCTCTACGAATTTTTATATAATTATTATTACCCAGCATAAGTTATTAAGCCAACTTTGGTATCCGATCTATCGTTTATAATATCGCATTCTTGAACGTAATAATCAAACCGGTCTAGAAAATTAAACATTCAGAATTGAAAATGGCACAACCGCATTAAATGATCTGAAAATAAAATTGGGTTTTGATGATTATTATTAATTCAATTTGATTTAATATTTTAAACTTTCAAGGCCTTATTTGACCTAATAAATGAAATAAACAATTTTGAATCTTATAGTAAGTTTGCCCCTTTTATTAATTGTAATGATTAGTGCTACCTTGTTTAATACGCCAGCTAAAATGTACCCTTCAATTCAAAAACAAATAAATAGTCTAATCGCACATCACATCCGCCTAAATTTTGCAATATTTAGTGCAATACCTTAACATATGGTCTCTTCGACAAAAATATTTATCTGATTAATTATTTATTTTTTTTTAAATTTATTATGTGTTTAAACATTGATAATGTTAGATTTATAATAAATATTTTATTGAAAATTTCAGGTAAATTAATTTTTATTTTGTGTCATCTAAAACATTATCAATGTTAAAACACGGGATAATAAATTTAAAAAAATGAATTAATTAATTATATGGATATTCTTTTAATTTTAAAACTATTTGCCATTCTTTGACCATTAACCTGCTATAAACACTGAAAAGAAGTCATTTTATTTTTTTAAAAACTATAATTCACAATTTACATTCATTTATGTTTATAATTTGATTCTTAATAATATCATGTAAATATAAAAATTTTCTTATTTCGTTGTTTTTTAAATCCACAATTGAATTATAAATATGAATACTCTTCAATGATAAGTAATATTTAGGGGAGAATGATTTTAAATAGTATTAATTAATTAAAATACAAAAATTATTCAAGTTTTAAATCCCGCAATTGATTTCACCGACTTTAAAATGTTCAAATAATGTTATTAATCGATCACAGAGCAAAAGATTTGTAAACTTAAATAAAAATATTAAATCTTTAATTATAAAGTAGACCTTTGGAATATGTATTAAATTTTATATATAACACACACTGGACAACAAAACTTGGACCACCTTAAGCATCATTTATAGCAACTATCGTTTTTGGTCAAGTTTTTGGTGCTTATTACAAATATGAAATTAGAACTTTAATAAATGACTCAGATTTTTAGTATTTCGGTGTTAAAGTTGAGATTTTTCTATTTTGGGGGTATTTTGGGCCTCTATATAAAACTTATGGGTATAACAAAACTTAAAAATATATTTTGATTACGAAAACATTCATTATCAACGTAAGGCTTTTAAATTTTTTTTATTTTTCCATTTATAGTGGTTTTGTCATAAAATCCGTTTTTTGATCCTAAATAACTTGAAAGTAAATTGCATATAATTTAAGATATAACCTTTTTTAGAGTTTTTTATAGGGAATCTGAATATGCCAATAAATTTTTTGGAAAATTAAGAGTTAAAATTTTGTGAATTTTTTCTGAACTTTAGACGCGGTTAAAAAAATAGAAGGTATTGGGGAAAAAACTTAACCGGGGATCGTTATCGCAATAAAATTCTCTACAAAACCCTTAAACATTTATATTGTTTTTTTTGTTGTCCATCGTAATTTATTAAAATTTAAATAAGGGTAACCGTTACAGTTTTTAGCTGAAAAACGCTTCAGATTTAACTAAAAAATTATTTGAAGAGCCACCCATCAAAATCCTACCCCAAACGCTGTAGGGTCACTCTAATCCTTATTTAAATCATTTTTAATGTTGAATGGTAATTCAGTCAATATACCTAGAAGATTAATAGTCATTGTCAACTTTAAAGCAAGTCTTTAATTAAGCAATATGGGATTGATGCAAAACAAAATTGTGAATTTTAAATTTTTAAGAAAAAAATCTTTCCAAGTTTTATGAAGAAATAATAGTTATTTCTTGATTAATTACTGTTTAGCAAATTGGCCCGTAGATAATATCGTTCCCCAAAGATGAGCAGCTTTACCGGTATAAACGATAAATTTTTGTCTTGTCTAAAGAATTTTAACGATGCCTCCATATTTGTTGGTCTATAATATGTGAAAATTCTTTGTATTTTGCAAATTTTAAAATAATATAAGATCGGATAATTTAATTTCTTCATTGGGTTTAATTGGCAAGTTAAATATAAATTTTGTTAATTTATAGATATTTATTAAGTATAATATAAAAACTTAAGTTGGTATTCGTGTTTTGAGCTGAGAGAAACGGGGCATCGAACGTCGAACGATTTGTCGTGCGCTGTTACGATTAATTGATGGAACCCGACTAACATCCTTATCCAATGTTCTTTTCTTTTCTGTCAAATTTATTACAAGAAAGAAATAATTTATTTATTATTAGGCTAGTAATTTGAAAATTCGGTGGTTCGGCCTTCTTTTTTGTGGAACAATCCACAAAAGGCTTGAGAGCTAGGAATTTTTTTACATTATTGAGCTTTAAATAATAAACCAACGAAGGAGTTTGTATTTATAGAGGCCAAATATTTAAAGGCACCAATTTCCCCTGTACCGGTGTCTACAGTACTTGCTGGAGCTGCAAAATATATTATTTGCCTAAGCATCTTCATCGCTTTGACATATTAGCCATTTTTAACAATTCAAAAGTGAAATAAAATTAAACTTGTGCCAGCTTTAATCACAACGGTTTGACGCTATTTAACAGTTATCATAATATTGTTCGGTTATTTAAACATATTATTCGGTAACATTATTTTGCCCATGTTTTAAATGTTTTTATCGTTTTGAAACCAGGGCTGGGAAAAAAAACTTAATGGGCTTTTTTTAACAAGTTTTTGAGTTTTTTTCCCCAAATGCCCGCAAACTCGTGGGCATCGCAAAAAGCCCTTTTTCTTCAAAACAAACTCCTAGGAGCTTTAAGAAACAATAACTCACCCATCATTATTATAAAGAAAAAATCAAAATTTTTTGAAATTATTATAAGGAAAACATAAAATGGGTTTTTTGGAGCTCTTTTTAAGAGCCACTTTTGTAAGTTTTCCCCCTTTCCTTAGTAAGGTTTTTTTTTTTTTGAATTTTTATTTTGGCCCTTTATTTGTAGCCCCCTTTCTTTTTTTATATTTTGGGGCAAAAAATGAGCCATAGTTTTTTGGCTCATTGTTTTCCCAGCACTGTTTGAAACACTTTATATGTGTTTTTATCATTTTAAGTTGCTTAAAACCAGAATTAAGATATATATTTTTTTTTATTGGGAAAAAAATTAAAAACAAAAAAAAAATGGATTATGCGAGTGTTATTATTCATGATTTGCCTAACATCTCTCTATAATTTTATAGGCGGGTCCAAGCGGAGTTTAATTTTTTATTACTATTAAATATTCAAAACGAGCTGGGTATAAACAAATTAAGTTTAACATAAACTTTAGTTGGAAGCAGATATAAATGTTAAAGGTAATATTTGACCTTTAGCATGATCTGGTTTTAATATAAATACTCTTCATGTTTTTTCTACTTTAATTATTTGAAACACCCATAATGCTCAAATTATGTCGTACATTTTTATAAAGCAAAAATTTTATTGGACAAGATTTGTGTCTGAGCCATGAAAAGTGAAACTTTTGGCTTTCTTGCGAATTTTGATTAGAACCAATGACTTGAACAGAAGAAAATAGAAAAAGATCTGTAAAGAGAAAAGGATTCCCCATCTATAATTTTTTAGTAGTGTATAAGAAAACACAAAAAATTTAATAATTTTAGGCTGTGGCTATTAAAAAAAACTTAAAAAAATTGAACACATTTGATTTACATAAGGTAGCTGGTGTATATAAAAACATTAAAGTATTTATTTTTTTTAGATATTTTATAGCAACACACCAATATGCTCAAAGGTGCTATGCCTTTGAGTTCCTCATATTCTTTTTCTATATTATAGTTTAATTGAAATGTCAATTCTACAAACATTCTATATATGTCATCATTTGATAAATTAAGTCTAAACTAGCTCACGCTAAATCAATGTAATGGCCAACTCCTAAAACCACTACCGTATGTATATAATTATTAATTTCTAAACCTTATCGTATTGCATGCCACACATCCCAAAGCCAAGTTCCCAGCTCGTAATGTTTGCACCCCTTCCATTAATGAAGCACTTCATGGTGTTTCGATGGCCGTAGGCGTATATGACTCCATGGTACGGGATTTGGGTCACGACAGAGATTTTGATTTGGTTGCTGCTGCCATCGCATATTGATTGCACTAGGAGGTACATGTATATAAAAGATATCCCATTAAATTTGGCACATTGATTTAACCAAGATCACGTTAGCTTAATGGTGTAGGAATGGTTTCTTATCATCCAGGTTGTCGCATGTTCAAATCCTAGTTATGGCTTTTTTGTATTTTAAAAATATGTTCTGCTTAATTTAATTACTCGAGATCGCAAGCTTCGGTCAGTCTTAAAGCGGGCAAGCAAAAACAATTTATTCATACCTTAAAAGACGGTAATAAAGAGCCAGAGAGGGGTATGAAAAGCCAGCAGGAGTTTGTCCCACTACACAGGTCATTAAATTTTTATTATGAGCTAACTACGGAGATCAAACCTGTTATAGGATTTTCAAATCCTTTTACCGTTTTTTATAATCAAACTTAGTTCAGCTATAGACATTGAAAATTTTAGAAAAAAATGCCAAAAAAACAAAAAAGATTCAAAAATAAATTGAAATTATTTTTTGCATATTTACAACAGCTAAACTGATAACTGTTAAATTAAAACTTCAAATACTTTTATTAACGATAGTAATATATCGTGACGTATGTTTGGACGCGAAAAATTTTGTATTATTTAAATGCTGAATTAAGAGCTTAATATACTAAAAATTTTTATTTCTCATTGTTCGATATGATAATTAAAAGGGAATTTTATATGAATTAAAGTTTCTTAAATTTTTTCTTTAAAGGTATTCTCAATTTGTCATTTTGGTCAAAAAAAGCCATTTTTTCGATATGGACGGATAAGGGGCCAAGGCCGGAAGAAACTGAGAAAAACGAAATACATATATGAGATAGCCATCATGGGGATAAATTCTTTTATGTTTTCATAAAATTCAAGGTTATGCCATTGATATTTGTTGACCTGTGCTATTAACCTTGACAGTTAAGGTTTAAAAAAAGCAGAATTTTAAAGTAGGATTGATTTTTCTTATCATTTAAAGGTAATAAATGACTCGTAGCCCTTATCCTAACATTTATATTAACACTAAAATTTAGAGGTTCACAATAGATTATTTTAGGCTGCTGAATTTAACGATTTTAAGTTAAAAAAAGACATAGATATGAATAGCTAAGATCATTGGCGTAATGAAGGAGGGGGGGGGGGGTATGGGGTGCAAAACGATCGTTGTTATGAACCGTTCAAAAACCAAAAAAATAGGATATTATGACAACAAATCCCATTTTTAATCCCCCTACTTTTATGAAAAAATCCTGAGTACGCCTCTGACTAAGATAAATATAGATGTTTTTTAGGCCTAAAACACTTTTGTTTTCTATTGGTCATGGATTTTAAATACTCATAAGTATTCCATAGTTAAAACATTTGTCGGACGAAGTTAACACTTACGAATTCGGCCAAAATTTTTGACCGACTTGTGTTACAAAAAACGTTGTCTTTGGGTATTTTCCCAAAAATTTTCGTTTAGAAATTAGATATTAAAAAAATATTTATTTTTATTGTTGTCATTTTCCCAAGAATATTTTATCGTCTGAAGATAAAAAATTAATACATACCAATTGGATCAAACAAGTTTTCAGATGTTGCATACGACATTAGGCAATATCTCTATAGGAAATAAACAAAATTACGAATGCTTTATATTTATATTCATATAAGAAATGATATATTCTAGTTTTTACCATCAGTTGGTACAGGGTTAATTGGATAAATAGTTTGTAACTTCTTATCATCACGAGCGCCTCAGGGTTCAACAAATTCTACAAAATTAATTATTGAAGGCATTTAAATGATTCCACAGATTAAGCATCAGATTTTGAAATTGTTTTACAGCTGTATGGAAAAGTAATAGTCCTTAAATTCGAAATGTTTTAATCGCCTACTAAAATTTGATAACATAATTGTAATTTCTCATCTCCCATGCTAATGTTTATAAGTTTACCCGGTCGTCCAAATTTAATTATCCTGGTATTATGAATAAATATCTAATTGAATATAAAGAATTTTCGCATTCGAATATAATAGTTTTATATTAAATTTTCAATTAAGTTGAAGTACATATAGGACGAAACTGAAAACACCCCTGAGAAACATTTTTAATTTACAAATTAAGGAGTGTCTTTGAATTTTGTGGGACATTTTCTTTATTTTATCATACTTTTGACAATCGTTTAGTCCTACCTGCTTTCACTGGTAAAAAAAAGTTCAAACACAATTGCGGTGAAATGTTTTTTGAGTTAGAAAATGACATTGTTTTAATTAAGATGCCATGTTCAAATTGAGTTTGATTCTAATGTATTGTTCCAAATATATCAACGGGAAAGTGTATTTTAATTTACTTTGGGGGGAAAAAGCGACATAACTTATATTAAATGAATAATGTGAACGAGTACAGAGACGTATAAATGGATGTCACGGCTTTGTCCCTGATATTCATTTACCTGAAATTTTTATATCTATAGGAATTGCGTGTACGCATGTACTCTGCCGAAAATTAATTTAAAAACTAACTTAACCTAAAGCTCACCGAAGCATTGCATCCTCCCTATCTAATTATTGCCAATGTGATGATAAGCCACAATATACCTTGCTCGTAACCATTATCCTAAAGTACCTGTAGATTCTTACAGTCCAGGTATAGTGCCATTTATAGATAGCTATGGCCGGTTTTTAATATTACCCCACACACGATGCATATTAAAGCAATATGTTTGGATAATATTTGCATTTTTAGTTGAAAAATTGTGGAAGGATGGCGTGGCCTTCCTTTTTTTTTGTTAGGACAATTTCACATTATATTTAATATTATTTTAATCTACTTAAATGTCGATAATGAATATTAATAGAGATTTAATAGGTCACTTTAAGAATAAGTAGGCACGTTTAATTTATCTTTGACACATGTGTTATATGTAATAAAATATGAAGAAAAAATGCAACGCGGAATTGAGATTTCCCCCATATCCTTCCCCATAAAGGAACGCCCTACCAGGCGCTCTGATTTAACTCGAGCAAACACTATTGCACACGGGTTACATAATGAGTCAAGCCGGGATCGATTTTAGCCTGGGCTATCACTTTAAGCACATCGTTTAGGGCCCACTGCTTTAGCAGATTACTCAAAAGCTTCAAAGTGTTTGGACATGTATTCTACTTTCGGGCACGTGCAAAGTGAGCTTTTATTTTTGTAAAAATTTTAAAATTTTGAGAAATTTTATTTTGAAATAAAACGCAAAATTTTTATAAGTTTTCAATTTTGTTTATGCACATAAAAAGCTTTTTCTAAAATAAATTTTTTTTTAAAAAATTAAAAAAAAAAATAAAATCTTTAATAATTTCACAATTTTCAATGTTTTACGAAAATAAAAACTTACTTTGCACGTGCCCTTCAGAAGAAAAAAGATGCCTATGCACGTATTTGAACCCAATCCTCCTGCGTGTAAGACAGGGTATTTGGCCATTGACCTATGTGAGCGGAGACTGTAAAAGAATTATTATTAATATTGAAAATAGCATGATAGCCAAAGAATGATAAAAAGTGAAGCGAGAATTTTGTTATCTGCAAAATTTTAATATGTAAACCGACTCCATTAAGTTTTTTAATTTTTAGGGTAGTCTATTTGTGCTCTTTTTAATAGACCTATTTTCAAATGTAACAGGTGTCTTAATCAAGGCCAAAGGGGGGGGGCACAAATTTGATTGCCCCCCCCCCCAATTAAATTTGCCCCCCCCCCCCCCCCCTTAAATACATTTTATTTTTGCGTTCCCCCCCCCCCCCCCCCCCAGAAATACGTATAAATTTTAGTTTTGCCCTTCCACCCCCATAAAATTAAATTTGCTCCCCCAAAAATATCTAAAAATTATTATTTTAAAATTATTTTCTTCAACACTTCTCATCCCTTAAAGAGATCTAACTAACACATTATTTCTGTTGTTATTAGATATATAGAAAAATTATGTTATAAAGCTGTATATCTCTGAGAGTAATTCATAAATCTGATGCCAAAGGAGTTTCCTCGCTTGTCAATAATCTTTTGTTAGAATATAATCTAGAACCAAAAAACCTGATCGTACAATGCTACGATTGGGCAGACGTAATATCCTGGGAAAAAGATGGTGTTTAAGTATTTCTAAGCAAAATGGCTAAACACCATGTCCCGTATATTCACTGCTTTAACCACCGATTGCATTTTGTTGCAAAAGATTGTTTTGAATTTAAGTGAAGGGAAAGATTTTTTTGATATTTTTTCCCCTTCATAAATTTTTTCAAAATGATGCAATCAAGGAAGTAAGTGAATGCGCCGTACCCCGACTGGTTACTACAACGCCACTGTTTAAAAAAAAATACACAAAAATATTAAATACTCTTTTAAAAATAAAAAGTTTTTATATCTTCAGGTCACAGGGCCGAAGCGTCGGGGTTTTTTGACCATATTAATAATCATCAGTATATTTTTTTATATTTATCATTTAAAAAATTATTTTATTTATTAAAAATAATTAATTACCAATCCAATGCAAAACGATTTATATTTCTAAATGTTGGAAATGAAAAGAAATACAAATACATTTACAGATATATTTAAAAAATGTGATATATACAATATTTTTTTAATGACATTAATTTATTTATAGATAAAAGAAAAACTAAACCTAAAGATTTTTCTGATTTTTATTTATTTTCTACTCAAAAGTTTGAGAATAATTTAAATATTAATAATAATTTAAAAAGTATTTATTTTAATATTATTGATTTATTTATTAATTCTTTTAATAATATATTTTTTACCTATAATATTTATTTAGTCTTTAGATTCCCTTTATAAATTTGTCCTTTATTTAGATATAAATAAATTAGAGCCTCTTTTAAAAATAAGTAATATTGGTAAAAATTCATTATCTATAGAAATTGACGTATCAAAAAGTTTTTATTAAAAAAACTTTATAATTACAAAGAATGTGTTACTAATGATTTTGTATTTTTATATGATTACAAAGATTCGTTTTCTAATTTAATTAACATTTTTTCTATAAGTTTGTGATTTGGCTCTTCAAATCGAGTTGAGGCCACATTTTTAATAATAAAAAGTTTGATTCAATTAATGTACATGTATATTTTTTGCCTTCTGCCGCCGGAGGCGGCAAAAAATTTTTTTCTGCCCCGTCCCCCCACGAATTTTTTTGCCTCCCCCCAAACTAAAAAAAATTAGAATCGGGCCTGATCAAGGCCCGTAAGTTTGGTAGATTATTTTTGTTTTAGTTGAACTTAACTTTGAAATAGCTGATTCGTTTTTGCAGACATATATTCCCTCCTAAATCAGCATCGGATCACGTTTTAAACATGCCAATATATGAAAAAATTTTACATTTATGGCGTTCGGGTGGATGTCATAGGGATTTGATGTTTCTTATTACACAGGTCAACAAATTTTTGAGATTTATGAGTTTAATACATAGAATAAACCTGCCATCTTCTTTTTTTCTAAGCACATAGTTAGTCAGCTATAAACATTGAATTTTTAAAAAAAAACAAAAAAAATTGAAAAAAAATTATTATTTCAATTAAAACAGTTAAATTGTTTAATTTAAACCTTAAATAATGTTTTTTAAAAACCGATACTAAACATGGTCATATTTAGTTGGGGAAATTGTATAATCCAAATGTTGATGTAAGAGCTCGATATACTTAAAACTTTATTTCTCATTATTTGAGATGATATTTAAAGTTACAAGAGATTATTATATAAAAAAAAATCTTAAAATTATTTAAGGGTATTCTCGAGGTCACAAAATAGACGAATCTAACGAGCCGAAGGCAGAATAAACCAAGAAAAACAAAAATATTTACGAAATAAAGCCATCATGGGGATGTATTTCATATATATTTTCACACACGTTTTTTTCTCTGACATGAATAATTTCGACCTGTGCTATAACCCCTTACTCTCAAATTTATTGACTAAAAAAATCTTAGGGTTACTTTTTATTTTAAGGTAACCTACCAAATCACTATTATTTTACGGGGTTCTATTTACAATCATATTCCATCTTTTTAGGGTTTATTGCGATAGGTTACGTGCTGGTTCTTGATACTAAAATTATTACTGGATATTAAATCCTGAATTTGTAATTTCGGATTGGAGTATCGTGGGCCGAGCCGGAATATCAAATCAGTTTATAACGTGTTAAACACTACGTGACGCATATTCCCAAATTAGGATTTTACACATAAATAGTTTTACGCTAATCTATACTATGTAAGGAAAATAATAATGTTTGGATAGACAGACAGACAAAATATAATTGAATCAACAAACAAATATCAAAATCGTATATGAGTAATGTAGGTAAATATCTTAAATATATACTATTAAATACAAAATTTTTCTATGCTTTCGTTTAGAGCAGCATATTGGCCTGCTTTTTAAGCCGTGACTGATACTTGATTCTTCGGTTCTAAATGTTAAGCCAAAATATTTAAGCTTAATAATTATACCTAGGTTCTAAATAGGCTTTATACGAAGCTTTATTTATACTATTGCCAAAAATAATAACATTTTCCGCTTTTCCCTCCAGACATATTTTTTCTGTACGCATAAAAACAAATATATGTCAATAAAACTTGCGACTTCGAGACACAAATACTAAATAATATTTTAGAAAATTTTTTTCAAGCTACTTACTTAATTTATACTTTTAATATGATTTTAGTGTATTTATATTTGTTAGAAATTTTTCACGTTACTTACAATATAATTTTAGTCTGTGTTTATATTTTAAAACAATAATTTAGTATTATAAAACTAAATTTTGATTTGTATAATTTTCTAAATTTACGAATATGTTTTACGAAAATCAAAATTTTATATGACCTATCTATAAATATCATGTTTTTTAGTTTTTATAAGTTAAGGTTGATTAATGTTTTACTATAAAATTTTTACAGACTGAGAAGACGATAATAAAAAAACGGAGATTAAAAATTATACACAAATTGTGACAAATCTAAATGTGTAACTTTTGAATGTAAATATATGTAGTGTTAGATTTTGAGATCAAATGATTTTTATAGTAGCTTGCACTAATGTCTGGATTTCTTATAAATTGGCTGGGTGTTTTAAGAATACTTTTAATTTCCCTACTTACTTATTTTCTTTACGGTCGCCTCAGTCTTCATAAAGAGTCGATCGTTGCAGTGGCAATTCAAGAAATTTTTAATTTTTTTATAACAAATTTATCATCGAATAATTTATACAAATAAATACGCTTTCTGCCAATTTTCTGGCAACTTCATAACTTCGCATTAATTCACCGGGTAAATTAAAGAATTACTACATTAGAACATACCGCCAGTGAAATTATATTACTGATAGATTAGTGTAAGAAGATTAAATGATATTCTCATAAATTTAATACATAGTTCAACATTTACGATCCAAATTTTTAAAACATAAAAATAGTGTTAAAAGCTATGTGTTTTCTCGGGTCCCACAAGTTCTCCTAGCCCAAACCCGGCTGGTCTAGGGGTTTAAAAATCAAATGGACTGTAAATTTGTGTTGGATGTATGTATATCAATTATTTGGGCTACAAATCTTAAATTTTACAATTTTGTATTGTTAAATAACATTTTTTAATTAGAAATAGTAACTGGCTAACAATGTTCTGTTTTTTAATTGTAATCCTATGGAACTAAAAAAGTTTATCAATGCGCTCCAAGAGTCTTTCACGCTAAATTTTTTTCAGTTAAAACGACTTAAAAAATGTTCAACTGTTTCGACCGCAGTACTTAAGGAAGAACACTATTTTCTGAAAATAAACCTGAAATTTGTAATTAAACAAAACACCCCATACTCTTAATATTTTAGCATTCAAAATAAGAATTTGTTATGATATCTGAACGATCCCATAATATAGATGCCCTAACCGTTTTTAAAATACTCAATGATAGCGTAAAAATCATAAAACGACAAAAATTTATTTTGATACTGGAAGAAAATAATGCCCATATGATTTTATCTCATATATATTTAAGTTTTCCGAAGTTTCTTCAAACTTCGGCTATTTTCTTAAATAAATATCGAATTTGAACGAATTAACAGATTTTGCGACCCATAGAATACCCTTGTGAAAAATTAAAAAATTTCTTTTCATATTATCATTTGTATATTTTTTTCTAAAATTATGGAAAATATAATTTTTAGGTATACCAAGCGATTACATCAACAATTAGGTTATACCAGTTCTTGAACTATAGGTCGCGACCCCATTTGGGGTCGTTTAGCAAAATTATAGGGTCGCGAGTGATAAAAATACAATTTAACAAAAAATGTTTTTTAACTTATAAAATTATTGTTATAAAGAAAAATAACCATCATCGTAGCTAAATATATCATAAAATCTTCTGGTTCGGAAAGACTGTTTATACCAGCATTTCTATTCCGATCATTATAATATCTTGTATAAATTTACTATGAATCAGAAGATGTTATAGAAATTTATAAAAAATGTAGATTTATTTTTTTCATTTAGCCATTGTATGATTGTGAACGAAGTGCATGTTATTCCGAATTAGTCAGTTTAAAAAAATTTTTTCCATTTATACTCGTATATTGTTGGATCTACCACCAGCCAGTTAAATAAATAAAGATTGTCTCTGGGAACGTCTTTCTTATAAATTTTTAACGTAAACTTTAATTTAATATTTACCACCCAACTACTTAAACATTTTCGAGAGAATTAAGACGGTCAGGATCCACTTTTGTTTTTGAAACTATAATAAAAACATTTCTATGACATTTTGTTCAAATCAATTTTAGATTTTTATATGTTTCAAAACGAATTCTAAATTTATATATTTTCATATGCATATGTATATTGTTACCTAATAAATATTTCATCAAAAAATATTAATTTATTTTTCTTTCATATTTGTTGGGGTAGTTAAGAATCACGCAATCATAAATGGGGTCGGGAATTACAAAAGTTTAAGAAGCCCTGGGTTATACTAAACTTTTGGCCCCCCAACCTAATAGAACGATTTAATTTTAATTTTAAATACAAATATTGCTTTAAGTTTGTATTAAGCATTTTAGCTGTTTTAAATAAAAAAATAATTTTTTTTGAAATTTGGTTTTATTTTTTAAAAATATTTTTATAACTGGCTTATAATTTTTGATTAGAAAAAAAGGCAAATGATTTTTTAATATGGCCAGTTCAGAATTTTAGTCTATAAAAAAATTTGCTGAACTGGACAATCCAATGTTAAAAACATTTTTAAATTATATATAGCCACACCCTAAGCTGTATATTATGTATTATCGTTAGCGCACTAAACTAATCACGTAAATGCTCTTATGTAAATATTAATAGATTTGTAAATATCAAAAAATACTATTATCATAATAATATTTAGCATTAAAATTTTATCTTTTTGGCGTTAGAATATTTATCAAAATTCATCTTCAACAATTTATAAAAATATCCTTTTAAATTAATAATTGCGATCATTAAATTATGTTTTATTGGACTATTCCAGTTGTATTCCTAACATTGTCTCTTATAGAATGTACCGTATGTGGAAATACCTTAATAAACAAAAATCTATCCGACTATGATGGATATTCTCAACAAGGTTGAAAATAATTAAAAGCATAAAAAAATATTTTTTATTATGGGACACGAGTGCAGAAAATATTTGCGGGCTAGGTTTAAGTATATTTTACTGGTCTTAAATTTTACAAAAAAATAAATTTCCGTTTAACTGTTTTATTAAAAAAAATATTTCATGTTTTCTTTTCCTTCAATTATTTGTAAACTACATTGCCAACGGAAACATTAAATTTTTTCCCTAGGGCTATTTAACCAATAAAATTAACTATGGTATTACATATAGTGTTTTGAATTTTAGAGGACAAGGAGTGTAAAATAATTTGGAAAAGAGGCTGAGTTTGTTTGCACATAGTTCCCCAATTGGGAGAAGATAGAAACATTTTTTTCTCTTTTTGCTTCATCTCAATAGACCTATATCCTTCCACTCCAGCTTAATGCTTTTCTAAGCATTCGGAGAAACAAGCTTTTTACTTAAAATAGAAAGAAATTTATAATTTTTTGCATTTTAAATATATTTGGGTACGTTGTAATTTTTTTGATCGATCAAGAATAAATTAAGCCTTTACGTGTGGTAAGATAACATGATTAAAAAGATCACCAATAAATCTAACATAAGTGGTGTTTAAGGTTTTCATTGTGCTTAATCCTTTGGAATTGTACATGAATAAAAATTTTTCATTTTAAAATTTATATTGTAACATTAAATTCAAATTTATTGTTTTTGACCAATAGCAAGTAAATACTTTTATAAATTATTTTTAGGGTGCATAAAATAGAAAAACACTTATAAAACAACTAGCTAATATTTATTTATAAATTTTATATTGTAGGATCGACATATGAACGAATTAATCAAATGAGTTTTAGCGGAAGTTCTGAAAAATCACAGTTGGATAGCATTAAAACTGACAATAAATTCAATGTAGCTGATACAAATCAAATCGAATATATTACTTACAAATTTCGAAATGGGTAAATATAATTGCGGTTATTTACACCGATGACAAATATATAAAAAATTACAAGACCTTTAAATTTAGACACGACCTTATCGTTTGATAGGGCAATTCACTTGGACATTCTAATAAGCAGGGCAATTAATATCGCTAGGGTAGGCTAATGTTTTTTTCGCATCTAGATAATTTAGGTTTATAGGCATCTCACATCTAAAAAATTTGTTTATTTCCCTTTAGATTAAACGCTTTCATTTCAATAACACAAATGTAATGTTTTATAAAGAGTTTTGATTACATAGATATTAAACTGTTTTGTATTTTTCCCACTAATTTTTTAATTGCTCAAAGCTTTAGCTGGTCTGTCCATGAGAGGACCCAAGATACTTAAGGGCGCCCCATTCAAACAAAAAATTGGATTTATAATCTAAAATGTTGGAAAGAATGCTTAGGTACCTGGAAACAGTGTGCTTAGGGGCGCCAAAAAGCTACTAACTGTTCCCGGTTTGTTCACAATTGAAATTAAATATTTTTATTTAGCACATGGGACAAGCCTTTCAATAATTCAAAAGATAAATGGTACCGGCTAATCAGTATTAAAGTAAGTTTTTTCCATCTTATATATTTTATAATTGTTAAAAAATGAATTATATACCTAAGGAGATTATTACACAGGTAAACTAATTTCAATGTAAAAAATAGGTTTTTGAAAACATAAAAGCATGCGTCCCCATGATGTCCATATCCATATATATATTTCATTTTTCTTAGATTCTTCCGCCTTCGGCTACTTATATCCGTACATATTGAAAATATGGCCTTTTATTTCGCAACCTCAATCTTTTTTTTTTCATAATATTATTTGAGAAGATAAACATAAGTTACAAGGGATTTATGAGTGAAATTTCCTAGTATATTAAGCTTTTACATCAGCATTTAGATAATAAAGAATATTTCGCGTCCAAACTTAAAGACGACACGATACATTACACTGGACAACAAAATTACGACCTTAAGCATCATAATGTAAACTATCGTTTTTGGTAAAGTTTTCGGTGCTGATTACGAATATGAAATTAGAATTTTAGCCAATGCCTCAGATTTTTAGTTATTTGATGTCAAAAATGAGATTTTCCTAATTTTGGGGCATTTTAGGCTTTTGTAGAAACAAAATTTGAAAATATATTTAGATAAAGGAAACATTTATTACACAGGTCAATTTTTGAGTGTTATGAGCTTACTACGGATAACAAACCTGCCATTTTAGGGAACTTTAAAGCCGCTTACTGTTTTTTTCTAATAAAAATAAGTGAGTCAGTAGTAAACATTAAAAATTTTATAAAAAATTGCCAAAAAAATAAAAAAAATTTAAAAACAAAAATAAATTATATTTTTTTTTCATAAACTTCAAATAAAACTTTTATTAAAAAATGATTAAATATCGTGTTGTAGTTAAGTTTGGATGCGAAATATTTTGTGTTATCTAAATGCTGATGTAAGAGCTTGATTAACTAAAAATTTTTATTTCTCTTTGTTTGATATGATAAATATAAATTACAAGGGAATTTTATACGAATTAAAGAATTTTAAATTTTTTCTTGGTCAAATAAAGCCATTATTTTGATTTGGACGGATAAGGAGCCAAGGCCGGAAGAAACTAAAAAAACTAAATATATATATGAGATATGGCCACCCTGGGAGTTTTTTTATGTTTTCATAAAATTTACGATTGTGGCATTGATATTTGTTGACCTGTGTTACAAGGAAGGCGTTTTTATAAAAATTAATTTTTTTTTTATTTTCATGTTTTTCTAAAATTTGTGGTTTTCGTCCAAAAATCCGTTTTTTAATTTACTTGAAACTAAATTGCTAATAATTTTAAGTAATAACCTTTTAGATATGGTTTTTATAATCTAAATACGTCAATCGTTTTTTAAAAATTAATAGTTTAAGAAATTTCGTAGATTTTTTCTAAAATTTGAACGCAGTATAAAAAAGGAGGCATTGGGAGTAAAACTAAACCCAGGATGGTTATCGCAAGAAAATTCTCTACAAACCCTGTAAAAATTGTTACGTTGTTTTTTTTTGTTGTTCAGTGTTATCGGTTCTAATAAAAATATTATTTAAAGTTTTTCAATAATTTAACTAATGTAAATATGCATAAAAAAATATAAATTCGTTTATGTTTTAAATCTTTTTTGTTTTTTTTTTCTGAAATTTTCAATGTTTATAGCTGACTAACAAAGTTTGATAAAAAATGGTAAACGGATTTGCGAATCCCTAAGATGGCAGGTTTGATTTCCTTAAACTATCAAAAATTTATTGACCTGTGTTATAAGTTTTTTTTATTATTATTCTGCTCAAAATTATCAAAGTTAATTATTTTGGGTTTGAAATAGATCACTGAAGATCCTAAACTCAGCAGCCCGATCGACATCTGTTGGTTCGAACCTAATGCTAGCCAAGCAAAATGGTTCCGGTATTCCACTTATTGGCGTAATTCTACCGTTTATAAATATGTAATACAAATTTATTTAATGTTTTACATACAATACAAACTGGTATATCGTAAGCTGATTATATTAATATAGTGGCTCTGGTAGTATGTCTATCCCAAACCGATTCGATAATATTTTCAATTTTAAAACCTAAACGCGATATTGGCTAATTTAACTTCAACTCTTTCCTCAACCTCTTTTACAAATATTATGAGAAAATCTTATTTCTTCTTAAAAATACAAATGAAAAAAAATATCTGATTTTTTTAATGATTTTAGGAAAGATCTAATCATAAAAGTTTCAACACTGAAAATGTATTTAATTTTGTTTTCTAATTAATTATAAATGTAATTGTCAACAAAAACAGATCAAAAATTAAATAGTTAACAAAAAAAAACAAAAATGAAAAAAACTAAAATGACAAAAACGAACAAAAAACCTATAAAAATATAAAGGCTAGTTTTTATTTCTAAATACCGAGCGCAAACAAAATGCCAAGATTTTTTTTATTGAATGTTTTTTTGAAATGATTTAGTTGTTAGTTTAAGTTTGAATAGAATTTTTTTTATAAAGAAATATGTAAGTGTCAATAGTTATTCTAAATGAAGTTTTATTTTTTTTACAATATAATAGACTAAAGATTTAATAAAATTTTACATTAATTATTTATGTAATGTGGTGATCAAAAATAAAATCGTAGGTAAATGTTGCTGCCAGCGAAAATTAATAAAAAATTTTTGAAACATGCCACGTTAAGGCACTTAAGGTTGTTTCACATTTTTCTTTTACACAAATCTATAATAATTTTTTAAGAAAGCCTTTAAAGCTGCAGTGAAATAACCCACACTGTGCATTTCTGTAAAGCTTTTTTTCGTTTTTCACAATAGATTGTATTAAGGTGAAAAAGACAAACATATAAAATTAACGATTTTAAAACCTCAAACTAATTTTCTATATAAAAAATCAACTGTAACCTTATTCATCTTAAATAATAAAATATCATTTTTAAATATATCAAGCTTCATTGTACATATTTGGTATAAAAAATGTTTTGCATGGCACTAATTTTTGGGAATTAGAATACTATTTTTATTATTAACATTTTAGCTGTTTGGCCGGTCCGTCCATAAGAATACAAGCAATTGGAGGCACCTGGCAGCAAAAACAATGTTTTAACAAAATATTGGAAAATAATTTCTTGGGACTTAGAAGAGTTTGCATAGGGACCCCAATAAATGGAAACCTGTGCTTTTCATATATAAAAAATTTTCAATTTATTTTATTTTATTTAAGTCTTGTAGGATTTTTTTGTTAGTAGACCAAATTATTTTCGATAGTAGCGCTGATATGACTAATTATTTTATGATTTAAATAATTTGTTGAAAGAATTTTAAATAATGCCGCCTCACTCCTTTTTTAAAATCCTTAATTTTTATCAATTAGAGAAAATTGCCAGATGGAGCACAAGGCAAAATAACGTATTGGGTTAGAAGCGGGAAGTATCTATATTTATCTGATGAAATTATTGACGGAAATGAAAAGAAAATGTATTTTACAACGGAAGACAATGTTGACTGGCCCTCTCCTGGGGACAATTGTGAACCCGCAGCTAACATGGATTTGTTATACGAATCTTGGCCAATGAATATATATGATGCCCAAAATATTGATGAAATAAGTATTTTTAGTTTAGGCTATAAATTATATTTTTTTTATTTTTATTATCTATCCTAATCTTAATGAATATTGCATTATTTTTTTGGTGCTATTTGCAAATTGTTGAAGCACATTTTTTAATGTAGGAACATGAATACAACAAAAAAGTCTCATCTTCAAAAACATACAAAACGAGGAAAATAGTTTTTTTCTTCTTTTTTTTAGGGCGCATTAAGAGTTCATTCATATTTTGAAAATGGGTTTCCCTTAATTGCTAAAAGACTAAAGGAAATTTTAAAACTCGGGTCAACAGATTTTTGAGAGTTATGAGTTAACTACAGATATCAAACCTGTCATCTTAGCAATTTTCAAATTCGTATACCGTTTTTTCGAATTAACTATTGAAAATTTTAGAAAATGTCAACAGGATTCACTACAAAAATAAATTGAATTTTTTTTGCATATTCACAACAGCTAAATTGTTAAATTCAAAATTATAATATTTTTATTAAAAACCGAATGCTGGTCTAAATGCTTACTAATAAAATTTATTTCTCATATTTGTGATGATAAATATAAGTAACAATGGATTACAGGAAAAAAAGATTCTTATATTTTTCTTGGTCAAAAAAGGTTATTTTTCGTTATGCGGATTTAAGTAGCCGAAGGCGGAAAACTAAAAAAAAGGAATATATTATTGAGATAAGGCTATCCTGGAAATGCATGCCTATATTTCATAAACTTGTTTTTTGTGACATTGGTTTTTGTTGACCTGTGTAATTCGCATATATTTTAAAACGCTTAAATTTATACCAAAAAAGTAATGTAAGTTATAAAAATACGTATAAACAATATGTTAAAATTTTTAGAAAAATAAAAACAAAACAAGTCACGGCCTTCCAAGCTATAAAACTGACAAAAAATTTACATAACAAGCTAAGTGCAAATAAATATTTTTCTTTTCTCAATATCGGTATAAAATCAAATGGCTTATAAAAATTTTCAAAATGATCATGGTCAATTAAAATATATAAAGTATCTTAAAAAAATGTAGATATGTAAATCAAAAATAAATTTATATTTGAAAAATTTTAAAAATGTTTAGCTTGGCCAAATGTATAGAGGTCGAAAATTCTCTATTGTAGACATCATTATCCCGATTTAAAATTCAAAATCAGTTCATATGTAACAGCCTAAAATAAAAAGATTTTACAAAAACAAAAATTGTAAGATTTTATTATATAAATATTATATTTTATTTGAATTGATTTTGTGATAATACGATTATATTTCAATAGAAAGAAGATATTTCGAAGAACGTTTGTCGCAAATTCGTAGTAAGTTTTAAAGTTTATAGTATTTAACTTGTATTAAACATCTTAATAGATATTGGTTTGTTTGTAATTGCAACCTTTACTAAGTAGGGCCAGACATATTAACAATGTTTTTTTATATTTTTTTTGTTGTTTTCCCCATATTTAAAGTGGCAGAAAGCTTAAAAATTGGCCTATGGGCTATAAGTATCTTATAAGAAAGATTGTGCACACTTTATATTTTTTAATCCATGATTTTATTTACAAAAAAAAATAAATAGGAAAAAAAAATAATTTAGAGAAGTGTTGATTTTGATTTTGAGTTCTTCATTAATTCAAAATTTAAAGCATACAAAAAGGCAGACTTTGCTGTTCAATGCAAAATTCGCAAAATGGCTCTTCCCAAAACTTTAATAAACGCTGAGTTCAACGATACTATAGAAAATCAAAAAATGTAAGTGAATTATAATTTTCTGATTATTTTTGTATGGATGTGGTTTAAAGGCCCTTTAAATAATGACATTTATAATGTCTGTTAATAAAATGTTCCTTGGGCCTAACCGGTCGTAAATTATATACATTGGCCCTGATTGCTTATAATAAATTATTTTTAATTGATTTGATTATATTAAGACTAAAATACTACGGTTTCCCTTTTTAAGTACCACAGGTGAACAATTTTTTGAGAGTTATGAGTAACAGAGATCAAACCTGCCATCTCCTTAGGGAATATCAAATCCGTTTACCGTTTTTCCTAATCAAACTTAGTTAGTCAGTTATAAACATTGAAAACTCTAGAAAAAAAAGTCAAAAAACCAAGATTCAAAAAAAAAAAAATAAATTGAAATTTTATTTTTGCATATTTAAAATAGTTAAACTGTCAAATTCAAACTTTTAATAATATTTTCATTATAAACCGATAATTTAACGTATCGTATTTAAGTTGACGCGAAATATTTTATATTATCTAAATGTTGGAGTAAGAGCTTGATATATTAATAAAATTTATTTTTCACTACTTGTGATTAAAAACATAAGTAACAAGGGATTTTATATGCAAAAAAGATTTGTAAATTTTTTCTTTTTAAGGTATATTTAGATCTGTCAATTGGGTCAAAAAAGGCCATTTTTTGTTATAGACGGATCTAAGGAGCCAAAGACGGAAGAAACTAAAAAAACAAAAAACACATAAGGGATTAGGCCATCATGGGGATGCATTCTTTTATGATTTCATAAAATTCACGTTTCTGACATTGATTGTTAACCTGTGTAATATGTTTAAAGTTTTGTTGAATTTTCAAAAACACTTTATTTATTAAATAGCAGGATTTGTGTAACTATTTTTAAAGTGATTTGAACCTGGTTAATAAAAATCAGCCAAATTACGGAATTCGATTTAATATTTTTCATACGAGCGGGTCAGGCTTAACTCAATGATATTTCTAGGTTAATCAAAGATAAACTCTGTGTTCGGGATTAGAGACGTTCCGAAAGCCCGCCCCCGGCCAATACAAGCCGGGGAAAAAAAAAGATTAATTGGTCAGGCCGGGTGGATTTTTAAAATCTAATTTATCCTTAATTTTTTTTTAACCTATGGTCAAAAAGAATTAAAAATAAATTTATTATCACCCAAGGGTATTATTTCTACACTCTCTAATTTATTGATCATGTCACCCCGAAATTTATGACACTTTATGAAAATAGATGGCCTTTTTTCATTCCCGTATACCAAAGCTAAGATAGAATTAGGCTAATTTGCCAGATAAAAATCGAAGCAACAATGGTCAAATTGACAAATTTTGCGACCTTAAGAATATCTAAAGATATTTAAAAACTTATTGAAATCATCTATAACTTCTATTTTTTATCCTTAATTGATTAGTTAAGTATATCAAGCTCTTACACTTTTAGGTTATACAGGACATTTGACACTCTAACTTTGATAGGAAGATATTTTATTGGTTTTAAAATAAACATAAATTTAACTTCTAGCTGTTTTGTATAGTTTATATTCAATAGTTTTTTTGATTTATTTTTGTTTTATTTTTCTGAAAAATTTTTAATATGTAAATAAATTTATGTATTCCTAAAATGGCAAATCTAGTCACTATAGTTAACTCATAACTCTTAAAAATTTGTCGAATTGTGTAATCATCATCTATTTAATTCATACCAAATTATATATTTATAGGCGGCACAAAATATTATGAATTAATAGACTGTTTAGCAAAATTAAAAAATCCATTATTTTTCTAAGATAATATAACGATGTTAAAAATGTCCTTTGAGCTTTTTCATATGCCTTTTTTTGTTAAAATCATGATTTTTTTGATGAGCCACATACTCATGGAATTGTTTTTTACAAAATGCCCAGAAAATGAGCAACACGACCAGGCTTAGGAAATAGAAAAGAGTTAACCAAAGGGTATTTTTAGGGGCAAAAGCTGGTAAAACAGTTTTTTAAGATTCATTTTTATAAAAATAAGGGGCTTTTTATTTTGGGCTTTTAACAATAGAAATAAATCACTATCTAACTTCAGAATAAAGAAGAAAAAACTAAAAAGGGCTTTTGTAAAGGGCATTTTTCTCATTTTCGGGGCTGTGTTAAAATTTAAAATTATTATAAGCTTTTTTCCCTTTTTTTTGGCTCGAAATAAAAAACCAATTTTTTTTTCCCTTTGTCCTACACTTTTTTCAGCATTACAAACGACACTTGTTTCGTTTTCTCTCACGTCTGGTTTACTCAGGCACGATTCTAGACCCCTTTTGGGGGGGGGGGGGCAGTGCCCCCCCCCCCCAAAAAGTTTTTGTTTGCCCCCCCAAAAATAATTGAATTTGCCCCCCCCCCCCCAAAATACATAGTAATTTTTTTTTTGCCCCCCCAAAAAAAATTTAATTTGCCCCCCCCCCCCCCCCAAAATACATAGGAATTTTATTTTTTCCACATAAATAATTAAATTTGCTCCGTCAAAAATATCTAAAAAATATTTACTTTTTTTAACTGTTTTTTATTTATTAATACTTCTCATCCGCAAGATCAAACTAACAGAAATATATAGAAAAATTTGATTTTACAGAAAGCTTATTTGTGAAACCAATTTATAAATCTGATGCCTAAGAAATTTTCTCAGTTAACAACAATCTTTTGTTAGAATATAATCTAAAACCAAAGAACCTGATCGCACAATGCTACGATGGGGCGAACGTAATGCCCGGGAAAAAATGGTGTTCAAGTATTTCTAACCAAAATAGCTGGACACCATGTCCCGTATATAACCACCGATTGCATCTTGTTGTAAAAGATTGTCTTATTTTAAGTGAAGGTAAAGATTTTTTGATAATTTTTCTTCCCTTCATAAATTTTTTCAACATGATTCAATCAAGGTAGTTAGTGAATGCGGGTCCATACCCCGGCTGTTGCCCCATTGGTGGTGTGGTCACTACCTGCCCATTGTTTTTTTTTAAAAATTACACAAAAATTTTTATTACACTTTTAAAAATCAAAAATAAAAAAATTTTTATATCTTAAGGTCACAGGGCCAAATCGGGTTTTTTGACCATATTTATAATCATCTATTTATTTTTTTGTATTTAATTGAAAAATTATTTTATTTATTAAAAATAATTATAGATCAAATTCAATGCAGAACGATTTATGTTTCTAAAACTTCTGATTTAATACACCATTGTTTGTTAGAAATTAAACAATTAAGAAATATTCAAAAATTGTTTTGATATTAATATTTTTTTAAATGACAATAATTTATCTATGGATAAAAGAAAAACTAAACCTAAAGATTTTTCTGATTTTTATTTATATTTTAAATATTAATGATGAAGTAAAAAGTATTTCTTTTACTATTATTAATTCATTTATATTTTGATAATAGATTTTTTACCGATAATAGTTGTTTAAAATCTTTAGATTCCCTTTATAAATTTGATTAACCTTTATTTTAGGTATAAATAAATTAGAGCCTTGTTTAAAAATAAGTTACATTGATAAAAATTCATTATCTAAAGAAATTGACGTAGCCAAAAAAATTTTAATAAGAAACTTAATAATTACCAAAAATGTGTTACTATTAATTTTGTTAAATTTTTATATGATTACAATGATGCGTTTTCTAATCTATTTAACATTTTTCCTATAAGTTTGTTAATTGGCTCTTCAACGTCAAGTTGTGAGGCCACTTTCTTCTTTAAGAAGGATAATAACGGCTGACAAGTAGTGATCTGCTTAAAGGTGATTTGGTTCTTTTAGAACACGAAAACATTAACTAGGAGCGTTTAATTTTTATGAATATTGTAATTTAATTAAAATCCTCTAAGAAAAAATAGTTTGATCAATACAATACACTGCTCATAATCAGCTAATTATTGCTTACTATTTTAACATGGTTGCAAACTTTTTTTATGCGCATTTAACGTTTATGTCCATGTTTTATTTAATTTTTTACCCTAATATTAATAACTAGTTATATATAACCAGTGTTTTTTCATATACATTCTTCCAAATTAGCATACTTATACATTTTGTTTTCATGATAATCAATCTTATTTCACTTTTCATTTTCTAAAATCCAAAGTTTAATATAATTCATTTTTATTATTCATATATATCATATTTTTAATTTTCATGCGCAATGATGCCAAATGATAAAATTATACTTACAATTAATTCAAATCTCATATTTTTAAGCAATTGATTTTAGTGAAAACAATTAATTTTAATTCACATATTCAATTTATAAACTCATTTTTTTTTAAGAATATAATATATTACTATTAATTTGTAAAAAAATTTTGAACATGGATTCTATTGTTGTACATGTATAATTTTTGCCGTGACCGAAGGTCACGGCTAATTTTGCCGCCGAAGGCGGCAAAAAATTTTTTTCTGTTCCCCCACAAGTTTTTTTTGCCCCCCTAAAATGGAAAAGCTAGAATCGGGCCTGGGTTTACTTAACTAAATAAGCTAGCGTGTTTTTAATGCTTTTCATTTTCTTGTATCATCCATCTGTCAAATATTGTGACATTTGATTTACCACCAAAACACGAGAGTTGGTAAATATAATTTAATTGGTATGACTGTCTTTAATGATATCAATTATTTGGAAAGTTCAAAATTGATTTTTCGTTTGAATGATACTTTATTATTTACGCAGACAAGGATATCTTGTATTTCGACATTACGGTGAGGATCAGTTTGAATTTATGGGGTTTCCAGTGTTACCTGACGCTTTAAACAATAGCTCAAAAGCAATTAGATTATTTAACGAGGAATACTTAATTGCAATTACCAAATTGCAAAAAAGCGATCCAAATTCTACATTACGAATCTTTCTTTCTGAACCGCACGTAAAACCTTTGTTTTTTAAAGAAACACTATTGCTGCTATGCAGGTTGCAAAAATATTTGAAGGAAAGAAGAGGTTTTTTAAAATTAAATGAAATATAATGCAATATTTTCATCATATGTTCCGTTTATATTCCCCTACGGCATTTGGCCTGAAAAGACGATAGAATCAAAAAAATGTAAAAGAAAGTATTTTCGCGACCTTAGGAATTCATAAAAATTTAAATCTGTTTTTTAATTTAAATTAATTAAACCTGAATCTATCTAGGTATCAAATTTTTTATAAGGCAGATCGACAATAGCAATGTCAGGAAAAAAAGATTAAATATAAATGAATACATTCCCAAGATAACCTTATCTTATATAAATTTTCCGTTTTTCGAAGCTCTTTTTTTCGGTTTCTTAGATCCGTCCTATCAAAAAGATGGCCTTTTTTGACAAAATTAACAGATTAAGTGATGAAAATATCCTTAAAAAGTTCGAGAATCTTTTTTTCTTATAAAAAATCTTGTAACTTATTTATCATCTCAAATACTGAGTTATTAAATTTCTAAATATCAAGCTCTTACATCAACATTTAAACATATTTGGACTCAACCTCAATATTCCAACTTATTATCGGTTTTTGATAAAAATGTTTTTTAAGTTTTTATTTAACAGTTTAAATGTTTTAAATACAATAATGATTTTTTTTTAAATTTTTTTGTTTATGTTTTTTTAATTTGACATTTTTCTGAAATTTTAAATTTGTACTAAGTTTAATTAGAAAAAACGGTGAACGGTCTTTAAATTTTTTTAAAGTTGGTTTCTGTAGTTATAAAATCTCAAAAATTTGTTGACCGTAATATGTCAACAAAACGACCAAATCTACTAATATAAAATTGAAACAAATAAATGTTATAATCATAAGACGTTTCAAAATTTCTTGTAATATAGGTAAATTAACCAAAACAAAACTAAATAAAATAAGAATTAATAAATTTAAATCCTTATTTGATATCTTAGACCGGTTGCCTGATTGCTATTTATCAGTAAGGGTCGTATATATTATTTTTACTCATTTACCCATTTATATATTGTCTTTTAAAAACAAAGATGAAAAAACGAGAAATTTCAGACGTTTGAATTTTTAAATGAACAAAAAAGATGATATGAAAATAAGATATCAAAAGATAATGTGTATGTTTTAGCAAACTTATTAATTAAGGAAAAAATTTAAAAAGCAAATCAAAAAATAATTTAAATAATTTTTATCTGTAGGAGTTTAAGCAGGGTCGTATATTTGGCTTAAACAAAAAAAACTTTTAATCGAACTACTACCTATAAAACTCAAAATAACCTGCCCTTTTTGTATCCTTAATAAAACACGACGAAATTTATTTCAAATTTTTTTTTGTTATTTAACGCGCGAATAGTAGGGTGAGAAATTCGTAACGGGAAAGCTATAGTGGGGTCTATCCGGACCCCAATTTTAAACCGAACTTCAAGTGTTTTTAAGCTATCATCGTTATTTTTTTTTATTATTGTAAAGAGAAACATTTAATTATAAAATAATGAAACTAAAAAGATTTTATTTTTTTAATGAATATTGTAAATTATTTGACAAAAAAATCTAAAAAATTAAAATTTGTTATTTTTTATATTTCGATAAATAAATCATGTCAATAAATTAAATATATCATATATTAAATCGGTTTTTAGATCGGGTAGAATATTTTATAATAGATTCATGAAAAAAAAATATTAAAAAAAAAATTAATTTTGGATATTATTCACCTTATAAACTAGATATATTTACAAAAAAAACAATTTTTGTCATTTTTATACAATACAAACATTTCTACTTAATATGTAAATATATTATGAAAGAATACCTAAAATAAGTTTAAATCTTTTTCAGTTTATATTTAATAGGCAACATCATGGTTCTAAACATTGAAATTTAAAGTGTGAGGTCCATATGGACCCCAATAGATTTCTAATTTCTAAACAAATTTTGTTAATAGACTCCCAAAAATTAATTATTATATAATTAAAAAAAAGTCTTAAAAATTTGGCTATAACATATAATATTTTTAAAGATATTCAAAATTCAAGATGTGTTGGGATCCGTATGGACCCCACAGTGCTAATCGAGGGTTAATAGTTAACCAAATTCAAAAAAACTGTTTGGCTTTGCGGATAATTTACAATTTTTTTAAAATATTTTGACCCAATGTATGTATTTTTTTATAGATGGCCAGACTAAATTAAAAAAATTCCGTTACTCATTATTATATTGTCTTGATTTTAGAGATTTCTTTCTAGATATTTTTTCTATATGGGTAAAAAAATACAAATTGCAACTTAAAACTCAAATCCTTTGCAAATTTATCAAATAATTTCGAATTTGGAGTTAAAAAATGACGGAGTTAATATCGAATGGCAGATTTTCTACCATACCCAAAAAAATCAAAATATAGTGCAAGTTTTACGAGATTTAGACCATAAACGGGATTTGTACATAAGGTACTAATATACAGTAAAAGTTTAATTTGTGAATTTTTTGTCGATTTGTGTTAATAGCTTTTTCAGGCATTTTTTAAAATGTTGCTATTAACCAAAATAACTTAAAATAAATTAATATTGTGCTTTTTTTCAAGGAATTATTTTTTTATTTGCCCGCGAATGCTAGTTCCTGAAGATTGTACCCATTGCAAAAAGGGGCGTAAAATACCCTATTTTCTATCCTAAATAATTCTATATCTATACTAATAAATATTTTGAAAGCGATTTTTTTAAATATCAGCACCATATACAAACTATTGCTATAAATAAAACACGCATTTCTTTCACAATTTTAATTTTAACTCTACTGTTTGCTAAAAATTGCTTGGGGCTCTGCATTATTGCTCTTGGAAGACTGGTGCTTTGTATAAGATTACAATATATATAACTTGTTTTATTAAATTTTGTAGCTAAAGTTTTCTAGAAAATCATAAATTTTAAAAACAAAAATTGTCGGGGTGTAAGTAGGGGAGAGCGGGGCGAGATGGTTGTTTTTGCAATATTTATCATAACTTTTTTTTTAAATGATAGATTCAATTATTGTATATCTTAAAAGACAGGTATTTTTAATACTGTATATAAATCATATACAACTTTATTTTAAATTGTTATTTTAACAGATATTTCATGTCAAAAAAATCATTTTTTTCCGCCACTACGCCCCAACAACGGGGCGAAGTGTTGAATAAAGGGGGAGAGATGGTTGGTTAACAAATGAGTTTATAATTAACAAGAAATTATATATAATAGATTATTAGACATTTCATTTGAAACAATATAATCAGAACTGTAAAAAATAATAGGGTTAAGTGGATGAATCTTAGTACGAATATAACCACTCAAAATATTGGGCAACTGCAGCTTATAATGGATGAAATATTCTATATTTTGAATAAATCAAAATAGGTTCTGATCCATATTTCTATGGCTGAGTTGTAATAGGCCTTAAGGGGCCCATTAAAAGTTCTGTCCAAAGGTTAAAGTTTGTGGCTTCAATGTGGAAATATTGTGAGTAGGGTAATCTTTTCCTTACAAAAGTTAATTGCTTATTGAGCAATGGGAAAGGTGGTTGTCAGGTTGTGTCCTCCCACATGTAAAAACGCTGTAAGTATTTAAATAATTATGCTTCCTGCATCCACCCTAAACTTCTACCAAGACCTCTACTTCTGGTACATCACTCAACAATATCTTTTCCTGGGAAACACAAAAAAGGGCAGAATGTAGGTGCCAATTGCATTCATTGCAAGGCAAAGAATAACTGTTTTTTTTACCCCCCAATTATGGATCCTACCTGTTAAGCACCTCAAAGAAAATTTTTGTTTGGTAAATGACAGACTCGTGGCCGTTGGCAAAAAACTGTGACATTGCCGAATATTGGGGTCCAAAGGGAAAAGTTATTTTTACTATCCAGGGGCCAGGTAGGTATTTATATCGGCTTGCTCAGGAAATAGACGGGAATTATTAATATTAGGGCGAGGGGCATTAGGATAAAGAATAAATATTTGTAGACCTTTATATTTGTGGATATTAAAATTTATACTATTCAAATCGGCTCCTCAGTTACAGATACCATTTATCTTCTATTTTTAGATGAACTTCTATGCTAATATTTATACTATATATATTCCCAAATATAATAATAAACCCAATATAATTTGATATATTGCCACTTCTTACATTGGCGACGAGGAGGGAGCTGGAGTTTTCCAGAAGGACCTCCCGTCGGCCATCGAGTGAAATAATTTTAAATAAATTGAAAAATTGTTTTTTAAAGTAATTAAATTTAATCCCCTGTTATTTGTTGGCCCGATTATTCTTGTAGAGAACTGATTCTAATTGAGGGTGGAACCATGTACAAGTGATTGACGCACAAGGTCCATATGCAGCGAATGATGCACCTTAAAACAATTACGCTCATCAATAGGGATTACGAATTATATGTTTCGTCTGAAAGACAGAAGTACCGTAACAAGACAAAAATTGATGGAGCAACGAATTTATCTCAAAGACAAGCACACAAAGGTCTAAAACGATTTCAACTAGTACGGAAATGGCCCCCTAATTTAGAATCGAAAATCATTCATACGGAATTGAGATGTCTGAATAACAGAAAGTGGTCAAAACATAGACCGGAAATGGTTCTCCAATCTCCAAAAAATGGCAAGAAACACGGTGCCTGAATGATCTGTGCTCGATAAGGTACGACCGAACGGATATTGGTCCGCGACACGATAAATGGTCCTCAACGACCTGACGATAAATGGTCTAAACGACCTGACGATAAATGGTTTAAACGACCTGACGATAAATGGTCTAAACGACCTGACGATAAATGGTCTAAACGACCTGACGATAAATGGTCTAAACGACCTGACGATAAATGGTCTCAACGACCTGACGATAAATGGTCTAACCGACCTAAAGATAAATGATCTAAACGACCTGACGATAAATGGTCCTAAACGACCTGACGATAAATGGTTTAAACGACCTGACGATAAATGGTCTAAACGACCTGACGATAAATGGTCTAAACGACCTGACGATAATGGTCCTCGACCTGACGATAATGATCCTCTACCTAACGATAACGGTCTACCTAACGATAACGGTCCTCTACCTAACGATAACGGTCCTCTACCTCACGATAACGGTCCTCTACCTGACAATAAATGGTCCTCGATCGGATAGGTCTTTAACGAATTGACGTTTAAAGGTCCTTAACGATTGACGAATAAGGTTCTCAACCCGACCAATACGTAACGACCGACGAACACTAAACGATCGATGAATAGTAAACGATCGATGAATACGAAACGAACGACGAATACAACGATCGACGATTACCAAAAGACCGACGAATACTAAACGACCGACGAGCACGGCCCCACAAGATACAAACCGGGTAGAACATCTCCGCGCTGATTGCTACCCTCGGTGAAAATCACAAATCTAATTGGGATGACAATGATGAAGCGTGCAACTAAGTACGTTGAGTAACGCTAAACGAGTTCGTACTTAGGCTTAAATAGCTGAAGACGTCACCGTATCTGCTTATGACTCAAAGCTACCGAAAGTGTGACCGGTGATCCACGCGACACAGTCAACGATGCCTTATGGACGTATCGCACATCATATCGGCCGTGCAGGAAACCCCTGGGAAACTTTTTAAGAGACATCCCAAATCCATTTACCTGATTTAAGGTACCGGGCGATTTTATAGACAACCCATTGCCGTCTGACAAAGAGTTATCCCAAGATTCGGTTTGGATAAAAAACGACACAACAAAGGGATGGCGAGAAGGGGAAATCGAGGAGAGAACAGGTCTCTACTCTTACGACAATGAAAAAACAACGCGTTAACACGCCGATCAGTTAAGACCAGCAGTTGGACTTGAAAGCCCACCTTCGTTCCCGAACCCAAACGAAGTTGCCACTGAGGAGCGGCGCTACCCATCCTGGATACGTCATCCCCCGGATCGACTTCAGGTCGGATACTAAAAAAAAGGTGACAGTAATGTAGATATTCAAATTGATACTATTCAAATCGGCTCCTCAGTTACACAGATACCACTTATCTTCTATTTATAGATGAACTTCTATGCTAATATTTATACTATATATATTCCCAAATATCTAATAATAAAGAGAATATACTTTGTTATAGTACACCTCTTACAATATTTTTTTCAAACATTCAAATTTTCAGACTTTTATATTTATTTTTAACAATTTATTAATTTCATTGCATTAAAACATCTTCTTCTTACTCCGGGCACTCAGCCAACACAAAACAAATTCCTTTTTTTACCACCAAAAAAACTTCCACTAAAAAACTAATTAAAATAATAATATTTTCTTATTCTCTTCAGCTTCGTGTGCGTTGGCACGCGCAAGACACCACACCGCTTAAAAAAAGACAAAATGTAAACCAGCCTTAAACAAAATTAGTTGCAATACCTATTCCATTAATATTTAAAACAAAACTAAGAAACATGTCGAGTGCTGGTATGAAATCACATTACAAAACATTGGGTTACATAATATTACATCAATAATATATACAATAAAAATTGCATATTGTGTTACATAATAAAACATCATAATATTTCATATTCAAATAATTATTTGAAAAGCATATCTTTATTCTTTAATTATCGAAATCTTTATAAGTGTCTCCTACATAGCCCAAAAAAACATAAATCAGCGCCCAAATTTTTTTTTAAATCAGCAAATATTTTAACCATCAGCCCAAATAAACCAAAAAAACAGGGAACATTTCTTATGTCGCATTCGACAAAAACCCGGGCATTTTGCCCAGCCAGAGGTCTTTTAACCTTTCAAAATAAAATAAAAACAGAAATAAATTATGGGATCATTTCACCAAACCAGAGGTCTTTTAGCCTCCCAAAATAAATAAACACTTATGCGCTTTTAATTTATAACAAACCTATATCCACTAGAGGGTTGATACAAAATCATATTCTCACTTCTTAATTGACCCCAACTAACAAGGAAATTGGTTGCGTTTGTACTCAAACATGCAATACGCCACCTCCTCCCTTCTTTACAAAGCCCCAAAATAAACCCTTCTATAATATACTTTAGATGCAATGGCCAATTAAAAAAATTTAAAATGTTAAAAAAAATTAAAATGTTTAAAAAAAAATATCTGTTATTACATAATTCAATTCTATCACAATCCATACGCAAAAACATTATGCCTATTAAAATCACAAAAAAAAAAATTTTATTAAAAAAAAATTCCGAGACCTCGCATTATAAAATAACCTAATTCTAAATAATGATGCATTTCTTGTGAAATTGTCCGGTTCCTTTTCTCGATCTTTCAATCCCCCGCATATAAGTTTGTCCATATATTTGTTATTATTTATTATTAGTAGCACCGTTCCGGTTGATTAATTATTATTGTGTAAATGTTCACATCACATGATATCCACATATAAAGGAACAAAGAATAAAATGGCTGATCATTATCGAACACCAAGGAGCATAGAATAAAATGGCGGATCATTAAATTTTTCACGATAAGCATTTACCTGTAGCGAATTATTAGAATAATAGCTATTTTTAGAATATTCCATTGACAAGTTCGCAAGATTAAATATCATTATCATTGACATGTTGGGGCCAAATGGGATTATTATGCTGCGCCATTGAGGTAACTTGGGGTATAAAGGGGAAGTTATTATCAAAGATCCTGTCATTAACAAAATGCGCGCCATAGGGAAAAGTTATTATTATTAGAATCCTGTCGACTGCGCCAATTGACGAGCTCGTGGCCGTTGACAAAAAACTGTGACATTGCCGAATATCGGGGTCCAAAGGGGAAAGTTATTATTATTATCCAGGGGCCTATTGTAGGTATAATATTGGCGTGCTCCGCGGGGAAAAAGACGGGAATTATTGTTATTAGGGCGAGGGGCATTTGGATATAGAATAAATACTTGTAGACCTTTATATTTATTTCAAACATTCAATTTATTCAAACTTTTATATTTATTTTAAACAATTTATTAATTTAATTGCATCAAAACATCGATGATTACTCCCGGCACTCAGCCATAAAAAAACAAAATCCTTTTTTTACCACCAAAAAAACTCCCACTAAAAATAACCAAAATAATAATATTTTCTTTTTTTCAGCTTCGTGTGCGTTGGCACGCGCACGACTGCACGTTTTTCGCTTGTAAATTTTCATATTAATAAACAGCTGATAAAAATGAAAAACCACCTGACCCCCAACCACCGCCCCACACCCTCTTAAATATGTAAAATCAATATATTTCTAATAATTTGGCGTTTTTAGAAGGCTTAACATATTAAAAAGTTAAATAACACTTTTTTTAATAGAAAACCCTAATTTAGTTATTTATTTCATTGATATTTTGACTAAGCGTAAAACATTATAAAAGTTTTTCGATAAAAAGCGCCCAAAAAACAGTTTATTTACCTTATTTTTTTTATAAGAAGTCTTTTAAAATTTATTTTCTCAATTTCAGGTTATTCTTATCAAAATATATTTTAGATCTCATTTTCAACCAATTTAATTTTACAGTGCCCAAAATATTTAAAAAAAATTACTTCGCCTCATTTGTCATCTAGCCCTGCTCTTACCTATATACTTAATTTTATCAAGTTTTTTTTCTTTATGTAAACAAAATATATAAATATGTTTAAACATTTTTTTGATTTTCGAGTATATTAAGCATATCTGAAATGTTAAGTTTCCTGTATTCTTGGAAGCATATCATACATTTATGTAGAAAAACGACTATTCAGACGACTGGTGGATGAGAAATTTTGCATACGAATTAAATTTATTATAGGCCCGCCTAACTTGTTCTTGGGTCAAATAAGGCCAATAAAAAGCATGGATATGGCTATAGTTTGTAAGATATCCAGAAGGCCGCGACAGGATGCAAAAAGTTTTAAAGAGTAAAAATTGAACGCATTTGATTTACATAAAGGTTGTAAAAAAATTTAAGAAACTAAAGATTTCAATTTCAAAAATTAGGCATATCCTAAAACGACCAAAAAACCTTTATCCTTATATTTAATATTAAGCCATTATAGTTTTTTTACAGTATTGAAATTTGCATTATCGGCTTAGATAAATTTTATTTTTTTATGCTTTCTGATTAACTAAATTTTTTACACTTTATACTAGATTATTATAGAAACCGAATTCGCAATTAAACAAATAGAGACTTTAGTTTTATATAAGAATGGAACGTTTGAACGCAGGAATTATTCGATGCCAAATGAAATTCGGGTATTTATATTAATCTTTTGAAAATAAACAATTATAGGGACTTATAATTATAATCGAGGCTGAAATCCATTTGCTATATGTCTCTGTTCCTTACTTTTGTTAATATCCAAAATACAAGAATGATGCCATTACACACCAATTTAAAGTTCTAAATAAGCTCGTCATTGCCATTAATATATTTATTTTGTTTAACGAATAAATGGTTTATCTTAAAATTCTTGATTTTTTTGTTACAAAAGCGTCTTCATTTTAAAGTTTTTCATTTATTTCACATTTCTAAATAAGTAATAACAGACATGTTGCTTTAATCGCCAGGCAATGTCCCAAAAAATAAATAAGTTATTTTATTAAACTCTAAGACGCAAACTCATTACCGTCAGATAAGCTCAATATTGACGCTGAGCTACACTAAGGAACAAAACTATTACAGCAAGAAATTTGAATATTTTTTTGTAAAAAAAAAAAAGTATGGCAAAAATTTTTTGGTACCCCCCCCCCCCTGCTAATTAATTATTTTTGTAATTTTAAAAATGCAAAAATTAAGCGTTTAGACATACCCTAAGCTCCCAAAATATTTTTCATGCCTCCTTTAATCACGCCTCTGATTTTACCCCTTCTGTGCAATATATGTTGTTTGAGTTTAATATAGAAAAGTACTTGATAGAATTAAACCAGGCACGCTTCTAGACCCCTTGGGGGGGGGGGGGGGGGGAGTTTTTGATTGCCGCCCCCCCCCCCACATAGTAATTTTATTTTTGCCCCCCCCCCCCCCCCCCAAAAAAAAATACGTATAAATTTTATTATTCTCCTTCCTCCCCAAAAAATTAATATTGTTCCCCCAAAAATATCTAAAAATTATCAAGTATTTTCATGTCAATCTCATCCGCTAAAGAGATCTAACTAACACAGAAATTATTTCTGGTTATTAGATATATAGAAAAACATGTTACAGAAACCTGTATATTTGTGAAAGCAATTCATAAATCTGATGCCAAAGAAATTTAATCACTTGTCAACAATCTTTTGTTAAAATATAATCTAGTACCAAAGAACCTGATCACACAATGCTACGATGGGGCGAACGTAATGTCCGGGAAAAAAGATGGTGTTCAAGTATTATTAAGCAAAATGGCTGGACACCATGGCCCGTATAATCACTGCTTTAACCACCGATTGCATCTTGTAAAGATTGTCTTGAAATTTTAGGTGAAGGGAATAATTTTTGATATTTTTTCCTCCCTTCATAAATTTTTTTCAACATGATGCAATCAAGGAAGTTAGTGAATGCGGGACCATACCCTGGCTTTTGCCCCATCGGTGGTGTGGTCACTAGGACGCTATTGATTTAAAAAAAAATTACATAAAAATTTTAAAAACTCTATTAAAAATAAAAAAGTTTTCATATCTTCAGGTCACAGGAACAAAGCTTCGGGGTTTTTTGACCATATTTATAATCATCAATTTATTTTTTTGTATTTATCATTTGAAAAATTATTTTATTTATAAAAAAAAATTAATGATCAATTTCAATGCAAAATAATTTATGTTTCCAAAATTTTTGATATAATAATATTATTTGTTAGAAATTAAACAATTAAGAAACACCAATATATTAGATTTATTTAAAAATTGTTTTGATATATATAATACTTTTTTAAATGACAATAATTTATTTTTAGATAAAAGCAAAACTAAATCTAAAGATTTTTCTGATTTTTATTCATTTTCTAGTCATAAGTTTGAGATTAATTTTAAAATTAATGATAAATTAAGTATTTATTCTAAAATTAATTTGTTTGTTGATTCTTTTAATAATAGATTTTTTACCAATAATTTTTATTTAGAATCTTTAGATTAATTTTATAAATTTTATTATCTTTTTTTATAGATATAAATAAATTAGAGCTTCTTTTAAAAATAAGTAGATAAAAATAATTTATCTAAAGAAATTAACGTAGCAAAAAAATTTTTAATAAAAAAACTTAATAATTACAAAAATGTGTCACTAATTATTTTGTTAAATTTTTTTTATTACAAAGATGCGTTTCTTAATCTATTTAACATTTTTCCTATTAGTTTTTTATTTGGCTCTTCAACGTCGAGTTGTGAGGCCATATTTTTAATAATAAAAAGTTTGAACAAGGAATCAAATGGTGTACATGTATATTTTTTGCCGTGACCCAAGGCGGCAAATTTTTTTTTCTGCCCCTCCCTCACGAAGCTAGAATCGGGCCTGAATTAAATAAGCATTTATTTCCATTTACCATCCTGGGTGTTTTACATAATTTCCTGTCAGAACGGTTAGTTAATGAGATTATGCTAATTTCCCCTATTGGGGTAGGGTATTGTCATATCGGCCTAACTTATCATTTAAGGGGGGGGGGGGGGGGGGTTGCTTCAGGTTTGTCTACTCTCGGTAGACCATTGGTGGTACCGTTTAGAATGGGGTTGTTTGAGTGTTAATATGTAAAGATTAAGGCCAATATACCCATTTGCATTTTAACTCTTGGATTAACTGCTAGATATCGTTATACATACCCAAAATTAACTGTGATATTAATGAAACAAAATTTAAGGTTTATTATAGTTTTGCGGTCATGGTCAACTCGGGGTATAATACCTTTATATTTAATAATAACATTGACAGTGTCTTGACCAAACTATTTATTAAAGATTTAGGACTACCTCTAGGTCTTATATTGCAAAGATATTTTAGCCGGCTGCTAGTTAAAGAGTTACCTGACCAATTTAGAACTAACCTGCATGGTTTAAAGAAATTAACATAATAAGAGGCAACTGCCTAAAACAAATAATTTATTATAAACAATTAGTTTTTCACTCCAAATTACATCAAAATTTTATTGATTCAGTAAATAAACCCAGTCAATAAATGCATGCCTAAAAAAGAGGGGTTGAGTTTTATGTAACCAAGATTCAGGTCAATATATATTATATTAATCGTCCATAATTTGTTGTTATTATAACCAGAATAAAAAAGCTTCAGAATTATTGTAAATTACTGACGTAATGCCCTGAGGTACTAATTCATCATATTACCCTTTTGGTCAACGAGCTATTGCACTGAATCGCTTATGCTCAAAAACATATAGGGTACAATTCTAGGGACTATAAGCTATTAATTTTATAAAAGGTAAATTAAGTCCATTTTTAGAAATTAGAAGGAACACGTAGTGTTATTAACCGTAATGCAAGAAATATTCAAATATATCGAAATTAAATGTATTTATGTAATGAATTAATTGAACATTTTCAGAACCACAAGTTTCTCAGTTATAATGTAGCTTAATTTTACGTATAGTTAGTTTCACAATAAAAATTTAGATACTTTTGATCATTATTAAAACTCATATATTAAATTTCCATTATCAAACTAGTGGTGCAAACCCCTTTGAGCTGATATTTAAGGTAGAAATAGTTAATTAAGTTTAAACTTTTTGTATTTGCCTGAGAACATGGGTAAAAATAATATATGATTGCTTTTTTTATTTGATTTTTCAGCTGTCTTTAGTGTAATCAGAGGTTAAAACATTTTAGTTTAATTTTACAAAGTTAATAGGTCAGTTTTTCTTAGTTCGCAAATAAATTTTTAATTTTGTCTTAAAAAAGGTATTTTTGTCTTAGTATATGATAAAATATAGTCTTATTTAATAGGGTAGTAAATGGATATTTATTTTAATCAAATTTATAACTTATGACCAACCACTGCTTCCGATGTTTTTTAGGAATCCATATATCAAACTACATTAGTAATTTACACTAAAGACAAATTATAATTAGAAGTGCATATGTTTTCGGCCATTTAGCGATTCAGGGCAATAGCCTGTTACCGCATAAGACAATCGGTCGCATTTTGTTAATAGATTAAGCCAAAATAACTTTTTTTAATGAAGTATGTTTTTTAATAATTGGACGAATCAATGGTTCCGTATTATGGACATCACACAGCCAAACAATTTATAAAGGGCAAACCTATTAGATTTGGTTATAAAATGTGGTGTGCGGCCACTGCAAGTGGATACCTGATAACCTTCAAACCATATCAAGGTTCAACAAAGCAAATGAACAGCCACAAGGAATTTGGCTTGGGAGGTTCTGTTATTATAGACTTAGTTGAAAAATTACCTGAAGAATATAAACCATATAATACCTATTTTGACAATTACTTTACTAGTCCTAAATTGTTGCAATTTTTATCCGATATGAATGTTGGAGGTACAGGTACAATACGTACTAACCGATTGAAAGCTCCATTAACAGATTTAAAACTAATGAAAAAGAAACCTAGAGGATTCATTTCGAAAAAAAATACCTCAAATATGATGGCGGTCCGTTGGAACGATAACAGCATCGTTACAATATTGTCCAACTCTCATGGTGTAAACCCAATTACCAACATATATCGAATTGCCCAGGTCGATAAATCAAGGAAAAAAATTCGAGACCTTGCCCTAACCTCATTCAAATGTACAACAAATATATGGGCGGCATTGATAGATTTGATCAAAATGTAAATGCGTTAAGGATATCATTACGCGAAAGAAAATGGTATTTTCCGTTATCCACTTTTGGCATTGATGCAGCATGCCAAAATTCTTGGCAAATATATACAAAAAACAAAGAAAAAATAACTTTTTGCAACTTTAAAAGAAATATAGTCCAAAATTATTTTAGAAAACACGGAATACCTCCAAAAAGAGGTATAAACCCCAGAATTGGGCGAAAATTTAATAGCCCGGTTGTTCACACTAGTGAAGAATGCACCCAAAGAAGATGTGTCGTATGCGGCAAAGCGACTAGAAAACTGCGTGCCTACTGCCAAGTGGCCCTACATATTCATTGTTGGTCCAATTTTCATAATATATGATTAATATTTTTTACGAATTTTATATACAATAAAATTTAAAAGCATATATGATTTCTATTCACCCAATGTAACCTCTAGGTGACCCCCCATTATTTCCGGAAGATGTAAATTTTTTTGAGTTTTTTTAACGGATTAGGTTTATTTGGACTATAAGAAGGCCCAGAATTTTTTTTTGTAAAATTTCGCTCAGCCGAAACATTAGTGGTACCTGTCGGGTTAATTTGGTAAATAGAAAACTTATTGTATCTTGTATAAGTATTAATTAAATTTGCACATAAGAAATAGATAACACTATTATCTTGTAAGTATGGAAATCGCTTAATGCCCTAGGACAATGAGCTATTCCCCTAAATCGCTAATTGAACACGTAAACTAACAAGAAAACATTTAAGTTCTAGGAGCCCAATACTGTAGGTCAGATTTTGTTAATTGAGCAATAAAATAATCTGTCACAAAAATAGCGGCAGATCTATTCGGTGTAAAATGAACTTGTAAAATGACCTTTTACACGAGTTCATTTTACACCAAATAGACCTGTCCCAATAGCATTAATAAACTTTTTTAGGGTAAATTAACGAATAAATCAATATAGCTATTAAATGTTCATCATCAAAACCAATATTGATCTGAATTAAACAATGTTAAAAAACTAAGCTAAACACGAGTTTGGTAGTAGGTTGGACCTTAAAAGTAATGAAAAGTTAGTTGCTAGATAACTTTTACATTTAATAATTATAGCCCACAGTTCTTATTTATTGATAGGAAACATTAAATTCAATCGTACAAACGCGAGACTCAATTACGTTCTACTCAAAAAATCCAGATAAGCCTTACAAGGTGAAGATTGCCGAATTACGAATTGAAAAAAATGAAATGGCAATTGTCATAATTAGTATGGTAGGACATGATAAAGGAAATATAAAAATACCAGGATACTGCTCCATAAAAGGAAATGATTGCGACAATAGCTATAACTCACCAATTGTGCTATCTTTCCTATATAGGTGTCCCAATAAAAGCACAATTATTCCTATTTAAACAAGCTCTTTGTAATAAATGTTATAAACAGACCATGTTTAACCTTTTTTTTAAACTGAATAGAAGCTATTTATATTGTATTGTAAAGATGTATAAATAAGTGAAAAACCTTTAATCCTCTAACAGCTTAAAATAATAAAAGATGACACAGGTTAACACATATTAGTGAATGTTATTAGATGACTTCGATAGAAAACAATTTAAATGATGGACTTAATTTATTATATTTTTCGATTTACAAGCTCTGATGTATCGCCAGATTCTGTACCATTAAAAAATAGCCAAATTTGGTAAAATTGAATTATTTTGCAACCTCCAAATTTTTTAGGGAAAAAAATTACAAATTATTTTTATTAATTAAAATATAACTTAAATATTTATGTTATTAATATTTAAATTTTTGATTATCTAGCTCTATCAGGGGGTGGGGGGCATCGATTGATTAGAGTGAATTAAGCAGTTTGAGGGCATTGGGTTGGAAAAAATTTTAAATACACAGGGCTTCTAAACTTATTTGAAAAAGCGTGAGTATTCGCATAGCATAACTTGGTCTAGGTGTGCCAATATGCCACGGACCGGCGCTCTAACATAAACATTTAGATTATAGAATATTTCGTAAGGGGTCTCATAAAGGATTTGTTTTAATATTGAATTTAAATGAAAAATATAATTTGAAGTTTGAATTTTACACTGTAGGTGATATAAATGATATTTTTTTGTTTACGTTTTTTATTTGTTTTTTTTTAATATATTTTCACTGTTTAAAACGGTCAAACTTTTACAAAAATAATTTTAAACGAATTTAAATATTTATGATAGGAGGCTTGATATCATAAATTAGCTCAAATATTTTAAAAGTTTGTCGAATAATTATAAAATTTAATAAATTAAAAAGTATAAAACAAAATTTACAAATATTTTGTGCCATTTTGTCTATTGTATTAGCATGTGACTCTTGCCAATTTTTGGTCCGTTGATTTAATTTTGAAAGAGAGAAAAAAAGTGCATAAATAATATAACTAACATAATGATTTTAACAGTAAATTCTATATAGAAAGGGAAATTTATAAAATTTTTACCAATTACCTATTTTGTTAATTTTTTACTTTTCAATTAATATTAAGTGTCAAGGGTGAAAATAGAATTTTTTTAATTTGGTGATAATGTCACATAAACCTTGCCGAATGTAAAAAAAGGATCGAAAGACGTATTTAGATTATTACAGATCATATCGAACCTATATTATTATTCATTACTAGTCGATCAATGCAACCATTTTGCTTCACCTTAGATTTGGCTATTCAAAAAGTTCAGTTTTTGAAGATTTTAACCAGTTGTTGTTTAATTTTGAGATCTGGATACTTAAAACTTTTTAAATTGAAGATATCTTTTATGCAAGCGATAAACATTTACACTTAGTTCAATGTTTTGAAATAAAAATATTTACAAAAAAATTTATTTCGATATAATTTTATACATATTAATTTTCAAAATGACTTTGGGGTACCCAGGTATCCCACTATGACTTTTTGAAAAGTTTGTTCCTTTTATAAAGTTACCTTAATATGCATACAGGTATTTATTTTATCTAAGACACATCTTCTACAATATATTGGTACATAAATTGATATGCAACTTTCATGCAGTTTATATATAAATTATTGAATTGAGTATTTTACAAATAAAATATTAAGTTAAGCTTAAAAGTGGGCACATAATATAATTTTTTTTACAGTTTGAATGATTTTTCTAGTTATAGGTAAATTTATTTTAAATTATTAGATTAATTTATTTATCTTAATTTAAAAATTATCATTGTGAAAAGCTATATTTTGGCATTAAAATTTTTTTATTTTCTAAAATTTATTTTTTCTGAGACTTTGTAAAAATGTTCAACCCTAATGCGCTTGTTGCAACTTTTTATGTTAATTTTTTGGATTTTTTAAAATAAATAAATATTTCAATATTTTAAAATTTATTACTTTATTTGATAAATGACATAAATTGGGAATAATTGCGTTTATATTTAAATTAAAGATCGCGTATTTCTCTTTAAAATTTTGATAGAAAACTTAAATATTGATATACGTGACCAGCACCTACACAAGCGCAAGTTTATGTTAAGCAATATTATATCTCCAAAACAAGGTTGGCTAGCTAACTAGAGTCTATTTTAAAAAGAGGATTGGTTCATTCTCCACAATTACATCGGTATTAATTAAATCAATAAAAAACTCTAGTGTAACTGCGCTTATATCTAACCATATTCACAGACATCTCCTACTATAGTGCAAGGGATAATTCCGATAATCAATGATAAATTATATTTAAATTTCCTAAAAAGTCATGCCGGTTAAACCTTTAAATTCATATATCTATTGAGCATATCAAGTGCTATAATTTTTTAAATAAGAAGAGATATATGTTTTCGTGAGATTTTTTAACTCAACATAATTTTTAACGATAACTACGTTTAAGGTACCCATTAAAAAATAAAAAAATCATGTCTATTGCAAAGATACAAGCGTGCAAACTTTAAATAAATAATTCATTCTAGCATTGCGTATTTTCTTTTTTGAGTGGCAAAATGATCAATATATTCAAACAATATAAAAATTTTCTTAAATATTCCAGATTACAGATCAGCGTAACAAACTTTGGATAAAGCAAAGTGAATAGAAATTGAAAATACATTTTGAGTCCTAGATTAAAATGCATATGACTTTTTTCTTTATTAGAAGTTTTTAAGCGTAGATTTTGACGTCAACAAAAAATGATAACAAAACTATTGTGAAGAAATGCTATTAAAAGGTTTCAGTCCAACAAAATTAAAATCGTTATGATATTTTTACCTTTGTTTTTTGAAAAAAAAACGCACTAATTTTTGAATAAAACATTTTCAAAAATTATGTCTCTCAAAATGGCTAAATACACCTGAAAAAAAATTGAGGATAAATAGAAGCATTACAGTAATCACGCTCAACTCAATAAATATTGAGTTAATTTTGCCGCATGAATTTTTTAAAGAATTAAGTAAAAACATTTGGACAGATTTGAATATAACTTGATTACTATTATTTTATATGTATGAAAAATTGCAAAAAAATAATCTTATTATTCAATGTTTTTAATTATTTTTAATTTATTGGGAAATCAGAAATTTTTTTCATTTTTGTGCCTTAGCAATTTTTAATGTCAAAAGTCTTAGCTTCTTTTGACAGCAATTATTTAAAAGCAATTTTTTAAACTAATGGAAATTTTATATTACCCGCTTATACAGATTCTTTGTAAGCGTTAAATAATTAAAAATTAATTTAAATAATAAATAAGTAAGGGTTTAAATATTAAAATGGGTCTTACGCTTAATTTTGTTAAAAGGGGTCGAATGCCTCCCTTTTGATTTTTTTTTTATTTTTATGATGTAGCCAGCAAGGGCGTAGCAAGTTGTAAAGTTTGTGGGGGGGGGGGGGGGGGTTCAAAAAAAAAATTTTGCCAAATATTAATGGAATTTTAAATGTAATTTAATTTTATATTTAATTGGTATTTAGTTTGGAGGGGGGGGGGGGGGGATATGCACTAAAAATTTTTAATTTGGGGGGGGATATGGCATGCTTGGAGGGGGTTTCATCCCCAAACCTTCCCCCCCCCCTCTACTACGCCAATGGTAGCCAGTGGTTGAATTTATATATCAAACATATAAAAGCAAATATAAATCATTAAAATTGCTATTTTTTGGAAAATATACAACCTTATAAAATAATTTTACAAACAAAATATCAACATTAAAATTAAATCTGTAGTTCCTTTCCTCCAAAAAAATTTCTTGCCCCCTTTTAGAAAGGTTTCTGCATACGCCCCTAATTACAATATTAAAATGCTTGTTTGCCGTATCCGCAGCCTTAATATAAGCCGTAATTATTTTTAAAACTCCACAGGTAAGTATCATGTCTTCAAGCCATACTTAAATTTTATATAATAATATATAGTTAGTAAACGATATATAGATAAATATTATTGATCAAATATTATATTACTGACTAGTTTGACCCAAATAAATTTTTAATACGTAAAGCAAGAAAACAGGGATGCAAAATATTATATAAGTTTAAGCAAATCATATAAAATTGCACCAATAATAAGATATTTGATATAAACAAAATAAAATTATAAATAAAAAAATAATTTATATAGGACAAGTGAACTGGAATAAACATGGAGAAATAGTCTAAAATATTGTTACCGAATTTAAAATAATAAGTAATTTTTGATATATTTTATATATAACAAATTTTGAATTGGATAAAATTAATAGTTAAAATGAGTATTATAATATCTAAAAAAAGTGATATCTTTATTTAGTTTGGTCCAAGGGGTTGCTAATATTAAAAAAGGCCGAATACGATAATACTTTATGAGAAGGGGCTAAACCAATACCAAAAAAGTTACCAAACGAATCAAGGATATTACTTCTATATTACCGGCCAACAAAAAAACAACATAAACGATTTTATGGGGTTTGTGGAGAATTTACGATTAAAAAGATGAGACGTTTTTCTTCCAATGCCTCAAATTATATTGGGCTTAAATTTCAGAAAAAATCCATAAAATTTTTAAAACCACTAAATTTCCTCAGCATATTTATCTTACTTGTAAAAAATGAAAAGTTAAATTTAAAATTAGGGATGTACTTTCAAGCAATGTAAAACAAAAAACGAATTTATGACAAAAACCAAAACTTTGTGTTATTCACCCTAGTTAAAGCAGCGTTAATCCTGGTTGATTATTGAATGTGAGACCGTCAACGAATCCCAAAGAAGTTCATTCATCTTAAAGCCTAAGCTAACCTCACCGGTGCGATGCAAAATCTTATCTAACTCTGCCAGGCCTGTTATAGAGTTAAACGAGGCAAAGCATTATTAGGGGAAATGAAGAAAACTTCAATATTTTAGGATTTCTATATATGACAAAAACCACTAATTTTAGAAAAATAAAAAACTAATTAAAATCCATAAAAAACGAATCAAAATCTATAAAATAACTTAAGTTATTAATAAATGTTTTGTTTATCCATGTATGTTTTTAACTTTTGTTTCCACCTTTGAGTTTTTTACTGTAAAAGCCCAATACCCTAAAAATAAAAAAATCTCATTTTTGACATTAAATAAATAATATCTGAGGCATTGGCTAGAATTCTAATTTCATATTCGTAATCAGCACCAAAATTTTGACCAATGGTGAGATTACTGTCGCAAATTGAGGTCGTCCAAATTTTGTTATCCTGTGTAATTGACAGAATCGAAGTAAAGGGGGCTTGGTAGAAAGGGGACAATTTTACAAAACGAACTCAAGCATTTTTTGATTATTTACGTAGGTAAATTGCGACAAGAAGCTGCAAAAGGAGGAAGAAAAGTGTAACTACGAGAGCTTCATGGTGCCTTGTCCACAAGGGAGAAATAAAATTAACAGAATAATTCAAGATGTTTGTAAGACTGGGATGGACAACTAAGTGGCGAAATTTTTCCGGCTGAGGTGCATGACGTTCAGCTGAGGGCGGAGTTGAACGATTAGGTGGGGCAGACTTGAACCGAAAATGTTCGGCTTGTAAGGCCAGCCGATTCATTCCAGATTTATGTCCGTTTGAGCCCGAGGAATCGCTATCAATATTCAATCCGTCTTCTAAAAAAGGCAATGTACATATAAAAATCCATATATTTTTATTTTAAAAACAAAAAAAGCAACTAACACTCTAAAACTGCTACTACTAACGTTTTATAATGATTAGTGAAAATTATTTTATTGATCAACTAATACAACGAAATTAACTAGTTAAGTAAGCATAGGAAATATGCTTTAATCTATATCATTAACTAACCCAAGTTTTTAGCGCCTTTATAATATTCAACGTGTTCATCGTCAAAAAAATTGGGCTCTTGAATTGTTGCATCTCTCTTGCGAACTTTGGGATCGCAATGTTGTGATTCTTTCGCGTGTAGCATTGGGCTCGTTTTGAGTACGGAATTTCGGCGAAATTGTTCAAGCAGCAGCTTTTTTGCCGTCTGGGAATGGCGCTTCCTCATAACCGTCTCTGGGGGCGTGCCGAGACCACCGACTGTCGATTTTTGAGTGACTGCGGCAGTCGTCGATGAAGAGGCTAATGGAGCACCCCCGGAATGGGATAAACCACCGCTACTTGTGACTAGGATTGGGGGGTAGGAACTAGTTATGTAAGTTCCTAGTTTTAAACACAAAAAGGTGTGATTAAAATTAAAAATATGTTTTTGCAGTCAGAGTGGCAAAATGTTTGTGATACAAACTTTGTGGGATTGATTTTTCATTTAACTAATGAATTTAAAAATGTATTTAACAACACAGCTCGACAAACTTTTGAAATATTTAAGCTAACTTAAGACAATGTTAACTTAGAGATTTTCCATTTACCGTAAAACTTTATAGGCCAACTATAAACATTGAAAATTAAATATGTTAAAAAACAAAAAAGATTCAAAAACAAAAAAATATTTATATATAATAGCTATCTCCTAATATTTTTTAAACCCGATAAAATATCGTTCCTATTTAGGTTGGGGTTCCAAATATTGTGTATAATTAAATGTTGGAGCTTGATATACTAAAAAATGTTATGTGAGATGAAATGAAGGCTGGTCGCAAAATAACTCAATATGGCCATATAATTAATTATCTATGACAGAGCCGATTGGAAGAAACGAAAAAAAGCCATCATGTAAATTATTGAGTTGATTCATCGCGACAAAAACTTCTTGATTTTTAGACCTGTGTAATCAAATAATTTCTATTTCAACTTAGTTATTTAATATAAATATGCAAAGTACAGAGCGATTAAGAACAATAACTTCCAGTCATATTGCTTCAACCAATTCAATTTGGTTAGCGTAAATATTTTGAATTAGGATTTTACTAAAAATGGCTATAAATGACTAGAAAATAATTTTAAATAACACTTAACAACGAAAAAAACATAACGATTTTTACAGGATTTTGTAGAGAATTTTCTTGCAATAACGATTACGGGTTTAGCTTTTCTCCCAATGCCTCCAATTCAAAAAAAACCTAAACTTTCAAGTCTCAAAAAAAAGGATTTTAAAACCACTAATTTTATAAAAACAAAATAAAAAAAATCAAACGCCTAACGTTATATATATATTTTTAAACTTTTTTTTCTACCCATAAATATTATAACATAGAAGCCTATACCCCAAGGAAATTCTTACTTTGACATTCATCAACTAAACAAAACCTGAGCAATTGGTTAAAATTCTGATTTCCTATTTGGAATCAGCACCAAAAACTTGACCAAGAACGATATTTGCCATAAATAAAGCTTAAGATCGTCCAAATTTTGTTGTCGTGTGTAATCAACCAATTTTTATCCAAATTAAAAGTGATAAAGTGAGTAAATCTTAAAGGAACTCATATCATAAACAATTTTGGCAAATGAGAGTTTCATTTAAAATTTAATACTAATAAGAATGTAATTTTTAAGATCAGTCCAAGCACCTACATATTTTTAAAAAAGATCGGTTAATAAACTAGATATGTGCAAAATATTATGAGTGTACATAAAGTGCTGTCTGTATATAAATTGTGGCGTTTACAACTTTTACCAAAAAAATCACATAAATCCGAACAGGGCTAAAGGGGTTGACAAAAAAATACCTATGAGATCAAGAGGTGGTAGCGGTTCTGTATGATGTATAGTTTTAGTTTGTATAACGAAATCTTTCTCAAATTGGCTAATATCATTCAAAGGGTCCCATGGGCGAACACTAGAATAAAAAAGAACTTATTTTCCATCACATGAAAATTAATAGCACAAATTTGATTAAAAGTTAAGAATTAATAAGGTTTTATAATAGAAATTCATTTAAAAACTGTACTCGCAATATTTGTAAATCCATTGTCGTTCGTTGGATGTCATGTTAAGTGATTGATCAGTTTCATCGGTCCTCTTCGTAGGAGACGGGGTGCGACTTTCTATAGCTTTAAAAGCATAGACGGTAAAGCATTTAACAAATCACAGTGAAATTAATTTCATAATTGAAAAGTTTTAGTTAGGTGATATAACATACAGTAGTAAACCATTTAACTTCAATTTAAAATTACTATGTTTCTCATTTAAAACAAAAATAAGAATAAATGTTATAAGTGGGAGTCCATATGGGAAACAAATTGGAACCAAAGTAACGGCTTGACAAATCTTAAAAAATATAGAATATTACCCCTATCGGTGCCATGTGTTGAAACTTTGCAGCCCGGAGCTCCCTTATTATGGGCACTATCATCATAAAAATCACCGACGGTCAAATCGTCAATAAGGTCATCCTCATTGATAAAGAACCGGGCCCGGTATTTACCAGATCCAGTTTCGCCAGACGCATAACCGTGAATCATTTCTCGCTGAGCGTTTTCGATGGCCGTTTTCGCGGCGGTGGCAGCCGTTTGATCATCTTTAACGAGCGCTTGGCTCACGGGAAGCCAAAGCTTGGCACTTTCAAATTCAGTTTGATCGGATAGAGGTACCTTGAAGATAAGGAAATCAAAAGGTAAAAAGCTGCAAAAACATACCCAAAGGCCGTAGAAAACGACTCGATATACATCAATTAATATAATATTTATACTTAAAGAATAACAAAGGATATTAAATCATCGATGAATTTTATCATACCTTAAAAACCCTCTTTGAAATTTATCAAACATCTATTTAATTTTGATGTAATATTTTCTCACTAAATATCGCGTTTGTCGTATTGCAGCTAACTTGTGAGAATCAGAAGCATCCCAAAGAACACCTTCCTCGGTATTAACTTTTGCATTAGATGCCTTTGATTTTTGAAGTATCTATGTATATTAACAAAAACGAAATATGAGTTAGTGAAAAACTAAATCAAATATTTTATATGAATTAAGGGGTTTTTAAATACATATGAGGCTAATAACAGCAATTAAAAATTACTTCACTATTCATTTCTTTGATGTGAATTTTACCGTCCCAGTGACCATCAATTTTAGCGAGCGTGCTGTTCTCTCCAAATTTTATCTTTCCCGTAATTACGTTGGCGGATTCAGAAGTCCCAAACATTGGCTTTAGTCATAATTAAATAACATTATGACTCTTTCAAATCTTTTTTTTTAATGCACATCTTGAAATATTACAAAGGTCAACACCTCAGTTAGAATTGATAGAGGTTTATAAAATTGATAAAACATCTATATGGTAGCCTTATCTCAAATTTACATGGACCATAGCTCACTAGATCTTACTTGTATAATCGAATAAATGGCCAAACTGTTTTTGCGACCTCAACAATCCTTTAATAGAGAAAACTATAAAAAAAAAATTACACTAATGTGAATTGTATTTTCATTTGAAATACTGAGAAATAATTTTTTTTAATATAACAAGCTTTTACATTTAGGAATACAATATATTATGCACGCCAACCTAAATATGGCATAATTTATTGGTTTGAACTAAATATTGTTTAAATTTTGACTATCTATAATATATATTCAATGTTTATAGCTGGTTAAAAAGGGTAAAAAAAGGTTAACAGATTTGAAAATCATCGTTTGATCATAAATGCTCATACATATCAGATATTTGCTGAACTGTGTCATCTGCAAATTAAAAAAATGCTAAATTTTCACTCATTACGAGTCAGTGATTAAATAAATATAAAACAATTTATACAAAATATCATAATGGATATATTATAAGTAAATTAATATGCAAATAATTAGTATAAAAAATAAAAATACAATTTAAATGTATACTTATGTAACTCTAATATTTGACTATTTTTATATGACCCGTATGTCGCGCAAAACATTTTCGCAATCTTTAAAGGGTAATACCTCGACGTAAATGTGTGTTAAGAAAAAAACAAAAAAATTCGTGAAGACGAAATTCTGCGATAAAGATTCCCTATTAGGGAACGGCTTACCCATTAAGACGTTGCCTCTTTTAACTTTGGAGCAGGCCCCGCAGAGTTAAATAAGATTTAACACGCGCCGGTGATCAAAATTTTTAGGTTTAGGCTCTCAGAAAAATGGACGACTTGGGAATGCGTTGGCGATCACCCATCCAAAAATTAACCAGTATCAACGCTGCTTAACTTGAGCGTAGAACACAACCAAGTTTACATGCGCTCAAGGTCGTCCGACCTTGTGAAAAGTAACATTAAAAAATTTTGTTGACCTGTTAATTAGAAATATTATTAAAAACTTCCTATAAGCCAAAATACGGGTAATGGTACCTTTAGTTTGAATTCAAGTTGCGTAGAGTACCCTGTATGTTCGCACGTAATAGAAACCTTGCCTCCGAGCTCCATGCTCATATTCCCGACCAAAATCCCTTTGCAATGGGCGTAAGGCATCGTAATAACGTAACATTCGCCACGGGGTAGCAAGGTTAGTTTGGCCGTGCCTTCGAGGATAGCGGATAGGGAATTTCCTTGAATTGATAATTGGCATATTAATAAATTTTCTATTTTAAATTTTATATCCCTTATTTTTTAAATTAATGAATAAAGATTGGCAAGACGTAAAAGCGCAAATTAACACAGCTTGAAATTTATATAAGCTAACTTTATACCAGACATCTAAAGTATTTTTTCTGAATTTGTATGCCAACTATAAAAATTTTAATTGTTTGAGACAAAAAATATAAGTGACAATTGATTTTAAAATTACTTTTATTAATTTTTTCTCTTTAGGTACTTTCGAGGCAAATTCAATTAATTTTGGCCATTGAAACAAAAGTTTTTTATGCCCTACGTATTTACAAATTGTAAATTTGTCTAGTACCATAAAATTTGGAGCGAGTGAGTATTGTACTGGAGATTGTATAGCCATCTTTACGATTAGTAACGTAAAATGCTGAAATGGGTGGATGGTGTGAAACCTAGAATAAAATTTAAAAGAAAATAAAATTCACCTAAATTTATGAATTTTAACTATTTAGAAACAGCTCTTACAGAAGATGTCCACCATATTATTAAAAATTATAACATTGAAAAGAGTTAAAGTAACTTTAATATATTCTAAATCTTAGTCCAAATCAAGTGAAATGAAATCAATGAAGGGACAGAAATTTGTTTAACCTGTTCTGCCATGTAAAATGTTCGACTTTGGGTTTGAGAGTTTTTCCACATGCAACGAAACACTTCACCGAGCACCGGGTTATATGGCTTTTTGAGGCCCTAAAAATCAAAAAAAACATGCATAAATATAACTTAATTAATTGTTATATAAAAGGAATTGGTTTAAAAAAGAATTGTTACAATAAAATAATATAAAAATAAATTTTTTATCTTCATGTTAATAAATATTTAATTATATTTGTAGTATTTTAAGGTTTAATAATAAATTAGATAAAATATTGACCTTTGGTTTATTGTAAAATCCGGATAAATACCACTTTGTAATTATCTTAATTCGGGAATAGGGGTCGGACAAATCTTGAGCCCTAAAAAAGTAGGTGGATACATTCGTATAAAATAGATTAAAAAATATTCTTAAAAATATAAGAGATATAGTTTCATGCATGTTAAATGCTAATTCAAGCTGCTATAGTATACCCATATCCTTTTTTTAACATTTTTAAAAATTATGGATCCAAACGTATCCTCAATTTGATAATTGGCATAGTCAAGGCGTTGCCCCTTTACTTCAAGCGAGGCAATAATGCTATGCAGGGGTATTTTAATTTTTCACATACCGGTCGATACAATTTCTATGCTCAAAAAAGTACAAGTTTAGTTTTTATCATTAAATTTCGTTGAAAACTGTGGTAAGAAAAAAAGGTGTGCATGAATTGACATAAATTTATCTTTTTATACAATAATCCCTAATCAAAACTTAAATCATAGCACGAAATAATCGCACTTAAACTTATGTATCAAAGCCATATTTATAGGGTCTATGTATTTACTGGGAAAGGATATCACTATGAGCGTAATAATCCGTCAATTTGTCTAAGAAGGACCTCGGCTCAAGAATAAATGTGGGAAGAGTGACTTTTGATAAATCCATGCCAGGTTTCATCTGCAAAATTATTTTGGTATGAATTAGAAGAATAAATAACAATCATAACTATAATGAACAAAATACGATACTTGTTTAACGAGTGCCCATATAAGGCTTTTGTTGTCATCGGGCAGACTTTCCTCAATCATGCGTTTTGAGCTATCGTCTTTGGTTGTATTTGCGCGTTGCTGGGTTGGAGAAAATGGTGTTATGGCAGAGAGGGGAGATTCTGGGCTACATTCTTCAACGTACCTTACAATATACATAAAAGTACAAGTTAGAATTTTTAAACACAACTAAAAATAAATATTATTTTAATTTTCACAACAAAACTTTAGTATACTTTGTTTCATCTGGTGGTCGAGGAGATTTAGAAGAGCCAGTAGTATTTGGTTGGGTTTGTTGAACATCCTCACACTATGAAAAATGTATAGAATAAAGAATTTATTTTATTATTTGTAAGATCAATCAATAAAAAAAATAAATTCATCCGATTGTAAAAATAATTATTCCTTGCAAAGTGTTATTTGATTTTACTCATTAATTCCAAACAATCTTGTTTATATACACATATAATTTGAATCGAATTAATGGATATTTTATTAAATTACGGTCATTCCGATTAAATAATAAAAAACAAAAAAATATTAAAATTTTCGGGAAACTCAATCTCTTGCATAGTTTAAAAAAAAATAAATTACAAAATCATATATATATATGTGTTATCTGACAATAATGAAAAGTTTAAATTAAAGTGCAGCCATATTTAAATTTGGTAGCCTAAAAAATACTTCTTTGGTGATTAATAGTTCAGATGTCGTTTTGGAATCGTGCAAAGGACTTGTGGCAGCGGTAGGCTTAGCTATAGCAGATACCTAAATAAGCGTTTAATCCAAGTATGTTTATAGTTTAAAAACACATTTATTAACTTTAAAAAATAAAAATTGAATAATATTTTGCGCATAACAGAAAAAAAAACTTGATTTTGTAGGGGCTCTTGTTGACGACCAGATATTTTAACATGACCACCGGGAGAGCTGTCCCTCGAGGATTGCGAAGACAAACTGTTTTGCGAGGATCTTGGTGTAGAAACGTTTGATATAGTTTTCCATTCATCTTCGCCAGTAGTGAGACTCGTTTCGCCACTAGGATGCTGAGTGGAAGTCTCGTCGCCTCCCTGAAGACTGCTCTTGGCTGAGAGAGCTGCATGCAAAGGTGGAAGCTTGTTCGAGACGGGAGAAGGGTAATTGAATCTAACATAAAACATTGGTAACATCATACAAATAAAAATTATAAACTTATTTTTTAAAGTTAAAAACAAGGTGTCGCTTTGGAAATTATAAAATAATTATGTAACAATTGCCTGTGCCCTTAAATTGGCTTACAGGAAGAAATATAAAAGAAATGCTTGCTATGCAAACAAATACATTGGTCTCCACGCACTAATTACACAGGTCGACAAAAAATGGCGACCAATTTTAAACATATATATTTTAAAAGAGTTTTTTGAGCACATTCCAAATATCTTTTCCGTTTTTTTTGAATAGGTCTAATTTTTTACCTAGATGGGTTTAAAAGTACCAAAAACCTCAATATGTCCTATATTTATAGGCACTTTTCGTGCCTTTAAAATAAAAATAAATAATAGAAAAATATATTTTACTATTGAAAAACTCTTATATTGTTATATAACTTTTTTAGAATTTACTTATCTCATTTACTTTTTTAAATATTTGATTTTAAAAAACTCAAAATTTCCAAAAAATACGCGTCTGAAAGTCTGTGCTTCAAAATTTTATATATTAAAAAAGGGGCTACTAAACTCTTATAGATTGTAGTGCGTGCTGCTACTAATACTGGCATTATCTGCCGGCCCTTCACTTACTTACATATCTTGATGTAGTTCTGTGTTTCAAAATATTACATGTTAAAAAAGGGGTACTAATGTGGCTTAGTACGCGCTGCTACTAATACTGGCATTATATGCCAATCCTTCACACTTACATATCTTGCTTGATGTAGTGTAGTGTATTTAGTAGCCCCTTTTTTAATATATAAAATTTTGAAGCACAGACTTTCAGACGCGTATTTTTTGGAAATTTTGAGTTTTTTAAAATCAAATATTTAAAAAAGTAAATGAAATAAGTAAATTCTAAAAAAGTTATATAACAATATAAGAGTTTTTCAATAGTAAAATATATTTTTCTATTATTTATTTTTATTTTAAAGGCACGAAAAGTGCCTATAAATATAGGACATATTGAGGATTTTGGTACTTTTAAACCCATATAGGTAAAAAATTAGACCTATTCAAAAAAAACGGAAAAGATATTCGGAATGTACTCAAAAAACACTATCAAAATATATATGTTTATAATTGGTCGCCGACATAAAGTTGTTATTTGTCGACCAGTGTTATTAGCTACAAGAAAAAATAATCGGTTTATGCCGATACTGTTCTATCCCCACAATATTGCTCTAGTCTCGATACGTTGCGGTTTATTATTCCTGTTTAAATGCGGCATTAAAAGGTCGGTATTATAGGACATTAAGGCAAAACTTTTTTAATATATATAAATATATTTAATCGTACGACCATGGATTCTAAACATCGCTAATTTTTGCCTCAATCTATGATATATTTTGATTCATCCCATAACACCTATCTTCTAGCTTAATTACATTTTCAAAAAATCGACAAGGATATGCTAAAAATATTAATAGCCAGCTTAAGGGCTAGTTTATACCGAATAAATACTGACTAGGGACCGTCCGAATATCAAAAATAAGACCAAAATTTTTTTTTACAATCTCAATCCCTCATTTGATAAATTTTAAGTTTATAAGTATCCAAAGAGTATATCCGTAGCCAATATTAAAATTAACCTTTCCCGTTAATTTTACAAAAAAATGATGATATACCATAAGGCAAATGTGTTATTGCCCTATATGTGCGACATCCTGAACCAATAAACAAGATTTATACCGAACTTATAGCAATTGTGGGCAGCAATTAATTCGAGCGCTAAGAACAATTAATAGGGACTTTCCCTATAAGTTTTTATGATTACAATGAGCACCCCATATCAAACTATTAATCCTGACTGACTCCTATAACTTTTAATGTTGAATAAGGTAAAATGGTTTCGTACAAACGTTGGCCCACATAGGATTGTGAGCTTCGGTGTATAGATTAACTAAGTATACATAGTTTGCGCTATGTCGCATTCATACGTCCAACGCCGCACAGATTTTAGTCAAACAAACTTAATGTAAAATATTTTAGGGCACGTGCAAAGTGGGTTTTTATTTTCGTGAAATTTTAAAAATTCTGAAAATTTTATTTTTTTCAAAATTTTTTTAATTAAAAATTTATTTCAGAAAAAGCATTTTATGCGCATATACTAAATTTGGCAACTTTTTAAAAATTTGCGTTTAATTTTAAAATAAATTTTTAAAAATTTAGAAAATTTCACGAAAATAAAAACTCACTTTGCACGTGTGCCTTTAAAGGTTGTACCGTCGTAAGAGTAAAAGATAAGCGTACAAGTAATAACTTGTAAGATTTATTTATATTGTTCGGACTTGGACGTTCTAACAGGTTGACCGGGGTATGGGGTACACTGTTACTACCCATAGCTAGTTGAGTATTTGTGGAAGCAGTTTTGCTCGTAGACATGAACGACGTATCGGTGGAGGGTGTGAAATAAAGTTCACTTGATGGACTCTTCAAGTATTTGTAGTGGGAGCTCTTGCCAGGGGCACAGCTTGAAGGAAGTTTGAGTAGCAAGGCCTCTTAAGGAGAAATTTGATTAAAAATTATTTCAAATGCAAAGTAATTCATTGCAATTAAAAAATTCTGTTAAAAATTTCATTAATGCTTTTGTCACATGAGCAAAATACAGAATGGCCTGGCCTATTAAAAAGATTTTTCTATAAATAATTTAAAATGAATAATTTACTTTAGGGCACGTGCAAAGTGCGTTTTTTTTCGTAAAATTTTGAAAATTCCAAAAATTTTGAAAATTTATTTTTTTTTCAAAATTTTATCAAAAATTTTTTATTTCAGAAAAAGCATTTTATGTGCATATATTAAATTTGGCAACTTTTTAAAAATTTGCGTTCTATTACAAAATATTTTTTTAAATTTTGAAAATTTTACGAAAATAAAAACTCACTTTGCACGTGCCCTTAAAAAAAAAAACATTACAAACAATGTTTTAGGTCGTTTAAATTAAATTGGAATCCAGGGAACTATGAATCATACATATCAATCCTTTAAACAAAAAAAATCAAATAGCGAAAAAAATTAAACTTAATGCTTCGTCGGGCGTTAAATCGTCGAGGACGTGGGTGGGATCGTTATTATCGGTGGGAAATGGATCGGACGTATATTTTTGACGGGCTCGCTTAATAGCAGCCGAGGTCGGACTATTATTCTCATTTCCATCCAGGCGAGGATTCGAGGACTCCTTGTTTGAAGTTGATTGAGAAGAGGAGGATTTAAACTTGTCGAGAGATGTGACGGAGGAATTTTTCATGCTGCGCATGAGAAGGCCCGAAAATTTGGTGGCCATGTTTATGGCGTCTAACCAGCATTTGCCTAAAAGGAAATTAAATAAAAAAAACTGTAAATAATTTTATTTGTTACATTTCATTAACAATCGAAATTAATGTATTAGTCAATCAAAAATATAAGCTGCTGAAGAAATGTTTAAGAATATTTAGATGTTTTATAAAAATAAGAATTGCAGGTTAAAGGGCAATAAATGCTATACCTGCTTCTTCGTTCGGAGCTCGAAATATTAGATAAGAGGAAGGTAGAGGTATAGTTATAGCACCCATACTTTCTCCTTTAGGGCCCTAAAAATAATTTGCAGAATATCAAATTAAAACACATTTTAAAGTATAGCCTTGAAATGATTAAAACCAGATTCAAAATGGTTCAGAAGAGTCTCATTAGTGGCATATTTTTTTACCATGATACAATTATTTTTACCACGCTTACAAATTCCTTTCCTGCTGCAACAACTGTCAACTATTTGTACCATTTATAAATCAATAATTGTAATATAATCATTAACCAAGGATCAAGGATAATTTTGTCGGTCGCAAATTATGAAGGATATATAAAACAGATAGGCATTTTATATTTTCAAATGTTTTCGTCACCTATGGATATGCGATTTATTATAAAGAGTGAGCCATTATAATGTTAGGAAAAAAAAGAGCCAATTTGAGCATGGAACATATGAATATTAAGCTAGATCAGGTAACCCTTAAAATTTTTCTATATTACCGCTAAGGATTATACGCATACTCAAACTCAACACTAAAAACTAAGCTAACTAATGTTTTTAGACTGGAACTGAACTTACAATTCAAATATCAACCATTGGCCATCGATTGGGATTATAAAAATAGATACCAGCTATTTTTTCATTTTTAAGATAGAAAAATTATATATCATATAATTTTTCAAAAAGTGTTAATTAAATTAACTTACATTAAAATTTATAGGTTTAATTTATATAAATGGATATCTTATAACCGAGGTCATTTTGAAATATTAAAGCAATCTCGGTATTTTTTGGCTTTGAATTAGATGAGCTGACACTAACTCCTCATTGTTCGAAAAAATTAGCCAAATATATTTACAAATTTTGTAAATACTTGTTTATTAGTATGATTTAGAATCATTTAATTCGTCCTTTATTTAACACAAACTACCTAAAGAATCCAGGCTCAAATTGTAAATATGCCATTTTTTCACTTCAAATATGTGAGCAGCTCACAACTAGCTAAAAATAAAAGGTCTATGTAAAATATTACGTTTTTAAATAACAAATAATCCGTCATTTTTTGAAATTAACAAAATAGATTTTTAAAAAGTAAGTAGCACAATTCAGCACTATACCAATCAGTGCCCCAAAAATTCAGCATTTTTCATGCACAAACAATCACAACTGAAATTTATCTCGGTCTCAAAATCAGTTGAAACGCATAGACATTGTTACTTAAAAATAAAACAAAAAATGTTAATTAAAAACTAATTAAAACGAGATTAAGATTTATGTGAATGTATTATTCGTAGCCAAACCGCACGCTGTGACCAGATTTTGTTTAAAAGATAATCAAATCTGATAAAATTCTAAACAGTAATCGTACAAACGCAAATAATCGAATAAGTTGCGATAACTGATTAATTTAGCTTAGATATTCTTAATCTGCCTGCTGCATAAACAAATTGAAACTAGCATTAAGGTGGATTTAGCAGCCTATAACGCTTAAATATAATTTACTCATAACTTGACCGGGCATCATGACCTACATCCGGTAAATTTTATTTTCTAAATATTAAGTTTAAGGTTATAGTTTCGATTTCCTGAGTGAAACCAGATTCATTATGCTAAGCTTGGCCATTTCTCGATCCCTGTAACTACAATCTTAAAATGTTACATTTAATTTTAAACATATATTTAATTGGGTAATGTCATGTTAAAACAGTTGAAGTACATGATTTGGCCATTATAACAGATTTCCTTCAAAGTTACGACACAACTTTAAGTTGAAAAAATAATGTTCTAATTAAGAGTTATTGCAAGGTAGGAAAAATTTAATATTAAAAAAGGTTTTTTACTAAGACAGGCAATATAATTCAAATGATTTATCAGCATATTTTAATTTTTTTTTTCAACAACCTAACGTGAAAATTCTCGTACATATTAAAAATGATTATTATAGTGTATATATGTATATCGATTTTTGTCAGGCGAGGATATAAAGGGTAGAATAGGTCTATAGACGGACAAATAATTTTTAAAATATTCATAGTATCGTTGGATATTTATTGAACACCTTTATTTACAATTAGGTCACGTTCAAAACGAACTATTTTTTATTCAAACATTTAAAATTTTATTTTGTGAATAAACGCATTTTTTTTAAATGTTACCAAGTAAAATATTTTGTGTCATATTTAAAAACTTCAATCAACATTGACTGAATTTCAAAGACCTGTTTTATAGATAAAATTTTCATTTCGCTGTTTAGGGCACGTGCAAATTTTATTATCTAAATTTTGAAAATTTTGAAAAATTTCATTTTGGGCAGATAGGCTCAAAAGCGCACAAACTTGTTTAAGTGCGCAGCATTTTCCCTCAGACTAAATTTTACAGATCTTAAGTCATTAAATGTCCGGCAAAATTTATAAAATTGAAAAAATCATCTACGACACCGCCCAAACCTGTTGTCTTAAGCGCAGGAGGTTGCTAGTTCGAATCCAGTAGCTTTTTTCTAAGGAAAAATAGTATAAATGTGCAACCACTTGAAGATTCTGAGTGGCCTACTTAGGCAGCAAGTTATAAATGAGTCTAAAAGTAAGAACCTCTAAAAACGTAGGTCGCCGGCGTGCGAGCAAACCCCGTCTTCAATACAAATGCTTTGCTCGGGTTAGGCACCCCAAAATGGGAAAAGGTACGGAGGGAACCTCAAACCAACTGTTTTTTTATATCCTTTTTTTAATCATCGTCCAGACGAGGCCCAACATATCCCCGAAAATCATAAAAAATGGCCAATATGGCAAAATTGACAGATTTTGCGACCTCGATAATCCTAAAAAAATGATTGAATTTTTTTATTACCTACAAATTTTTCATTTAATTAGTTATATGAAGCTCCAATGCCCATAATCAAATAAATATTATAGATACAAATTTAGAGCTCACTTATGAGACTGCAAGCTTTTGGAAACCATCCATTTCTAGCATCAAGGGCAATTTGGTATTTAAAAATTGATTCACAATTAACAAATTTTAATCGAGTTTATATATTTGTATTTTTAAAAACAAAACTGAATGTTAAGATTTTATATTCTGAAAATTAAAAAAAAAAACAATGTTTATATATTTTTCCTTTTTGTGCCATCCTGCAAATATAATAAAAGTGACTATTCTCTTCTCAAAACCGGACAGCTTTCCTTTAAGAATGATTTTTAGAATAAAGCAACTGAACTTATTTTAGATAATTAAGATTTGAGCCATTAAAAATGAATAATTTATATATGAGAAAAAAAATTTCAAGATATTTAGGAGATAAATATAACTTTTTAGCTAAAAAGACTTATGGACACATAAAACCATTAATGCTATTAATATTGTTATTGCTAAGGTAAAAATATTGGATCCGTTTGTCGTTTAGCAAAGATAAGATTTAAATCTTATGTAGACAATCTCGTTTTCAACATATATGTCAATAGTTGTATTTTGCAAAATGCTATTTAATTGTTTTTTGGCATTCCAATCGTGCTTTTTAGAAACTGTAAAAATCTTGCCAACTCTAAGTAAAGTGGTTAGGAAAACAAAGCTTGAATTACCTTTAAAAGTTTTACGTCAGCCTGTTAAAACTATTATTTTTCTTTAATTAAAAAAAACCATAATTTTTAAAATTAAATATGACTACAACAATAATTAGGCTTATTAAAAGCACATAGAGTTTAATATGTATGTTCTTCAAATGGTAATAAAGCATGTCCAATGTCAAATTTAGCATCAAAAAAAAACTTAGTTTTAACTGAAATATTATATATGTGCAAATTTCAAAAATTATCAGAGTCACATTAATTTTTATAAAGTGGCATATTTTGACAATGAGTATATCTTTTAATACACTAAATTTAATTGGAAAAGCATTATATTAAATAAAAGCAAATTTTAAATTTATAAATACAAATTCTAAATAAATAATGCAAGTTAAAAAAAAACATAAATAGATTATCTTAAAAAGACTTAGCTAAAATAACGATTGGCAATAAAGTTAAAAATTGTGGTCCAAAAAGTAAAAATAGATGTAAAATTTTGATGAGATGAGCACATTACTAAAATAACACTTAGTGCTATTACATTACTAGTAAGGTCAAATGCATTAGTATTATCCCTTTAGAGCAACAATATCAAATATATAACACCATAGGTTTAAAATTCATCAGATTTATAAAAGTTTATATATAGCTAAAAATAAAAACTTACTTTAAAAATTAACAAAACAAATTTAAACCTTTAAACACCTTTAATTATTTACATGACCAATAATTACGTGTTTGCAATTAAAAAAATTACCTTTGAGGTCCAGATTGATTCACCTAAAGGATGGAAGAGCTTAAAACAAAATCCAATCTTTTTTGAAGGCCTTTCAATTAATTTACAACATGAAAGTAATATTGTTCCTACCCATTTTCCATACTAAACATCAAAAAATTATTAAAAAAATTTTACTAATATACTTTATTTATATATTACTTTCTCAGTTTTATCACTAGTATATAGTATTAGAACACCTGGTTTAAGTACACAATATAGCTTTGTCCATCCTTTAAGGCTGCCCCTAACTTTAAGCCAATCTGAAAGTATAATAACGGATGGATCATCTAATAGCTGAAGAAATTGTTGAGCAGCTTTTTGCTTTTCAAGAACATAAGATTGCTTAAGGCTCTAAAAATGTTAAATATAAAAGCTATTTCATTATTATGGGCAAGCAAAGCAAAAAAATGATAAACTTTGAGCGAAGACTTTCGGGATAAATTTTCGTTTGAATTTCGAGAATTGTTGTTTTCTATTGGCTTGAAACTTTGCATAGCCTTAAAAAAATCATATGTTAGGGATGAACATATTTTTTAAATTTTACATCAGCCGATTGAATTGAATGTTTCTTGTTTCATTGAAATAAGGCCTGTACTTAATTTTACAATTGCGGTAGTTGCCCATGTAATATTTTTAGGTTATGTAAAATATTTAACAAAATTTTTATTCTAATAAAGTTAATTTTTACCAAAACGTTCTCCCCTTTCATTCAATCCTCCCACTATGGGACCTATATTTAACACATTAAACCAATAAACATATTAAACTACAAAACATTGATGGCTAATACATTGTGGCTTGTAATACTTTTTAAGCAATAAATATTATCAGCCTGTTAAATAAAAATTTTGTATATATTGCCGGGCTCTAATGTTAGTCCATAGTAAAATTTTTGAGCACGTCAAAATTCGTTAATTTTCTAATAAAATATTTAACATTTGCGTTAAATATTTTTTACCCTAGCATTCGCGAATTAATGTGAAAAAATTTATTAAGTGTTAAAATTAACATGCGATAAAGCGGCTACTCCAAAACTTATTTATAACAATATCTTTTAAGTAAAATTTTTTTTTAAATTTATGACGATAGGCTTAACCCGCTATTAGTGTTAAGTTTTTATGTATCCCAGCAAATTTTGAATATCTTATTATACATTATGAGCCAAATATTTGTCACTTTTTTTTGAATATATAATAAAAAAAACTAGTATGGTCTAAGTCTACAAAATTTGTTTAGAAATTAGATATTCTCTTGAGGTTCTACAAACACGATTTGATAATTAATATTGATATATTTAGTTTAATGGCAAAATATATTTAATGTAATATATAAAAAAAATTATTTTTTAGATTTCCTACTTTGTGCTAAATAAAATTTACATTATACATTCATAATAAATTACATTAGTTTAATTAAAAAAGCACGTAAGGGCATGTGCAAAGTGAGTTTTTATTTTTGTGAAATTTTCAAAATTTTGCAAAATTTTATTTTGAAATAAAACGCAAATTTTTGAAAAGTTGCTAAAATTTGTTTATGCACATAAAATACTTTTTCTGAAATAAAAAATTTTTTGAAAAATTTTGAAAAAAATAAAAATTTTAAAACTTCTTGAATTTTCAAAATTTAACGAAAATATAAACTCACTTTGCACGTGCCCTAACAAAAAAATAATAAAGTTCATAGCTTACAATCAAGAAGTTATATGATTTAAAATCAGGGTCGTATGGACCCACCCCACTATAGCATTCGGGTCAATTTCTCGCCCTATTCGTGGGTTTAACAAAACTAGTAGTTAAAATTTTGTCTAAGTTTAAAAAATTTAGAAATTAGGAATTTTATTGAGGCCGTATACCCCACATGGTCGAATTTTCGTGACATATCAAATATATCACCAGTGTTATATAAAGCTGGGCTTTTTAAGCAAATTGTTGAGAGTGTTAGGGCAAGCCTAACCCTATTGGGCCTAATCTTTACTTTGTAATATATAAGTTTCTTTATTTAAGGGCACGTGCAAAGTGGGTTTTTATATTCGTAAAATTTTGAAAATTAAAATTTTTAAAAGTTTTATTTTTTTTTAGATTTTTTAAAAATTTTTTATTTGGGCACGTGCAAAGTGAGTTTTTATTTTCGTAAAATTTTCATTTTGAAAAAAAAATTTTGTAATAAAACGCAAATTTTTAAAAAGTTGCCAAATTTAATATATGGACATAAAATGCTTTTTCTGAAATAAAAAATTTTTAAAAAAATTTTGAAAAAAAATAAATTTTTATAATTTTCAGAATTTTCGAAATTTTACGAAAATAAAAACTCACTTTGCACGTGCCCTTTCAGAAAAAGCATTTTATTGTGCATAAACTTTTGGCAACTTTTAAATTTGCGTTTTATTTCAAAATAAAATTTCTCAATATTTTGAAATTGTTACAAAAATAAAAACTCATTTTGCACGTGCCCTAATCAAAAAAAGGTATATCGAACTAAGAGTAAATTTCAAATGAAAAATCTTAATAAATCGTGTCTTATCTTGATAAAATATATAACAAAACTAGTAATTAAATTTAGTCTAAGTCTAATAACGTAATTAAATTTAGTCTAAGTCTAATAACAAATTTGTAATTGGAAATTCTATTGGGGTCCATATGGACGCCCCTCGCCCCCTTTATGTTTAATTTAATGATGGAAACCATAATACACCCTCAATAAATTTCAACGTATTTTCTTGATATTCTTCTTTAATAGTTACATGTAAGTGTATAAAATGTTTTTAATTAATAACACAGGTCAACAATTTTGAGAGTCATGAGTTAATTACAGAGATCAAACCTACCATCTTAGGTAATATCAAATTTGTTTACCTCCTAATCAAACTAAGGTCAAAAAACCAAAAAAGATTCAAAAACAAAAACAAAAATAAATTGAAATTTTATTTTTGCATATTTACATCGTCAAACTGTTAAATTCAAACTTCAAATAATATTTTCATTAAAAACCGATAATATATCGTGTCGTATTTAAGTTTAGACGCGAAATATTTTGTATTATCTAAATGCCGATGTAAGAGCTTGATATATTAGTAAAATTTATTTTCCATTATTTGTGATTAATAACATAAATTACAAGGGACTTATATACAAAAAAGATTTTTAAATTTATTCTTTTTAGGGTATATTTAGATCTGTCAATTTGGTCAAAAGGCCATTTTTGTTACAGACGGATCTAAGGAGCCAAAGACGGAAGAAACTAAACAAAAAGAATAATATATATGAGATTAGGCCATCATGGGAATGCATTCTTTTATGTATTCATAAAATTCACGTTTCTGACATTAATATTTGTTGACCTGTGTAATAATAATAATATGAAATTTTTTTTATTTAAAATAAGTTAGGTGAGTAGCCAAAAATTCATATTTTTTTTTTCACGAATCTTTCTGAAAATGCCCTTCTAGACCTTACACGATTAAAGTAATAATACATGATACATTTGGTTTATTTACAAGATTTAAATGTAATATAGTAAAATAAATTCCCTTTAAGATTTTATCTACTTTATTTTAAATAAATACAATATACATTAATTATAAATTAGTTTATAATAAAGAGCACTTATTTTTCTTCAAAATAATAAATAAATAAATAAAGTTCATAGCTTAGAATTGATAAAGAGGTTTAAATATGAGATCCGTACCACAGTAGCAATCGCGTTTTAATCTCACCCTAGCATTGGCGGTTATATGTAATTTGCATCAATATTTAAATTTTATGAAAAAAACAATTTTAATACAGATTCTTTTATAAAAATGAATCTATGGATAAATAAATTTGTGAAAATAAGTACTACAAAACAATAATTATAAAACTAATAGATATTATATTAAATATTTTGTAGTTTGTTGAATGATTTGTTATTTTAGGCAAACTTAATATTATCATGCGATTGGGAAAGAAAAAGTTGAAGGGAATGCTTTATGAGGGACGAGCGTACCCCAATTTTACACATGTCAGAAAAATATTATTTTAAAATATGTTTCAATTGGTAAACATAACCATCTATATGAGGCCATGTCTATTTCCATTTTCGTAGATAAAGAGTAAATTATTACATAAATCCTCGTGGCATTTTAGATTATTGGCTCGTTATATAAAAAACACGTTAAAAAAGCGCTTGTTGTAAAATCTCGTTATTTTGAATTATACAAAAAATCACCAACTACAATACATGGCATACAAGAGCGTCCAAATTTTGAATTTGCATAGGCAAAAAAATATAAAGCTCGGTGCATAATTTTTTACAATTTTAAATCGCTAAGTAAAATTCGGCAAATCAAAGGGTGCGTTCAGACATCACTATTTTTACAACGAATTTTGTTAATTAAAATATTAGTTTTAACATCGATCATTCACAATACTCTTAGCGGTTACTATACTTAGAGATCTCGATAAATTTCTAAATCTATATAAACATAGCTGGGATTCATTTCCACAAGTCTCTCAGAAAAACTCTACTCCTAAAAAAGTCCAAAAAATTCGAATGAAGTCTGAACGCGCCGGAACACATAAAATTTATTAATAGCAACCTCTATTACATTGGTGTAAAAATAGCCAAATAGCAAAATTTTGATTGAAAAAAAAAAGGGGAAAGAGCTATTAGTGTAAGGTAAAACCTTTATTTGAGATTTTGTGAACTTTCTTATTTGTTTGTTTTTATTAGAAAACTACCGACCGGTTAACATTTTAAATCAATTCGGTAAATTTTAAAACGAGGAAGCCGGGACTAACCGTGATGTTTACTTAATAAGAAAAACTTATTACGGATATTTGAAATAGCATAATGGCTGGATACCATATATATATGGTATCCATTATTGAAGTAATAATTACACTGGACAACAAAAAAAACATCAACGATATTTTGAGGGTTTTGTAAAGAATTTTATTGCGATAGCGATCCTGGGTTTAGTTTTTTTCACAATGCCTCCAATTTTTTTTAAACCGCGTCCAAAGTTCAGAAAAAATTCACAAAATTTCTTTAACTATTAATTTTCCAAAAAATCTAATGGCATATTCAGATTCCTTATAAAAAACATATCTAAAAAGGGTTATTACCTAAAATTATTAGCAATTTACTTTCAAGTTATTTAGGATCAAAAAACGGATTTAATGACGAAAACCACTAATTTTACGAAAATGAAAAAATAAATTAAATATTGTACAAAAATTTAAACCCCTTACGTTAATAATGAATGTTTCCGTTATCTAAATGTATTTTTAAACTTTTGTTACTAGCCATAGGTTTTATGATATAGAAGCCCAAAATACCCCAAAAATTGAAAAATCTCAATTTTGACACCGAATAACTAAAAATCTGAGGCATTGGCTAAAATTCTGATTTCATATTCGTGATCAGCGCCTAATACTTGACCAAAAACCATAATTGCCATTAATGATGCTTAGGGCCAAATTTTGTTGTTCAGTGTTATTAAACATTATGGCGACTCTTGACAGCTAATAAATACTGGCTTAGCTACTTATATTTTTCAGATTTTAAGAAGTATTCGCATTCGTGTTAAAAATACAACCCTCGCTCAGAAAAACTCGTATAAAAAAGTTTTAAAACTTAAGGGCGTATTTAAACTTCATTCAAATTGTGGAAGATAAATAAAAATAAAATTATTGGTCCATTGTTAATACACTTTTAAAAATTTTCCATGAGCTTTGTTGAAATGATTATTTATAAGCTAGGTTAATATAGCACAGGAACAAATTTCAATGGCAAAACCATTATGAAAACATTAAAGAATTTTTCTTCATGATGGCCTTATCTCATATATATATTTTGTTTTTCGTTTTTTCTTCCGGCTTCGGCTCCTTACATCCGTCCATATCGAAAAAATGGCCTTTTTTACCAATGACAGATCGAGAATACCCTAAAACAAAAAAATTTAAGAATCTTTTTTTTACATCAGCATTTAGAAAATATGAAATATTTTGCGTCCAAACTTAAATACGACACCATAAATTATCGGTTTTTAATAAAAATAGTTTTTAAAGTTTTAATTAAACAGTTTAGCTGTTGTAAATATGCATATAAAAAAATCAATTTATTTTTGTTTTTGAATCACTTTTGTTATTTTGGCAATTTATCTAAAATTTCCAATGTTTATAGCTGACTAACTAAGTTTGGTTAAAAAAAATGGTAAACGAATTTGAAAATTTCTAAGATAGCATGTTTAATCTCCGTAGTTATCTCATAACTTTTGAAAATTTGTTGACCTGTGTAGTTTTAGATATAAATTTATCAAGATTTTTAAATATACTTAGAGCAACTTCTACGAATAAATTATTGTAAAAACAAATTTGGGATGTAAAAACTCTAATTCTAAAAATAATTTTTAAAATTTTTGTAAAAACGACTCAAGTTTGAACGCGCCCTAATAAATAAATTTATATTACCTGTTAAAGTGAATACCTGATTTTAAAATTTAATATGGCAATAATTAGAGATTAACAAAATAATATTAAATTTACAATCATAAAAATGTTAATATTAAATTGCAAATGTATATTAATTTAATAAAAGTATAAAAGAACTAATCCATTTTAAATATAGAAAAATTTTTAGGGCAGAATTTAAAAAAAAGAGAGGGATATTGCGTGTTTAGGCGAGGCACGATTCAAAGCCTTTTTTGGTAAAGCATTGCCCCCCTCCTTCCCCCCCCCCCCCTCCCCAAAAAAAAAATTTAAATTTGCCCTCTCCCCCTTTCAAACGTATAAATTCTATTTTGCCCTTCCACCCCCATAAAATATAGCTCCCCCAAAAATATCTAAAAATTATTCTTTTAAAAATATTTACTCTTTTAGAAAAGTGTTTTCATTCATATAAACACTTCTCATGTGCTAAAGAGATCTAGCTAACACAGAAATTATTTCTGTTGTTATTAGATATATAGAAAAATTTGATGTTACAGAAAGCTGTATATTTGTGAAACAATTCATAACTTGCCAAAGAAATTTCCTCACTTGTCAACAATCTTTTGTTAGAATATAATCTAGAATCAAAGAAGCTGATCGCACAATGCTACGATGGGGCGAACGTAATGTCCGGGGAAAAAGGTGGTATTTTCTTAGCAAAATGGCTAAACACCATGTCCGGGAGATTCATTGCTTTAACCACTGCATCATGTTGTAAAAGATTGTCTTGAAATTTAAAGTGAAGGGAAAATTTTTTTGGATATTTTTTCTTCCCTTCAAAATTTTTTTCAACATAATGCAAGGATGGAAGTAAGTAAATGGGACCATGCCTCGGCTGTTTCCCCATAGGTGGTTTGGTCACTAAGACGCCATTGTTTTTTGTTTTAAAAATTACAGAAAAATATTAAATACTCTTTTAAAAATTAAAATGAAAAAAGTTTTTATATCTTCAGGTAACAGGGCCGAAGCGCCGGGTTTTATTACCATATTTATAATAATATATTTATTTTTTTTGTATTTATCATTTGAAAAATTATTAAATTAATTAAAAATAATTAATGATCAATCAATGCAAAACGTTTTTTAAAACTTTTTATTTAATACACCATTGTTTGTTAGAAATTTAATACTAAGAAATACAAATACATTTACAGATTTATTTAAAACTGTTTTGATATACACAGGTCAACAAATATCAATGTCAGAAACGAGGTTGTTATGAACATAAAAGAATGCAACCCCATGATGGCCTAATCTCATACTTTTCGTTTTTCTTAGTTTCTTCCGTCTTTGGCTCCTTAAATCCGTCTATAACGAAAAATGGCCTCTTTTGACCAAATTGACCGATCTAAATATACCCTAAGATGAAAAAATATAAAAATCTACATTGCATATAAAAATTCCTAGTAACTTATATTTTTAATCACAAATAATGGAAAATAAATTTTAATAATATATCAAGCTCTTGCATCGGCATTTAGATAATACAAAATATTTCGCGTCCAAACTTAAATACGACACGATATATTATCGGTTTTTAATATAAATATTATTTGAAGTTTGAATTTAAAAATTTACCTTGTGTGCTTATGCAAAAAAAAATTTCAATTTATTTTTGTTTTTGAATCTTTTTTGTTTTTTTGACCTTTATTTCTAAAATTTCAATGTTTATACCTGACTAACTAAGTTTGATTAGGAAAAATGGTTATTCCCTAAGATGGTAGGTTTGATCTCTGTAGTATCTCAATTATACAAAAATTGTTGACCTGTGTATATATAATAATTTTTCAAATGACAATAATTTATTAATAAATAAAAGAAAAACAAAATCTAAAGATTTTTCTATTATATCTTTTATACTCATAAGTTTGAGAATAATTTAAATGTTAATGATATAAAAATTTTATTGATTTATTTATTGATTCTATTAATAATATATTTTCTACCGATAATATTTTTTAGAATCTTTAGAATCCCTTTATAAATTTGATTATTTTTTTTAGATATAAAAAACTTCGAGCCTCTTTTAAAAAAAAGTAATATTAATAAAAATTCATTATTATCTAAAGAAATTGAAGTAGCAAAAAATTTTTTAATAAAAAAACTTAATAATTATAAAGAATGTGTTATTAATGAGTTTAATTTTTATATGATTAAAAAGATGCGTTTTTTAATTTATTCAACCAAGTTTGTTATTTGGCGCTAACGTCGAGTTGTGAGGCCACATTTTTAATAATAAAAAAAGTTTAAACTTGGATTCAACTGGTATACATGTATATTCCCCCACGAGTTTTTTTGCCCCAACCCCAATTTGGAAATTAGAATCGGGCTTGGTTTAGGCAAAAATAAACAAATTTTTTTAATTTTATGAAGGCGCGTTTAGACTTCTTTTCCAAAAAAATTTAATTTTTAACATTGAGCGCATTTTAGACAAAAAGTAGCATTTATATTAAAAAATTAAAAAAAAATTAAATTTTTGAATTTCTAAATTTTAAAATTTTTTAAAAAATAAAATCTGAAATTAAGGAAAAACATTTGGTGTTTTGGGATGGGAAAACATTTTGAGGTTTCTGGAGGAGGAAAGGACATTTAAAATGGAGGACAATTTTAGAGGAAATTTTAATCATCCCCACTAAGATTGAAGTTTTACAAACCAAAAGTTTAACAAAGGTTAGCAAATATTTTCAATTTTGAGATTAGACCCCATCTTAGAGATTGTTAAATCCGTGTACCGTTATTAATGAATCTTTGTAGGCCAGCTATAAACATTGCAAAATTTTGAACCGATGAAAAAACAAAAAAGATTTAAAAACAATAAATTAAAAAAAATATTGCTTAATACAGCTAAACTAAATTCAAACATATAATTAAACCCAATATTATATCGTCTCCAATTTAGGTTAGGGTGGCAAATATCTAAAACTCATTTTTTTTTATTATTTGAATGTGAGCTAAAAGTGGTTTTAATATGTGAAAAAAATTAAAGCATTTTCGAGGTCGCAAGTCAATTTTGTTAAATAGAGCCATTTTTACGTTCTATACCTAAGAAAATAGCCGAAGTCTAGAAAAACTTAGGAGAAAAATATGAATGAGATAAATCCATCGTGGGGATTGTTTTTCCCAGTGTCATAATATTATTTTTTACTCATAAATTTTTGTCTCCCTTTGCAATAAAATCTAAAAGCTTAGGAATTATAACATTATCTGATATATATGATTCAAAAAATGTACGTTAAGCTTTAAACTAGAAATTGAAAAATAATAAGAAGGATGGTATAGGTGTAAAATAAAAATACTGTTTATATATATCCAAGCGGACTATTATTCGGTTTAGGTTAAACCTTTCAAATCAGCTAATATTATAAAATAAACGAAAGAAAAGGTTATTATTTTGTACTACTAGTTTTTCGATTATTTCTAATCAATTATTTGAAAAACAATGATTAGAACGAGTTCATTGAACGCCTGATATCCAAAAATAACTCCGATGTTTGTCACTTAGATCAGTATATATTCTCAAATTTGTTTTGAAACTCATTTTGTTTGCAATTCTAAATTTAATTTTCATTTAGCTTCACCTAAATTTTATATTTCGTTAATCAGTCTAAAATCCACCCAAGTAAAGTTTTTATTATTAAATGTTTTAAATATAAATAACACTTTTAATGTTAAATAGTAAATGGTCTTAAAACATAAACTCTGATTGTGTAATCTAATTTTATACTTAAAATAGTTTTAAGGAAGTTTTGTCCGAACTTATATACATGGCTCTTTATTTGTTTTGCACCTAACATAGATCAATAGATTGCATCCTTTATAACACTTGCAACATGTCCAATTTATTTTTTGATCATGACCAATATTTGCGGATTCAAATATTATATATGTTTTATAAAAATTCTAATAGCTAAACATATTCAAACTGATCTCCTGGTGGATTCAATGACACTAAATATTTTCGTTTATTCTTTATTGGTAATGCTGTCCATTACAACAATTGAAGCTAGACGAGGTTCATCTAATCAACTGCCGCTGGCTCCACAACGGCAACACAACTGGTCACCAGACACACTCCTTGAATTCGGAATTAAATTTGGAAACCATTTACTCCGCAATGTACTTACATATGGTCCAGACCTACCGTCCGACAATCAGGGAAGGAAAAAATTTTGTGACAGATTTACTAACCTATCGACTCCCGAGGTTTTTCCGACTTCATGACATTTATTACATTTGTAGGCAAAATTAATGGGTAATCACCGAAAATTATGACACTTAATATAATCTAAGTATGGCCTGATCTCATACATTTTTTTCCGTTTTCCGAAACGCTTAAAACTTGGCTAATTTGATAAATGAAAATCAAAAAAATGGCCAAAATCAGTCAATTGACTGATTTTGCTACCACGACAACATCTTCAGAGAAAAATTATAAAAATATATTCATTTCTTATTTAAATCACCTGTAACTTCGATTATTAATCTTAAATAATGAGAAATAAAATTTTTGAGTATAAGGTCCTTTCATCAACATTTAAGTTATACAAAATATTTGACATCCCAACCTAAATAGAACACGATATTTTGTCGGATTAAAATATTATTCAAAGTTAAACTAACAGTGTTAAATAAATAATTATTTTTTCAAATATTTTTTTGTTTTTTTATCTAATTTGTTTTTTTTAAACATTTTTTAAAAATTTTCAATGTATATAATCTGCTTGCAAAGTATAAGTAGAAAAACGATTAACAATTTTTAACATGGCAGATCTGGTCTCTAAAGTTAGCTTATAACTCTCAAAAATTTATCGAGTGTTATACATACCTAACATAAGGGCACAAAATTAAACTTTTGGAAAAAATTTTAAAACTTTGCTTATGTTGTAAAAATGTTGGACAAAGAATTAAATCATTTTACATTTTATAAATATTTTTAGAATACTTAAATTATAACACAGGTCAACAAATATCTATTGCACAACCGTGAATATGAAAACATATATTTAACCCCATGATGGCCTTATCTCATATCCTAGTTTCTTCCGGCCTTGTCCCCTTACGTCCATATCGAATGGCCATTTTTGACCAAATTTCGAGAATACCTTAAAAAGAAAAAATTTAAGAATCTTTTTTTATATGAAAATCTTTTGTAACTTAGATTTATATCAAATAATGAAAATAAAATTTTTTAGTATATTAAGCTTTTAAATCAGCATTTAGATAATACATAATATATCGGGTCCAAACTTAAATACGACATTATATATTATCAATTTTTAAAAAAAATTTTATTTCAAGTTTGAATATAACAATTTAGCTGTGGTAAATATGCAATTTTTAAATCTTTTTTGTTTTTTTTGCATTTTTTTTTAAATTTTTAATGTTTATAGCTGACTAACTAAGTTTGATTAGAAAAAACGGTAAAGGGATTTAAAAATTCTTAAGTAGGCAGGTTTGATCTCTGTACAAAAATACATTTATTTACAGCCAACTAGGTTTTTATTATATTTTGATAAAGTTATAAAAAAATTAACAAATTTTTTATAATTTAACTTTAAACCTAGACAGGGGGATGTCAAACGCTTAATATTTTGTAGTACCCCATATATTTTTTTTTCGAATAATGTATCACGATAGGACACGAATTCGGAGGCTAGTTTGGATGCGTTAACCAATTATTTTATGTATTCACCGGGTCATTACGCCGCTGTGATGAGGGCCGAAAATCTAAGGTGCAATAATTGCTCGAGATTGCAAGACATTTTACCTCCCGGTATTCCCACGACTACAGCTATTCGCAACGCGACCTTAAAAAAGGCGGCATGGGCCAATAGCGACATCAATAACGCAATCGTTTACACGAGCTTTTGGAGAATTGAAAAGAATGCATCATGGTAATATTCTTTGCGTGACAGGGGATTGCTCGAATAAATATAAAGAAATTGAAGGATAGGAAGATTAAAAAAAACAGTTGGGGGCCGAGACTCATTAGGGCCCCCTAAGCTAATTTTAAGGCGCCTAAAATGCGTACATTTTCAATATTTTAGCTTAAAAATAAAAACCCTTATATATATAAAAAAACATCGCTCGGCACGCCCAAGAATGCTTGTGTGTGGAAGGACTCGCCTTACTAAGACAATCCTGTATTTCAACTTTGCAAGCGCCTAAAAAAACAACAATATTTACTTTAATTTTTTTCTAACGACCTTGAGCACATGTAAACTTGGTTGTGTTCTACATTCAAGTTAAGCAGCTTTGAGCCTGGTTAAAAATGAATGACCTCTAACGAATTCCAAAGCCGTTCAATTTTCTAAGAGCTTAGGCCTAAATACCTAGATTCCGGCGAGTATTAAATCTCATTAAATTTTAGTATATGTACATATAAAAACCTTTGGTGAAAAGGTTCCCTCCTTCTAGTAAGGGAAGGGCTTACTCGTTAGGGTTAAAATAATTGTGACTAAATTATTTTAAAAGAATCAGCGAAATACGTTTTAAGGTGTCAAAAAATTAAGACATTTTTGCATATGGTTTCATTTATAGGCGTTGTAGATCCTATGTGAATAATGGTACGATTTTCAAATCATGCACAATAAGTGGCAGCAAACTCTATTACGTTACTGTGAAATCGACCAACAATGATTTAGCTAGAGTACACAACTTGGTATATGTCATTAAATAGATTTTAACCCAAATTTGTTGCAAACACAAATTTTCTTGGACAATTTATAGAGCACTACACTTTCATAAATAAACTATATAAATATAACACAGGTCAACAAATTGTCATAAAAGTGAATTTTATGAAAACATAAAAGAATGCATCCCCGTTATGGCCTAATCTCATATATATTTTTCGTTTTTCTTAATTTATTCCGTCTTTGGCTCCTTAGATCAGTCTATAACATAAAATGGCCTTTTTTGACCAAATTGACTACCCTAAAAATATTTAAAAATCTTTTTTGCTCATAAAAATCCTTTGTAACTTATATTTTTAATCACAATTAATGAAAAATAAATTTTATTAATATGTCAAGCTCTTATTTTGGCATTTAGATAATAGAAAATATTTCGCGTCCAAACTTAAATACAACACAAAATATTATCAGTTTTAAATGAAAATATTATTTGAAGTTTAGATTAAACTGTTTAACTATTGTGAATATGCAAACATAAAATTTTAATTAATTTTTGTTTTTACTATTTTGGTTTTGTGACTTCTAAAATTTTCAACGTTTATAACTGACTAACTAAGTTTGATTAGGATACGGTAAACGGATTTGAAATTCAGATGATAGGTTTGATCTTTGTTGTTAACTCATAACACTCAAAAAATCGTTGACCTGTGTATTGCAATAGCGCAAAATTACAAATCCAAAAGATCTTTAAATTAACATATGACTAAATCAAAATTTACGAGACCTGTTCAAAAAACAGATTGTTGTCTATTAAAATTTGTGGTCAGATAGGATTTGAACTCTTAAAGGGTCATTTAATTTGGCTCAATGTCTTTTCATATATTTTAGTTATTGCACGAACCTGTTATCTTTACGAAAGGGTTCAGGGAAGCAAGAGGTAATGAGTCATCAAGTGTTAGTCCTACATGTATTAGTTTACGTTCTACAAATGAGATCAAGTGGACTGTAAATGACTCCTGCCATATCAGGTCTGATAAAAAAAATCCGCTTATATTATATATAATATAAATGCCTGTATAAATAAACAATGTAAAACCATTTTTATTTCTATTTAAAAAAAATTCTTTTAATGCCTAGATATATTATGATGGTTTTTTGTAAGGTAATTCAATAAGATTTAAATTTAGATTATGTTATTTTTATAATTATAGAGTTAAAAATTAAATCAGTGTATTTTTTAGCATGGTAATATTTAAAGTAAATTGGGGATACCCAGGTACTACATTTTGACCTTTTGAAAAATATTTTTAAGTCTTTTGTATAAGTTGCATGATATAATATTAATCAAAACTGTAAATTTATAGAAGATATTTATTATGATACTGAAAAATTTTAATATAAACTCAATGCGGAATATTTATAAATATATTTGAATAAGTGATTTACAAAAAGATTATTAATCATAAAATAATCAAAATAGACAAAATCATAATATAAAATTTTTAGCAATTTTTTTTTGATTTTTATTTTGAAAATAATTAAATGTTTAATTTATATTTAAAGACTATACATTAATTTCGTTTATTTCTATTTAAAAACTCATGCTTGCGAAAAGTGATAAAAGTGTTGGAAATTTTTTATTTCTATAAATTTGTCTTCGACGTTAGTAAAAATTTTCAATGACATTCAAAGACATACTTTATGTTGTGCAACTTTTTATGTTGATTGTAGAATTTACTTAAATTTGAAAAAATTAAAAATCTTAATTTTTAATATTTCTTTATGACCCCTTATAACGTTTCCTATGTATTTTTTTATAGAAATAATAATTCCTAAATTTGTTTTATTTGCTGGACTAAGCAAATTCGTCCGTTCTCAATATTACCTAACTATAGATTTTATCTGAGGTTTCCTAGATGTACAAATTACAAAAAAAATTCACAAAAAATAAAATATATTTGGTATTTATAATTGGAGTTTAAAACATAACAAAAAAATTAATAGCCTACTAATATAACAAAATTAACTTAATCTTATTAAAAAATTCGACACTTTGACCTTGATTTCAATGAAATTTTTTTTATGATATTAAAAAGATTTTATTTATGAGATTTCCAGCATTAATATATTATAATATCAAATTAACAATGTTAAATATAATTAATAAATTATAAACAGGTAGTATATTAATTGTAATATATGAAAGAAGTAATTAAAATAAATTAAGTAAATAAATAAAAAATAATATAAATATAATATTTACTAAATTTTACAGTCTTCCGGCCACGTATATTTAAAAAGAAAATAATCATTTTTCAAAATTTCTATGAAAATTTTTTGCCTTATGCTAAAACTCGGAGAAATAAAATTATTTTTAATTAGTTTACCAATTTATAATTTTAATTTTATGTATATAACAACTTTAAGTCACCTTCTCTATAGAAAGGGGTTCTTCTTTTTTAGTTACCATTGAGAGCGGAGGAATTCGATAAGTCAAGCAAATAGAACAAATTTGCAGATTTTTGAAAAATGTCAAAGTTCCACATTGAAGAAGGGGCCTCTTAGATAAACGCAGTGATATTACCACGTCTTAATATTTTTTACAACTTAACGGTTAAAAAGTTTATTGCTGGTTGTTATAGGTGGGATCGTCGATCATTAAAACTAAAAATGCTACACATAGTTTATTTTTTATTAATTACAACAGAGCCGGTTCGCAAGCACTTCAAAACTTTACTCTTAAGCACACAATTCGTTTAATAATCGACACTAACCGGGTCAAAGTTTGGTCGGCAATTAGGATCTTTGACCAGAGGTTGGATTCAAGCCTCGGCAATAATCAGGACGAAGAACATAACGGCGAAAGTCAGAATCCGCTGTTGCCTCAATACGATATTAATTCGTTTGGAAAAGATATTATGAGCGCCTCAATATTCTACTTGATATATGATTCTCAAGTAATTGTACATGGACTATCTCATTATCCTGCCTTTGCGCCTTCACTCACCATGGTGTAAAATAAGTTTTCACATGTACAACCTAATCAAATTTATCTTGATTTCTTTTTCAGGCGCCCTTTAAATTAACTCTTGTAGATAAATATTGTACGCCATTTTGAACACATTTTTTTTTATAATTGAAATTATATTACCTAGTTGCTTAAATTTTTTAAAAGAATAACTTCGATTGTAAATAGATTTTTATTTTGTAAAATGAAGGTTTATTTGTAAAAAAAAATTGTTTTTATAAGAGATTTAGCTTGACAAAAGAATAGTTAATTCAAAAATCTAATAAATAAAAAAAAGATTGGAGTAATTCATTTAAAATATTAATGACAAAGTTTCATACGCGAATAAAATTATTTAAATTGGATTACACTATTAAAAAAATGATAAAAAACACTTACAATAAGGCAATTAAGAATTAAATCGGCTTAGCCCGATATTGTTAACATTTTTTATCAGATCGAAATGATAATAATTTTTTTCGTTAAAACAATAAATCTTATGTGTAAAATTGGTGTAAATTTTGTTATATTTGATATGAATAATTTATTTTGAATCAAATAAATTAAAATTGTATGTTTATTGGATCTACTGCAATTTTGAAGGATTAAATCTGAAAGTCAACTATCTAAATCTATTTGGTTTAACCCGCAATTAGCACTGTGGGGTCCATACGGAACCCAGCACTTTTTAAATAAATATCTTTTAAAAATATTATATATTATTGGCCAAAATGGTGTGACTTTTTTTTTAAATAAATAACTAATAAAACTAGTAATTTAAATTTGGTTTAAGTCTAAAAACAAAATTCGTTTAGAAATTAGAAGTTCTATTGGGGCCCATATGGAGCACACACTTTAAAAAATAAAAAATAAATTTTTAAATTTTTTTCTACTTTATGTCAAATAAAATTTGCAATATTCATTAACTATGAGTTTATAATTAAAGACACGTATTTATCTTCATATAGTAAAAAAAATAAAGACCAGCTATAAAATTTTAAAATTTATAAAAGTTGAAAATTTGGGTCCGTATATACCCCACTATATCATTCGCGTTACAAATTTCTCACCTGCGGGTTAATCGTTTATTTACACGCATTAACAACATTGATTGATTCAAAAGGAGTTATGCTTTATATGTGCGAAGCCAAATTAATCTCACCGTAAAGTTTAGTGTAAAGTAGTCCACCTAGATCTCAGCTTTTTTTAAGATAGTGTTGACCGAAAAATTAAAGGGCCAACGCCTAGCCTATATTAATAATATTCCTAACAAAATTTTTTTAACCCCTGCCAACCCGTAAAATTTTTTATGACATGAGCAAGCTCCCATAATCTGCTGATTCAAATTTTTCGTGGCCTTGCCCGCTGATTTTTGATAAAATGACCAACTTGTTTGAATTATTTTTTTTTATAAATAAAATTAAAGAAAGAATGTGCTGATGCATACACCCTATTGCCGAAGAGTTTAAAATTTGGGTATATTTAAGAAGTAAATTATATATAACCGTTCCCAGCATGGCTCATCTCTCCAGATATTTAGGCCAAATTCTTATTTCTAACCCACTGGCTGGAGGCAGATTTATGACTATACTGAGCTGTTGGACTGAAAATTTTCAAACTTTTATTTTTTCTACATTTGAAATTTTATACAATATCTATCGCCCAGCAAACTAAATTGTTTTCATCAATAAAAGCAAGCCTATATAAAAAAATTTGTTTAAATTTCTTAATGTAAAAATTATATAAGAAATTTCGCATTTAATTACTAAGATAGCGGTCTTAAGCTATGATCATCTGTAATAAAAAGGGCTTTACATAAACTAATTCTTTCATCAAAAAATGACCCGTAAGCTTTTAATAAATCTTAAACTCAAATTCTTTATTGAATAGCACGGCATCGATCAGTCATACATATTATCGATATCAATGGGCTTAATATCCAAAAAGACATAATTTTATGGCCCCAAATTGCAAAATTGTCGTCTTGTAATGATGCTTAAGGATAAATATGTTGTACGAATCACAAAAAGTTTCCAAAAATTTACTTTGTGCAACCTATTTATTTTTATTAATAAAAAGAAGAAATATACCGCTACATGGGTTACCAACTATAGTATTATAAGGTTTAAAGTTTAACCAAATTTTTACATTTTGGAAAGTTTGCTAAACAATTTGAATTAAAGCAGCAAATTGACCTTATTTTATATTTAGTTAATATAAAATCGTTTGAGCACAAACGTTATTTTTAAAAGCTGAACGGTGACCTTTCTCATTTAAATATCGCGATTGGTGGGTTAAATGGCTAAATTTAATGCATGGTTGCCGATGAGCAGATATTACGTCCTTAAAACCCAAAGCAATTATATAAGACTACATTGGAAAGAACTAAAAACAATATAATTTTTACAATTTTATAGCTTGCGTTAACGATCCCGGGTTTAGTTTTCACAATGCCTCTATTTATTTTAAACTGCGTTCAAAGTTGAGAAAAAAATTCATTTTTTTAACTATTAATTTTCCAAAAAATCTATTGGCATATTGCGATACCACATAAAATACGTGTTCCTAATTTGATTATGCAGTAATCTAATGCAATCCTTCACAAAATGCAATAAATTATTTTTAAGAGTTGTTTTATACAAATATTTATGAAATATCACAATAAGCTTATGCATGTTTATATGTATACAGTTAAAAAAAATTTGTTAGAAATAAAGACTAAGGATTTTTGATTTGATTTGCATCATATAAATAAAAATTATAGTAATTCTGGGTTTGAAATTTTAAGCATTATTCTCACACATAACAATTCTATTAAAACTGCGCATGCGCAAAATCTTTATAATCCCTACTGATCTAACTCATCACCCTGACCCAACCGTAATTACAACCAAACTCCTTAAAAAAACAATTTTGTAATAACAACAGAGTTTAAGGAATCCCAAGGGTATTATTAGGCCCGATTCTAGCTTTTTTAATTTGGGGGGGGGGGGGGGGGGGGGGGGGGGCAAAAAACTCGTGATACATGTACATCAAATGAATCCATGTTCAAACTTTTTATTATTAAATATGTGGCCTCACAACTCGACGTTGAAGAGCCAAATAATAAACTTATAGAAAAAATGTTAAATAAATTAGGAAACGCATCTTTGTAATCATATAAAAATCTAACAAAATCATTAGTAACACATTCTTTGTAATTATTAAATTTTTTTATTAAAATATTTTTTGCTAATCATTTTCTTTATATAATGAATTTTAAATATTACTTATTTTAAAAGAGGCTTTAATTTATTTATATCTAAAAAAAAGGATAATCAAATTTATTAAGGGAATTTAAAGATTTTAAATAAATATTTTCGGTAAAAATATTATTTAAAGAATCAACAAATAAATCAATATTAAATAAATACTTTTTAATTTATATTGAAATAATTCTCAAACTTATGATTAGAAAATAAATAAAAATTAGAAAAATCTTTAGGTTTAGTTTTTCTTTTATCTATAAATAAATTATTGTCATTCAAAAAAGTATTATATATACAATTTTTAAATAAATCTGTAAATGTATTTATAATTCTTAATTGTTTAATTTCTAACAAACAATGGTGTATTAAATCAAAAGTTTTAGAAACCTAAATCGTTTTGCATTGAAATTGATAATTAATTATTTTTAATAAATAAAATAATTGTTCAAATAATAAATACAAAAAAATAAATTGATGATGTCAAAAATTCCGACTCATCGGCCCTGTGACCTGAAGATATAAAAACTTTTTTATTTTTAATTTTCAAAAAAGTATTTTTTATTATGTAATTATTTAAAAAAAAAACAATGGCGTCGTAGTGACCACACCACCGATGGGGCAACAGCCGGGATATGGTCCCAAATTCATACTTCCTTGAGTCAGGCCCGATTCTAGCTTTTCTATTTTAGGAGGGGGGGGGGGGGGGCAAAAAAAACTCGTGGGGGGCAGAAAAATTTTTTTGCCGCCTTCGGCGGCAAAATTAGCCGTGACCTTCGGTCACGGCAGAAAATATACATGTACAACAATTGAATCCATGTTCAAAATTTTTTAACAAATTAATAGTAAATTATTATATTCATAAAATCAAAAAAATGATTGCGTTTATAATTTGGATATGTAAATTAAAATTAATTGTTTTCACTAATATCAATTGCTTAAAAAGATAGAGATTTGGAAATTAATTTTAAGTATTAAAAATATGATATATATGAATGATAAAAATGAATTACATAAAACTTTGGATTTTAGAAAATGAATAGTAAAATAAGATTGATTATCATGAAAACAAAATGTATAAGTGTGCTAATTTGGAAGAATATATATGAAAAAACACTGGTTATATATAACTCTTTATTAATATTAGGGTAAAAAATTAAATTAAACATGGACATAAACGTTAAATGCGCATAAAAAAAGTTTGCAACCATGTTAAAATAGTAAGCAATAATTAGCTGATTATGAGCAGTGTATTGTTTTGATCAAACTATTTTATCTCAGAGGTTAATTAAATTACAATATTCATAAAAATTCAACGCCCCTAGTTAATAATTTTTCGTGTTCTAAAAGAACCAAATCACCTTTAAGCAGGTCACTACTTGTCAGCCGTAATTATCCTTCTCAAAGAAGAAAATGTGGCCTCACAACTCGACGTTGAAGAGCCAATTAACAAACTTATAGGAAATATGTTAAATAGATTAGAAAACGCATCATTGTAATCATATAAAAATTTAACAAAATCAATAGCAACACATTCTTAATTATTAAGTTTCTTATTAGAAAATTTTTGGCTACGTCAATTTCTTTAGATAATGAATTTTTATCAATATTACTTATTTTTAAAAGAGGCTCTAATTTATTTATATCTAAAATAAAGGTGAATCAAATTTATAAAGGGGATCTAAAGATTTTAAATTACTATTATCGGTAAAAAATATATTATCAAAATATAAATAAATCAAAAATATTTAAAAAAATACTTTTTACTTCATCATTAATATTCAAAATATTTTTAAACTTATGAGTAGAAAATATATAAAATCAGAAAAATCTTTAGGTTTAGTTTTTCTTTTATCCATAGATAAATTATTGTCATTTAAAAAAATATTAATATCAAAACAATTTTTGAATAAATCTTCAAATGTATTTTTATTTCTTAATTGTTTAATTTCTAACAAACAATGGTGTATTAAATCAGAAGTTTTAGAAACATAAATCGTTCTGCATTGAAATGGATCTATAATTATTTTTAATAAATAAAATAATTTTTCAATTAAATACAAAAAAATCAATAGATGATTATAAATATGGTCAAAAAACCCCGATTCGGCCCTGTGACCTGAAAATATAAAAGTTTTTTTATTTTTAATTTTTAAAAGAGTATTAAATATTTTTGTGCAATTTAAAAAAAAAACAATGGGCAGGTAGTGACCACACCACCAATGGGGCAACAGCCGGTATGGTCCCGCATTCACTAACTAACTTGATTGCATCATGTAAAAAAATTAAAGAAAAATTATCAAAAAATCTTTCTCTTCAGTTAAAATAAGACAATCATTTACAACAAGATGCAATCGGTGGTTAAAGCAGTAAATATACGGGACATGGTGTCCAGCTATTTTGCTTAGAAATATTTGAACACCACCTTCCCCAGGGCATTACGTTCGCCCCATCGTAGCATTGTGCGATCAGGTTCTTTGGTTCTAGATTATATTCTAACAAAAGATTGATGACAAGTGAGAAAATTTCTTAGGCATCAGATTTATGAATTGCTTTCACAAATATAAAGTTTTCTGTAAAATCAAATTTTTCTATATATTTCTGTTAATTTGATCTCTCTTGCGGATGAGAAGTATTAATGAATAGAAACACTTTTAAAAAAAGTAAATATTTTTAAGATAATATTTTTTAGATATTTTTGACGGAGCAAATTTAATTTTATGTGGAAGAAATAAAATTACTATGTATTTGGGGGGGGGGGGGGGGGGGGCAAACATAAAATTACTATGTATTTTTTTTTTGGAGGGGGGGGGGGAGGAGGGCAAATTCCATTATTTTTGGGGGGGGGGCAATCAAAAACTTCCAAAAGGGGTCTAGAATCGTGCCTGCCTTGAGTGCATCATGTTGGAAAAATTTATGTAGGGAAGAAAAAATATCAAAAAATTTTTCCCTTCACTTAAAATTTCAAGACAATCATTTACAACAATATGCAATCGATAAAGCAGTGAATTTACGGGACATGGTGTCCAGCCATTTTGCTTAAAAATACTTGAACACCACCTTTTTCCCCGGACATTACGTTCGCCCCATCGTAGCATTGTGCGATCAGGTTCTTTGGTTCTAGATTATATTCCAACAAAAGATTGTTGACAAGTAAGGAAATTTCTTTGGCATCAGATTTATGAATTGCTTTCACAAATATACAGCTTTCTGTAACATCATATTTTTCTATATATCTAATAACAACAAAATTAATTTCTGTGTTAGTTAGATCTCTTTAGCGTATGAGAAATGTTGATATGAATGAAAACACTTTTTAAAAAAAGTATATTTATAAAGATATTTTTGGGGGAGCAAATTTAATTTTATGGAGGTGGAAGGGCAAAAATACAATTTATACGTGTTTTTTTTTGGGGGGGGGGGGGGGGGGGGGGAGGGGGCAAATTTAAATTTTTTGAGGGGGCAATCAAAAACTTTTGGGGGAGCAATGCCCCCCTCCTAACAAAAAGGGGTCTAGAATCGTTCCTGGGTATTATAGATACATATATGAATTGACGCTGCAGAGAAAAATTGTTTTTTTTCCAGGTGGATTTAAAGTTTGAAATCAAAAATGTACAAACTTTTAAATTTTAGTCAAACTGCATCTTTCAATTAGGTTTTCGTAAGTGTAGTTAGATTAGTGTTATGCTGCTAGTTTGTATCAGGGATTTATCATATGCTGTGGCCAAGTTGAATTCAAACCCTAGATGCCAGTTTTAAAATTTTTTAAATATTATAATTTAAAAAAGAGTTTATTTTTAATTTTTTAAGGCTACCTTTAAAGTGAGTTTTGTAAAATTTTAAAAATTCTAAATCCAAATATATTTTTGTTAAAAAATTTTTATTTAAAATTTTATGTCCTCAAACTAAATTAGGCAAAATTTTAAAAAACTGCCTACATTTACCAAATAAAATTATAAAATTTGAAAAAATAAAAACTCACATTGAACGTGGTCTTATGCGTAATAAACAGGCAATTTATATAATTATTTTTGTAGTTTAAAAGTATTACAGGCCATAGCCATATAGAATATAATACTAAATTTTGCATGTGAGCCAAAATAAACATACATTCAGATAATAAAGACAATTTTACGATTGTGCCAGTGCTCACGTACTCTACGAAAAACTTTAAGGATATTAAAAGTATTATAAAAGCAATTTTTGGATGACAACCCTGTATTTCATGCTAGGAGAAATATTTACCTTGACTATTGGATTGATGTAAAGTTGTTTCAATTGTGGTACTTAAAAAAATAGTAACCATTAAAATAATGAAATGCCTAAAATCCTATAAGCCAAAATTTAAGTACACTTATAAAATATTAATCTATTGACACCAGGTACCGAATATGCATAAATTAAAATAATTGGGTACATGATAATAAAGCAAAGTAACGGTGCAAAAATAGTTTACAAACTCTGGGTTTGCTGGTAATGATGGCTAATTTTTTGATGTAGAGATTAAACAAACCGGGCCAAGATATTCTGGCCCCGCTCAAACCTCCGGTTTGGCTCCGACCAAGGATTTTGTTTTACATTTTACTCGGTCCGAATTTTTTTTACAAGCTACAAATTTTTATGCTTATAAAACACAGGTCAACAATTTTTGGACAGTTATGAGTTAACTACAGAGTTCAAACCTGCCATCTCAGGGAATAAAATCCCTATACCGTTTCTCCTAATCAAACTTAGTTAGTCAGTTATAAACATTTAAAATTTTAGAAAAAAGGTCTAAAAACTAGAAAAGATTCAAAAACAAAAATAAATTGAAATTTTATTTTTGCATATTCACAATATTTAAACTGTTAATTTCAAACTTCAAATAATATTTTCATTAAAAACCGATAATATATCGTGTCGTCTTTTAGTTTGGACGCGAAATATTTTGTATTATCTAAATGCCTATGTAAGAGCCTTATATATTCATAAAATTTATTTTTCATTATTTGTGATTAAAAATATAAGTTACAAGGGATTTTTATATGCAAAAAAGAAATTTGGTAAAAAGGCCATTATTCGTTATTGACGGATCTAAGAAGCCAAAGACGGAAGAAATTAAGAAAAACAAGAAATATATATGAGATTAGGCCATTATGGGGATGAATTCTTTTATGTATTCATAAAATTCACGTTTTGACCTGTGAAATATCAATTAAATATAGGGTTTAGAAGTAATGCTTTCCACTGTAAGAAAATTTATCATTTTTAGTTCTTGTTTAAAAAAAAGGCAAGCTATTGTCTTGAATCGCTTAATGCCCCCTACATATTTTGTATCATGTTATTTATAGTAAATTGTTTTGACGTTTGGAAGGGGTCAGAGGAGGATGTGGTAAAAGCATACTAATTTTATTGGCGCTTGCTTTAAATGCAAAGACAGGTGATATTGTTAACACTTAACCTACATTAAAATATAAAACCTATATATAGGCGTAAGCTAAAAGTAAGGGGGTTGCTGTAACGAATGTAACGATTCAAATTAGATTTACGCAAATAATCTGTTCCATCCATCATCCACACGAAGAAGCTTTTTTATTTTTAGATGAATCCATATGCAAATTATTATAGTATATATACACTCAAATATTAAATAAGTAAATAGAATATAATTTGTTATATTGCCAAAAGTTGCCAATTAAAAAATTAGGAATCAAGAGGGGAGAGGGGGTTATTAATAAGTTTTTATAGATAGATAATCTCAATCTTACACAGGTCAACAATTTTTTAAAAGTTATGAGCTAACTACAGAGATCAAACTGGCCAGCTTAGGGATTTTCAAATCCGTTTGCCGTTTTTTCTTATCTAATTTTGTAAGTCAGCTATAAACATTGAAATTTTTAAAATGTCAAAAAAGATTTAAAATAAAAATAAATTGAATTTTTGCATATGCACAACAGTTAAACTGTTAAATTCAAACTTCAAATAATATTATTATTAAGAACAGATAATATATAGTATCGTATTTAAGTATGGACGCGTTTTGAATTATCTAAATGCTGATGTAAGAGCTTGATATACTAAAATATTTTATTTCTCATTTGAGTTGATAAGTATAAGTTACAAGGGATTTTTATAAGAAAAAAAGATTCTTAAATTTTTTCTTTTTAGGGTATTCTCGAGGTCGCAAAACCGGTTAAAAGGCCATATTTTTGATATGGACGGATCTAAGGAGCCAAAGGCTGAAGAAATTAAGAACGAAAAATATATATGAGATTAGGCCACCATGGGGATGCATTCTTTTATGTTTCCATAAAATGCTTTTTTTCTGACATTGATATTTGTTGACCTGTATACATAGGCTTACCCAGGTTTTTTTTTAAAAGCGAGGGGCGGGGGTGGTAAGGAATTAAATAGACGTGGAAAATTTAGGGTGGGGTTTGTCAAATAGGCCCAATTTTTATTGCATATTTGAACGTTACACAAGAATGATTTTAAGAGATAGGGAAGTGCGCACCAGGTTTATCCCCCCCCCCCCCCCCCTCTCCTCCTTGGTACGCCAATAAACTTATACCCATTCGCTATTGGATCAGCCTTACTGAATTTTATCCCCGAGTGCGTTATGCTTTTAAATGAAAATAAAATAAATAAGCTACAAGGATAGATTTATACAAGCGTAAAGCTCTTATAATATATTTGTTTACATCAGAGATCCGCAGCCGGCCCGGAAACCCGGACCCAGCCCGGCGCCGGCCCGGCCCGCGTCCGGGCCGGGCCGGCGCTGACTGTAAAAAATTTACATCCGGGCGGGCCGGGCCTGACATAATAAAAAATATTTCTCGCCCGGGCCGGCGCAAAAATTATGCCGGGCCGGGCCCGAGTTGGTTAAATAAATTAATATATATATATAATTATTTATGAAATTATTTTTTATTAAACTTCATTACAGCATAACTTCTCTGTAAATAAGTTTTTCTTTTAATATAGATTAAATGGCCTATTTTCTCACTATAATTTTCATTCATTGATAAATTTTCTCAATTGCTGGACGAGTTTTTGAGGAGAGGCGTACCCGGCTGGCTCCAGAGAAACTCGACATTTTATTATTTTTATATTCAAATTTATAAAATGTGATTTTGGATACTCTTACAAATGTTTTTTATTTTTATAACAATAAAAATTTTGATGTATATTTTTATTATAGAGTTTGCATCATATATAAGTACAAAATTTAATTTATATAAATTGAACAAAATTTAAGATAAATATTGAAAATTATAAAAATAATTAAACCCGGGTTTTAGCCGGGCTTAAAATTTTTCTTCCGGGCCGGGCTCAAAAATTTAAAAAAAAACCGGGTTGGGTCGGGCCGGCGTAAAGGCAAAAAAAATTGAACCCGGGCCGGGCCGGCGTAAAGGTAAAAAATTTAACCCGGGCCGGGCCGGGCTCTTAAATTTTGGTTTTTGCGGATCTCTGGTTTACATCTATCCAACATAAAGGTCTATAATTCGGTGCTTTCAAATTGAATTATTTGTAAAATACTAAAAGAGAAGGTATTATACTTTTATAACAAGTTGTTTGATTTCAATTTTATTTATTTATTTTAAATAACTTCCTCGAAACAGTTCATTGAACGTTTTATATCAACAAGCGAAAAATCATGTTTGAAACTTTTATTACTTTCAAAATTTTTGTATGTTCCTAACTTTTAATTTATGTTTTTTTAACTCCATCTAAATTTTGGATTCTTTTAACCATAATTCGAATAAACCACCCAAGAAAAGTCCGAAAATAAAGTCAAGGAATTTTTTGATCGTTTTACATTTGCGACCAACGAATATTAGTTTTGACAATTAATATAGCATAAATCACAATTAAATCGTGCTCTGGTGGTATTCAATGAAATAAACAATAATTTTCTTAAGATATAGTTGATATTATTCACCAGAAATATTTCTATATTTTAGGGCACGTGCAAAGTGAGTTTTTATTTTTGTGAAATTTTATTTTGAAAAAAAAATAAAAATTTGTAATAAAACGCAAATTTTTTAAAATTTGCCAAATTTCGTTTCCTAAAATGCTTTTTCTGAAATAAAAAATTTTTAAAAAATTTTGAAAAAAATAAAATTTTTAAAAATTTCAGAATTTTCAGAATTTTACGAAAATAAAAACTCACTTTGCACGTGCCCTTATATAATTTCAAAATTGTGTATATATTTGAATGCATCACAGCTATAAAATAATACCTGCAAGACCCACCGTAGTGGATTGATGGACCTAAATATCATCGTTTGTTTTTTGGTGGCAACGTCACCTACAACAATTGAGGCTCAGAGAAGTAGAGTTTCCAATCAACTTCCATTGGCTCGACAACGGACTCAAACCTGGTCAAATGACACGCTTCTCGAGTTTGGAATAAAATTTGGGAACCATTTACTTCGTAATGTTTTACATGCTCCAGCCCCGCAGACCACTAATAATCAGGAAACGAAAAAATTTTGCGATAAATTTACGAATTTGTCAACTCCCGAGGTTAGTTTTTCACGGCATTTAATTATTGACTAGTGCACATAGTATATCGAGGGGCTAGGAAACTTAAAAAGTGTAAAATCTAATTTTTTATCCCTTACTAAGAATTTCTTTACACGGAAGTTTTTATATTATCTTATTAAATTAGGAGGCGAGCTTGGTTGATTTGACCAAATATTACATGTATTCACCAAGTCATTACGGCGCTGTGATGAGAGTCGTCAATTTCCAGTGCGATAACTGCTTGAAGTTGCAGGATATCCTGCCTCCCAGCACGGCTCAAAATGAGAACGTAGAGAAGCATGCATGGTCTAATAGTGACATCAACAACGCGATAGTTTACACGAGCTATTGGGAAATTAATAATAATGGATCATGGTAAGATTTATTGTTTGGCGAGCCACTTGATAAGGCTCGAATTAATAAAAGGACAATTGAGGAAAAGATTAACAGGATTCAAGGAACTTAAAAAAATTGCTTGAATACATCATGATTTATATATGCTTCCAACCTTTCAGTACCTGCCTCCCTTTATTTGGTTTAAATAATAAAATATAGATTAAAACTTTTCTTTAGGGCGCGTTCAGACTCATTTCATTTTGTTGAAAAATTTTAAAAATTATAAAATTTCGAATTTTGTGAAATTTTATTTTTTTTTTCAAACTTTTTTTTAAATTTTTCTTTCAGAAAAACTATGTAAATGCTAATAACAAAAAATGACAACTTTTTGTAAAAAAGTGTTCAATGTCAAAGGTATATATTTTAAAATTTTTCAAAAAAATGAAATGAGTCTGAACGCGCCCTTATAAAAATTTAGGGGCAAAGGAGAAATTACATTAAATTTAATTATAGGCTTTGTAGATCCTACGTAAATGAGAATAATGCTATTATATTCACATCGTGCAATATAAATGGCAGCAAACTGTATTTCGTTACTGTGAAACCGACTGATAATGATTTAGCTAGAGTGCATAACTTGGTAAATATTGTTAGAAATAAATAAACCTTTATGTTTTTTTTTCTGGCACCGCGAGTTTAGCGTTTAGTTCTTTAAAATTAAAAAAAAATATTATTTTTAATGATAAAAGATTTTTAAGGGTTAGAAAATTTCTAAGATTTGTTGTAATTATTACCATCTCTATTTATATAAGTTTTGATATAAATTTATCAAGATTTCTAAATATACTAAAATTATATATGTTTGATAACATTGTAAAACTTATCATTAATAATTTTTGATGTAGAAACTCATATTTTAAAAATTTTAGAATTTTTTGTAAAATTGAATAAGCTCTGAACGCGGCCTTAAATAAAAAATGGACAATATCATGAATAATAAAAGTCAAGCTTATTAACCCGAGAATGCTAAAGTGAGAAATTTTTAACGCTAATGCTACTGTGCACATGGATCCCAATGTTAATTCTCTATAACTTTAAAAGTTTCCTAGCTATAAACTTAATTTTTCTATTATTTTGAAAAAAAAAATACGTGCTCTTTATCGATAAATTGATATAAGTTATCATTAATGTATATTACAAATTTTATTTAACAAAAAGTAGAAAAAGATATGAAAAATGGAAATTTATATTACCTGCCAATAAACTAAATGTATCTTATTGATTAGATGTAGTTTTTAGGCCTACTAAAACATGTTAGGAAAGATTCATGAAAAAAAAAGTATTTTCTATTATACTACAGTCATTTTATATAGTACGTAAAAACTATTATGAAATAATATTTACAAAACAAGGTTGCATTTTCTGAATTTTAATTTACATTAAGGCAATAACATTCTACATTAAAATTGACCGTGTAGGATAGGATCCCAGTATAATTTCTTATATTTAAACGAATTTTTTTATTAGACTTAGACCAAATTTTAATTACTTTTTTGTTTAATATATATTAAAGGAAAAAGACGTAAAATTTTGACCCATAATACACAGGTCAACAAATTTTTGAGAGTTATGAGCTAATTATTGAGATCAAACCTGCCATCTTAAGTTTTTTTTATATCAAACTTAGTAAGTCAGCTATAACCATTAAAAATTATAGAAAAATTGTCAAAAAAACAAAAAATCAATATAAATTGTGTTTTTTTGCATATCCACAATAGCTAAAGTGTTAAAATCAATTAATAACATTTTTATTAAAAACCGATGAATACATAGTGCCATGTTTAAGTTTGATTGCTGAATGTTCTGTATTTAAGTGCTTATGTAACAGCTTAATATACTAAAAATATTTCTCATGAAAGATTATAATTATAAGTTATATTAATTTATGTATAAAAAAAAGATTATTTAATTTTTTTTTTCAGGGTATTTTCGAGGTCGTATAATATGTTTAATCAAAAAAGGACATTTTTTTGATTTAGCCGATCTAAGAAGCCGAAGGAAGAAACTACAAAAACGACAAAAACGGAAACTATATATAAGAGTTGGACATCATGGATGTATGCTTTTATGTTTTCATAAACCTACTTTTTCGTTGACCTGTGAATAATATTTTTTTAAGATATTCAAAATTTAAAATGTGCTGGGGTCCATATAGACCCCCCGGTGCAAATCGAGGGTTAAAATTAATCCAATTACACTGCGATTAGAGCATTTCTGTTGCCCTAGCTCAGTAAAGGTATATAAAATATGAAGGTCCTGTTAAAATTATAAAATTTATATAAATTTTATACACTAACTCTATCTTAATTGTGTTTTTTAATTTTGATCAACTTCTGCCTAGTCTTAAAATCCAAGAAAGTTTAAAAACGATAAAATATTGAAAGACGTTTTTTGATACCTATAGACTATAAAAATAAAATAGTAGATGTAAAAATTTGATTTTTTATCTAAATAATAAAACAATAAATGATGTATAACGATTTAATATCTAAATAAAGGCAATAAAAAAAGTTATATAAGAATTTAAGTCCGGAATCATAATATTTATTTAAAAATGGTATTTTCCGGTATTAAACATATAATAAATTATATATAAAAAATTAAAATTTAACCAAAATTTTCGAGAATTTTAATCTCTTTGTCAATGAATAATAAAAAATAGAATTGAACGGTGTATTCCATGTGTAAATATTATAATTGGATATGGTCAAAAAGTTTATTAAGATGGTGGTATTAGTAATGAGAAATAATTTATTAAAAACACATAGAGTACGTATTTATTACAAAAATAATAAAAAATTTCAAAAAATAATTTGTTTTTAATTAAATTAAGCTTATTATTTGTATTTATTAAAATTATTTAATTAAATTAAAAATGGTAACTGTTTTAAAAAAATTAATTAATTAAATAAAAAATGGTGATTATTGATAAAATGTGAAGTCGCTTTGTTTAAAATATATATAATCAATTTTTCTATTTAATGAATGGGGATTATTTTGTTTAGCGAAACTTTCTAAGATTTTTCTTTTAAAATTATTTTGTTCAACATTTAAGATTTGTGGCGTAAGATTTAATGAGTGAGAGGTTAAAAGGTGATGTTCTGCTAGAGCTGATTTAAAAAATTGGTTGTTTGTGTTCTTTAGTTCTTATATTTAATACCGACTAGTTTGACCTATGTAAGAAAAATTACAATTATTACAATTGAATTTATAGACACAATTAGATATATTTTGGTTGTAAAAAATTTGTTTTATGAACTTATGTGGGTTTAAAAAATACATTGGCTTAATTTTTTAATACATGGCGTACATTCTGGCTTATGTGGTTAATAAAAGGAATACAAATATTAGGAAGATTAAGATTATTTTTTGATATGGGCAAGTCTTGGAAATTATGTTTTTCGTGTGCGACAATTATTTTTTATTAAGGTAATTTTATTTGTTTAAATATAAAAAATTCAATCATTTGTGTTTTATTTTACAAGTTTATAACAAATTTTGATATGAAAAGCCGTATATTGGATAAAAATTTGACAAATGTTATTACAATTCTATATATCTGAGCATTTTTTTATAACAGAAAAATATGTAAAAGTTTAAATTGGCTTTTTATAAAGTTTTTAAAATCTTTGAGATATGGTGTGTTTGAAAGCGATATCTATGAGCACACATGTCTTTCTTAACTTGATCAAGGGATGTTAATATTCTAATGACGATGGCATAGAGAAGTTAAAGAAGAAGGGTGTAATTTTTGCTTCATCTCTGGCCATATATTATTTTTTTTCTCCCAATTAAAAAAAAATAAAGAGTTTTAAGTTTAAAAATTGTCCCCTATGAAGACAGCGATTTAATAATAAAACTAGATTTTCATACAAAAATAATTGTTTAGTATCATCATAATTTCATTTTTAGTTGTTGCACCAACCCGTCTTATTTACCAATGGATTTAAAAGAGCACGAACTCCTGAAAATATAAATTATCGACCAACTTATATAAACTTTGGATCGACGAGTGAAATTACATGGACTACAAATGATTCCTGCCGTATCAGGTCAAGTATTATTATTCGCTACGATAAAGTTTATATATCTTTAAACTTTTATCAAATGAAAAATTTTTTGGTAAATAATTTTTTGCTCTACTTTTTTTTTTAAAACGTGACTGAAGATTTAAAAAATTTATAAAGGATATTACACTAGCCTTAAAATACAAGTGCAATATGAAAAGTGCAGTATTGATCAAATTATGCAACAAATACAAAAAGTGAATAATTGAAAAAAGTTTGTTTAAATTTATACAGGCTAAAAAAATTCTAAAAAGAGTAGAATGTAGTTACATTATCTTAACAAACAACCAACTTTTGACTTTGGCAATTTAATATATAGTGCAAAGGACACTTACAAACCTTTTTAAACTGAAAATATTTCTATTTTCTGTATATATTATTATTTTGTTAGCCGAAAATAAATTTTAATTGCACGGACAGATATTACCAAATAATATAAACGTATTAAACTCTATACCTCTTAATTAAAAAGGCTTTTTTAAAACATAGTTCACTTTAAATTTGAATATTTATCTCCTCGCGTAGTAAAACAAATTTCTTGATTTTTTTTTAAATGTCCATCTAAAACGTGTCTATAAATATAAAAAAAAATTAAAAAAGGAATATTGATTGACGCATATATCTTTTTCAAATGTGGACAATTTATTAAAACTTTAATTCAAATTGTTTTTTATTTAATAAAAAAAATCTTGTACAATTCTATTTAACTTAGGCCATTTATATCAAATTAAATAAATTGATTTATCAAAATAATCGACAAAAAATAGGATTTAGAGCCATTATTAATATTATTATTATCTTGTTTAAAATGATTTAAGTGACCTGTTAGCAAATAACCCAATTTTCTTTATTACAGCATGGGTTTACAAACATTTCAAAACTTTTCGTTCAAACACAATGTTCACATAATGATAAACGCTACCCGTACCAAAGTATTGTCGGCAATCAGGATCTTTGACTCGAGATTAAATTCTAGCCTCGGCAATAATCAGAATGAAAAACATAGGGGCGAACGTTTGAATCCACAATTGCCTCAATGGAATATTAATACGATAGGAAGAAACATAACGAACGCCTTTATCTTCTACTTTCTTCATGATTCTGAAATAATTGTGCATGGGCTGTCTCATTACCCATACTAATTTTCCAATAATTACCATGTTATAAAATTAGCTTGGTACTTAAATAAACCTTTATAAAATAATTATTTTTGGAATATTTTTAATATTAATGTTTTGCTATTTTATTTATGATTCTAGATGTCCAATTTTTTTAATTTTTTGTTTATTTACTATGTTTTTAAATGTGATGGAAACATTTTATAAAAATGGCATTGAGCACAAAAATAAAATTTTTAATGCAACTCGGGAATTAAATTTTCATAACAATATGCAATTAATGCTTGCAAATAAACCATAATCTAAAACATAGGTTTAAAGATTTCCCCCTAGGTGTATGGTCAATAAGTATTGTATACCTCTGAGTTTTATGAAAGCCAGCAGTCAAATCACTAGGCCAGGATTTAAATAAAAACATTTTGTCAGGTTTAATTAAAAATTAGTGGGTCAAATTAAATGTTTTTTCTGCTTAAAGGGGGATCCCCTCTTTTACCTAGCTAGAGCTTTTTATTCATTAATAGAGCCAAATTTTCAAATTTCTAACGGGTCAACATACAACCTTTTTAATAATTGTTTCTGCAAAATCACATTTTTAATTATGGTAAGGCATTGTAGTAGGTTGGTTTTTAAACTAGTTTGTCAGGCTGGGCCGGGCCAACCACAAGTTAATCCTGAATTACCATTTTCTACATGCCAAATTAATTTGTCCGTCTCGTCAAATACAAATATTTTAAACTAATCTAATGTGGTTTATCGTTTGAGCCATTACAAAAATTATGGTAGATGAATTTAACATTTAATTAAAAAGACAAGAGTCATGTTATTCGAGCTCTTAACATAATTTTTGTAATAGAACGGCGTTGCATCCACTAATTCTTTAAGCATTGAATCGCTCGCAAGCATTGTACGCGCTTCAAACGCCTTTTGCTCTTGATGGGAGACACGGCATCGGTCGGGCATGTTATCAATCTCGCCGGGTTTCGTATCCAAAAAACGACATATTTCAAGGCCCCACACTTCAGATTGCAGGATTGCCGTCCTGTTACGATGCTATTGTAAATTAAAGTTGTGTAAAATACATATATTAAAAAAGAAAAAAAATAGGTTTAGTCCGAACCGGCTCTGTCCAAAATTCTTATAAAATTCACTTAGATGTGTAAATTTACCTATATACCGGACACAATTTATTTTTTATTTAGGCTGACCACTACAAGGTTGCATTTACGATATAAAGTAAGTCATGTGCAGTGTTTAATTATTTGTAAGAGTTGGAATTCAAAATATTTGGCAAAATTAGCCATATTTTGAACTCAACTCTTTACTATTTTTTACCCCCCCCCCCCCCTTATTTGAAAATTTAAATGAAAAAAAAATTCTTTTTTCTTGCAGCTCACCTCAAAAAAAATTTCTAATTGTAAAAATGAATAATTCTCAAAAAAAAATGCATTTTGTTTCTTTTCTCCTCAAATGAGCTCAAATGGCTTCTCCGAACAAGCTGAATGAAATTTAAGATTATCACAGGGCACTGCTGCCAAATTTGGGTATAATTGCTTTGAGTGTGAATTAATTAAAAATGACATTTAGTACCCAAGAATACCAAATTAAGGAAATATTATTTAAAAGTTAATAAATCTGAGCTTGGTTCTTTAAAAAACTTATGGAAATTTTAATTATAATAAAATTTAAAAAACAAAAATGAGTTTGGCCATATAAAAAACTAAATTCCAAAAATTGCCCAGAGTACCTCACTCCGACTCATTTGAAAAAATTCCATTTTGAAAAAAAAAGAAAAGAGGTTCATCAATACTATCAAAACTCCGTTTTACCAAAAAATAAAATAATTGAGTTCTTTTTTTACTAAAATGAGGAATATTCCTTTTTTTTAAATGAAAATTTTTCATTTGAATATTTTTCAACCCCGTTAAAAATTGAATTCCCTCATATTCACTTTTTTCTTTCCTCACCATTCACTAGAATTGAGGAGTTCACTGCGGCTGAATTCTTTTTTATTAAACACTGGTCATGTGTTTACAAATGTTATGATGTAGGATATATTAAAAAATGAATAAAAAGAGGTATAACCCCGTACTCCAAGCCCAAGTGAAAAGCGGATTCTTCCATATATGGAACGATCAAAATATTTACTTTGATTCTCGGATTGTTATAAACCTTTAGTAACTTGAATAAAACAGAAACAATATATTTTTATATATAATTTTTAATTATGAAGTATAAGAAAAATTAAAATTTAGTTCGAATTCTATAAAATTAGTTATAATGCAAAATACTACAGGTGCGGCAAGCAAAACATTTTAAAGACACACCATAGGTTTGCTAGTAATGATGGCCGATTTTATGATGTAAGGATTTAGAGTCGTGTGAATGCTTTTCAACGTTTCTATTTTATCAAAATTGGACCAGGGACTGAGCGCAATCATTTTATACCGACCAGATGTCTCCACTAATTTTATGTTACCGGCGCTGTTTTTTCTAAATTATGCGTGATTATTGAATTGTTATTTAAACGTTTAAAGAACCACGTGCTCATTTTAACAAAAAAATAGAAAATTAAATATTTAGACACATGCAAATGTGAAATTAAAAATAAAATGTTTATGTCCAAAGCAATTCTGCTACACAATTTGCTTAAACAGAATTAAAAAAATTTTTTTTTCATAGTCGTTGTTATATTTTTATAAGTCTCTTGCTTATGTAATAATTTATGTCAAAAGTCGCAATCATTTATATCAAAAAGTAATTTTTTCAAACATTCATTATAACTTAAGATAGAATATAAATACTATAGCCTGCCAAATTTATATTTACTACAATAATAGATAATACGAAAAAATAAATAAAATACTAGACAGTAGGTAGATGTGTTTAATGTGCAAATTTGATCATTATAATGTTTTAACCTAAATTCGGTTCAGCCCCTAAGAAAAAGTTGCCAAACGTGAAGAAAATGTTTTTTTTACTAAATATATAGTTTATTCAATATATCTCCGCCGCCCGCACTGATTAGATTGTTCTTATGGGCGGGGCTTTTTGTAACCTTCTATATTTACATATTCCTTCAAAGCTTTTTAATTGGTAAACAAATAGGGAAGGTATAGTGAAGCAATACTAGGTCTATTTTCTCTTGTTTTTATTTCATTTTTCAATATGCAATAAAACTAATGAAGCAAAATCAAAAATTAATTTTTTTTCTAAATTAAGTATTTTAGCTATTCTTATACTCCTAATAATAATAATACTGAATCAATGGATATAAAAACTTAAAAATAATACTACCCTTTACAAAAGTTGCATCTTTCAGGGTTATTATTTTTTCAAGATTTACCAAAGTTTGAAAATAACTATGAGATACGTTATGTTACAGCCTTTTAAAAAAAATTTAAAGCTAATTGCTATAAAAAAATTTCATTGCCTGCTTTTTTAAAATAAAAAAATAATTTAACTGCTTGTTTTAAAAAATAAAATATGTATAATTTTCCCGTTTAAAAGAAGCCTATAACAAAAAATTATATTTAGAAATATTACTAATTTGTAACAAACTTTTAAAACAGGCCACTCTAAGATTTTGTTTTTACAATTTTTTAACAAACATCATAGCCTCTCCTGCAAATGCTTTCTGAAATTTTTTAATATGTTTTTGGTTAAAATAAATTGTTTTTATTTTCTAGTGAATTTGTGCTTTTTAATTTTTATTATCTTACCATTAATTGTGATCGTATAGGCTCACTGAAAATATAAAAACTAAAGGTTCATTCTATGTAAATAAATTTTAATTTATAAAGTTTATATGTCTTACATAGTTCTATTTACACATTCAAATGTGTCACCGACTAAATCAAAAACAATGAAATGTATAATATTTGCGATATAAGTGCTAAAATGCCACATAATATCTAATTTTTAAAATAATATTATCAGGCACGATTCTAGACCCCTTTGGGGGGGGCAGTGCCCCCCCCCCCAAAAGTTTTTGATTGCCCCCCCAAAAATAATTGAATTTGCCCCCCCCCCAAAAAAATACATAGTAATTTTATGTTTGCCCCCCCCCCCCCCCAAAAAAAAATTGAGTTTGCCCCCCCAAAAATACATAGTAATTTTATTTCTTCCACATAATATAATTAAATTTGCTCCGTCAAAAATATTTAAAAAATATTATCCTAAAAATATTTACTTTTTTTTAAAGTGTTTTTATTCATTAATTATTCTTATCCGCAAGAGAGATCAAACTAACAGAAATATATAGAAAAATTTGATTTTACAGAAAGCTTTATATTCGTGAAACCAATTCATAAATCTGATACCTAAGAAATTTTCTCAGTTAACAACAATCTTTTGTTAGAATATAATCTAGAACCAAAGAACCTAATCGCACAATGCTACGATGGGGCGAACGTAATGCCCGGGAAAAAAATGGTGTTCAAGTATTTCTAAGCAAAATAGCTAGACACCATGTCACGTATATTCACTGCTTTAACCACCGATTGCATCTTGTTGTAAATTGTCCTATTTTAAGTGAAGGGAAAGATTTAATAATTTTTCTTCCCTTCATAAATTTTTTCAACATGATGCAATCAAGGTAGTTGGTGAATGCGGGACCATACCCCGGCTGTTGCCCCATTGATGGTGTGGTCACTACCTGCCCATTGTTTTTTTTTAAATTACACATATATTTAATACTCTTTTAAAAATTAAAAATAAAAAAAACTTTTATATCTTCAGGTCACAGGGCCGAATCGGGGTTTTTTGACCATATTTATAATCATCTATTTATTTTTTTGTATTTAATTAAAAAATTATTTTATTCGTTAAAAATAAATATAGATCAATTTCAATGCAGAACGATTTGTATTTCTAAAAGTTCTGATTTAATACACCAATGTTTGTTAGAAATTAAACAATTAAGAAATAAAAATACATTTGAAGATTTATTCAAAAATTGTTTTGATATTAATATTTATCTATGGATAATATTTTAAATATTAATGATGAAAAAAGTATTTATTTTAATATTATTGATTTATTTATATTTTGATAATAGATTTTTTACCGATAATAGTTGTTTAAAATCTTTAGATTCCCTTTATAAATCTGATTAACCTTTATTTTAGATATAAATAAATTAGAGCCTCTTTTAAAAATAAGTAATATTGATAAAAATTCATTATCTAAAGAAATTGACGTAGCCAAAAATTTTTTAATAAGAAACTTAATAATTACAAAGAATGTGTTACTATTGATTTTGTTAAATTTTTATATGATTACAATAATGCGTTTTCTAATCTATTTAACATTTTTCCTATAAGTTTGTTAATTGGCTCTTCAACGTCGAGTTGTGAGGCCACATTTTCTTCTTTAAAAAGGATAATAACACTAGTGACCTGCTTAAAGGTGATTTAGTTCTTTTAGAACACGAAAAATCATTAACTAGGGGCGTTGAATTTTGATGAATATTGTAATTTAATTAAAATCCTCTAAGATAAATTAGTTTGATCAATCACTGCTCATAATCAGCTAATTAATTGCTTATATTTTAACATGTTTGCAAACTTTTTTTGTGAGCATTTAACGTTTATGTTCATGTTTTATTTAATTTTTTACCCTAATATTAATAAATAGTTATATATAACCAGTGTTTTTTCATATATATTCTTCCAAATTAGCCTACTTATACATTTTGTTTTCATGATAATCAATCTTTTTTCATTTTTCATTTTTTAAAATCCAAAGTTTTATATAATTCATTTTTATCATTCATATATATCATATTTTTAATTTTCATGCGCAATGATACCAAATGATAAAATTATACTTACAATTAATTCAAATCTCATATCTTTTTAAGCAATTGATTTTAGTGAAACCAATTAATTTTATTCCATTTATAAAGTCATTTTTTTTAATTTAAGAATATAAAAAATTACTATTAATTTGTTAAAAAATTTTGAACATGGATTCTATGTACATGTATATTTTTTGCCGTGACCGAAGGTCACGGCCAATTTTGCCGCCGAAGGCGGCAAAAAAATTTTTCTGCCCCCCCACGAGTTTTTTTTGCCCCCCTAAATTGGAAAAGCTAAAATCGGGCCTGAATATTATACAAAAAATAATGTGTTTTTAAAGTATTCAAATTATAATAAAATAACAAATTGCATCAAATACACAATTAAAAAATGAATCATTTTCATATTTGCATGTAAAACTTTTGGTATACTTAAATCTTTATAAAATCAAGCTATATTCCCTGAAAATGTATTCCTATATTACAAATTTCTGTTCAAAATCAAATACTCAGTTATCTTTGATTTTACTATTTAATAAACTCAAATATCTTTCATTTTACTGTTTGATTAACTCAGTTATCTTTAATTATATTGTTTAATTAACTCAGTTATCTTTTATTTATACCTGACTTCCAAGAGATCGCAAATAGGCGGTTGTGATATTTTCTTTTATAATAAATTCTAACAGGCAATATCTTGGATTCGGTTGTTAGAAAGGTTTGTTCAACGTGGGAACTAAGGTTGACATAAAATGTCCCAACGTAATATGATTCTCTGAGGTAGAGGTCGTTATCGATTGGGTGTATCGTAAGCTTCCGCATGCTTCCCAAATCGCCATAAATAGCATTCTGTAAAACATAGAGCCATCTTACCTAAGCTAGGGGATAAAATGACCGGGAAAGGACAGGCTTAGGCCGTATTTTTTTTTTGATTGTTATACAAAAGTTTGTCTTTTTAAATTAACCTTCCCTCGCCTTCTATATTAACCTCTAGATAGATATAAAACTAAAAAAATAAATTAAACATTTTCTTAGAGTTTGAATTAGATGTATTTACCATTGGATTTATGGTTTCTCGATTAAATACCACGCAGCGTTGAATGGCTTGTAGGTTGACAACGACGTAATAACATAAAGTGTAATGCACGTAATGGTCCAAATTATCTAAGACCTATAAAAAGTTTTATATTCTAGATAACACACAAAAGCTATTGCCATTTTATTAATAATGGTTTGTAAGACAGACGGTATTTACCATCTAGGGGTCGGAATTTTAAATGCATGTTGGTTTTTTGTCGTGTTATTTTAGATTTGTTGGGTTTTGCAAAGCTGTTTTTGTTTTTATAAGTAAATCTCTTTGTATTTGTTTTTGACAACCAGTTTTGTTTTTGACAACCAGTTTTGTTTTTGACAACTATTTTTATTTTGGTATTTGACCAAAGATTTATAATTTCGCCATTATTAGGTTGCTTTTTATATTTTATTTAAAAATAAAAGACTACACGAATTATTTAAGCATTTGAATCAGCGTCTCGGTGCCAGGTGAAACCCGAGTTGATCGTAAAAAAAATTTTATAAATGGGCGGATATATAAACTTTGGCAAAATATATGCTCTAATGTAATATTTACGGTGAAACAAACAGAGCTTAAAATAGAAGTTTTTAATGTATAATTAAATGTTTATTAAATGTTTTTTAAAATATTTTAAAACAATTAAGTTTAAATAAATATTATAAATTTGCTATTTTGATATTACTAATATATCAAGGGCTAGGCACATCTATTTATGTAAAAACGTAAACAAATTTTTATTTGGTATAAGTGGATGGATGACTCAATTAATACGTTTTTTCGAGCAAATATTGAAATATTTTGACTTCTATTTGGTCAAATCTAATGGAGACAAGACTGAATGGAGACAAGACTGAGACAACGATCAAGATAAGATGACGGCACAGAGTGGTGCAAAATTGATATAAGAAATGACAAAAAAAATATTACAAATTGCGATTTTTAAGGTATTATATCTGAAAATAGAGTCGAGATAATCACGAGTATAATCATTTTTTGAAAAAAAAATTAGTTACCAAAAATCAAGTCGGGTTTTTTTTATAATTATTAGTTACTTATTATCGACTAGGGGAAAAAATATAATTGTTTATCATTTTTAAATAGGCAAAAATCATGGGTATCCTTTGCGCTGTTTAGTAGTTTTTTTTCACAACTTTTAACTTTTCAACAACATGTCATTTATCTCAAACGCCTATTTACCCTTTTTTTATTTTTAGTGTTTTGAAATTTTACATGACCTTAGATAAAAACGAAAATGGTTTTTATAAAATTAAAATAAGCAATATAATATCGTATAATCCATCTAATTTGTATTTTGAATAATAATTAATTTATACTTCGATGTAATCTAGTTGTAGTTTGTCGTTATGATGAGCCTTCAAATCTTGGCTATTTAAAATAATAATATTTTTAATTTATAGATATCTTCAAACAAATTTTATAATAAAATTTTTTTTTTATATTTTTATAATAAAGAGAGGCTCAAAATATAAATATTAGCATAATCAAAAAATCATTTTATTTAAATTTTTTTTAAATTTCGAGGTTGCAAAATGTGGTATTTTTTAGTTTAAAAACATAATTAGTTAAAAGATATATTAGGGTACGTGCAAAGGGATTTTTTATTTTCGTTAAATTTTTATAATTTTGAAAAATTTTATTTTGTTTTAAAACGCAAATTTTCAAAAAGTTGCCAATTTTAATATATGCACATAAAATGCTTTTTCTGAAATAATAAATTTTTTTAAAATTTTGAAAAAAAAAATAAATTTTCAAAATTTTACAAAAATAAAAACTCACTTTGCACGTGCCCTTGCCCTAAGTACCAATCTAAAAATCACCCTCTTGAGTTTGTATTTTTGTAAAAGTCTTTTGTAAAGTTAAAAATTAGCATTGTTCGTCAAAATGCTTAAGCCCGGTCTGCAATAATTTTTTAGTGTAATCTAATTTGGACACCTAAAATTTTATTATACCCGGTACATTATTTAAGAGGTTTAGAAATTATGATATCAGTGAAATTATGTAATTATGTTGGCACAAAGAAAAGTTCGTTAGTTAAAGTGCTAATATTTTAATGGACCTCGTAAGAGGCTGCTCATTGGTAATAAGGACATTGTCTTTGCCTGACATATAATTTTTACTAATTTATTCGACTATTCCATTTTTCGCTGGTTTTATGATAATGCAAGGTAATTGATTTTGCCAGTTTGGATGCGCACCTAATTTTCAATTATATATTATCTAGAATTTACTTGAGTGTAAAGAATGTCAATTTGAATTCACACGTCGATTGAATGGTAACAACTTTACGGTTGGTAAACTTGTCAACTTAAAAAGATAACTTATATATGAGACATAGCCCTGAAGTATTAAGAATTGGCATCCAATAATCAGTGACACCATAAATAAAAGTGATCTCTTGTATTTTTAGCAAAATCACTTAACTACTTTATAACCCTTTGCAATACGACTCTAAAATTGCATTATAAAAAATTTTATCGATATAATGGGTTTTCAGCGGATTCCATAGCCCCCGAATAGGGTCTAAAATTTAAACGAGGGCGGGGGAAAAGAACATGGAACCCAAAAATAAAAAACTATTTTTTGTTTACAACACAGATCAACAATTTTTTGAGAGTTATGAGTTAACTACAGAGATCAAACCTGCCATCTTAGGGAATATCAAATCCTTTTACCGTATTTCCCAATCAAATTTAGTTAGTCACTTATAAACATTGAAAATTTTAGAAAAAAGGTCAAAAAACCAAAAAAGATTCAAAAAGAAAAATAAATTGAAATTTTATTTTTGCATATTCACAATATTTAAACTATTAAATTCAAACTTCAAATAATTTTTTTATTAAAAACCGATAATATATCGTGTCTTATGTAAGTTTGGACGCGAAATAATTTGTATTATCTAAATGCCGATGTGAGAGCTCGGTATATTAATAAAATTTATTTTTCATTATTTGTGATTAAAAACATAAGTTACTAGGAATTTTTATATGCAAAAAAAAATTTTTAATTTTTTCTTTTTATGGTATATTTAGATCGGTCAATTTGGTCAAAAAAGGCCATTCGTTATAGACAGATCTAAGGAGCTAAAGACGGAAGAAACTAAGAAAAAAGAAAAATACGTATGAGATAAGGCCATCATGGGTATGCATTCTTTTATGTTTTCATAAAATTCACGTTTCTGACATTGATATTTGTTGACCTGTGTAATGTTTTATGTCGAGATTTCATATTTTGACTTTCAATTAAATCATAGATAAATTCATGTTATTTTTTTTAATATTACTTGGTCTCATTAGAAAAATATGCCTAAGGGCCTGAGAATGAAATGTTAAATCAGCCGACTGGCTGTCAGGATTATTGAAATAAAACAGGCAAGGCCGAATTAAAGCATGATTATAACTATTGAAGTCCTACTTACAATATTTTTGCGACCCAGCTCGAGCCATTAATATATTCGGTCTGGTCTATGGTAATGTTAATATTAGCGGGAAGCAGGTGGAGAAATTCGGTTTAATACTTAATTACAAAGTTTTTTCGAGAGAACGATATTTTTAGCATTAAATATTTTACAGGCAAAATAATCTTCCTTTCTGCATGCGGTTTGGATCGTATTCCAACTTCCTTTCCCTAAAAAAATTGGCTAAAAATTCAGCAGGCAACCTTTAAATTAAAAATACCAAGGGGACCTTTTAGGGATTCCATTATGTTCTACAAAGGAGTGTCGAAGTATATAAATTTGATTTTTAAAGTTACAATTAACAGCTTTATTTTTTAAAAACAATAATAAATTTTTTAAAAAAAGGAATATTATTATTGTTGACCAAAGCTAAGAAGTAGAGGGGGCCCTCTAGGAATATTTCATGAGCATTTTATAGGGTATATTGAAAAATGTTTTAAAGTAATATAAATGATTACAAATCATATTGGGCTTTGAAAAAGAATAGTTTGACTTTGGGAGGACTTTCATTTGTGTACCAAGGGTATACATTTTCGCAACAACTAAAACCAATGTAACTATTAGATTATATTCTATTAATTTCATTTTATTAGCAATTTTGATACTTTCTTTACTAAAATAAATGTATTGTACAAATTAAACTTAAATAGCAAAATTAAAATTTTATAACGAAGTAAATGGTATATTTACTATTAAAGGATATTTTTACACCTTGCGTTTGAAATAAAAATAGATTTTAAGTATATAGATATTTTAAATTAGCTGGTACGTGATAATATAAATGTATAATAACTTATTGCTGATATACAGCTAACTCAAATTACTTAAGAAGCCTTCGATATTGCAGGTTAATGACCGCTGTCCTTTGAATAAAAAATACAGGTAAGCAGATAGTTTTAAGGCTGATAAACGGTGGGATTTTTAAAAAAATTTTCATGGCCATCTCTATACGGTAATTTATTAACCAAGGTTATATTATTAGGTAACACGGGTTAGAGTTCAAACTGGACCTTGATATTCCGGCCCGGTCGTTCGACATATTTTCTAATTTAGGCACGGCCTAATTTACAAACATGGCCAGAAAAATTTTACAAGTTAAAATTAAAATTACCAATAAAATATAGAATTTAGAAGTAACACCCTTAATTGTTTAATTATAAATTTTTCATTTTTAGTTCTTTTTAATAATTGCTTATAATTAGGCAAAATAAGATTCAAGAAACCGACGCCTTTTTCTCTAATTAAGGGCCGACCCGGCCCGTTTTTCTGATGGGCCGGCCCCACGTCGGCATTCGGCCGATTAATTTTTAACACAGGTCCAAAAAAATAGATCGAAAATTTAACCATTTTGTTTGATCCTACTCTGTGTACTATTCATTTTATTCATACATTCGCTGATATTCCAACCTGTCATATATACAAAATTAAAAATGACAAAGGTGACGCTTTTGCAACTTCAAGACTCAAAAAATTTAAATAAAATGTTTTTTTATAAATTATATTTTAGAAACTTTAGGCTTTAATAAAAATATATTTTTTGTCTAATTTATATTTAATAAATTGCATAATAAAAATTTTAATTTCACATTTTCACTATATAAAACCGATTAAAAACATCAAATTGTTTTAAATCCAAAAAAAACAAAAAATTATTGTTCAATAGGATATATTAAATATGTTTAATTTACAAATTGTATGATATTTCTTGTGAATGGGAAGATTTATGTTGGAACTGAGAGGAACGAAAATTAAGATTAAAGAGCATAAAAGACACGTTTAAGGAAAAAATGTAGCACTATCGGCTGTTTGCATGGGGGAGATTAATAAATGAGTCAAAAATAAATTTATTAAGGATGTTGCCTATAACCATTTCTTAAGTTGGTTAAAGGTCAGAGATCCTTATCTTAAGTTCTGATCAAACTCCGTTATATTATTACTATTATTTATACAAGGTAAAAATTATCTTCGCCACATCGTTCATTAAAAAATTTTTTAACATTTATTTAATTTTCTATTTCTCTAACATTAATATAAATTTACAGTTTTTGCAAAAAAAAGCTTGCTATCCATCCCCCCCTTTTCTTTTTTTATTTTGAACACTGTGTTTATTATTCTACATAGCTAAAATTAATTCAGGCCCGATTCTAGCTTTTCCAATTTAGGGGGGCAAAAAAAAACTCGTGGGGGGGCAGAAAAATTTTTTTGCCGCCTTCGGCGGCAAAATTGGCCGTGACCTTCGGTCACGGCAAAAAATATACATGTACAACAATAAAATCCATGTTCAAAATTTTTTAACAAATTAATAGTAATTTATTATATTCTTAAATTAAAAAAAATGATTTTATAAATGGAATAAAATTAATTGGTTTCACTAAAATCAATTGCTTAAAAAGATATGAGATTTGAATTAATTGTAAGTATAATTTTATCATTTGGTATCATTGCGCATGAAAATTAAAAATATGATATATATGAATGATAAAAATGAATTATATAAAACTTTGGATTTTAAAAAATGAAAAATGAAAAAAGATTGATTATCATGAAAACAAAATGTATAAGTAGGCTAATTTGGAAGAATATATATGAAAAAACACTGGTTATATATAACTATTTATTAATATTAGGGTAAAAAATTAAATAAAACATGAACATAAACGTTAAATGCGCACAAAAAAAGTTTGCAAACATGTTAAAATATAAGCAATTAATTAGCTGATTATGAGCAGTGATTGATCAAACTAATCTTAGAGGATTTTAATTAAATTACAATATTCATCAAAATTCAACGCCCCTAGTTAATGATTTTTCGTGTTCTAAAAGAACTAAATCACCTTTAAGCAGGTCACTAGTGTTATTATCCTTTTTAAAGAAGAAAATGTGGCCTCACAACTCGACGTTGAAGAGCCAATTAACAAACTTATAGGAAAAATGTTAAATAGATTAGAAAACGCATTATTGTAATCATATAAAAATTTAACAAAATCAATAGTAACACATTCTTGTAATTATTAAGTTTCTTATTAAAAAACTTTTGGTTACGTCAATTTCTTTAGATAATGAATTTTTATCAATATTACTTATTTTTAAAAGAGGCTCTAATTTATTTATATCTAAAATAAAGGTTAATCAGATTTATAAAGGGAATCTAAAGATTTTAAACAACTATTATCGGTAAAAAATCTATTATCAAAATATAAATAAATCAATAATATTAAAATAAATACTTTTTTCATCATTAATATTTAAAATATTTTCAAACTTATGAGTAGAAAATAAATAAAAATCAGAAAAATCTTTAGGTTTAGTATTTCTTTTATCCATAGATAAATATTAATATCAAAACAATTTTTGAATAAATCTTCAAATGTATTTTTATTTCTTAATTGTTTAATTTCTAACAAACATTGGTGTATTAAATCAGAACTTTTAGAAATACAAATCGTTCTGCATTGAAATTGATCTATAATTATTTTTAACGAATAAAATAATTTTTTAATTAAATACAAAAAAATAAATAGATGATTATAAATATGGTCAAAAAACCCCGATTCGGCCCTGTGACCTGAAGATATAAAAGTTTTTTTTATTTTTAATTTTTAAAAGAGTATTAAATATATGTGTAATTTAAAAAAAAACAATGGGCAGGTAGTGACCACACCATCAATGGGGCAACAGCCGGGGTATGGTCCCGCATTCACCAACTACCTTGATTGCATCATGTTGAAAAAATTTATGAAGGGAAGAAAAATTATTAAATCTTTCCCTTCACTTAAAATAGGACAATCTTTTACAACAAGATGCAATCGGTGGTTAAAGCAGTGAATATACGTGACATGGTGTCTAGCTATTTTGCTTAGAAATACTTGAACACCATTTTTTTCCCGGGCATTACGTTCGCCCCATCGTAGCATTGTGCGATTAGGTTCTTTGGTTCTAGATTATATTCTAACAAAAGATTGTTGTTAACTGAGAAAATTTCTTAGGTATCAGATTTATGAATTGGTTTCACAAATATAAAGCTTTCTGTAAAATCAAATTTTTCTATATATTTCTGTTAGTTTGATCTCTCTTGCGGATGAGAATAATTAATGAATAAAAACACTTTAAAAAAAAGTAAATATTTTTAGGATAATATTTTTTAAATATTTTTGACGGAGCAAATTTAATTATATTATGTGGAAGAAATAAAATTACTATGTATTTTTGCGGGGGCAAACTCAATTTTTTTTTGGGGGGGGGGGGGGGGGGCAAACATAAAATTACTATGTATTTTTTGGGGGGGGGGGGCAAATTCAATTATTTGGGGGGGGGGGGGGGCAATCAAAAACTTTTGGGGGGGGGGGGGCACTGCCCCCCCAAAAGGGGTCTAGAATCGTGCCTGAATTAATTAGTTCTTATGTTGAATTAATTTATAAATGATACTTTAAAATTTGATGTTCTTCAGTTACTGAGTTAGCATTTAATATTCAATTCTTAGACTTAAATTCAATCTTTTAAGTCCTTTACCGCCAAATATGAATATTACATAAAGGAAAGTAACACACCTTGCTACCTCAAGATTTGCAAAATAAAAGTCATTACAAATTAATAAATTTAACCCTGAACTTTTCAATAAAAATATAAATTCTAGTCTCTAAATTAAATTGCTTACAATACAAATGTTATAATGTTTAATATTGCATCCTATCAAAACTTTTTTCCACTTATCCACCTTTTTCATAGAACAACAAAAAATCTCAAAAAATTACATAATATTTGAGGAGGCGTGACCGTAAATCGCGCTTTAGACTACTATTCCATAATGACATGCATTTTTTAAAAAATATATTGTTTTCACTTTAAACTTATTAGTTTATTTATGTGATGACAAATCTATAATTTTATATTATCATTATAATATGGATTCTTTAAATAAATTTTTACACATGAAAATCAAAAATACCTTTTTGGTTTTGAGTATATTTTTAAAATTAGTAAGCTTACTTTTATTAAATACATCATATAGTCATTTAGTCTCGAAGTCACAAAGTTGTAAAAATAAGGCTTGAATGGTTTGAGGTTGTTTTATGGCAACTGAACCTTAAGTAATATACGCAAAACAACTTAATTTTGGAGAGCGTTAAATATTTCTAAGCAAACCACTATTAATTTAAATTCTCTTAATTCAAATTTTTTCAAACTATATGACTGTTAAGCATTTTTGATTTTCAATATTTAGTATAGTATATAATAATTATAGGACACATTTAGACCCTTTGGCTAGTGGTACATCACGTAACACGGTTCAAATTCAAGTAAAATTAAATTTTTTTTTGAATAACATCAGGCAGATAAAAGGATTTCAAAACATATAGATTGATTCTTGCAATTACTATATTAAAAACCCATTCCAATGCGTTAATTAATAAATATATAAAAGTGAATAAATTAACATAATGAAAACAGAATTGGAGGATATTGTCGTGTTTTTGACAATTGCACTAGCTAGTTGGATTACTGTCGAGGCCTCATCCGCAATCGATAATTACATAAATTTTAATGCTTATAAAAATTACCGTATATATCAAGCGTTAAAAGACATGTGGCCTACGCAAAATACTTTATTATCACAAAATGCTACCTCCAAATCTAGAACCACGGCAAACCCTATTGCTTTGGAATCGCAATTAACAAAAAATCATTCCTTGCCACCCAAAATGTCAACACCACCTATCAATCTATCTAACGTAGAGTCAAATCAATCGACTAAAGAACTCTCCATTTTAGTCGTTCTAGAACAACGTAGTACAGTAACTGCTCTGCAAAATACATCGAAAAATACAGGGCTATTTAACTTTCCCAACTCTACCTTTCGAAGTTTATATAATTCCAGTATCCATCCGTCAATAATGTCTGAAGGTGAAGTGAATAAAAAGGGGCTCGTAACTAAAGCGCATTTTTTGAAAAACTATCGGCAAACAGGATATATATTTACCAGTAGAACAGTTGTTACTAATGACAAAACTTTATATGCCAGTACAGAATCATACGAGAGTCAAGAAGTCAACACAGACTCGCCGGAAGTTCGAAGATTGCTAGCTGTTATGCTGAAAAATATGAATTGGCAACGCTTCGACGATAATGATTTAGAGACTAAACGGGTGGTTTATGATTTCTTTTTGGGGCTCAAGCATTGGAGGTGCTGTCAGCTTCAAGCTATTTTCCTCAAGCTGCGCCCAAAACAAGAAGGCAATGATCGAGATATACAAGATTACTCATGTTTTTGCCCTTCCATAGGATCACTGGCTAAACAGGCTAAATTATCACGACAGGTATATGGGAAACTGCGTAAAATACTAAACCCAAAATTAATGACCGAGGTTATGAGGCAACTAGGCTTTTTCGAAAATGGTGGTGAATTGGACAACCCCAAAGATGGCAGTATTCAATTTTACCGGATACTTCAGAATATTGTCAAAGTATGTATAAATTAATCAAAGACAGGACCCTGAAGGCCCCTGGCTTAGTGCCAAGAAAAACGGGCTGGGACAGGCCGGGCTGAGATTTAGAACGGGCCAAGCGCGCCGGGCTTGCATTATGAATATGTTGTTAAAGACGATAGCTAAAAAATGACAAAAAACCAAAAAATGTTTTTTACCTAGGCCACACGAATTTTTAAGCTAGTTTTCTGTGCTCTTTAATAAACCCATTTTCAGGTTTACAAAATGTAACAGGTGTAAGTCGAGCCTCTAATAGTTATTATATTTAAAAAATATGTTTTATAATATATTTGTTTAAATGAGCATTAACCAGCCGACATGTGTTAGAAAAAAGTTACATTTTTGTATGGACTAAGGTATATGGATACATTCAAACACTTTAAGCAAATAAAGTAAAAGCTTTAGAGTTAATATTTTTAGTAGCATTTTTTAGCTAAATACCAAAAATATTTAGTAAAGCTATTTGAGTATAGATGCCAAAAAAATTTAGGACTTAAATTTTATTATAAAAATTATTTAAATAGCTCTAAAAATGTTATAAAAAATATGCCAAATATGGGTTAAGCATTTTTCAGCCTTAAGGAATGTTAAACAGTTTATTTAAAACCACCAGGTATAAATTAATTTAATGTTTAAAATACACTTGTCCATGGATTGATAATCCTAAACTTCACAAAAAGATTAAGGAAATTGGGGCCAAAACTTGCATGTGAGGCCCGCCCATCCTGGTCAAAATAGGGAAATATTTTCAATGATAATTTCGAGTTCTAGATGTTGGTTAGGTCACGTGCAATCAGTTTTTATTTTCGTAAAATTATCAAATTTTTCAAAAATTTTATTTCGCAAATCAACGCATTTTTTCTAAATAGTTGCCAAATTTAGTTTTAAGCACATAAAATACTTTTTCTGAAGTAAGGGCACGTGCAAAGTGAGTTTTTATTTTCGTAAAATTTTGAAAATTCTAAAAACTTTAAAAATTTTATTTTTTTCAATTTTATAAAAAAAATTGTTATTTCAGAAATAGCATTTTATGCGCATAAACGAAATATGGCAACTTTTTAAAAATTTGCTTTTTATTACAAAATAAAATTTTTCAAAATTTTGAAAATTTCACGAAAATAAAAACTCACTTTGCACGTGCCTTAAAGAAAAATAAATTTTGAACATTTGTAGAAAAAAGTTTAGGAAAATAAAAACCCACTTTGCACGTGGCCTTAAATAAAATATTACGCTTGCAAAGGTCCATTTTGGGCTCGTTTTAGGAATTGACCCTGATATGAACAAACGAGATGAGGAAGGCAAAGCGTGTTGAGAGAAACAAAGTCTTATGTACCCTGGTAGGAATTTTAAATTTTTAGGTTAAATGTTAAGGTGTTTTAAAATTCTGTTTAAAAAACTGCTGAATAAAGCGAGACTCTACCATATAAGTATTTGGTTTATATAAACAGTCAGGCTAGTTATTCTTTAAATATTTAAGAAGTACTTTTTTTAGGTAAATGATCATTCAAGAAAATTGACGAATGACTCTAACATCCACAAATATCCAAAAAGTATGGACATTGTCAAAGCCGAAATAGGTCGCTCTTCAGGTGGTGGGGTCGAAACCGGACCAAATATTAAACAATTAAAAGCCATCAAATTCAAAGGTCAAAATTCGGTCAAAACGAATGAGGAAAATTCTGAGATTAAGTTATTTAAAAGAGTCCACACATTTCAAAATCCAAATGCATCAATCATTCCTGCGTATCGAAATTCTAAGACATTGGATAAACTTTTGCAACTTTCACCCAAAATAGGCAAATCAATTTTTTTTTATATATAACACAGGGCAACAATATTTGAGAGTTATGTGTTACAGAGATTAAACCTGATATCTTAGGGATTCAAATCCGTTTACCGTTATTTTTTATCAAACTTAGTTAGTCAACTATAAACATTGAAAATTTAGAAACAAGTCAAAATAACAAAAAAAATTAAATTTTTTGCATGTTCACAACATCTGAACTTTTATCAATCGATAATATATCGTGTCGTATTTAAGTTTGGGCGTCAGATATTTCATATTTTCTAAATGCAGAATCTATTTCTCATTATTTGTGATAAATTTAAGTTACAAGGGATTTTTAAATGAAAAAATTTTAATTTTTTTTAGGATATATTAAGATCTGTCAATTTGGTCAAAAAGGTCATTTTTCGAGATGGACGGATCTAACGAGCCGAAGGCGAAATAAACTAAATACGGAAAATATATATGAGATACGAGGTCATTCTTTTATGTTTTCATAAACTTATTTTTTGTAACAATGATATTTGTTGATCTGTGTTGTTGTCCAAAGAAGGGGAGTAAATAGTGTTGCCATTTGTATCACCAATTTGGTGATAATACCTCCACGAACGAATACGCGGCAACATTTGAGGCGTTGACCTGTTTAAGTAGCGCGTTTGGTGCTACAGCTTAATGTATTATTCGATTACTTTATTAATGATTAATGATAAGCATGTTTGCTCCGACTGTTGATGATTTTTAAAAAAAACTTATAGGTCCGGTTAAGTAATCGGTAATTGCTATTTTTTTTTTGATAACAGACAGATTTTTTTATTTTAACTCGATTAAGGGCACGTGCAAAGTAAGTTTTTTATTTTTGTAAAATTTTCATTTTGAAAAAATTTATTTTGAAATAAAACGCAAATTTCTAAAAAGTTGCCAAATTTAGTATATGCGCATAAAATGCTTTTTCTGAAATAAAAATTTTTTTAAAAAATTTTGAAAAAAATAAAATTTTCAAAATTTTTAGAATTTTCAAAATTTCACGAAAATAAAAACTCACTTTGCACGTGCCCTAAATATATACGACCGATTAGCTAATGTTGTCATATTAAATGATATCTCTTGAGGTTCTATATGAGATTATTAAAAGTGGGCAACATTTTAAAGATTGAGTACAACATTTATCTTTCTAATCGAGATAACCTTAGAACACCACATTTTAAAAGCAAAGAAAAAATATGTCTTATTAGAATTTATAAACTGATTCTATCTATTTAAATGTCTTTACTAAGGCAAGGCCGCCCAAATTTTACGTATAAATTTCTGAATTTCTAAAATTTGGTGTAATTAATTTAAAAGAAGATGAATGTTCGTTGAATGCGACAACCCCACTCAACAATAAATGTAATTTAAGCACTCAATCAATATGTCATCAAAATAGTTTAATCACTCGCATCGATTGCTGGGAGACGATAAATTCGACCCCAAAATATAAACCAAACAGTTTGATCCGTAGGAAACTAATGGTAATTTTATTTTAAATAAAACGGATACTAGAATTAAAAATGTAATAGGTTTATAAATATAAAAATAATGTTTTCGCAAATCGTGAAATGCTTATACTTTTGCTGGGCCAAGAAGTTAATACTAATTTTTAAGTAGTATAGCAATAAACTTACTAAATCACAGGTCAACAAATATGTTCGAAAAATATTATAAAAACATAAAAGCATCCATGATGACCTTATCTCATCTGTATTTCCCGTTTTCCCAGTTTCTTTTGCCTTCAGCTTCTTCTAATCCGTCCATATCAAAATAATGGCCTTTTTTGAATTGAAAGATTTAGCGACCTTGAGAACACCCTAGAAAAAATTATAATCTTTTCTAATATTAAAACCCCTTATAACTTATTTTTGTCCTAAATAATAAAAAATAAATTTTTTTTAGTATATCAAGCTCTTAGTTCAACATTAAAATAATACAGAATATTTCGGGTCCAAACTTAAATAACACGTATCGGGTTTTAATAAAAATATTATTTAAAGTTTAAATTTTACAGTTTAGCTGTAGTAAATACGCAAAAAAAAATAATTGTTTTTAAATCTTTTTTGTTTTTGTGATATTTTTTTTTAAATTTTCAATGTTTATAGCTAACTTACTTAGTTTGATTACAAAAACGGTAAACAGATCACCCTAAGATGGCAGGTTTAATCTCTGTAGTTAGCTCATAACTCTCAAATATTTGTTGACCTGTGTAATTATACACAAACCTGGCGGGCCAAATCTTAATATTTTAAATTGACCGAGCTGCGTTGAATGTAAGTATTCAAGCCATTTTTAGGTAAGCTTACATTTCCACACCCTTTTTGGGTTTCAATAAAGTGAAATTAATCCTATCCTTAGGTATAATTAAAATGTGGTGGCGGTTAAATTCTCGGCCAAAAGGTAGTTATATTAAAAATTGTTTTTTAGGGTAAACCAGGCGCAAAAGTTTTGGATATCAGCAATGGTCAGTGGGCTATATGTATATAAAATAGTAAAATATGACAATATTTTCTTTAATGATATTTACATAAAATTTACACATAAATGAATGATTTCTTTTTTAGGATCACTATTTTCATTAATAATATATTAGCTTATAAAACAACATTTGGTGGCAAAACTCAAATCTGTACGCAATGAAGAACAGCAATTGAGGTTTGAATTACAAGATGAGACCGAAACTCATAAAAGGGTAAAATTAGCACGTCAGCTGGCCACCCTTATTCGCAAGGTTAAAACGAGACTACAAAAAATGAAAATTAAGGAAACGAACAATATGCAATCACCTAAAACTTTAATACCTACCTTATGGCCTAATCAATATTTACTGCCCAACTTTAATTCCGGGTTTTTCAACTTTTTAATGCCAAATCCGGCAGAGCATCCTCGATTGCAAACAAATTTTCAATATGATTGGGAGCGTAGGCACCGGCTCGATTCTAAGGATAAACAAAGTGATCTATGGACCAAAAATCAAAAACGAGGTCACGACAAAATCATTCGTATATTACATAAGAACGTTGAATTACGGATGCACGAAAAAAAGCTGTTAGATGGGATAGCTAAGATGAAAGCCGAAATCGATGCAATTGAGGGATAGACACTAGCATTTTATACTATCCTTTTTATCTTAAAATGTTAACAAAAAAACACAATAATTGATAAACTGTTTTCATTTGCACATACTAATTATTCCTATTTTTGACTAGTCCCATTCTAGTTAATAAAAATGGGCACTTATGCGGGGAAAATAACGAAGCCAGAGTTAAAGTAATTATTTATAACAGCTAGAAATAATTTTATTAATATTAAAAGTATTTTTGCAGACAAAAAGTTAGAAAATCGATTTTTGTAAATATCAAAAAACCTTCATTCTTTAATGGTTAAATTTTATATAATTTTTGAGAATAACATTGAATGATCATGGAATAGGATATTTAATTTGTTAACGCTTATTAAAGTCAATAAAATAGTTTTATAACACGCGTCAACAAATATCAATGTCAGAAACGTGAATTTTATAAAAACATAAAAGAATGCATCTCCATGATGGCTTAATCTCATATATATTTTTCGTTTTTCTTAGTTTCTTCCGTCTTTGGCTCCTTAGATCCGTCTATAACTAAAAATGGCCTTTTTTGACCAAATTGACAGATCTAATATGCCAGAAAAAAAATTTAAAAATCTTTTTTGCATATAAAAATCGTATTTCGCGCCCAAACTTAAATACGACACGATATATTATCGGTTTTTAATGAAAATTTTATTTGAAGTTAATAGTTTAACTATTGTGAATATGCAAAAAATTTCAATTATTTTTGTTTTGGAATCTTTTTTGTTTTTATGACCTTTTTTCTAAAATTTTCAATGTTTATACCTGACTAACTAAGTTTGATTAGTAAAAACGGTAAATGGATTTGATATTCCCTAAAATGGCAGGTTTGATCTCTGTAGTTAACTCATAACTCTCAAAAATTAATGACCTGTGTAATGGAAAAGCTTTTAAAACCCAAATTTGTTATATATTTTGAAATAATTATATATAAATGATGTGTGAGATTTATTAATTGCCGTAAAATATTTACAAAGTATTAAATTTTTTTATCTAACTTAATTATTGACTAAAGCTTGGTTAAATATTTCAATAAAATTAACTAAGAAATTTTTTTAATTGATAGATAGATCATATTATAATTTTAAATAATTTTAACATTGTTTTTTTCCATTTCATGTATTGCTTTCTCAGGACCAAAAGGGCAGGAAAGTCAATAAAAAATTTATTTTAATTATCAAATAACATTTATCAATCATTTCTGCTAGCCAAAAATATGAGATATCTATTAATTTGTATTACCCATTGAAGCGAGAAAAGTTTAATTCTAAAGGTAATCCTAAATTTTGAGTGAGGTCACACGCCGTTAGACCACGTATAAAGTGAGTTTTTATTTTCATAACATTTTTAAAATTCTGAGTTTAAAATATAATTTGCAATTTTTTTATTAAAACTACTTTTTTGTTAAAATTAAATATTACTTTTTTATAAAATGCGTTTATAAAATAAAATATTTAAAAAATAAATATTTTAAAGCCTTAATATCGCTCCTTCCCCCCCCCCCCCCCCCTTCCCAAATGAAATTAATATAATTAACAGAGAAAAAGTAATTAATATATTTTGAACCCGCGGTTATTGGTAAAATAGGTTACATCTTCACAGGGATTGGGTATGTGCATCAAATTGTGTCTTAAATAATCAGCAGGGCAACAAATTTGTGTGAGTTATTTGCTAACTATAGAGTTCTAACTACTATTTTAGATATCTTTAAATTAATTTACCGCTATCAAACTTTATAATTCTGCAAAATGTCAAAAAACATGAAATTTTCAATAACAAAAACAAAATTTTTTTTTGTATGTTCTTAACTAAATTCAAACTTAAAATAACATTTACTAAGCACCGATAATATATTGTGTCGTATTTAGGTTAGAGTGCCAAATATTCTCCATTATCAAGTTGATATAAGAGATTGGTATGCTAAGAAATTTTGTTTCTCATTATTTGATATAAAAAATATAAGTTGCAGGTAATTTTAATATGTAAAATCTTTAAATTTTTTAGTGTATTTTCAAGGTCGCAAAATCTGTCAACTTGGTAAAAAAGGCCATTTTCGATACGGACGGAGCAAAATTTCTGGAGACGAAAATACTAAGAAAAAAGGAAAACATATATGAGATAAGGCCATCATGGGGATTTCTTTACAGTATAAAAAACTTTTTTATTTTTGACATTGATATTTGTCGACCTGTGTTATATTGATAGTTTTTTTGATTTTTGAACACTTTTATTAAAATATATTGAAACATATTTTACGAGACCATACTATTGCAAATTGATTCAATTATCTCAGAATTTAACTTAGGGACAAACATTCTGTCATAAAAACTATTTAAGATGGTTCATGCAGTTTATTTATGAATTAAATAACATAATCTACGTTTAATTAATTTCCTTTTAAATTATTTGCCAAAAAAATTAAAAAAAAATTCATGCATTGCGTATACTAGTCTGCACTTGTTCTTTATTATAATTACGATTAAAATATATAAGATATGCACTCATTTTAATATACAAGCAATATAATAAATTAATTTAAGTTCCATATATAATATAAGCATTTAAACAACATTAAATTATCTACATAATATTCCTGTGCTGTCAGATTGCAAATATATACACACTTTTACGGATAAATTCCAATTTGTTTAATTTAGAAATTCAACTTTTTAAATATTATTTTAAATAAGCTTATTGTTAATTTAGGCACTTGTTATCATAAAAACTCAAATTTAAAGACTGTATGAAATACTTGTTATAAGTGAATATATAAAGAAAACCTCATAATTTATTTTTTTACAAATTTTTTATATAATAACTTTTAATCTATTTGCTCCTCCGCTACTTTCTTTAATTAATCTTCATTCTGAGTTTTCATTACACAAATTTAATAAAATTTATTTTATAGTTAATATAAAGCTGTTTTAAAAATATGTAAACTGTATTTATTAATTATTTTGTTTTTGCCAAACTATTTTTGTTTTTGATCTTATTTGTTTTGTCCCCTGTTTTTGTTTTTGATAATTTTTTGTTTCTATTTCGAGCCCTAATTACCGCCTAAAAATTGTTAATAATTAAAAACCAAAAAACACTTTATTTAATTGTTTTATAATTGCTAAATATTATATTTATAAATTTTTCTTAAATTTACAATAAATATTAACACAATCTTACATTTACTATTTATTTTTTTGTTTGGTATCATTTGAATTTGCTTAACCAATAGTTTATGTTATTCTTTTTTCTGAAGATTAACTATTTAGTTATTTATAAAATAATTAACGACAGTGGGGTATAACCCAAATCTAAGTAAAATTAGAAAGAAAAAAAATTATCATTATTCTTAGACATAAGAAATAAATTGTTACTTCCTAAATTTTTGATGTTCGCAAACTATATTTTAAGTATTCATTGGCAAAAAGGAGTTAATTTTTCAAGCCAGGAGTTCAAGTTACAGTATCAATCACTGAATACCACAATATAACAGTAAAAATAGGTGTTTACAAGCGTATGTTATCAAATAATGTTATTCCATTTGTATATTAATAAAATTCTAAGCGGCGTCAATAGCTAAAAGCTTGGAGGAGCTACCTAAAAATGGGAGCAATTGAGGGTGGGTGAACAAGTCCATTGGCAAGGATATCAGTCCCTTGTATAAGGTAAAATAGGTACGCTTCTTGGGAATTATTTTTAACGTCGTTTATATCGGATACACGTGGGCCGTGGTTCAGATCAGCTACATTACTTTCGGCAACTTCTGACTGGCGAAAAGCTGTACTGCTGACAATAAATCTGGTAATGTTGCTATTTAAAGTAAGGATTAATGATTGTTGCATACGGAAGGAGGTTAAATTTTCTACTGGATTAGTCCTACGAGATAAATTAAAATAGATATAAAATCATTTATTTCGTGGATATTGGGGTAAAAATTTACAAAAGATCAACCATCTTTAATGAGGCATCATTTTGTAAGACAAAAGTGGCAAAAATGCCATAGGACACCCATGTCTCGGAAATTGTAAAACTTAGTTTAAATAAATACGCACCAAAAATTATGTTTAATAATTTGTCATTTAAAATAAAATGCTTTTTAAATAATAAGGATCTAACCAGCAAAATTGCAACTCTTAGAAACCTCTACTTAATACTTAATCTACAAAATTTGAGAACTAGAAAATTTTGAAAGCGTTGAAAAAAAACCGAGGGTTCTCATTTAAAATAAAATATTCAATAACCTAAAATAAATATTCGCAAATTTTTTGTAAATTATATTTTGTCATATGGTTATTTAGTTTTGCAAATTAAAATAATAAATTTTGAAAATAATAAAATTTAGAAATACAGTTATTTTGCTTACAGAGTTTAGCTTAATTATAAAAGCGATTTAAATTTGTAAAATTACTAATAAATAAAAGAATTTGCCAACTGAAATGATTTTTTTAAGCATAAGCTTGCTATTAAAAAAAGAATTGACTGAATTAAATTTTGTTATTGTGTATATATTATGGCAGTGAGACGGATAATAAATCTGAATTCTTTATTGCGTAATTTACACTGGTCGACAAATTATGACTTCATATCTTAGACCAACAACATGAAAAATGTTTCTATTGCAGTTTTTTCTGCTACTTATTTTCCGTTTTTTCCTACCTGATCTGGTTTTTATTTTATTCGATGTTAAAGTTGCCAAAATGTGAATTTTTGGCACATTTTGACCTTAATTTACACCATTAAAAAATTATAAATTATATTAACTTTTTATATTAAAAGCTTAATTTTTATCTATTCAAATATATAATTATTTTTTTTTATATATTTAACTTTTTTAAAAAAACGAAATTTAAAAACCTACCTTATTTTATTTTATTTAATTTCTAGACTCAAAAATTTTTTAGTATTTTTTTTTAATTAGTTCTAATTGAGTCATTTGATTTCGTTTAATAGTTTTTAGTTTAATTGTGTTTATTTCGATAAAATTATAATATATGGTTTAGTTTAAAATCCAAAAGTCATGAAAATTGTATTCGTTTAGATGTGTAAAAAAGAGTTAATTGCAAATGTTTAGCCCCCGCCCCCTAACTGTGCAAAACAAGTGTATTTGCTCACGTCCCTTTCATCAGTTTAAACAATTAAACTTGGTATAAGTGCCCTCAACGGGTCGAAACCAGTATTAAAAGATTTTACATTTAAACCAGCCCGAAACAAAAATGTTTTTAGCCTGGCCTGACGTTTTTATGCCCTATATAAATATCGAATTATTTAAATAAATTTCAAAACTTAGAGTACCAGATGCCCGGCGGCAGAAAATTTTTTTACTGCCACCCCAAGAGTTTTTTTGCCTCCCCAAATGGAGAAAACTAGAATCGGGCCTGCTTTGAAATTACCTTGAAATCTCATTTTTTATAAATTTTCTATAAATGTTAATATTTCGCGGGCACTAATACCTTAATACCGAAAAAAACCATATAAATTCTGGCTTTGTTTAAGCCTAATCATTTAGAACTAGATACTAAGACTTTTGAATTATAATGTAAAAAACCCTTTACTCAAAGGTGGTCGAATAGAGCCCAAACACTTAATGTGACTAAGGCTTTTTTTATTTATTGGACATTTGTGATCAGTTGTTTTTTTACAATGATTTATATTTTATATAAAACTAACAGTAACATTTATATCAAATTAAGTATAATATCTAATTAAAAAGGAATTATTTAAAGAATATGAATGAAGAAAAATATGTTTGGGTAGGAATTTTTAAACAAATAAATAAAGAAATAAAGAGTGAGAGAGAGAGAAAGAAAGAACGATGCATAAGCAGCATCGAAGGCGTCAATGGGTCTAAATTAAATAACATAAAATAAGGTAGGTTTTTAAATTTTGTTTTTTTTAAAAAGTGAAATACATTAAAAAAAATAATTTTATATTTGAATAGATAAAAATTTAAGCTTTTTTTTTAATATTTTTTAATGGTGTAAATTAAGGTTAAAATGTGCCAAAAATGCACATTTTGGCAACTTTAACAACGAATAAAATAAAAACCAAATCAGGTAGGAAAAAACGGAAAAAACCATAATGTTCAGCAAAAAAACCTGCACTAGAAACATTTTTTAGGTTGTTGGTCTAAAATTGTTGTCGACCAGTGTTATTATTAACCGAAAAATACACTTTGCCGATATAATAATATATAGGCATGTAAAATCAAAAAGTGATGAGATTGAAAAGAAAAGCTAGTAGGCGCTTAAATTGTTCTTTATGACCAATATTTCCATATTGAAAAATTTCAGAAAGTTGGTTGGTCCTAAACGCTTCAATCTATTTTTTTTGCATCTATGTTTTTTATTTAATGATAATTTTATAATTTTATATTTATCAAGTTTTAAAGAAAGAACACCTTAAAATATTAATTGTACGCACCAAATTGAACAGGCTGCATTGTCCCAAGCGATAAAAGAGGAGGCCGTTAGATGAATTGGGTAAGGCATTATATGTTCGTAGAAGAGGACATTTTTACGTGCAAAAAAGACGGCGTCGAAAAGTCCGGGGAATTTTTGTAGCTATTGATATACAGAGATGTATCTTGATGCCGATATTTTGTAATTTTTTATAGATAGTTGTCAATGTTTATTATGTATTTTTGGGGGGCGAGGAGGTGACTGCTGTTCAAATACGACCATAATAAATGAGGTCAATATGATTAATTGCGTCCCTCTAAGACGCCGCATTCACGAGATTATTTAAACATGCTGGCTTCACAACCTTGGCAAAAAGTCTAAAAATTATTTAGACTAAAAAATACCCCGCCATACATCTCTAGAAAGACGGCACACCCGTTATAGCATAGCCTTTTTAAATTTAAAAATTAAAAATAAATCAAAGTTACATGGTTGTGCAATTGAGAAATATTTTTGGACGTAGATTGGATAGTAACGTAATACAAAGAGGTTTCAAGTTGTTTGCATATACGAAATTGTGCTGATGTGTTTGATTCTATGTGATTCATGCATTTCCTAAATATTAAATTAACTTAAACTTTTTGATATCAAAACTGATTATTTTAATAAAGCAAATGAGGTGCGACCTGCAATTTTTAGTTGAATAAGAGTTTTAAAATCAAATCATTAAAATAATAATAATGTTTCTAACTGGGTAAGGTCGGCTTTCAGTTTATAGCTTACATTAATTCCGTGCATAGCCTCATTATATATTAGCCTAAGTTAAATGCTATTATATGTGTGCCCTTTTAAATCTTGATTTAAAATAAAATCTCTATGATAGGGGTCGTTAAACAATGAGTCCCTATTCCCCCTCACCTTAAATTGTCCTGCCTAACCCTATTTTTATATTCAATTTTACTCATTGTGCGCCTAAGCTAAAGTTTTATAATTTTTTTAATCATTTAACAACTTCAGACGCAAAAACGGACACATTAAGGAAATTGGGAAAGAGATGAAGTGGGTAAGATATTAGCTTTAATAAATTTAATTGGGCAAATTTATTATAAATATTATTATTTATATTTATTATTAATGTTGACGCACATTCGGAGTTTTTAAAGTACTCTTTGTCATGGAACCGTAAAAATGCAACTCATGACCTTCCGTTATATATTAAGAAAATGATACCAAAGGCATGACTATATTTGGGATAACTAAAATGGATTTAAAAATGTTAAAAATATTAGGTAAATTTTCAACTAACCAATAAGCAAAAGAAATTTTAAAAACAAGCTGAACATCGAAACAACCAACAAGATATTCAAGATTTACCTTTATAGAGGTGGTAAGGTTTCAAAGATAGTTAAAAAAAGGATTAAATTAATCCAAATAAAAGAGTTACTTACCAAGGCTGATTCAATATCTTTAGCATCCAAATGCTTTTGTAGATTACACGATTATTGTGATCATTGTTTTGGTGATGGTAGCCGTAGAGAGAATCGGAATTCACGCTTCCAAGTTTCTTTTCGTTCGCGGCAGGTAGCGTGGAATCGAAATATCTACACCATTCGGCACATCTCATGGTTAACCGCTGCATTAATACCGAATAATGAATCGAGCTTATCATAAAAGGTTTGTCTAATCCCTTTGAGGTTTAAGTTCAATAAAAGGTGTAATTAATGTCGGATATAGGGATTTGAGAAATATAAAACTTGCTTAGCAAATTTTGTTTTTATAGCTACTAAATTTACTGGAAACCAGAAATTAATAAACACTCTTTAAAAGCAACTTTGTTGATATAACTGGCAATAGTGCCAGTTTTTAATATTAAAATATAGTAGACTATAAAAAGTAAGTATATAAAAAAACTCACTGTGGTTGGCTGCTGATCAAACGAATCACAGAACGTTTTATTAAAATTTGTTGTATTAAGAGTTCGGTAAAGGTGATTTCCATATTTAACATAATACTCGAGGAGCGTGGGATTTGTCATAGCTGTGGAGCATTTCACCCAATATGCCAATAAAATGACGGGAATTGTATTTAATACCATCGAGGTAACACTTTTCGTGATTTATAAGGATTAGCAATACAATACAAAAATTCGTTTTAGACAATCAATAAAACTTAAAGGTAATGTTTGCGTCAAGATTAAAACTATTATCTTATATGGTAGCCTTGATAGTTTACTAACTATTTAAATATATGAATATATCTTTACCATCAAATTCAATTAGTTTATTTTTAAATATTAGTGCAATCTATAAATATATTATAAGACTATTAAAGGTAACTGTGTATGGAATTGAAGGACAATGTAATACGAAAACCGAGCCGTGGTGCTGCTCCAAATTTAGGAAAGCGTCAAGGGGCCTTCGCTTGCTCCTGTTCATTACGAAGCACAATCTCTTGACGCTTTATGAGCCCTCTTTTTATTTGATCTGTTATTAGGACTTTTTTTTAATATTTTTAAAAATTTTAAACATTTTTTTTTCTGTTAAAAATCTTTCAAACATTTATATTTTAGAAAAATTTTTAAAAAAAGAGCGACTTTAAAAAATACGTTTTATGTCAAAAATTAAAATTTTTCGAAAAATAAAAATGATCTCAACGCGCTCTTTTAAATGATTAGCCTTGTCAAAAACATAACCTTTGTGTTTTTACGGGGTTTTTTATTTACAAAGGTATAATATATAAGAAAAAAATTGCATCAAGATAAAAATATATAAATTCATATAAATCGGTATGTGATAAAATTTTAAAATATATACTTAATACCATGTATTATTTGGTAGGTAACGTAAGTAAAAATTAGCCTCATAGGCTGTGGCTAAAGCTACTTACAAAATTAACAAAAAATGCTAATTTCAAAAAAAAAACTATTATTTGCCATATGCCAAACAAAAAGTTTTTGAAAAAAAATTTTTTTTAAGTAATTTTTGAATTTTATAATTTTCACATTAGCCACATTAACGTTAATTAATTGCGTTTAATTTTATTTTCAAGTAATTTTTATTTCACTCGACACAATAGTGTCACAAAACAGGGATATGCCAAATCTTTCGGATTAGGAAGTAGCTAATTTTATAAAATTGTGGGAGTTAAAATCTGTCAAGGGACACAAAAAGGGATATATCTATAAACTCAATTAAAGATACAGAGACCACGGAAGCTTTCTGCAGAAGCAAATCTATAACTTCCATGTAGATCTATAATTTTTAAGGTGCAAAATGCCCTTTCAGTGGTTAAACATCTAAAAAAATTAAATACTTTATTGTCTTGTTCTTGTTTATATTTTTTTTCTCTATGATAACAATTTATATTTATTTGACATAAAAAACAAAAAAAGATATAAAATTTTGGCAGGAAATAATAAAACGCCGGCCTGAGTACTATCTGAGAGCCTGATAAAAGTTTTACGTGGTTTTGGGTGATAAAAGGTAGCACTACTTTAGGTGTAGGATAGGTCATACTCCAAATTTTACCCTTGCCTTTAAATAAAAAACCAAATTTATTGCAGCAAGTTACAACACTAAAGGAGTTTTAATTAAGTATTTATTTCACAACAAATATGAATGACACAACCGTTAATAAAAATATAAAAGAATATATCCTTATCATGGCCTTATCACACATATATTTATATATCGTTTTTCATAGTTTCTTCCGGCCTTAGCTCCTTACATCCGTCCATATCGCAAAAATGACCTTTTTTGACCAAATTGACAGATTGAGAATACCACAAAAAGAAAAAATATAAGAATATTTTTCATAAAAAAATTCTTTTAACTTATATTACATATCAAATAAGAAAAAATAAAATTTTTTATTATATCAATATCTTACATCAGCATTTAGATAATACAAAATATTTTGCGTCCAAACTTAATCGACACGATATATTATCGGGTTTTAATAAAAGTTTTATTTGAAGTTTGAATTTCAGTTTAGCTGTTGTAAATATGCAAAAGAAAATTTCAATTTTTTTTTGAATCCTTTTTGTTTTTTTTTGGCATTTTTTCTAAAATTTTTGATGTTTATAGCTGACTAACTAAGTTTGATTAGAAATAACGGGAAACGGGTTTGAAAATCCCTAATATGGCAGGTTTTATTTCCGTAGTTAGCTCATAACTCAAATTTGTTAACCTGTGTTTGTAGCGAGGTGAATTGAGGTGAGCTCACACTATTGATTTCATTTAGGATTCAAGTTTATTGCCAATTTTATTGCTAATTATAAATAAGAACGCTCTCTAAACACATAAAGTAATATAGCGAATTCACAAATCAACATTGTCTGCAAAAAATGTTAAAATTTATAAATTCCTATTATAATAATTTATAAAATTTATTCATTAAATATGGCCGACTGGCGAAAGTAAATTTTGCCATAACAAAAAGTTTAGTTCTAACTCTAACCCTAGCCTTAATTTTGACCCTAATCCTAAATTCCCGTATTTCAACTCTTAAACAAAGTCTAACAACAACATAAGCAAATATCTTGGTTGAACGATAACAAATTCGGATGGTTAAAACACGTATTAAAAATTGGCGTCTTGACAGACTTTCGAGTAACCGCTAATCGCAATTCTCCGCAAATTTTAATTGAAGACGTTTTATAAACAAGCCCACAAAATGTTTTGAATATAACTATTTTTGTTCAATATTTAAATCAAAATATAAAAAAATTTAATATGTATCAAACATGTTTATTTTTAAAGTGATTTTTGGCTATTTGACTTTTTGAATGTTTAGGCCTTATACCCAGGTAGCTTTAAATAAGACAGGTACAATTTTTTGAGAGTTATGAACTAATTATATGACGGATATAATATCGTGTTATATTTAGGTTAGGATGTCAAATATTTTGTATTAAAGGTAAGCTTGTTATATTTAAAAAATTTTTATTTCTCATTATTTGAGATTAATAAAATTAAGTTAGAAGTGATTTTAACATGGGTCAAAAAAGGTCATTTTTCCGATGGATGGCATCGCCCAAGGCGAAAGAAACTACGAAAACGAAAATATATAGAGTTAAGGCCATAAAGAAGACCCATTTATTTCGGTTTTCGAAATTTATTTTTTGATATTGATGTCTACCTTTGAAATATGCACCAAAAATTGATTTTATGGAATCTTTTTATTATAAAAAACATTTAACTTAGGCAGGTATATATTATATATAAATTTTTAAAAATAAACAAAGGCATACCCAGGATTTTTCTAAGGGAGGGGGGAAGGGGGGGAGGGGGGGGGGGGGGTCGGTGAGGGAAAGTAGATGTGAGAAAAGATGGGGTTGGGTATGCTATCATAAATAAGTAATAGGGCGGTTCAAATTTTTTGTATTTTTTTGAAAAATTTTAACAATTGTTTAGCATTTTCTAATAAAAATATTGGTTCAATGTTGAAAATAATGCGCTTGTTTATATAAAATTTTAAGAGATTTAATATTTTTAAATATTGCACAGGTCAACAAATTTCAATGGCACAACCGTGAATTTTATAAAAACATAAAAGAATTTATCTCCATGATGGCCTTATCTTATATGTATATTTCGTTTTTCTTAGTTTCCTCCGGCTTCGGCTCCTTACATCCATCCATATGAAAAAAATGGCCTTTTTGACCAAATTGACAGATCGAAATTACCCTAAAAAGAAAAAATTGAATTTTTTTATATAAATATGCCTTCTAACTTATATTTATCATCTCAAATAATGAGAAATATAGTATTATAGTATATCAAGCTCTTAAATCAGCATTTTGATAATACAAAATATTTCGCGTCCAAACTTTAATACGACACTATATATAATCGGTTTTAAGTAAAATTTTTATTTAAATTTTGAATTTAACAGTTTAGCTGTTGTAAATATGAAAAATTTCAATTCATTTTTGTTTTTGAATCTTTTTTTGTTTTTTTTGGCATTTTTAATAAAATTTTTAATGTTTATAGCTAACTAACTAAGTTTGATTAGAAAAAGCGGTAAACGGATTTAAAAATTAAGATGGTATGTTTGATCTTCGTAGTTTGCTCATAACTCTTAAAAATTTGTTGACCTGTGTTATTAGAGCAAATGCAATGGTGGGAAAAAAAGTGTAGAAAACAATGGTTAATAATTTTCGCTGCATAAACCCATATTCTAAAACATTTTTAAATTTGTAAAATAAAATGAATGAACAACTCTTAACGGACCCTTACAAAAAATATAAATTAATTAACTTGCGATCAGTTAAATAACAAATCTGGGGGCCCCAGCACATTAATTAGAGATATCTTTTGAACAGGCAAACAAAAATGTTTACAACTTTATGACTATTTATGTTCAACATTATTTATTCAAAATATTAGAAAAATTATTGAATATTTTTGCGATAAATTTTTAAAGTGAATTAGGGGTCACTGGAAACCCCCCCCCCCCAAGACTTTTGGAGATATATGTTAAGGCCTTCTATAAGTTGCAATATATAACACAGATCAACAAATATCTATGTTAGATTAAAGAAGTTTATGAAAATATAAAAGCCTACCCACGATATCCTTTTCATATATATATTTTCCGTTTTTCGTAGTATAAAAGAATGGCCTGTTTTTGACTAAATTGACAGATTTTGCGACCTAGAATACCCTAAAAAAAATATTTTCTTTCATATAAAAACCCCTTGTAACTTATATTTACCATCTCAAATACTGAGTATATCAATTTTTTACACATTTAGATAATCCATAATAGCGTCTGTACTTAAATACGACACAATATGTTATTGGTTTTTAATAAAAATATTTGGAGTTTGAAAATAGTTTAGCTTTTGTCAATATGCAAAAAAAATCAATTTATTTTTGTTTAGAAATCTTTTCTGTTTTTTTTTACATTTTTTTTTGAATTTTAATATTTCTAACTGACTTACTAAATTTGATAAAATGGTAAGCGAGTAAGACCCCTAAAATAGTAGGTATTGATCTTTGTAGTTAGCTCGTAACTCGTCAAAAATTTGTTAACCTGTGTAATACGCATTCATATTTTAATTTATGGAAAATGTTTTTCCAATACAATATACTGTTACATAAAAATGTATTAGGTATATTTTAATTTTTGGAAATAAGTCATTTTAAGAAATATAGTAGTCTTTTTGTGTTTTTGTTATTGTAGGTAAATTTAATGTTCATATTATTTTGTAAACTATTTGACATAATTTTCTTATTTCAAACATGCTTGCAGAAAGCGACATTTGCATTGGAATTTTTTGCTTTTATAAATTTTTTAATGAAACTTTTTTAAAATGTTCAAACACATCTCGAGACATAATTTACGACCTTGCTACTACTTTTATGTTAATTTTTAGAAATAATTTTAAATTAAAAATAAGTTAAAAATGTCATTTATCAGTTTTTTGTATTTTGTTAAATTCATCGGAAAACAATGCAATAACATTTTATAAATACCACATAATATCTGTTTTAATTCTATGTGAAGCATATTTTAACTTAAATAATAATGAGATAGGGAAAAATTTGGAGTACGCGTTCCCCACAAAGCAATTCGTGTATCTTTTTAAGTTTCCTATCGCGGGTTAAAAAAATAAAGGATTCTTAATATCACTATTATAGGTAAATTTATTGTCTAATATGTTTTAAAACTTTTGACATTTTATTACGTCTTATATCAAAACTCGAGTTTTAAAAAGCGATTTGATAGCATTTAAATATTTAGATAAATTTATTTTTTAACCCGCAATCGATCTCCAATTTAGCCACCCAACTTTGAGTTTGTTCCTAACTTCCTGCTCGACGTTTATATCGGATTGTAGGTAAGCACCTAGGCAGGTTGCTGTTGGCTTTGATTTGAGAGACCAGTCATCGTTAATTACCAGTTGTTCACCTTCTGAGCCTCCGAAAACTATCAATTAGTTTTGTCTTTGTAAATTTTTAGGCCTAGCTTTTCAATCGCTTTTATCCAATTATTCAGACTTTCACACATCTCCTGCAGGTTTTCAGCCATTAGTAGAATGTCGTCAGCGTACAGTATGTGCCACGGTGGATTTGTGGCAACGCTCTTTGAGATCACGTCCATCACCGCGATGAATAGTAGGGGACTTAGGGCCGAACCTTGGTGCACACCTTCATTAATTGTAAATCCTTTTGATGTTCCTGACAAACTCCTTACATACGTCAAATTTCTTTCATACATACTCTGAACCAACTTGATATACATCTCAGGAACATTCTTTCTCCTCAAAGCCCACCATACTACTGATCTTGGAATTTTGTCGAAAGCTTTTTCCAAATCTACTAATGTGCAGTAGAGCTTTTTATTCTTTCTCGTGAAACGTTCTGCCATGTTGCGCAAGGCATGAATCGCGTCAATTTTCGACCCTCCTTTCATGAACCCGCATTGCTCAATACCTATATCGATTACGTCTCTTAATCTGGCTTCTATGACTTTTTCGAAAAGTTAATAAAATGTATAATATACATTAATGATAACTTAAATTAGTCTATAATTAAAGAGTACGTATTTTTCTTCAAAATAATAAAATAATAAAGTTCAAAGCTTTAAAACTCTAAAAGGTATAGAGGTTTAAAATTGGGGTCCGTATGGACCCCACTGTAGCATTCGCGTTACAAATTTCTCACCTTTTTATACGCGGGTCAAAATTTAATACTACTTGGTAAAAAAAAATTTTTACCTCCTCTTCGCTGCCCACAGAATAATTTTCTTTAATTTAACATTTAACCCGCGAATGGTAGGGTTAGAAATTTGTAACGCGCATGCTACAATGAGGTCCATACGAGCCCCAATTTTTAACTTCTATAACTTAAGTTTTAAAGCTATGATCTTTATTTTTTTTTTGCAGGGGAATTCGTGCGTATTAATTATAAAATAAATTTTATTATTAATTTGCAAATTTTATTTGACATAAGGGCACGTGCAAAGTGAGTTTTTATTTTTGTAAAATTTTAAAAATTCTGAAAAATTTAAAAAATTATTTTTTCAAAATTTTTTTAAAAATTTATTATTTCAGAAAAGCATTTTATGTATACATATCAAATTGGGCAATTTTTAAAAAATTTGCGTTTTATTTCAAAATAAAATTTCTCAAAATTTTGAAATTTTCACAAAAATAAAAACTCACTTTGCACGTACCCTAATCTAAAAAAATGATTTTTTTTTTCTATATTACATTAAATAAATTCAATAAATATATCAATATTATTGATCAAATTGTGTTTTTAGGTCGGGTAGAACATTTTATGCAAAAAAAATATTATGAATTAAAATTTTTTATTGGCTATTATTAACTTTAAAAACTAGATATTTTATAAAAAAAAGGATACTATTATTATTATACATTACAAACATTGTATATACTTATTAAGCTATTATGAAAGAATACCTAAAAACGTTGCAATATATATTTACATTAAGGCAATGTCATGGCCTTTATCATTGAATTTGAGAGTGTGGGGTCCATATGTAGCCCAAAAGAATTTCTAATTTCTACAAAATTTTGTTTTGGACTCAGACCAAATTTAAATTGCAAGTTTTGTCTATAATATATGTAAGAAAAAAATCAAATATTCTGGCCAAAAATATATAATATTTTTAAAGATATTTAAAATTTTAAAAGTGTGGGGTCCATTGTGCTAATCGCGGGTTAAGTAATTTTTATAAAAAAAATTTGTAATATAGATAATGCAATATGTTGCCCTAATATTAATTTAAAAACCAATGAACTATATATTTCTTTATATTTTGTTTGTGTTTTTGTCTTGTCAACCTGTATATATTAAAAAGAAGTAAAAAAATTTATTAGTTTGCTAACTCATACGCCAAACAAAATATAATTTTAATATATAATTTGTAAAAATTATGAGCTATTTTTATGTTATTCTAATGTGTTTAATATTTATTAGGGCATGCTATTTTGTTTTTTAATATAGAAATAATTAGCAATACTACAATCGTATACTGTCAAGTACATAGGAGTGCAAAAAGCCTTTGATAGACAAATTATGTGTTTTATTTTGGGAAATGAATTTAAAATAAGGCTGAGCCTCATTAAGCTTGCCTGCATTATATATCTTCATTCATAAAAAGCATATGCCATAATTTCAGGTGCAGGTGGTTTTCATAGTATCAAAATATGACCATAACCAACATTAAGGTAATATTATAACTTATATATTTTATATCCGAATGCATTATTAGTTGCTTGTATTTTTAACTTTCACTAGAAAAAAAAATACCTATTATTTTTTGATTATCTGTTAAATTATAGCAAATAACCAAACATAGGTTATTATTTGTTTTTTTTTAAGATCTCTTACATCTTAATTAGTTTATCTGCAGTGCACTTAAAACATAAAATATGGGTCTTATACATTTGGTATTAAAATAAAAACTCTAATTAATAAAAGATTTGGGCCAGAGTTGCATGAAATACATAAATTAATACAACAAGTTATTATAGATTTGGTTATTATTATTAAAAACATTATTGCTGTTGTGTGCTGTTATATAAGCTTTATAGTAATAATGTTATTATTCAAATTATTGAACCAAATAAAATTTTTTAAAAAATTAAGGTGACTTTTTTTATTCTAAAATACTTACCATATTTACCTAAAATTTTAAGAACTTTTATAAACCCAATTGCACTTTATTTTATTTTTAGTTTTTATATTATTAGTAGCCATTTATAAATTTATTTAAGAGTGTTTTTAAAGCTCATTAATTTTTGGAAGATTTAAAATTTTTTCTAAAAATTTAATGTTGGTTTGATGTTAAAATTTTTTTAACTGTTAGAATTTTTAAAGGAGTGATTTTGAAATGATTATTTGCTAAATTTACACAGGTCAACAAATTTTTGAGAGTTATGAGCTAATTACGGAGATCAAACCTGCCATCTTAGGGATTTTTAAATCCAACCGGTTTTTTTAATCATTAGTTAGTCAGCTATAAAAATTGAAAATTTTAGAAAAAATGCCAAAAATACAAATAAGATACAAAAACAAAACAATGGCTAAACAAACTTAAACTTCAAATAAAAGTTTAAAAACTGACAATATATTGTGTTGTATTTTTTGGATGCGAGATATTTTGTATTATCTAAATGCTGATGTAAAAGCTTGTTATACTTAAAATTTTTAGTTCTCATTATTTGATATGATAAATATAAGTTAGAAGGGATTTTTGAAAAAGATTTTTACATTTATCCTTTTTAAGGTATTCTCGATCTCAATTTGGTCAAAAAAGGCCATTTTTTTAATGAGGACGGATGTAAGGAGCCAAGGCTGGAAGAAACTAAGAAAAACGAAATATATATATGAGATAGGTTATTATGGGATATATTCTTTTAGGTTTTCATAAAATTCAAATGCCATTGATATTTGTTGACCTGTGTTATATGTATTTAGATATAGGTTTAATAAAGTTTTTTTATTTAGAACAATTTTTCGATTTTTAAATTTTTTTATTAAAAATGAATGGATTCTGAATGCTCTAAAGAATATCATTTATATTATGTTACCTCACAATTTTGCTATATAAAATTTATCTGTAGTTTTTGAACATATCTGCCCACCATTGTACTAATAATAAGTTGTTGTAACTGTTAAATTATGATGCATATTCAAGTATGTTGACTTATGTATCTGTTCAAACAGCTCTTCTTAAATAATTATTTCTTATATAAATTTGACCCTAAGTATTGAAACCTCTTACTCATAATAATTTTTTTGTTTGATGATTTTAGCAAAATACTTGAGTTTGGCCAATTTTTATCGAGTTTTAAACAAGATTAAAGATGGTTTTTTTGAGAAGAGAGCACAAAATTATATTGTTGTATAAGTTATCATTATGCCTATCAAAATTAAAGATTTGACAATATGCATTATGTAAACTAGTTTACATTTTTTTATGTACCTGTAGATTAAGTGCAAATCAATTAAATATTTTCCTACTTTTCCTCACTAGGATCCTATCAGTTTTAAGTGTCATGTTAAGATCAAAAATGAGAATTGTGTTTTATTAATTTTACTTATAAAATTGTTCAACAGCCAAATTTTTTTTAAGGGTAAAGAATTATTAATTAAATTAGTAACTCAATATAGATTGATGCCTTTTCCCATTCCACAGAAAAATTTTATTGGTGTAAGAGTATTGAAAGATATAGATACACAAAACTTAAGCAGCCTCTTGGTTCAAATTTAATTGAATAAACTAAATTTTTTACGATATATACATATAACAATTACACTTTTCCCTAAGTCATACCTCACAAAATTAAGTAATTCCAGGGTGGGATATTCGGTTAAGAAAACAGGAAAAATTTTGCTATATTGATTGATTTTAATTAGTTTCTACCAACTTAACCCCTCCGCTATAATTTTTAAGCAAAGTTCAGAGTTCATATTCGAGTTTTATAGCGAGTATCACCGAAATGTATATACTTAGCTCCATACTTGGCCTTGGAACCTGGAAAAGGCGTTTTACGACGTTAGACCGTCTTCTCAGCCTGATAATCGTAGCGCAAATAGGCATTTATTTTTTTGATATTGTCTTTTATATGGATTAGCGCTTGGATTCAGGTCTCACCTTTCTAACAGGTCAACAAATATTTATGTCAGGAACGTGATTATTATGAAAACTTAAAAGAATGCATCCCCATGATGGCCTAATCTCATATATGGTTATCGTTTTTCTTAGTTTCTTCCGTCTTTGGCTCCTTAGATTTGTCTATAACGAAAAATGGCCATTTTTGACCAATTTGACAGATCTAAATATACCCTAAAAAGAAAAAATTTAAAAATTTTTTCGGCATATTAAAATCGCTTGTAACTTATGTTTTTAATCACAAATAATGGAATTTTTTTTTATTAATATATCAAGCTCTTACATCGGCATTTTGATAATACAAAATATTTCGCGTCTAAACTTAAATACGACACGATATATTATCGGCTTGTGAAAATACTATTTGAAATTTAAATTTAACAGTTTAAATATTGTAAATATGCAAAAATAAAATTTCAATTTATTTTTGTTTTTGAATCTTTTTTAGTTTTTCGATTTTTTTTCTAAAATTTTCAATGTTTATAACTGACTAACTAAGTTTGATTAGGAAAAACGGCAAACGGATTTGATAATCCCTAAGATGGCAGGTTTGATTTCTGTAGTTAACTTATAACTCTCAAAAAATTGTTGACCTCTGTTATTTGTAAGTTTGAAGGAAAAGCAGGATTTATCATTGCTCATATCCCCTGAACATTTAAGCTATAAAGACAACGTCGATAAGGGTGCGTTCCAAAATAAATTGGGTTATATTCGAATTGAGTTGTCCTCGTTTCATGATAAATCAAATGGAGCTAAAAAATTGAACATAGATGTTTTTATTATTTTAATCTCAAAGATTTAGATATTAAATTATTTTTACTAAACTCATATTTTTATATTTATTAATGTCGTGGATTAACGTTACGTTTCTTACAATTTATAAGGTTAAAAAAAATATATTATTTTAAACTTTTCCATTCTCAAAACAAAATGTTGGGGTCAAATATTTATGACCGAAATTAAACAATTCCGTTTTAAGAAAAATTCTAACGAGATGTTTGTTATTCTCCGTGTAACATCTTACGTCAGTGATTAGTCGTTAGACACCTGAAATTAATAAATTAAGTGTTTAAAAAGCCAGTGCAAATGAAAACTTTAACATTTATTGCTACATAGGAAAGCTCACGAACTTGCATCTGTATAATTGGTTAAAGAGAACTTTCACCTCACTGTAAACTTTGAAAATTTCTTTTTTATTTCTATAGAAGGAAACAATGTTTTTACATTCCTCTTGCTATATGTTCCTTTCTTTCATGTCATTGACAGCAACTTTAAAAGTCCTAAGTTTTGAAAATTTTTCAAATTTTAGTTTGATGGCTGGAGTCAACCATTATAAGATTTAATTCATCATTTCCATTGGGTATAATTTAATTATAAAAATAATTTTTGAGTGATATTGGCCCTAGTTTTTTGTATTTATAGAAATATGGAAGTAAGAACTTTAATTTCTAGATTTTATTTCAAAGTTTACATATTATTTCTAAACCTAGGTATTGCTTAAACGAATCTAAAATTTTTTAACATCAATACATACCTTTTAAAGTCAATAGCAACTAATACACTCCGTATTAAATAAGCATGACATTTGGAATATTTCAGAATTGAAAAAATCCTTTTATTTTATAAATGGGATCCAATAATTTATTAAACTATGCAATCCTGGCATAATGGCTAATTTACCCAAAAAAAGAATATTTGTCCTTAAATTATCACAATGTGACCTTTCATCTCAAATTTTAAGCCCCTTACAGTCGAGATGGATGAACTAAATGTATATTAGTACAACATATAAATTTTATTTTTTTGCGTTATCATAACCAACAGGAGAATACAATCCGTCACCTCAAGCTCAATGGGCAAGTCGGGTTTGACACGTTGCCTGAGCAACTCGTATCAAAATACATCCGGCAGGGCTTCATATTCAACATTTTATGCATCGGTAGACATTAAATTTTTATTTTTATTATTTTTTCTTATTTATCGGTTAATTTTATTCTATCCTTCATTTTTAATGTCCATATAATATTTCTCTTCGACGACAAAAAAAATTTGGCCTGGTATGAAAAAATTACATTAGGTCGCGTTTTCAAATATTGATATATACTTCGGCCATTAAATTATAATTTCAAAAAGGTTTATGTTATCACAATAACTATAACTTTTACCACCGACTTACTAATATATATTAAACGTCCCTGACTGACTTAAGGGACCGCTCTCGTATGTTAAGCGTTGAGAATGTGCATGATGTGTGAGACGATATTAAAGGTAAGAGGGTCTTTCGAGAATCGATTTACGTCAACCATATTCCCCTTCATTGTTAGAGAAGAGTCAGTTTGCTCAGGTAAGCAAGAATGATCGACTAACTAATCAATCTAGCCCTATGTATATTCACACCTCACTACGTATTGTTTAAGTTAGTTCCCTTTCAGGATTGTGTTACTTATTGAATCCAATCTCGATGCATCATCTTCTTAAACAGTAGGGGTAAAAAAGTCGATATGCCTTTTGTCTCGATGCTGCTGCTTATTAATTACGGGTGATTTTTTTGCAATGTAAAATCACGCAAGCATTAAAGATTACAATATCATATCACTTAAGTTATATAACAATTTTTTCTCGGGGCCGTTTTGTGTATAATGTATAGAGCGGTGTTTACCTTGATTCATTTAATGATTCGGGCCACTGATTGTCCTTGTATTTTATCTTGATATAAGCAAATCTGAGTGGCTTCTTAAAAGCAAAAAATTGTCACCGATAAAATGCTGATTCCCCTTATGCAGGGCTGTTTAAGTTGATTTAAAGTTCTCATTTATATAGCTTAATATCAGCAGCGCTCTTATAGAAAAATGGCATAAACTAGAAACTATTAACTCTCATTTTGCTATCTGGGCAATCCGACCATTACGCAACTTAGCTAAATTTTGCCTTAGATATGCTTTATAGGCACAGCTGGGAAAACGGTGGGCCACAAAATTTTGGCTCAACATTTTAAAAAAAGGGACCAAAAACTAAAAAAGTGGCTTTAAAAAAATTATAATTGATAAGGTTTGGTAATAATTAAGAGGGAAAAGGCTTAAGCTTAACAACTAGCGAACGATGGTAACAAAAATATGTAACGAACGGGCAAACTTCTATTGCAGCGATATAACGGGTATAAATAGCATCGAGGGTTGTAATACCGCGAGTAGTAAGGAAGGTGATATAAGAGGCAAGGCTTCTGTTAGCAACTCTGCTGCAATACGGTCCCATCGGGAGAACAAATCAATTTTAAAATCTCCGCCTTAATTAAATAGTATTGTCGAGGGGCAGTATGTTAGGGCACAGATTAAAAGGTTAGCTAACGCTATATATAATTTCTTACTCAAACTTCAATCCCCCCTCCCCCTTCCCCCCTCCCTTTCGATAAACCTGCTTTTTCTTGGTCATTCCTATATACCATTTTCATTGTTACTGATTGCCACTAAATCTATGCGCCAAATTACTCGCAAAGCCTACTGGAGGCGGGTAGCGCCACGCGACTACAATGTGCCCGCCTTAAAAGTATTCCCGGGTTTAAAAAAAGAAAAAAGTCGGAGCGCGAAGCGGCGCGACGGTTTATGTAAGCATGTGAACACACTAATATTTCGTCTAAATTATATTTTTTTAATGATTTATCTCATTGTTTTTTCCGATGAGCTTCAATCGTCAATTATTTTCACTAAAGAATCCTTGGCCTATTTCGCTTAGTTGCACATTCTATTGTCAAATTTTAAAACTTCCCAAAAATATATTAATAATTTAGCTCTCATTAAATTAGATGTAATATAATTTTTGAATAAATTATTTTGGATTTGGGAGGTTTAGTCATACACTTGAATAGACTTGTAAAGTTTGCTGTATATTGAGTGAAATTTTTAACTTCAAAATTGTGAGATTTGTAACTATAAATTTTTAAAAAAAATTCTTTTATGAAAAAAATTGTGTATAAATTGCACGCGTTCTGTATAATAGATATATCCTAAATTTAAATTTTTAAATGACCCCTGTTTCGGCTTTATTTCTTTTTTATAAGTCTCAGTTTTTTACGAAGTTTCCACCTAACAGATTGAATAAATGAAAATATTTATAAGCGTTTACGATATTTTTGTCTCCTTCCCTAAGGTGAAACGGGGCTCGGGAAGTCAACGTTGATGGAATCTCTTTTTAATACGACTTTTGATTCCGAGCCGAGTCCCCATAATTTACCTTTTGTATCGCTGCAATCAAAAACGTACGAGCTCCGAGAGGGCAACGTTAACCTCAAGTTGACCATAGTTGATACCGTAGGGTATGGAGATCAAATCAATAAAGAAGAAAGGTTTGTGCTTACAAATTAACTTAACACATTTTTTTAGAATTATATTAATAGTTAATCAAATAGGTGAATGCTTATCGATTAGTAAACTTTTGTTTAATATATTCACTTAAGTTACCACGGACAATTTTTTTAGGTCTTTCGCCCATTATTAAAAATGTTCGCTTGACCCAATTTAGTTGTTCTTATTTCATCCGGTCAACTTATTTATATTTTTGTCCGCTTTATTCGATTTTTAATATACTATAATAAAATAATGTAAAGTTAATTGATATATTTGGTTAAAACAAATAATAGTTGTGAAATGGGCTGTTTTGCCAAAATACACTATTCGAATTAAAAATATAATCTGCCCTACCCAGTCTACAAATTTCTTTCAATTTTTTTTGCCCTGTCTATATAATTTCAGGCCCTGTTTGGATGGGGCTGGGCCCCTTTATAGTGAGATAGAATTAATATGGTTAATTTAACAAGCTACTATATAAAATATAATATTTTTCTTTGCGCCGATACTTTAGCTGGAAACCAATCATACAATACATCGACAACCAATTTGAGAACTACTTACAGGAAGAACTTAAAATTAAGCGTTCACTTCATAATTATCACGATTCACGTATCCACTGTTGCTTGTATTTTATATCGCCTACCGGCCATTCGTAAAATAATTTTGTTTTTTGACAAATTTTTGAGAGCTAATTTATAAGATCAAACCTAGGATCTTAAGAATTTTATAATTCACCTTTTTTCTTGAGCCATAAATATTGAAAATCCAAAAAAATAATATTAAAAAAACAAATGAAATTAAAAATAAAATATTTAATGTTTAAAACATTAATTTTTCAAGTTAAGTAATCGTGTCTGTTGGGGTGCATTCTGCATAATCTAAGCGTAGATGTTGGAGCTTGATGATTTATAAATTGTATACTTTATTGTTTTATATGAAAAATTTGAGCTAAGTAAATTTAAATTTTTTAAATACAAAATCAGTTAATTTTGCTAAATATACCAATTTTATTTAATGCTGTAAGGCCCTGTACTGAGGGTTGATTTCTAAAAACGACTAAAATATTTAATATTAGGTCACATTGTAGATTATTTCGCTGCAAATTTAACTACTTCTAACATTCACTGTTTTTTGTAAGCCTGTATATGAATAATATTGAGTCTAACAGCATGAGAACAATAATTATCTAAACTTTTTTTATGTCAAATTTTTTAGTTTTTTTATTTGTGGATTCAATATTTATGATTAAACTTAACTAAGCTTTTTTCTTATCGAGCTATATGTTCACTTATATTACAGGCTTAAAGCTCTAGATTTGAAGGTTATGCGAGGGTTGGATTCAAAGGTTAACGTAGTTCCTATCATCTCTAAAGCCGATACGGTATCCCGGGCCGAGTTGACTCGATTTAAGGCGCGTGTTATGGCCGAGCTCAAGGCAGCCGGTGTCAGAATCTACAAATTTCCTACAACATTTTTGAGTGAGAGTTATTTTTATTATTGGTTTTTTTTTCAACCTAATTCGGAAGGCAACTCACATCTTTCTTCACATACTGATAAGACTAGAACGTCTAAGCATGCACAACCAAAATTTAACATTTTTGATTAAGGTCAGCTGATTCGTTAAAGAAAAAAACACCCTATATGTGCGATTTAAGGACTGCATTGAATTCTTGTTCATTTTTTAGTTGAAAAATTACCCTCTACTAGATGTTATCAAATCAAAATATAAAAATGATTAAAACCACAAATGATAATTAGTATGTGAGTTTGAATAAACAACTAGATTTTTTAAGACCTTATCAATATTTATGAACAAAAAGTAAATATAATGTTCTTATCTTTTTAAACAGAACATTTTTATAAAAATTTAAAAAAAAATTCATTTTTCATTAGGTACACTGTTAAATGTATATGTTTGTGTATATGGTTATTGTAGGCAATGGAGCCAACGGTCACCACGGTGCTAACGGCTTGGAGACTCTCTCGATGGACGGGTTGAGCGACGCGCTCGGAAGCAATGGTATCGATAGCGACGTGGAATCAGTCGGCGTTGCCGCCAGTAATGCCGGAACCATGTCCCATAGCCCAGTTGGTGCAGAAGATAACGTAATAACATTAAGTCTTTCGGTTCTGTTTTTTCATACATCTTGGTTTTTTTGATAACACGCCCTTATAAAGCTAATTCATTGACCATGTTTTATAGTAGTTTGTATTTATTGTTACGTACAACTATTTTTATTGATCTATGTTCAAGTTTAATTTATGTGTGTGTGAATTTTGATGCCCGCTGCAATAAGTATATTAAAACATTTAACAGTTATTGCCGTTCGCTGTGATTGGGAGCACGGATTTCGTTAAAATCAACAACAAGTTAGTTCGGGCTCGACAATATCCATGGGGCATTGTACAAGGTATCATACTATTACATTACCTTTGGGTAAATAGTAACAATCTGATTTGAGTTTGTTATTTGTTTTACAAAACATATTATTTATATTTAATATTATTTGGAAAACACAAACAAAAAAAATATTTTTTTTATAATATAATTTGTGATAGTTAGCATAAGTTTAATGAGCTTTTTAATGCTAAATTAAATATCCTTTAGTCGAAAACGAATCGCATTGCGACTTTGTCAAACTCCGTGAAATGTTGATTCGAACTAACATGGAAGACATGATCGAAAAAACGCACAGCCAGCACTACCAACTCTATCGGGTCCGTCGCCTCGAAAACATGGGCCTTAAGGACGTTGATCACTTGGGGAACGCTGCCCCGTCTCTGCTTGCTTTACAGGTTTTATTACAAAAATTTGCCTAGCCAGCCATTGCAAACCGTCTTGATTTGTGGGCATATAACACACAAATTTTTGAGACATATATTCTGATATATGTGATTAGACCTACCATCATAGGAATTTTCATATCCGTTTAGTTTTTTTTGATCAAACATTGTACAGAAATTTATAAAAAAAAAAAATATAAAATAACTAAAACTGTATATTTTTAAAAATTTATTTATATATTAAACTGCTAAACCAAATTCAAATTTAAAAAAATATTTTTATTTTAAACCGGTAAAAAATCGTGTCAATTATAGGTTGGGTTTCTAAATATTTTGTTTATTAACCTAAATGTGAATGTTGGAGCCTTATATAAAACTGATTATAAAAATTCATACAATTGATTACAATAAATATTAGATTCTCGGGGTTGCATTAATCAATTTTGCCAAATATGGCTATTTTTTAATGGTCATATATCTGTAAGATTCTGTCTTATTGGTCATTTAAAAGGAATAATAAGCCACAATATAGTTTATAATGCAGTTTCATAAACATCGCCACACAATGATTGATTTTTGCAGACCCGTATAGTCAATATTTCTTTTTATGCATGCAGTCAATTTGTGATCTTTTGGGTAAAAGAATTAAAAAAATAAACTTGTCTAAAAAATTAACTATACATTATGAAATATTTTTTAATGTTAACTAAGAAAAGGGAAAAATATATATGAGATTAGGCCATCATAGGTATGCGTTCTTTTATGTTTTCATAAAATTCACGTTTCTGACATTGATATTTGTTGATGTAATAAAAATATTTTTATGACATTTTGCAATTCAAATTTTAGCCACAACATTTTTTAGGGTATTTCTACCATTGCCTCATCATTCCACAGCTCAGCATTCATATTATTTTTGTTACGACACATAATAATTTTCTCTAATAAATAATTTTGTCATTTTTAATGTAATGCACCTGATTAAAGGAGGGATACAAGCACAAGCGACAGGACATGTTAGAAGAAATGAAGCGGAAGGAGGAGGACATGCGCAAGCATTTCGTTCAACGCGTCAAGGATAAGGAACTCGAACTCAAAGACTCGGAAAAAGAGGTAAACTATGTTACATTTGCTCAGTTCGACAAATCTTGGGCTATAAATCGGTAATTAGGTATTTTTTTTGATTTTTGAATGCCTATAATCTTGTGTAATTTGAACGTTTTATTGAATGATTCTTATATTAAAATCATATTTGGACTCGATTCTTGTACCCATTTAGTAATAAATGTCTGAATCAACGTCGTATACTTAATTTGCACAAATAAAACGATGCGCTGGCAGTCGATTTGCAAAAACATATTTTATACATTAAAAGTTTGTTTATAATTTTTTGAGATATCGATTTATTATTTTACTTTATCTTGTGAATTAAAGCCAATTTGTATGACTTGTCAAACATATAATTTTAATTTCAAGTATAATATTATGTTTTTATTAATTAACAATGTTAGCTTTACAACAAATTTGAGAACTTGAAGAAAATACATGGGGAAGAAAAACGTAGACTGGAAGAGGCGAAAAAGTTGTTAGAACAGGACATTGATGCCTTCGTACGTAGAAAGCAACAATCCCAGACAGCGACCATGAAAAAGAAAAAGTTAAATATTGCATTTTAACATTTATCTTTAAATTGATTTTGTCGGTTTTACTCAAAGAAATTGAAATTAATACATGGAAATATGTTAAGAATATTTATAATCGTATTTGTAAATTACTATTTTTTCTTGTGTATATTATGTTGTAAAGTGAGCAAGGCATTGACTCATTGCCCTAGATAAAGCGATTTGTTCATATTTAGATAATTAAGCTGTTTATGTGCAAATATATTTCACATCCAATATAATAAAATACATGTTTTACACTCAAATTTAATAATACTTCAGGATATTATTTTTTAAAAAAGCTATTCATTAAAACAAACTATATAAAAATATAACTGTCCCTACAAATAAAGTCCAATTTATTACTATAGTTAAGTTAGTGCCAACTAAAATGCTTATACCTAATTATATTTTTTTACATGCCGTTATTTATTTTCATAGCACACTGGTTTAAAAAATTAATCCATATACATTTTATTTAGATCATCTTTTATGTGACCGATTTCATGAGTGTGCCATCATATCATAAAATTAATCATCATTACATTCTTATTCTTAAGTTATATTTATTTAAAGAGGTTACAATTTATTGTTATACTCGCCCTGATTTTTTATATTAATTGCATTTAGCCTTAATTAATTTTCCACATAAAAAATACATTTTTGACCAAACTTTAGGTGTATTATATATACTCTGATAAGCCCTTAATTCGAAACTATCACCTATGGAATTTTATAAATTTATTATATAAAATATATACCTTATTTATAATTGAATTTTTTTTATTTATTCTTAATTATCATCATGTCTTCACAACCAAAAATTTGCATTTATACATGTCCCACATAGACATGAATATATTTTTTTTACATAAATAAATATTACACTCTTAAATATGAATTAATTGTCGTTTTAGTATACAGCTGAAATTTAATATTATTCTGTAAGCCTAGAAAATTAATAAAAACACAATTTTATTAAAAAATTACTATTTAAAAGCATGGAATACATTTTTTGTGGACAAAGAGATACTATTTAATTAAAATATATATTAGGAGACGATTTTCTTTATTAATTGAAAAAAATCAACACGGTTACTAAAAAATGATATCATTCATATGTTTAAAAACCATTCTAAATTCTCTTTGGATTTTGACATAAATAGATTTTAACCTTCTTTATATATTTTCGCTTTTTAAACGCTAATAAAAATAGACAGATTGTGAAATATAAAAAAGTAAAAGCTAACAATAAGTTTATAGTTATTTTATCAATCCTTTTTTTAATTCTCAGTCTCGTAACAAACATAAGCCATTTGATACCTTGCTTTAAATGAGCTTGCTGCATTAGAGCAAATTGTCTGAAGCCTTTACAATGCTCATCAGGTGTGAAGATTTTAGTGAAAAAGAGATGGCGGGGGGGGGGGAGAAGAAATTACGCCTGTTTTTGGATTTGCCACTAATAATTAGACGTTGCTTTATTTATTTAAATCCTCTAAAAAATTGAAAATGAAAAATTGTACAAGTCTGAAATTCAATGACATTCAAAAAATTAGGCGTCCCCTCCTCCAGTACATGAGCTTTGGCAGTTCACCTTGTTTCCATCAACAAAAAAATCTGCAAAACAGCCCCCGCAATAATTGTCGACGCACGTCGCATTCGGATGAGCCGAACATGTCGCAAATCGACATGGCTCAACGAAACAAAAAACGCGAGGTGGTTTGGGTGGCAAACAGTCGGCTAATTTTGATTAAAATTAATATTTAAAAAAGTATTTCGCTAACAAAATATCACAATGTGGACAAAATTAAATTTATTAATCTATTATGTCATTTTCTTATCGAAAAATTAAAAATCTCGATTTTTTTATTTTTAATGTCACAGCCAAACAATATCAAGAACAATAACATCGGATAAAATTATTACTAATTTATATAATAATTGTTTAATAACTTGAAATGGCATTTGTTGTAACACATTGACAAGAGCAATCCACTTCTTGACCTTCGGGACAGGGACGATTACAGGGTGTACATGTTGCTATATGAAAGTTTTTGAAATTTAATTTCTCATTTGAACAAATTATTGTGGTTGTTTAAAGTTACAATAAAAATTATACCATTTTTTGGTTGACATGTGCACGCATCTCCTCCCACCAATAGTGGCACAGTATCCGGAGGACAGTCATCGATATTACATATCAACTTTTCTTCTTAATGTTAATCACATTAATAATAACTATGGAAAATGAAGATACAATTATTTGTAAATGTTTAGCAATTATTCGGGGACGTTTTAAAGTTAGTGTGTTGTTTTGGGAAAGAGAAGATATAAATGAATTGCAAACTTTAAAATATTGCCCTTGCTCGACCTCGGGGAAAAAATAACTTGTTTATCAATAATTACCTTCAATTGGTACACACAAGCAAACTTCGCCAACAACTTGTCCAATAGTACCAACCGGACAAAGAGTGAAGCTACATGGATCTATTAGATGGTATAAATATTACAAATTCTCTAATTAAACTAATTTTGTAAGAGACTATACAACAACAGCAATTTTTATAAGGCATTGCAAAGAATTTATTTGCTCGATCCAAGATTTAGTTCGCTCAATGCCTCCAATTTTTTTTATAAGGTTCAAAGTTTAAAAAAAAATTCATGATGCGCCCTTTTATAATATAAAAATTCACAATATCCCCCAAAAAAGAGTTTTTTTTACCAGGCCTGGGGGAAGCCAGCCCTTAAAGGGAATTTTTTTAGGAGCTTCCTTAAGCTCAAATTTAAAGGGCCAAAAGGAATGAAAATATGAGATTTTTTTCGTAAACAAGGGCCGTTTTTTCTTAGTAATAAGGGGCTTTTTATCAAAAGGGCTTTTTGGGCTTTTTAATAAAAGTAATGAAATGAATATTTAAACCTAAGATTATAGAAGAAAAAACTAAAAAGGTCTATTGGAAAGGGTTTTTTCCTTATTAGGGGCTTTTTTGTTAAAAAAATCACTATGAGCTATTTTCCCCTTTTTGGCCCGAAAAATAAAAGATATTTCCCCCTTGGCCATACTTTTTTCAGGTTCTTAACACCGAATAATAAAAAATCTGAGGCATTGGTCAAAATTTTTGTTTCGTAATCAGCATTAAGTTGCCATAATCGCATAATAATGTCGTCCATATTTTGTTTTCCTGATTTCATAAACTTTTAGGTTTTTAGAAACTGGATATCTTGTGTTCTTGGGCAATATATCAGCTCATTGACCAAGCGTCATTTCACCTCTATTTTTATTTTTGATAAGACAATCCAACCAAAAAAAATTATTTGGGGGGGGGGGGGGGGGGGGGTAGGAATGCAGCTTTTAGGTTTAGGTGATCTTTTACTGAAATATATATATCAGCCAGTGGTATGAAGAAATATTGTTGGATAAATAGTTCCAAAAATGGATAGATGTTAAAATTATGAAGAGGGCTATGTAATAAATTGGGAAATGGGTAATTAAGAGGTAGAAGATAGCGAATGACCATAAAATATTAAATTTAACTGAACAAGCTAATATATAAATTACTGTTGTCAACGTCGTCAGGAATACATCGGCAAGGACACACGGTGTGATCATGAACGAACCCTTGGCGACAAAAAAGCGTGCAAGGACATGCTAGAAACAAGTCACAAATTTAATTATTTATATTCAATTATATGTACGTTTTTCGTGGTAAAATAATTAGGAATCAGAAAAAAAGACGTCTCACCTTTTTAAATTAATATTTAAACATCTAAACTTGAGTGGAAGAAATTTTTTTTTCAATTTCATTCAGGCCCCAACTCCAATTTTTTTGATCCCAACAACTTTAAATTTAAACATATTTATTGCAAGTCTAATTTTAAAGTTGTTGGCGAAAACCCTCGAAGATCAAAGTCGGGACCTCAAAGTGCTTCCGATCTAGTACCTACCCGTCCGAAAGTCGGATCTGGCCGGGCCTAAATTAGAATAATTTTAAAACGGGCCAATTTTTTTCTAAATATAGTCATACTACATTATCCTGTTGTTTGTAAGGACTAGAGAAATTTATTAACTCATTAATTCGACCCTGTACTTTATGATTTTTCTATAGCCAAAATTCATAGCTTGCAAAATAGAATTTTCTGGCCATATGGTTTAATTTCGGGCTAGCCGGGCCGAAAATAAAGAGGCGTACAGGGTTGAGCATTAAATTAAGGGGGACCGGGCCAAAGTTGAAAATAGTGTCGGGCGAGCCTGACACGTTCCGGTCGTAAAGCCGTAATTAATAAGACAATGTGAAAAAAAATTTAAATACGTAAATCATATGTTAAGATATATTAAGATCAGTGGTTGAAATGATGTGAAATGCAATTATATTGCCTTTACTAGGAATGCATCGGCAAGGACAGACAGTTCGGTCCTGGACGAATCCTTCTCGACAGAAAAGCGTACAAGGACATGCTGAATATGAATATATGAGTTTTATGGTGTACTAAAAGCATTTTTAAGGTTATGTTTCAAAATGTATTGAAAGCCACACCAACTTTAAGCCAATAAAGCTTATAATCATTGATTTAACTAGATAATTTCAAGCTGAAAAATCGCATATAACGGTCGAAATAATCAAATATGGGCTGACCAATCATTACATTCTGTGGAAATTGTAAATTTACTCACCATCCTAGGGCACTAATTCAAATAAAATGTATTTTTTTATATAAATTCCTATCTATATTTCTACTACAATTGCCTTTTTGATTTTTCCATTAATGGCTGAATTTAATGGCAATCAAAAAATGTTAAACAAATAAAAATGCGAACATCCTATTTCATTCACAAGATTTTTAGATGGAAATAGTAAATTTAAATGTCAATGACATAGGCTCTCACCAGGAATACATCGACAAGGGCAAACAGTTCGGTCTTGAACAAATCCTTTTCGACAGAAAAGTGCACAAGGACATGCTAAATATTCATAAAAATAATCTATAACTTGCGTTTTTGGCCATAGGCCAATATTTTTTGTCATACCGGATCTAAATATAGCGCAAATTCAATGATTGTGCCGTTAAATTATTTGTCAGTTGTTTAATTGGATGTGTCCAAAGTGCATAGCCGACCAATAAACATCAAAAAAGGAACAGGGTAGAAAGGTCAGAATTTTGTAAGAAAGTTTTAATTTGTTAGTATTATTCAAGATTTATGCTTGGGTCTAATTAAAATTTTTATTTAAAATTCAAATCAACTATAAATGTTTCAATTTTTAATACACTTATCTTTCAACTAAAAAATTTCTCAATTGCAATATAAATCATAGGGCTAAAAAATCATATATTACATGCAATCCAAGTTTAAATTGTTTAGACTTATCGGTAATATTGAAATATTACTTGGGGGCCTTGGTACGCAGGTACAAGGACACACAGACGTATCCAACATAAAACCGGTAGCGCATCTTATGGCACAGGGTCCACACGTTGTCGCTAAACAAATATTTGAATCAATTAACGCCGTGTTTTAATGAGTAAGGTAAGATCTCTTATGGCATTGTTTAGGGCTTTTGCCAAACTCACAAAACTTAATAAGTAAATATGAATGGTTGAAACTGCTTTACTGTTAGATAAAGTGTCTTACAGTATAAATTTAACTTTGGCACCACTCTCAGCAACATAAAGGGGTCGGGCCCTAAACATTTCGGCGGGCTTATTCGTTTTAATAATTATAAATTTAGCTGACGGGCCGTGTCGGGGGCTGTAATTTTAAAATTTAAAAACTCTATAGATGGTCAAATCTTGATTCCCTTTTTATAAACTTTATATGCAATAGCAATAAATTTAATTTTTAAAAATATACTAAATGAGTTTTACCTGGGTGAGAATGATGATGGTAAGCCTCATTCCATCCTATGCATATGCAGATGGTAAGTAAGGTTAATGGTGTTAGCATTGGAAATATATGGGAATGGATATTAAACGCAATGCCAATTGAAATTGAGAATGAAATATTTGTAAAATGGTCAAGATCAACTTTGATGAGTAAATTTATAATATGTATAAGGACGCCTTGTTATTTTGGTGGTTATTTCGAACCAGGATGTTTGAACTTAATTTAATACGTTTTGATGGTATTTAATTTGAATATATCGTATAGTTTGCTTAATTTTGTGATTTTATTCCTATTTTAATTAGGTCTGGTAAAATGACCTTAACTCTAACATATATGAATGGCCATATTAAAATTAGCTAATCATCGAAATATGTTAAAAAGGATAAAATTTATTGATGCAATAATGGGCTGTTGCAATTTATAATTAAAGGCAGCAAAGAATAAAATACATAAAATAGTAATTTTAGATTTTGATTTAAGACAATTTGCTTAATTTGAAAAATATATGAAACTAATAAAAATGGGTAATTTATAAACCTACAATTGGTGATTAGCGAAGGACCAACCCGCTTAGATTTAAAAGTTGTTGGCTCAGGTCTGCCCGTCAATTCAGCTGTCTAATTATCATTCCGGCCAATTTCACTTGATGTTTTCAAAATATGCGAGAAGCCAAAATTTGAAAAAAAAGTGAATATTATCGTTTTTGTGAATAACCAATAATTTATAGATAAATGATGTGATGACCCAGGTTCGCAGAATGAAAGGTAATAATATTTAGCCAATGGTTAAATTCAAAAATGGCGAAATGACCCCGTGCAATTTTAATTTTTATTATTTAAAATCAAAAATTGTCAATTAATTTTGCAACACTGTGTTTTTAAAATATAAAAATATATTAATTTATGTTTTGCTTTAGACCTATTTTATTACATATATCTTACCTCAAATTATTTATTTCTAAAATATATGTATGCGTTTTTTGCCTCGCCCGCGATTATTTTTAATGGCATTGCCAAAAGGATCATATTTTTAAGCTCTAATTGGTGAGCTCGCCCATTTTTTTAAAATTAACGTAACTTTTTTTAATTTGAGTGGAAACGAAAAAATGAATTTTGAGCTCCTCGAATAAAACCTTATCCTTGAAATATTAAAATTGATAAACCCAAATCTATTAAAGATGCGGACCAAAGTAAATAAAGAAATAAATCTGAATAAATATTAAGGCAGTTTGTTTGTTAGTTCTCGAACTTATATACAAATCATAGTATTCATATATAATCAATTTAGGGTAACAAACGTTGTTAAGCACCAAAAAATGACAATTTTTGGGGACCATTTATTTGATTCAAATATGAATTTGCGTGCAACCTTGTTTCCACCATTAACTAAAACACGTCTATTTCGGTAATTGGCCGTAAAACCCTGAGCGTATGTAAACTTTGTGCCCTAGACTTTGAATTAAGAGCGTTGAGCCTGGTTAGTATTGGATGGGTTACCACCTCCAACAAATCCTAAAGCCGTCCTTTATTCGCCTAGTCCTAAAAACTTAGGGTGTTTAATCTCATTTAACTCTGCGGGGCCAAAAAGGCAAAGCCCTAAGGGGAAAGTCGTCCCCTGATGGGAAAAAAGTTTTGAAGAAATCTCTTACACCACAAGGTTTTTTTCTGTTTCAGTGATTCATCGTGGGATTTACCCAAGTCATAGCGCTTATCAACGTTTTGAGTAGAAACATACAAAAGACAAGCTAACATATTGGTTAAAGTCAATTTCACGTTATAATTTGTTATTACTATATATTTTTTATAATTAAAATCACACAAAATATTTTGGCAAATTTATTGGTAATCCACCATTTTTTCATTATAAAAATTGCATATAATAATGGGTAAATATTAAATTATCATCTAATAATAAATGCAAATACAATATAATTTAAAAAAATGTTGATAAGATTTGTTACGAGGGTATTAACATGGCTCCTTTAAATAAATATTTATAGATATCAAATGGTATAATCATGATAAATAGGGAGTTTCATTTAATTTTAGAGGAAAACCCAATACCCATATTTTAATTATAACCTAGCCGGCTTAGAATTTGTAATGTCGTCTTTGATAAAAATGCTAATTTTTTTCAAAAACTCGACCGGTGTGTGTTCTTTAGTGTTGTATTCCGACGTTAATTTATCAATGTCTGATGCAATTTTTACATATTTTGCATTTGTTTCGTTGACATGGACACAATAGGAGATTAACTCGAGTCTTTCGTCTCGATCAAGTTGGATTAAGGGTAGGACAAGTTTACTAAAATCAGGGTGAGGATGAATTTTAAGTTGTAAGGCAGGATGAACACCGTCTAAATAATTTGTGATTGGAGGCAATTGAAAATGCCAACGGTTCCACAAGTTTACGGGAAAGATGGGGGCGTTAGGTGAAAGGTATGTTTTGTAGACATACTTATTAAAATTTTTTACAACAGGGAATTCGCGCTGCGTTGAGACCATATAACTTATAATATGCCTAATATCATCGGGATTAAGTAAGGGTAAACCCATAATAATCCTAAAATACTTGTATAATTTACCACGCTTTAGGTATGACTTGCGTAACATTTTATTTTTTTTGATGAAACTGAGAATGCTACTTGTGTAATGGAAAAGACATGCTTTAATAGTATTATCTGGGAAAATTGATTTAAAAGCGATGTATGAGACCATATCAAAAACAATTTGAAAATTTAAGTTGGATGAATCAACATTGTGAACTCTTAAAATATCTTTAATTTTGTTCAAAACCAACTTTAAGATGTTAAGTGACTTTTTTGGCAAGAAAATGTAGAAAACTGGCAACATCATGGCATTGAATAAGGTGTGAATTATATAAATTTGTTGGTAAATTCGACAAACTTTAAAAGCTGTGCCCATATAAAGATTTCGAGATTTTTCAATCAGTTTTATTAAACTTGGTGCTGAATATATTGAAAATAAATTGCGATCATGTTTGTACTGAAATTGAACCTCTATAGAGTTTTCACAAACCTTTTCAGGTAAACTTTTACTAAGATTCTTAAAGTTTTTGAAACTTTTGCTCTTAAAAAGGTAGTTAAACCTTTGTTTCACAAGTGTTTTTTCGTTTGAAACCTCGGGCCAAATGCTTGAAAATTCGTAAAACATAGTGTAACAAACTTTTCTCCTAGATAAATGAGGATTTTTGTGCGCATAGTTTACGATTGCGGTATTCAATAATTTCCTAATGATATAACCAATGCTCACCGGATGGTTATGAAGGCTGGCCTTAAAAAAAGTGTGAGTTTGTACGCAGGTGCTTCTACATGATTTATTTTGACATCTCCAGTACTTTTTTATGATAGAATAATCTCTGCCAAGTATGTAAGTATGATTGTCATAAATAAGGTATTTGTAGTTATAGACGTATACTATTAGGGAGCCATTAACAACGTTGTGATGCAAGTGTTCTTTGATAAGGTTACTTCGAAGAAAGGGTTCAACAATCATGGAATTATCTGTGGGCACGCAAAAACCTTTAAAATTAAAATAAATATATATAAGTTTTAATTACACAGGTCAACAAATATTAATGTCGGAAACGTGAATTATGAAAACATAAAAGAATGCATTCCCATGATGGCCTAATCGCATATATATTTTTCGTTTTTTTTTAGTTCTTCCGTCTTTGGCTCCTTAGCTGTCTAATTAGTGATTTATATAAAAAATAAAAGTGAAACCTACTTTCCATAGCATGTTACAGGGTCTCGACAAAGTATGGTTGAAAGAATATATATTTGAAAGCGGGAAAGATGAAGATGAAAAAGAATTAAATTTTTAAATAGCAAAAATCTGGGTTTTGCCACATTTAGAGGTAGTTTAATGCTTATAAGCATAAAAGACAAAGTTGTTGCGCCGCAAATATTTGGAAGAAAAATATTAAACACATGGTACAATATATAGTTTATAAACTCAAAAATTTTTTTTCTTCTTTTTTACATCTATAACTAAGTGTAAAAACTAAAAAATTAACATACCATTTATAACATTTCAATTTCTTAAATAAAAAAAGTTGACGTTTCATATAAAATACAACATATATAAATATATCCAAAAGTTTTTAGCCCAATAAAACTGTACAACAAAAAAAAACAACATAAACAATTTTATGGGTTTTGTAGAAAATTTCCTTGCGGAAACGAACTCGGGTTTATTTTTCCCAATGCCTCCAATTTTTTTAAAACGCGTCCAAAGTTTAGAAATAAATTTACAAAATCTATTTACATATTAATTTTCCAAAAAATCTATTGGCATATTCAAATTCTTTATAAAAAACATATTTAGAAAAGGTTATAGCCCATAATTATTAGCAATTTACTTTCAAGTTTAGGATCAAAAACCGGATTTTATGACGAAAACCACTAATTTTATAAAATATAAAAAAAATAAATATTCTAAAGAAATTTAAACGCCTTACGTTAATAATGAATGTTCCCTTAATCTAAATATATTTTTAAACTTTTGTTACTACCTATAAGGTTTACAATATAGAAGCGTAAAATATCCCAAATATAGAAAAATCTCAATTTTAACACCAAAATGATTTCATATTCGTAATTAGCACCAAAAACTTGACCAAAAACAAAAATTGTCATAAATGATGCTTAAGGTCGTCCAAATTTTGTTGTCCAGTGTAACTATTCAAAAAAAATAAGCCAAATTTATCAAAGGTTGGCTTTTGAGCGACATTATATGCTAATATATGAGTTCGAACCTGATATCTTAATTTTTTGAATCAGTTCACCATTTTTTCTGGTCAAACTTTGTAAACTAGCTACTAAAAACGTAAAAAATGAAAAATGTAAAAAAAAAATAGAAATATATTTTTAAAAAAATTATTTATATATATGAAACAGCTATGTAAGGTAAACTTATCATTTTTATTTCAGACCGGTAAGTCATATATATATATTGGGGGATAAAATATTCTAAATCTTACAAGTATGTGAATTGTAACCCTAATCTACAAAAACATAAGATCAAAAATTTTACTATTTAGATTAATCTTCCTTTGTGTATTACTTACTAAAAATTTTCTCAGCTATCAAACAAAAATTAAAAATGTCAAAAATGACTTTTTTGCTTTCAAGAATGTTTATTTATACATAAAATATTAAAACTTGAGACTATATTTGTCTAATTTATTTAGAAAAAAACTTACCCATTTTAATTAAACAAAAGTCGTCTAAATGGCTTTAAACTAAGCAGGAAATATTACTCTTTGGTATATTTTTTGACCGTTATTATTAGCCAAATTATCTCTCCATTATACATCAGAATATGTCATAAAAAAATGACACAACTTACTACCTCAAGACTCAAAAACTAATAAATATATGGTCAATTCCACCTCAAATCGACAAACTTTTTCCCTTGAAGTCTCAGTTTTGGCTGAAATTTGGTACACTGGTAGGGTCCTAGAATGCTGATAAAAACCTAAATTTTTTTTGACCGGAAGTGATTTTTGACAGAGATATGAGCAAAAATATTTTTCATTTTTTTCCAAAAAAAAAATTTGAGGCAACTTTGCGCGCATGTATCATCAAAAGTATTGTAGCTAAAGTCATAATTTTTTTTTTATTTTGAAGATCGTTATAAGGGCTACCTTGGATGCAAAAAATATTTAAAAAAATTTTTTTTAAGTTACCAAAAAATTAAAGTCAAGTTAAATAGCTCAAAAAACGTATCTTTGAATTTTCTGAAAAATTTATATAATATGGCCCTTAATAATGTTAATAAATATATGATTTAAAAAGTTTGGGTCCGGCATGACTTTTTACAAAATTTAAAAAAATTAATTTTTTGCACTAATTTTGGGACACATTTATGCCCTTTGCACTATATTAGAATATGCCAATGTGCCAAATTAGACAATATTCAAAAAGCAGGACATATGGGCAATTATTTTAGACCATAATAGTTTGATTTAATTAATTACTACCACTATTAAATTTACAATGAAAAAGTGAACCTTAAAACCGAAAAAAGTGAAAATTTTGCCTGTTTTCAAAATCGACTTTCTGGTTAACCAGCCAACCTTTTTTTAATATTTAACATTTATTTTATAGATAAAATATTGCTTAATAACATATAATAGCCCCACCTTTTTTCACTCGATTTTGACGCTTCTACAATAAAAATACCTAAATTTGCCAAAAAACAGCAAATTTTCAGGTGTCAAAAAACTAACGCAGATTGTATTCGTCTATGCAAGCTTATTTTTTTATTATTTTGGCAAAATTATCTAAAAATATCTAGAACCTATATAATCAGTCATATTTTGCCTGTTAAAGTGTTAAAAAAATAATATATATGTTATATATAGAAAATCTTAAAAGAACTAGATAGGTAAATTATAAAAAAATGAGATTATTAAATCATTTAATTATTTTTATTAAATTTGTAATTTAATGTATTTATTAAAACACAATTTTGTGTTAAAACTCGTAAGGAACGCATTTAGTTATAAAAAACTTTAGGTCAATGCCCAAATCTATATGCCCATAGAATCAAGTAACAGTAATATTTCCTCTTTCTTTAATAGGTTTAGTGCGTCTATATTATAAAACTAAAATGTAATTGGAACTTAAATTGTTGGTTTTTAAATTTTATTAAGGTCAGTTAGATATATATGGTGTTCCTTGCTCTAAATAGCCTTTCAAAAACTTATTTGGCATTTGTAAAAATTAATAAAAAAGACTGAATGTCTATATTTTGTTTATATTAAATTGGGTCTATATTTAGTCTTAAAATTCATCATTGAAGCTAATTCTGCCCGTTATAATCATTTAAAGTTGTTTAACCCTAAAATTGACTTCTTTTATGTAGTTATATTATCAAAAAACCATATAACTATGTTTCATAAAATAATTGACTTTTTACGTTTATTTTAAGTTTGTTGATAATCATAAAAAAAAGAAAATCTGTTAAATCATAATATTCTAAATAGGCCAAATATATTCTATTTTACTTATTTTTGTCAGATTTAACGTTGTTGAGGCTGTTTTATTTAAAAACTATTAATTAATAGAAAAAAATTAATTTTTACAAATTTTTTAACCTTATTATTTTTTCTAAAATCCTCTTAAATTTTTTTTATCCAATAAATTTAACAAATTTTTTGAATTTTGCCGAGGATAAATATTGAGAATTATGTACATATTCTAATATTGTTCATCAAACTAAAAATGACTAGTAAAAGTTAACATATATTAGCATAAAAATTTTAAGTTTTTATTTTTTACACCTTAAAATTTTACCTGGCAAACTTTGGTTTTTATTTCATAAAAAGCTATGGGTACGTTAAAAAATGTTGGGGGAAATATATGTTATATAGTGATGTTTTATGTATAAAATGCAGTTTTAAATTTTCAAATTGGTTTGGTAGTGACCCAGAAAGTCGGCTTAGAAGATAGGAGTAAAATACTGAAAATTACCAATTTTTTTGTTCTAAAGTTCCCCTTTTCTTTCCAAAATTGACAATAGTTTGAATCAAATTAATAAAACTGTTATAGCCTAACATATTTGCCCCTATGTCTAACTTCTTATATATAAACAAATTTGGCACTTTTAAATATTTTAATATAGTACAGGGAGCAAACTTTTGTCTAAAAATCAAAAAAAAAAATTTTTTTTTTTAATTTTTTAAAAAGTCTAGTCGGTCCCATACTTTTGAGTTCACATATTAATAATTAATACTAAGGACTGTATTTCAGCAATTTTTTAAGAAATTCAAAAATACGTTTTTTTAGTTATATCAAATTGAATGTTCTTTACAAAATTCTAAAATTTCAAAAAAATAATTTTAAAATTATAAACACATGCTAGATAGCCCTTATGTCCTCTTCAAAATAAAAAAAAAATTAAGTCTCTAGCTATAATACTTTTTGACTTATAACCTCGCAAAGTTGCATTAAATGTGAAAATTCACCTTGCAATTTTTATTTTTTTTGCCCCTATCTTCGTCAAAAATCACTTCCGGTCAAAAAAAATTTCCAGATTATGAGATACTCTTAGATACTACCTCCATGCAAAATTTCAGCCAAATCAAAAGGGGTACCCCTCCCGGACTTGCTGGATTGAGGTGGAATTGACCATATATATTTGAACAAATTAAAAAACTTGACGAAATTAAAAAAAATATTTTTTTATTCTATTAAAATCAAATTGGTAACAAAATTATCCTTGTACAAAGTTTAGACGCACCGCACCCTAAGGCTTTAAATAATTATATATCCTGTTGATGGGTTTTAATTTGATTACTTTTAAGGAAACTATTTAGTTTTTGAGTCTCGAAATCATTAACGTGCCATATCTGGCCTTGTAAAAAAATTTCGGTGAGTGCAGAGTTAGAAAATTTTGGCGGTAAAACGGTAAAAATAATTGGCCCAATATATAAATCTTGTTTGGTTTAATTAAGCTATAAGGACCTGAGTGTGTATATGTAAACCAGTGTACTCAAACTTAACTTATTATTTCAGATAAAAAATTAGAGTAGCAATTAAATATTTTTCCGTTTTATTCTTTAAAGAATCAGGTCGCACCAATCAAATTGGCCAAATATAGCCATTTTTTCGGTGGTCCTAAATCGTAGGGCTCTGTCCCATTGACCTAGTTAAACATTCATTAATTTTTATAGACCTATGTAATATGATAATTAAAATTTATTTACTTCGATATTGTTTAGGAAACTTATCTACATATAGGCGGCACGAAATCGGGGTTGCTGCATGTTTTAAATTCAATAAAAACATTAATTACTATTTAACAAAGGTTTATAGTCATTTATATTAAATAAAAAGCTAATAAATAATTAGCATGATAGTAAAAAAAATTGTCTTTTAACTTGGAAATTTTTGAGGAAATTTCATATGATCGGGGTACGTGATCGGTAGTGCACCTTGGGCTTTATGAGTAAAATCAATAAATATATTACTCATAGAGTTAGTCATATAATATTTTTGATTTATGTCAGTGGCTAAAAATTTTAATTAAGCTATAACACAGGTCAATAAATAACAATGAAAAAATGATTATTATGAAAACACAAAAGAATACATTCCCATGAAAGCCTTATCTAATATAAATTTTCAGTTTTTCTTTATTTCTTCCGCCTTTGGCTCTTTATATCCGTCTATATCAAAAAAATGATCTAAGTTACGACTTTGAGAATACACTAAAAATATTAAGATCAAAATCCCTTTTAACTTATATTAAATATCAATAATGAGAAATAAAATTTCTTAGTATATCAAGCTCTCCCATAATCTTTTAAATAATACAGAATATTTCGCGTCCAAACTTAAAAAAGGCACGATATATAATCGGTTTTTTATAAAAATATCATTTAAAGTTTAAATTTTTAACAGATTAATTGTTATAAATATGCAAAAACAATTTATTTTTGTTTTTAAATTTTTTTTTGTTTTTTTGACATTCAATGTTTTAAGCTGACTAACTAAGTTTGATTAGAAAAAACGGTAAGAAATCCTTAAGATAGCAGGCTTGATCTCCATTTATAACTCTCAAAAATTTGTTGACTTGTATAATAACATAAATTATTTTTATTAAATATGTTTAAAGCCATATATATATATATATAATTAAAAATTAGTTTACTACTAAAAAAGTTTACTTTGAGTTTTTTCAGGCAATTCTATTATATGTGAACTTGTGATCGGGATTGCAGCTTGGGCTAATTTAGAATATAACATTTAAAAAAGACAATTATATGCTCATAGCAAATTCAAAAAGGGTAATTACTATGAGATTGATCAGGCAATTCAATAAAAGGTAAGCTAAGCTCGGGTGATATATAGGAATGTGCTGAATTTGACCCTAAATAAAAAATAATGATTTATTTTTGTATTTAAATATGTATGTAAAACCAAACAAATTTAAGTGATTGTAAAAAGGAAAAGCGCTGAAAACAAATACAGGTATTTATAAACAAGTTGATTTAGACTATTTAATTTGATACTAGTATTTATAGAAAAATTAAGATAATAGTATTATATATTGTTAATTATATTTTTTTTTAGTTTTTAATACTTGGTTTGCACTCATGAAAAGGGTTAAAAAGTATTTTTTTGTACACTTGGGTCACGTAAGGGCAATAAAAGCAAGTAGCCTTTCGCCTTCCAGGGACGTTCTTACTTTTCACCATGAACTTCATATTATTGAACCACACAGTTTCTAAATATTAATTTGGTTAAAAAAAACTTGAATTTGTTTCGAAGTTAGTAACCTCGTGGTATTGATCTAAACAAGAACTTGTATGGTCTTTACATATTAATATTTTGTTTACACCTTTCGCTTTATCGACATGAGCTTTACCACCGCACTCACAAACAAAATATGATCCTTTCTTGTTATGAGATACCATTTTCATCTTATACAAATACTTTGATCGAGCTATTTGTTTATCCAGTTCAACTAAAACGTATATATAGATATATTTATGGAAATTATAATAATCAATATACTTGTTTTATGATTTTTACGACAATATTGATATTTTCTCAAGTAAAAAGATTAAATGACCTAATGATTTATGCAGTAATTACACGTAGTTTTTTATTTGTTATAAACGCATTGAGCTCCAAAAAAATATTTCATATTTGTTGTGAACTTAATTGTAATAGTGGATACATATTTGTCAATACAATAAATTAAAAATTTTTTGTTATAAATTTCTTACTTTAAAAAGATTTGGATTTGATTAAAACGGTTTTATTGATGTATATAAGGGCACGTGTGAGTTTTTATTTTTGTGAAAATTTCAAAATTTTTAGAAATTTTATTTTGAAATAAAACGCAAATTTTTTAAAAGTTGCCAAATTTAGTTTATGCACATAAAATGCTTTTTCTGAAAAGAAAAAATTTTCAAAAAAATTTGAAAAAAAAAATAAAATTTTTAAAGATTTCAGAATTTTCAAAATTTTACGAAAATAAAAACTCACTTTGCACGTGCCCTAATATAAAAAAATCGTTTTTTAAACTTCTCTAAATGGTTGTCATCATGTATTTTGTAGCCCATTTATATGAATGCACAAATATGTTCTCTATTTTAGTTTTTAAGTATTTGGCCAGACAAATAAAAAAATTAAGTAAAATTAAATAATAATTTATTTTTGACAAACCAATCAATTAGTTTTCGTTTTTTTTAAATTGGTTTAAATACACATGAGTAAAGGTTAATTCATTGAAGATATTTTTCCAGCAATTTTTTTTATTTGTAAAATAAACACAATTAAAAAAATTGATAACAGTCGGTTTTTAAATATAAGAACTAAAGAACACGAATCTGCTGTAAAAAACAACCAATTTTTTAAATCAGCTCTAGCAGAACATCAACTTTTAACCTCTCACTCATTAAATCTTACGCCACAAATCTTAAATGTTGAACAAAACAATTTTAAAAGAAAAATCTTAGAAAGTTTCGCTATACAAAATAATCCCCATTCATAAAATAGAAAAATTGATTATAATTACATTTTAAATAAAGCGACTTCACATTTTATCAATAATCACCATTTTTTATTTAATTAATTAATTTTTTTTAATAATCAGTTACCATTTTTAATTTAATTGAATAATTTTAATAAATATAAATAATAAGCTTAGTTTAATTGAAAACAAATTTGTGCCCTTTTAAAAATTTTTACTAATTTTGTAATAATACGTACTCTATGTGTTTTTTTAAATTAGTTCTCATACTATTACCAGCATCTTAATAAACTTTTCACCACATCCAATTATAATATTTCATGGAATACACCATTCCATTCTATTTTTGATTATTTATTATTCATTGACAAAGAGATAAATTCTCGAAAATTCTGTATATTTTAATTTTTCTTTATATATAATTTATTATATGTTTAATACCGGAAAATACCATTGTTAAATAAAATAAATATGATTCAGGACTTAAATTCTTATATAGTGTGATAAATTTTTGAAATATGTAAGCTAATACACCAAACCTGCCATTTTAGTGATTTTCACGTAACTTTTATTCTAATCAAACTTTGTAAGCCAACTATAATCATATAAAAATATGTAAAAAACAAATAATATTTAAAAATAAAAAATATTCTAAAAATGAACAACCACATAGTAAAATTAAAAATTAAAATAAAATATTTGTTTTAGATGTTAAGGAATCGTATATTATAAAGGTTGGGGGGGGGGGGGCAAAATATACTCAATCTAAATGTGAAAAGCTTGAGAAAATCAAAAATTTTGTAAAAAAAATTTTAAATAATTTTTTTTTGTTAATTTAATTTAAATTGGTAACAAAATTCTATTGTTAAGAGTTACGTCAAAGCTATTGAAATAGATAAGATTCAGATATTAAAAGAAGACTATATATTTTTAATTCAAAGTTTATTTTTGAAATTAGCTCTTCTAAACTTTTTTCAACAAACTAATTTAGTCTTTGAGTCATATAGTCATCGTGCCATTACTCGCATAATTTTAGTTTTTGAGTCACAAAATTACAAACGTGCCATTACTGACATTTTTTGTGAAAAATATTTGGTGTGTACGTGGCATAATATTTTTTGACGAAAAGTCGAGGAAGTTATAATAAATTCATATAATATGTATATTGCTTAATTTAATTCTGATTTTAAAATTAAAATTTGTTGACCAATATACTCAAACATCTCATTATTTTAGATAAAAATTTGAAGTTACAATTGATTTATTTTTTAAATTTAAATTTTCATAAGGTATCTCGAGGCAAAACTTCAATATTGCCAAACCATTTTTTTAACAATCCTTGATCTGTAAGGCTCGCATTGATGATTTGAAAAAGAGAAAAATAGATTTAAAGTCATCATTTAGATTGTTCAGATTCATATAAACGTCGTAAAAAATTCAAATGGTTTAAAAAATTTTGATTAAAATTAATAATTTTTAATCTTAAGAAAGCCCTAAAGATCCTTAGGCAATAAATCAATTGCACAAATACTCCTGGAAACAATCAAACAATCAAAAGACAAACACCCTAAGCCCGCTAATAATTGAAAATTCTCCCAATCTAAAAACAAAAAAGGAAATATTTCCTAATGAAATTCTTAAAGCTCTCAAAACGTTACCAACATTTGCTCCAGGACTAAATTTTTTCAGAATTTTTAAAGGATCTTTTAGAAGTCGATACATCTGGCTTAATAATTAACAATTTTTGCTAAGTGGTAAATTTATTTTTAATGGAAATTCCATTGAAATTTGCTCCCGTATTTTTTGGGGCTCGTCTCCTTTCCCTCTAAGAAGGGAACAAAATTCGCCCTATAGCTATTGTTTGTTTTTTAAACAACTTGTCCAAAATTACATGCAGCAGAATTAATTCTATTCTTGAAAGACCTATTGGCTCCTCACCAACCGAGTTTTGATATAAAAGGGGGCTGTGAGAATTCACACCCGCCTTATCTTAGGATCGATGAATTCCGACGTAGTTGACTTAAAAAATGCTTTTAATTGCCTAGATTGTTTTTACCTTTCCCCCAATACCACAACTATATGCATTTAAGTTATGGTAATGAGTCAATATTAAAATTTGAGGATGTACTAAATTTTTCCTCACAGAAAATCCAACAAGGTGACCCCTTAGGTCCGCATTTGTTTCGCCTTGGGCTTAAAAACGTAATAGATGAAATATCACATTTAACAAATCTCCGTTTGCACTTATGGTATTTAGATAATTGTACCATGTGTGGCAAGCTGATATCTTAACTTTGACCTTAGTGTAGCCCAACTCCATTTTTCAATTTTAACTTATCTCTTAATTCTGATAAATGTTAGATATATCCTTTAACTCCACCTACAAATACTATAATGAAAACTTTAAAAAAACCTTATCAGGATATAATAATTTTAGGGTCGTCCTTGGGATATTTTCTGGCGGTGGAATTTTTTTTAAAAAATCATCTATTTGTTTTATAAGAAAAAATAACAATTTTAAAAAAAATACCGTTTCAGGCTTTTTTCATTTAAAAAATGTGTTTTTTCAGTTACAAATTTGCTTCAGGGCATCCGCAGCTTTTAATTTTGATTCTTTGCTCAAAAAATAGGAGCACAAATTGTCCAATCTCTTTGATTTTTTGAACTCAAGAATTAGTTCTATATATCCTACCAGGCAAGCTGGGTGAACATGGAATCAGGCCGTCCAAAAGTATAGCGTTTGTCGTTTTTTTTGATTCCTTTTCAATTTTCAAAAAAATAATTTTAACTTTACAAATTTTAACTCATGTATTTTTTTTCAAGCTTTAACTACCTGGGCATTCGAGACCGGCCCTATCAGGTCATATCCTGAAACGGGTGATCAAAAAAAATGGGATATGTGCTTAGCATTGCATACCTATTACAAAGTGAAGACACGACGCACAATTCTATTCTTAATCACTCCATTAATACAATTCAGGCCATGAATGGTTAGAGGCCTTCCCTAGTATAAATAACCAACTACTTTCTAAAAAAGCGTTCCAATACGCTATGTATTTGTGTTTAGAAATTCCTTTTACAATTACCTACATTTGCAGTCACCGATAGTTTTGGTCGGCATCCCTTACATTGTTGGTCGAATTCAAAAATTAGGAGACACAATAAGGTTAATTACATTATTGCCACTTTTCTTAAAAAGGCTAACATATTAAGTGTTTTAGAACCTAGTTTATCTTTTAATAATAAAAGACTGGATGAAAAAACTCTTGTTCTTTGCTCTGAGGGGAAATCTTTGTTGGGATTTCACGTGTGTTGATCCTCTGGCCCCTTCAAATTATAATTTTGATCCAATTTCAAATGCTATTTTAAAAACAGGAAAATATTGTTTTTTTAAATTTCGATAATATTTTTATACCAATTGTTGCCACAACTTCTGGATCTTTTGGTCACGAAGCCTTAATTTCTAAACAAATTGGTAAACTAATTAAAAATAATTTTATATCACCAAGTTTTAAGCATAAGGCAAAGAATTTCAACAAAAATTTTTCAAAATAATTATTATCTTTTTAAAAAACATGGCCAGAGGATTCTAAAAATTAGTATATATAACATTTTTTTTAATTCTTTTTTTCATTTTTTACATATGATATATATTCTATTTTTTAATTTATTAATTATATTTAACATTGTTAATTATTATTATAATTTTTATTAATGCTGGTTATTGTGTAAAATCTTTTTAATTCTCATTACTTTGTTATTGTTTAAAAAACTTGTCAACATAAAAACGGCACGATTTCGGTTTTGATGTATGTGTTAAATTCACAAGATATATAATAAAGCTATAATAACAATAATTAATATCTAATAAAGTTTAAAGTCATTTAACTAATAATTAATATATAATTAGCTTCATACTAAAAAAATAAAGTAATTTTATGATATCTGTAGGTAGTGCAGCTTGGGGTGTATGAGCAAAATCAATAAATTATTATTGATATAGTCATTAATTTTAAAACATATTTGATTTAGGTCAATGCCTAAAAAATTTAAAATGATATGATTTTATATGGTTAAATTACTTTGAGATCTTTGAGGTAATTTTTCAATTGCCTGGTACAAACTCGGTTTGGCAGGATTTGCTAAATTATTAAAAATGTAAGCAATTTTTGTAACTACTAAAATTAATTATTAAAAAAAATTTAATTCTACTTTAAGGTTTTAGCAATCTAATATACAGATCAACAAATTTTTGAGACTTATGTGCTAATTTTAGACACCATACCTGCTATCTTATTTTAAAATTCATTTACCGTAATTCATAATCAAACTATGTAGGCCAGCTAAACATTAAAATTTTTTGAAAAATGTCAAATTCCAAAAAAAAAATTAAAACAAAAATATTTAAAAAATCATTTATTTTTGAAACATTAAACTGTTATTTTCAAACTTATAATATTTTTATTTCATAAACAATATATCGTGTCCTAAAGGTGAGGGTGCCATATTCTGTATAACCTTCATGTTAAAAGCTTATATACTTACATTATATTTCAATACGTTAAATAAAAATTTGTTAAAAGTGATTTTAATATGCATAAATTTTTTTAAATTTTTTCCTTTATGCATAAGCTTAAAGTGGTAAAATTAATCAATTCAGTCATATTTGGTTTTCGGTATATACCTAAAATAGCCGAAGGCAAACTTCGGAAAGCGGAAATATGAGATAATGTCCTCACTTGTTCTATATTATTTTTGTCGACCTGTTATATTTGAATTTGTAATCGGTATTGCATTTTAAAAGCTTATTTAGAATTATTAACTTAAAAAACATAGGATTTAAAAATATCGATTAAATGTAAATGCACATAGCATATATTAAAAAAGTTAAATTACTGTGAGATTTATCAGGCAATTCAATCAAATGTTCGGGTGATATATCGCGAGCTAGATTTAAACATAAATAAATTATAATTATACTCGTATTTAAAAATAAACAAGTTTAAATGATTATGAAAAAAATAGCGTTGAAAACAAATATATGTATTTAGGATAAAATTAATTATGACCTTTTAATTAGATAAATTAAGATAACAGGTTACATTATTTTCAGTTTTTTATACTTGATCTATCGCATTCATGAAAAGGGTTAAAAAGTATTTTCTTGTACACTTGGGTCACGTAAGGACAATAAAAGCAAGTAGCCTTTCGCCTTCCAGGAACGTTCTTACTTTTCACCTTAAACTTCATATCATTGAACCACACAGTTTCTAAATATTAATTTGGTTAAAAAAACTTGAATTTGTTTCGAAGTTAGTAACCTCGTGGTATTGATCTAAACAAGAACTTGTATGGTCTTTACATATTAATATTTTATCTACACCTTTCGCTTTATCGACATGAGCTTTACCACCGCACTCACAGACAAAATATGATCCTTTCTTGTTATGAGATACCATTTTCATATTATACAAATACTTTGAGCGAGCTATTTGTTTATCTATTTCAACTACAAATTATATTATAAAAAAAAATTATAACATTAAAAAATTATTTTATAATTCTAGCTTAATATCTTCTAAAACCCCAGTTTCAACTTATATAAAAAGTTTAGAAAATGACCTAAAACTTTATGCAGTAAATAAATTTTTATTGATATACACAGGTTAACAAATATCAATGGCATAACCGTGAATTTTATGAAAAAAAAAGAATATATCCCCATAATGGCCTTATCTCATATATATATTTTTTTCTTAGTTTCTTTGGGCTTCGGCTCCTTTGACCAAATGGACAGATTACAATGGACAACAAAAAAAAAATAACATAAACGATTTTTTGAGGGTTTTTTGTAGAGAATTTTCTTGCGATAACGATCCCAAATTTAGTATTTTTTCCAATGCCTCCATTTTTTTTAAACCGCGTCCAAAGTTCAGAAAAAAATTCAGAAAATTTCTTTATTAATTTTACAAAAAATCTATTGGTATATTCAGATTCCTTATAAAAAACATATCTAAAAAAAGTTATTACCTAAAATTATTAGCAATTTACTTTCAAGTTATTTAGGATTAAAAAACGGATTTTAGGACGAAAAACACTAATTTTGTAAAAATGAAAAAATAAAAAAAAATTAAATATTTTAAAAAATTTCAAACCCCTTACGTTAATAATGAATGTTTCCATCTAAATATATTTTTAAACTTTTGTTACTACCCATAGATTTTATGATATTGAAGCCCAAAATACCCCAAAAATTGAAAAATCTCAACTTTGACACCGAATAACTAAAAATCTGAGGCATTGGCTAAAATTCTGATTTCATATTCATGATCAGCGCCAAAAACTTGACCAAAAACCATAGTTGCCATAAATGATGCTTAGGGTCGTCCAAATTTGGTTGTCCAGTGTTATGAATACTCTACAAAGAAAAAATTTAAGAATCTTTTTTGCATACAAAAATCCCTTGCAACTTATATTTATTATCTCAAATAATGAGAAATAAAATTTTTTAGTATATCAAACAAGCTCCTACATCAGCATTTAGATAATACCCAATATTCCGCATCCAAACTTAAAATACGACACGATAAATTATCGTTTTTTTATAAAAGTTTTATTTGAAGTTTAAATTTAACAGTTTAGGTGTGGTAAATATGCAAAAAAATTTAAGTTATTTTTGTTTTCAAATCTTTTATGTTTTTTTATTTTTTCTAAAATTTTCAATGTAGCTAACTAACTAAGTTTGATTAGAAAAAACGGTAAACGGATTTGAAAATCCCTAAGATGGCAGGTTTGATCTCTGTAGTTAGCTCATAACTCTCAAAAATTTGTTGACCTATGTTAGAAGCATCTAAAGGGTTTCTAAAAATATCAATTATTTGTTACAAAGGTAATTGTAATAGTGAATCAAAATTTGTCCAATAAAACAATTTGAATTTTTTTCGTTGTAAGTTTATATTTATTTCATTAGATTTGGATCTGTATTATTAAAACAGAATTAATAATGTACATAATAAAAAAACATTTTTCGTTATTTAAGCTTTTCTAAACTTATGGTCAATCATGTATTTTGTAGCCCATTTACATGAATAAATGCAAAAGTATAGTCTCAATTTTTTTAATTTTTGGCCAGACAAATAAAATAAAATGAAGTAGAAAGAAATATTTTATATGGACATAGAAATCAATTGTTTTTTCATTAAAAATGTTGCAAATCAGATAATTCCAATTTCTGCACCATTTGAAATAGCTATTTGGTAAAAAAAACTAAACATAAAATAAAATTATGTGAAAATTTAACATTAAAAAAAAATATTTTTTTAATGAAACAGCTTGAAAATTTGAGATATTTGAGCCAAAAAGGACCAAGCCTGCCAATTCAGTTATTTCAAATCCGTTTTAATTCAACTTTGCAAACCAGCTCTAATCATTAATATTTGAAAAATAAAATTAAAAAAAAACAAATATTGAGTTTTATATATATAAAGCAGCTGAACTATTTTAAACATCAAATAATATATTTCAAAATTAATTAAAGTTTCAAATAGTTTGTTTAGCCTAAGCTTAATATATTTAAAAAATTAACTAATTATTTGACGTAAAAAATAGAATTTGCAGGGGATTTCAATATGGAATAAAGTTTTTTTATTTCCTTAAAGTATTATCGAGGTCGCAAAATCAGTCAATTGGCCAATTTAGCCATATGCTTATTTTTATCTAGCAAAACAAAATTTCTTGAAAGAATAATCTATTGTTAATTATATAAATGTAACTAATGAACAAGTTTAAAACATCAAGATACCATATAAAGAGTTATTAGGTCTGTCTTTAGTTGATTTAAGTAGAGGCTTACCTGGCAAGGAGTTGTTTGAAAGATTTTGTGTTGTATAACCTTATAATCCGCAGAAATTTAATTAATGTTAATAATTGCATGTTGATTAAGTGGACCAAAATTTAGAGAAACTAGAAATTTGTGAAAATTTATAATAAAAATCCTGCAATAGCGAAAGCGATTTTAGTTTTTGTGGCGTGACCTATATCTAAGGCATATTTTTTTAAAAATGTGTGAGAAAGAGTAATTACACTAAAATATAGATAAATAAAAAAAACAGAAACCGGTTAAAATTAAAAAAATTAATTAAAATCAAAATACGTCGTTGATCACTAAATATTTCTTATATCCAAATAACTATCATTTATTCTTCGATATTATGATAAACATTGTTTTTAACTTTAAATTTAAGGCACAAACTCTAGCTTCACATTTAAAAATAGTATCAGCCCTAAAAAAAACATTAGGTGTCAGAAATGCTGTGTAAAAGAATTAAATAGTTATCCAGTGTTATAACAGCACAAATAAAAATAATAAATGTACTCAGGTATTATAAATAATGATTCGCATGTAAATATAAAATATTAAATTACCTTGTGATATTCTAAGTATCTCATTTTCATCTGGAGTGATCGATATTGCATTGTTTTCTAAATACATGAGCATCTTAATTATATCAAAACTGGTATATATATCAACGCTTAATAAAGTGAGGATAAAAAAACTTAAAAGGAGGATAACAGCTCATTAAAAAAATAAGCTTAATAGTTTAAAAAAATTACAATACTTTTAGATCTTGAAGGCACAGTGACTCTATGTTGGCAGGTAATCGGGTTGGAGGCTAGTGCTTTTATAAATTTTTATAAAAACATATGTTTAATTAAATATAAATTGAATAAAAACATTTACATAAACATTTATAGAAATTTAAATAAATAATAGTAACCAACAAGATATATTTAATTACTTTGAGAATGGTCGGGTAATTCAATATTTTGAGAACTGAGATCGGCTGATATATCATCGTGAGCTAAATTTGTAAAATTATAATTTGCTTTTTATCTTTAATAATTTTCTAATTTAAAATAAATAATATTAAACTAATGTAATAAATTGCTACTGATATAAGCTACATTTTAAATTAGTATATATAAGTAATAATTAATTTAAAAAATATAACATTGATGTAGAATTATAAATTTTTGATATTTGATATTAAATTATTGAGAGAGTAGGTATGCCAAATTTTCTAATAGGTTATAAATATTCTATAACTTGTTGCATCACACTCATGAACAGGATTGAATATATTTTTGTTCCCTTGAGTCACAGAGGGATTAAGGCAGGCTTCTATGTGTTTTCCTTCTAAACGCCTTCGGTTAAACTGAAATTCCGCGTTTTTAAACATCAAAGTTCCTAAGGTTAATTTTGGATTTAACGAACTTGAATTTGTTTTGTGATTTGTAACCTTGTGATATTGGTCAATACAAGCATTCGTGTGGTATTTCAAAATTAACATGTTATCCAAATTACCATTAGTTTTACAATAAACTTTCCCGCCACAATGACAAACATAATAGACGCCTTTTCCGTTATAAGCCAGAAGCACGCTTTTCATATTATACAAAAGCTCTGACCGAGCCAATTGTATATTCCTTTGGACTAAAAGAAAGGGTAGAAGAGTTTAAGGAATGTTTAAAAAGTAATTTTTGCAGTTATTTTAATAAAAAACTCGGTTTGATAACACAGGTCAACAAATATAAATGTCAGAAACGTGAATTATATTAAAACACAAAAGAATGCGTCCCCATGATAGCCTAATCTCATATATATTTTTCAATTTACTTAATTTCTTCCGTCTTTGGCTCCTTAGATCCGTCTAAAACGAAAAATGGCCCTTTTTTACCAAATTGACAGATCTAAATATACCCTAAAAAAAAAAAATAAAAATTCTTTTTGCATATAAAAATTCCTCGTAACTTATATTTTTAATCACATAATAAAAAATAAATATTATTGATAAATAAAGCTCTTACATCGGCAATTGGATAATATAAAATATTTCGCGTCCAAACTTAAATACGACACGATATTTTATCGGTTTTTAATGAAAATATTATTTAAAGTTTGAATTTAACAGTTTAAATATTGTGAATATGCAAAAATAAAATTGCAATTAACTTTTGTTTTTGAATCTTTTTTGGTTTTTTGACCATTTTTTCTAAAATTTTCAATGTTTATAACTAACTAACTAAGTTTTATTAAGAAAAACGGTAAACGGATTTAATATTCCCTATGACAGGTTTGATCTCTGTAGTTAAATTATAACTCTCAAAAAATTGTTGATCTGTGATACCAAAAAACGTGTCATATTTAGAATGGGCAAAATATTCTGTATAGTCTAAATAATGATGCAAGATCTTGTATATAATTAAATATATTATTTCTCATTACTTAAGTCAAAATAGAAAAATTTTAGTTGTATTTTAATTTTTTCTCTTTAATACTTGAGGCTACAAAAACAATTAATTTTGCCCAATTTGGCTATTTTTTGATGTATGGTGGTTACTTTTTAAAAGGATTTAGATAAGGCTATCATGCAGATTGTGTTCTATCTAAATTATATACCTCAAACATTATTGATTAAATTTTGAATAGGTATTTTGGGAATATATTAAACTAATCAGAATTGCAACATTAAACCATATTTTCAAGATTTTTGAATTAAACAAAAAAAGGAAAACTAATTAATTAGGGCTATAAATAAAGAAATCAAAGTCAAATCGAACTACATTGCTTACATATCAAATATATATTAATATTTTGGCTTTAATTAACAAATAAATTAAATACAATAATAATATTATAAATTTAAAATTTATTTATTTGGTGCTCATCACAAAAATTGATAACTAGTGATTATTCTGGTAATGTTTTATGCACAATTTAAGCTGGCAGTTCCAATATTTACAAAAAAATTAAGAATTTAAATTTTTAGCATAATATTTATATAAGAAAAATAGGCTCTAAATTGTTAAATAGCTTACCTTAATAAAGGAAGCAAGAGAGCAACAAAATTTAGCAGGATTTACTTTGACAAATTAAAAAACAGCTTTTAAAAAAAAATCTAACCATTTTAATTTTTCAAATAAAATGAGTTTTTATAAGTTGTTTACTATGTGTAAAAAGGGCATTTGTTTTGATTTATTTTTCAATTTGGAATCTTTAAACAATCACATTAACAAATTTAAACAACATACAAAACAATTCAAACACCTTATTTTAGTGTTTTATAATATAACCATCTTAATTTTTTATGTCTCTCAAAACTATTGTTTCAAACAAAGATTTTACAATGAAAATTAGTTTAATCAAAAATAAATTCATAAAAAATAAAAATACTGTATTTCAAGAATTCTCTTTAACATCAAAATTATAATTTTGTTTCTTCTAATTAAAACCAAATAATCCAAAATGATAAAAATTATCTATATCAAAGTAAAAGTTAACTTCTCCTTATAGGATACAATTTTCTATTATGAAATTCAAATTGAATAATGAATATGCTTAAAAACTTATTAAAATGATATATTCCTTAGTTGTTTTATTTGCATTAGCCTGGCACGCAAATGATCTGGTGTAGGCTAATTTTGGAGTAAATTTGCAAAGCTATATTAATTTTATGATATTAATTTAATGTTTATATTTAATTAAAAGTTATATTTAATTTAAAGTAATATATAATTAAATTTACAATTAGGAATTAAGTAATTAACAGTTGGTTTGAGGTTTCCCCCCATACCTTTCCCCATTTAGGGGCACCATAACCATTAAGGCTTTGACTCTTTTAACCCAAGCAAAGCAATATTGCCAATGGGTTAAATAGTAAGATTTTATCGCAGCCAGCGACCTAGGTTTTTTGTCTAGGCTGTCACTTAAGGCATATCGTTTAGCCTACTGCCTAAGCTGGCCACTCAGAAGTTTCATAGTGGTCGCACATATATACTATTTTTTCAAAGAAAAAAAACTTCTTGCAAACAGATTAAAACTTGCAACCTCCTATGTATAAGACAGGAAGGTTTACTACTGAGCTACAAATAAATGACTAATAAAAAGAGGAGTAACTTAAAAAAATATAAAAATTTTAATACCTGCCATACAACAGTCATGAACAGGATTTAAAAGTACATCTTTATATACTAGGGTGACATAGGCACAATTTGAGCAAATTGCCCTCTGTCTACCCATTGATTTACGCTGTATTTTAAACTTCATATTGTTAAACAGTAGAGTTGCTAACAATTAGTTAGGTTAAACAAACTTGGTTTGACATCAGAATTTGTTACAAATTGGTATTGGCTGATACAATCTGTTGCATGGTCTTTCAATATTGAATTATTTCCCTCACCAACATTTTTAAGGTGAACTTTTCCACCACATTCACAAATGTAATAGAACCCTTTTCGATTATGAATATCTCTCATCATAAATGACGTATGTGTCTGTTTTTTTTTGACTAGAGCATTAACATAAATAAGGTAAAAGTAATACAAAATAAGGTTAAATGATATAAACTAATTGGGCCATATAACTAAATTTTAAAATTCAAATATAACGATTTATCGAAAATAGCTGTATAAATTTTTACGCAAATATACCAAAATGGCTAGTTGGGGATACTTTCTCATAAAAAATAAAAGGGCAGAAAAAAAAGATTTAAAAATCAGCCTTGTTGTCGGTTGATATAAATAATAGAGATATGCTCTATTATAAAAGCCTCTTTTGTTGTCTAAAAATAAAGGAACTTACGCAATTACTGGAGTGAGAATTTCAAAAACATGGTAGTAAACCTATATGCCGCTATTTGGCACTTTGTCATAAACGGGTGCCATTTTGTACTTTTATAGTTTTAAATTGGCTTAAATAACGATTGGTGTCACTCTGCTGCAATAAATGTGCGCATTTCACAATTTGTTATACAATAGTTAAATCTAACTTAATTTTCTAGTTTACATATTTTATATAAAAGATGATAGTATATAAATATTTTTTTAGGGTTGGAATCTTAAAATAATCCAAGCTTGGTTACAGAAATAATATGAAATTACAATAGTGGTAAAATATAGCATTCGTTTTATGACGAAATGTTAAATAACATATTGCCAACTATTTAATATATTTATAAATCGAATACTATCATCCTATATTTAAAATATATAAGCTAAAAATTTTTTAAGGACAACTATTGGATTTTGATAGCTCATATAATGCGCCATTTTTATTTATATAGCGGTGCCCCTAATTGTTAAAATTACAAATCATTAAAAAAAACTACAAGATTAACAGGCGTTTATGACAGAGCTACAGATATACTTAAAAATGGTAAAATTAAAAAGGCAATTAGGCACTCTGTCATAAAAATAACTCTCTCATATAAATAGGCCCTTTTTATACCAATATTGTTATATTTTTATATCTCTCATGTGATCAAGTTTGTACTGTGATCAAGTTTATACAAAAGCTACAAATTTTTAATTATTTTAAAATCATGTATTATCTTCCTATATTTATATTTAACCCGCGATTAGCACTCTGAGGTCCATATAGACCCCAGCCCTTATTTTTGAATGTCTTCAATATACTATATATTATTGGCCAGAATGTGACTTTTCTCTTAAATATACCATAGAAAACTAGTTTTAAAAAATTGGTCTCAGTCTAAAAACAAAATTTGTTTAAAAATTAGATACTCTATTGGGATGTATGGACCCCATTTGGTAAATTTCAATGTTAAAATCTATGATTTTGCCTCTATATCAATTTAAAATCAAATGATTGCTACCTTATTTTTAGTTATTTTTTTTGAATAGTCGTACTATTAAGAATACAAAATATTTGTATATTGTATAATAATGATATAAATTTTTTTTTATAAAATATCTAGTTTTCATGGTTAAAAGCCAAAAATATATTAATTGAAAATATTATTTTTCATAAATTTTTCTGAAATTGTTCTACTAGACCTAAAAAAACAATTCGATCAATAATATTGATACATTTAATTAAATGACAAGTTTTATTTAATGTAATATAAAAAAATAAAAATTAACATTATTCAGATTTTTTCTACTTTGTGTTAAATAAAATTTATAATATACATTAATTATACTTATATTAGTTATAATTAAAGAGCAATTTTTTATCAAATAAAAAATAAATTTCTTAGCTTTGAAACTCTTGAAGTTATAGAGGTTTAAAATGGGGTCCATATGGACCCACCCCATTGATTTCTCACCTTAGCATTCGCGGGTTAAATAACAACCATTAAGTTTTGATATTTTATATGCGCCCTCGACAGTCTGTCATAATAAAATGAATGCCATTTTGATAGACTTTGTACAGACTTTTTAATTTTATTATACCCAAAATAAACAAGAGATTCGATAATCAAATATTAATTTCAATAACAATAAATTTTTGATTTGACATCATATACCATTATTCTATTTTTAAGTAATCTCGATAATTTTGTTAAAGAAATTATAATTGGATTTTAGTGATTCACCTATTTCGTTGATTATGTTTTCTTTTTAAAACAAATTGTCCCTAATCTATGAACTCTTTATTATAAAATAACCCACAAAATAGCAATTTTACATAGCCTCGCTCCTAACTTAAACCTACGGCTAACTGACTCTTACCCAAACCTACAATTTAACCCTTATCATATCCTTTTTCATATTTAATATCTAACTTTAACTTGAGCCTTATAAATTTTAACAAATCTAAGACTTTCTAATTTCCTGACTTCACACTTGTGTTCTTAGTCGGGACCCGAAAGCCCGTCCGACCCGGTACTGACCAGCCCGAAATGTCGGGCCGGGCTTTAATTTAAAATATTAGTCGGGCGGGAGGCGCTTTTTTATTAAATTTGAGGCTAAAAATTTTTGATACTTACTTGCCTTTTTTTGCGCTATAATTATTGCTAATAGTTAGATAAGTAGATTTATGGACGTCTAGACAAAATTCTAATTTCATATTCAAAATCAGCATAAAATTTGGCAACAAAACAATGTTGCCTAAATTTTTTGCACAGTGTAATCTTAACAAATACGCTTTGTTTCAAATAATTTAAACATATCATATACGCTTTGATTTGTAAAAGTTCGCCAATGCAATACTTTTAACTTTATTATTCATTCATTACAACTACCTAATGAAAATTAAAGAAAAACCTGCTCATGGGGAATTACGTCAAAAGGCATGCAACATCAAAAACAAAGTCTGGGAAACGTTTAACAAAATATATGAAAACGGTCGAATGCACAACTACGTCATAATAACATGTATTTTTGAACAAAAAAATGAAAATTATTAGTGAGTAAGAACAAGACGGAGTTTGCCAAATTCGGCAGCTGAATTTGACAAATATAAACTCTTCAACTTATCAAGAATGTAGGTGGGAAGATGACGATGTTAGAACCGAGGACGAAATTACAACTTATATAAACCCACCACAAGACGTAGATAAAATCCAAACTCTTTTGCAGCGGTGGAAAAACAAAAAATTCTACCTAAGTTAAATATTTATGCAAACAAAATCTTTGCCTTTCCTGCGAGCTCCTGCACTGCAGAACGCTTTTCGACATCCGGTCAAATATTAACCAAAAGAAAAAAGCGTTTAGGCCAGGAAAACTAGATTATATAATTTTTTTAAATGATTACTTTAAATCAAATGATGCTCTTGAAATTAATAATTATAAAGCTATATTTGATGTTTTGTTAATAATATTCATAAATTATTACGGGTCCATATTTATAAATTCGGGCCGGGTCTGGCCTCTTAAAAAAACATCGGACCGGGCCGGACCGGGCCTTTTAAAAAAAACATCGGGCCGGGCCGGGCCGGGCTAAAAATAAAAATATTTATTTCGGGCCAGTCCGAGCCGGGCCACACGTGAAAAAAATTTCGGGCGGGCTGGGATTTAAAAATACGGCCCGTTGAGAACACTACTTCACACTCTCTAATCCACAGCAAAATCTAAACTAAACTCTAAATATTTTCTAGTGATATTTAAACGATAAAAACACTTGGTTAAAATCCAAAGCACAAGTTTGGTACAAAGCTTAAAATGGTGTACGTATTATGACAGACTTAAAAAAGCTAGGCCATGCCTTTTCTCATATTACCAAAAAATGAGAAAAAAAACTTTATTAGGGCTATGTAAATCTGCATTATTACACAGGTCAACAATTTTTTGAGAGTTATGAGTTAACTACAGAGATCAAACCTACAATCTTAGGGAACATCAAATCCGTTTACCGTTTTTCCTAATCAAATTGATTTAGTTAGTAATAAACATTGAAAATTTATAAAAAAGGATAAAACACCAAAAAAGATACAAAAACAAAAATAAATTGAAAATTTAATTTTGCATATTCACAATAGTTAAACTGTTAAATTTAAACTTCAAATAATATTTTCATTAAAAACCGATAATTTATTGTGTCGTATTTAAGTTTGGACGCGAAATATTTTGTATTATCTTAATGCCGATGTAAGAGCTTGATATATTAATAAAAATTTTTTTTCCATTATTTGTGTTTAAAAATATAAGTTACTAAGGATTTTAATATGCAAAAAAGATTTTTGAATTTTTTCTTTTTAGGTATATTTAGATCTGTCAATTTGGTCAAAAAAGGCCATTTTTTGTTATAAACGAATCTAAGGAGCCAAAGTCGGAAGAAACTGAGAAAATCAAAAAACATATATGAGATTAGGCCATCATGAGGATGCATTCTTTTATGTTTTCATAAAATTCACGTTGCTGACATAAATATTTGTTGACCTGTGTTACCTAAGCGCATTGGCATTATACGTTTTGAATGTGAAATTCCTTTTCCAATTTAAAAATAGCAAGCTAAGGCTTTATGCCCTTTTACCCCAATGATTACAGAAGACATAATTTATGGCTCTCTAGATTTTGCATCACTGTTGGGAATAATGGTAGGATTTAATAAATACATAAGGCTTAGATAATACTTTTAGTGAAATTTATCAATATGTGTTATAACCTATATTAATTAAAAACATATTTAACCATATTTTGTTTTTGATAATAAAAATAATTTTGATAAATTATATGGAACATTCTCATCTAAGCTAACTTTATCCTATCATTAGTCCGGTTTCAAAACTTGACTTTTTTGTAAATTTTGTATTTTATAAATTAAAAAAGAAATATGTATTCCAGTCATTAACATGTCGATTAAAAAATGCTAAAAATATTTTGAAATTCTAATTTTTGCGCATGTCTGTGCAAAAAGTAACGAAACAACAATAAAAATCAATACATTCCTTAATTAAATATATTTAAATAAAATGTTTTTTTATATTAAATTATTAAAAAAAAAATAACAGTGTTTATTTTTGAGACTATTTTTTTTTCTTTTTTTTTGCCATAGTGTTTTTATCTGCGGTCTTTTGTCATTTGACGCATTATATCAGGCGTGATACAGCAAGTTTAGTAGGAGGGGCTAAAATTAAATTTTTAAAATACAGTGCTGGCCACTATAAATTGGCCAGTGTCAGAACAAAAATGATCATAGTCACATATAAAGTGCCCATCGACTACTATATTTTTGACCGTGGTCTCAAATAAAAAGATCACGATTACATTTATATAATCACGATCACAATTAAATGGCCACGATCATGATTTCATGATAAACATCATTGTGTTAATTTGTGACCACGATCAATAATTTAGTGGTCGATGGCTATATGGACACTTGCCAATTAATAGTGGCCAGCACTATACATGAGTTCGTATGTTATTTTTTATTTACTCCTGCAATAACTTAGCATTCTCATAGTTGACTCTTTCATAATTTTTAAATAATTAAAAAAATTTTGCATTTTTTTTAAAACAATATTTAACCTATTTAATTTAATTTTATATAGACCTTGCACATAGACGAGAATTCTAAAGAGCTAAAAAACCATTTGTTGATAAATTATAAGTATACATATATCCATGGTCAATCCGGGATAGCTGCTTTCAAAACAGTAGCTTTTTTAAAATAAATTTTTGTTTAGAGTCATAATATTTTGCGCTTAAAATAATTTTTACTTTTAAGGTTTAGGCGCTTTGCCAGTTTATTACACTTATACCACTGTAGCTTCACTCCGTATCAGATAATAGTCAAAGAGTCAAAAAAATGTGCATTTAATTGCATCCTTTGTATTTTTCTTAAAAATAATATTTTAGACAATTTATTTTATCCGCAAATGGACTATTTTGCAGGTCAACAAATTTTTTAGATTTATTAGCCAACTATAAATATCAAACCTTCCAACTTAGGGATCAAATTCGTTTACTGTTTTTTTAATTAAACTTAGTAAGCTATTATTTACAAGTCAAAAAAACAATAAAGAAACAAAAACAAAAAAAATTGAAAAAAATTATTGTATTAAAAATTGTTTAACTGTTAAATTCAAACTTATAATATTTTTATTAATTGGGTCATGTTTAGGTTGGGGTGCCAAATATATTTCTTAATGTTGATGTAAAGCTTAATATATTTGTTATTTATTTTCTCATTATTTTAGATAAAAAATATTAGTTACAAGGGATTTTTATATTAAATAGGGTATTTTCGAGGTCTCAAACTTTGTCAATTTGTTCGAAAAGGCAATTTTTTGTTATGGACGGATTTAAATAGCCAAAGGTGTAAGAAATAAGTAAAACGGAAAATATGTGTGAAATAAGGTCATCTTAAGGATGTATTTATTTTCATTTTCAAAAACCTTTTTTTCTTAAATTCGACCTGTGTTATCTAGGACCCACCGATCTTTGCTTAGCTACCTCATTTTAATTAAGCCCTTAACCGTCAAAAACATCTTTTAAAATTATAAGCAATTTAAGAATCAAAATAAAAAAATTTTATGTGCTGCGCATTTGAAATAATTTTAGTGCTTATAATAAAATAAATTTTTATCTAAACTGAATAAAACATTAGGTTAAATTAAAGAAAGCTTTCTAAATTGTGCCATTTTTATCCTTGAACATAATAATTCTATAGAATAAATAATGTTCGAAACAACCCGGCTCAAATTTTGTCGTACGTCCGGGATTGATACCGGGGACCGTTGCAATGGGCCAACAAAAAAATTAGTTTATAGGAATCCCCATTTTAATTTATTAGAGATTTGGTATAATTTGAAAATAGTGGGAATCAATTTTAACACCATCCATACATGTTTTACATAATTTTTGTGTAAGAGTTTAACTCTGTTCTAATACTGGTTTTACTTCATTTTTGCAACAAATTTATTAGATCTGGGCAATCAATGATTGTACTAGATTATAATTACCGTAAACCTTGTTGCTATATATATATTTAAGGTTATTTCCGATTTTCAGGTAAAATTTTCAATAGTACCTAACAGTTCAGCATTGTGGTATTAATAGTGTATTTATAGCCTCTATTTAATTTTACTACCAAAAACGTTCACTCAATCGGCCACAATTCTATCTTTAAATTTTAATTTTAAAAATGTGCATCTTAAATATACTATTCTTTCTTCTCTGTCATTTATCATTCTATGAACAAATTACCAAAGATTCAAAAAGTAAATTAACCATTTAAGAGCATAGACAATTTTCAAAAAAATAATTTACTAGTTTTTAATATTGCTCGTAAAAAATTTTAAGTTGAAAAAATTTGTAGGCATAATTGATATTTACAACTTACCATATTTCTTAAAACACAGGTCTACAGAAATCAAGAAGTGTTCGGCAAAGTCTATGAAACAGCAGCGAAATAATTTCCTTGATGGCCTTATCTCAAATTTTCTGTTTTTCGAAATTTCCTACAAGACCGACGCTTTTCTTAATTGATAATCAAGAAAATGGCAAACAAAAAAATTTAAAAATTTTTTTTTACCGTAAAATCAATTGCAACTTCATAATGAGAAATAAAATTTTAAAGTATTTCAAGCTCTTACATCATTATTTAGGTGATACAGATAATTTTGCACCCTCCCAACCCAAATTAGACACAATATTTATTGGTTTGAAATAAAACGATAATTTGAAGATGTTTTTAATTTTTCATTTAATTTGTTTTTTAAAATTTTTTTTATATAATTTTTTTTTTTATAATTTTCAATATATAGCTGGCTTAGAAAATTTGATAAGAAAAGTTAACAAAATGAAAATTCTTAAAGTACCAGGTCTTGTCTATATTTAGCTCATAACCCCTATTTGTCGAGCTTTAATATATAAGCAAATTTTAGCAAGTCAAAGTAATGATTACTTATACAAGGAGAATAGAATTCTGTTTCTATTTATCATAAATGGGCAAAAAATATCGATAACTTCACTAAGTTACGAACTAAAACATTTTTACTAAGTGTTCGATAAATTGATTTAAGTATGAAAAAACTTAATTTAAACTTGACCAATATATTATTAAAGAAATATAAAAGAGAGTTTGTAAGTAAATCAATCAAACAAATATTTTTTGGAACAGTTACAATCAAGTTTTTAACATTTTTAATGTTCGGCTCCCGATAAGATGAAAAACGATATTGATTTTAGGATGGCACAAAATATTATTCTCCTCTTGTAAAGTAATGAATATTTCGACCGAATGTCAAAATTTATCGATAATTACGTAGAATAAAGCCATTCTGAGCCCCTAAAAAACTTAAAATAAATTATCCGTTGACTATAAAAGTCGACAAAAGTACAATTGGATGAGACAGCTTAATAATAATAATTAAATAGATTTATATTTTATATAATAGATCTGACATGTGTATGTTCAAATTGTCAAAGCGATCACTTTTGTTCAACAACAAATGGCGCGTGTTACATTAAATATATAAATACCACATACTCGAAAAAAGGGTATTTTTCGCGACTTTAATTTAGTCTTCTTGACACGGTTAAGTGATGATTGGATTTGAGGTTTCCCCCATGCCTTTATCCGGGTATCATACTCGTTAAAGCTGTAGTTCTATTAAACCGAGCCAAGCAATTATTATAGAAAGCGGATTAAATATTGAGATTTGTTCGCTCGCCGGCAAACTAAGTTTTTAGCGTTGTTAGCATTTTGTTTGAAGGCCTACTGCCTAGGTAGGCCGCTCATCAGCTTCTGTACATTTATACTATTTTTCGAGAGGAAATAAAAAGCCGGATATGGGCGCAATACACCAGACCTCATATGTTTGACATGGTTGGTCTCTTCTAGACTGGGCCTCTGGTACGGTTGTATCAATGTGGCAAAAGGAATGTTTAATTTAATTAAAGAAGTTAGGCTACATTTTGTAAAAAAGTATTGGACCAGTAATTATAAACAATGATTAAGCAAAATGAGATATAAAAATACACCCCTCGCCCGTAGTTTTTTTCTAAATCAGGCCCGGCCTTTTCTAAATTTTGGCCTGCTCGTTTTGGGGGGAAAGGAGGGGGGGGGGGGCTTGCACCGGGCGGCCTGACTTTCGGGTCCTGATTTACAAATTGTGATCTTCATTTATGTTATCTTCCTTTTTGAGCTCAATTAAAATATTTTTTTATTTCTTTAAAGAAAGCGTGAACAAGATTAGGCAAAAAAACTGTTTTTGGATAAATTATTTTTATATTTAAGTTTTTTTCCAATATCATTTGATGTTTGCATTAAAATATATTGAGACATTATAAAACTTGCCTTTTAGTGTATGATGCTTTTTAAATATATTGAATTTATTTAAAGCGATGGCAAATATAAATTTTATCGCGACTTGTGGTAAACAAAAGCCAATACAGATTATGGAAATAAAACGTCAAAAAAGGACAGTCTAAGAATATGCTGCTCTTTTACAGGCTATGTATGACCTGTTCTATTTTCATAAAAAAATATATAACACAACAATTTTTTGAGATCAAACCTGCCATCCTAGGAAATATCAAATCCGTTTACCGTTTTTCCTAATCAAGCTTAGTAAGTCAGGTATAAACATTGAATATAGAAAAAAAGGTCAAAAAAACAAAAAAGATTCAAAAACAAAAATATATTGAAACTTTATTTTTGCATATTCACAATAGTTGAACTAAATTCATACTTCAAATGATATTTTCATTAAGACCCGATAATATATCGTGTCGTATTTAAGTTAAAACGCGAAATATTTAGTATTATCTAAATGCCGATGTAAGAGCTAAATATATAAATAAAATTTATCATTATTGATTATAAATATAAGTTACAAGGGATTTTTATATGCAAAAAAGATTTTTAAATTTTCTTTTTTTAGGGTATATTTAGATCTGTCAATTTTGTCAAAAAAGGTCATTTTTCGTTATAGACGGATCTAAGGAGCCAAAGACGGAAGAAACTAAGAAAAACAAAAAATATATATGAGATTAGGCCCTCATGGGGATGCAATCTTTTATGTTATAAAAATCACGTTTCTGACAATGATATTTGTTGGTGGCTAATTTAACGTTAATATCTTGTCTTTAATTTTTTTTATACAAAATTTATTCAATAACAGGCTACTGCATATTTGTGTAATGTTAGTTTAAAGATATTTAAAAAAAAATATAGGCACATTACTAAATCATATTATCGCTATTTAGTTGCCTTTCAAAAGATGAAAAATATCTTGAATGTGTCATTGCACCTCACAGAGCTGATACGGACTTCTCTGGAAAACTATTAGCACCTAAAATTGCTTGCTGCGAAAATGAACACTTATGCAATCGAAATTTACATTTGCATCTTCCAGAAAGCCATAGAAAAAGTTAGTTATTAGTTGAAATCTAAAAAATATGTATTTGTAGATCAAGTCATATAAATTGAGCGTTTGGTGAACTAGTTACTTGTTGGGATTGTATCAAATTTAGCTAATTGCAGTTTTCCATATAATTTAATTTAAAGGCTTTTACCATTTACTGTATGTTTTTAATTTTTAAAATAAAAGAAATGTCAATAGTAATAAACAACGTTTTAGATTTAACTTGTACATGTACGGATTGCGAGAACCATCAATGTAAAACACTCGGAGGTGCTTGTTACAAGGAATACGTAAATCAGGAAATTATTGAAGGGTATCATATTTTATTTATGAAAAAGTTAAAATGTATTATTTCAAATAATATCCTAAATCTCTGCCTTAACTCACCATATGTAAAATATTAATTGATATTGCCATGTTATTAAAATATAATTATTTTGCTTATTGATCCTTAATTTATCTTAAATAAACATTTTTAGCTTTCGATAATCTCGAAAAGGTTAACATGATCAATTTTGTGAGCCAATAGGAAAGGAGATAAACTTTCTAAAAAATTAGCAATTTTTTTTCAGTTTATAAAATGATATGTTATTTATCATGAGGATATTTGGGGCGATTTTAAAAACTAAAACTAAAAAATACTGTTTTATCAATTTAAGTCTGAAGATGATTTACCTTTATAAACTTAACAAAATACTTTCCTTTATTTTTTTGACTTTCTTAATTAGGCTCATAGTATTATAATTTAGTGAGAAACAAAAATAAAATATTTATATTTTGAAGTATGACCAATAAAAAATTCTAATTTTATATTGAAGGTTTTTTAATTTTAAAATTCAATGTTAATAGGTGAGCATAGCCAAATAAAATAACACAGGTCAATAAATTTTTGAGATTTATGAGCTAACTACAGAGATCCCTACCATCTTAGGGATTTTCAATCCCTTTACCTTTTTGTAATCAAATTTAGTAGGTCAGTTATAAACATTCAATATATTAGAACAAATGTCAAACAAAAAAGGAGCAAAAACAAAAAAATATTTAAAAATAATTGTTATTTCCAAACTTTAAATAATATATAATAAATTGGAGGCTGAGGTGCCAAATATATATTATAATCTAAATGTTGATGAAAGCTTGAAATACTTATAAATTTTATTTCTTATTATTATTTGAGATGTAAAATTTAAGTTACAAGAGATTTTTATATGAAAACAAAATTCTTAAATATTTTTAAGAGTAAAATCGAGGTCGCAAAATCTGTCAATTTGGTCAAAAATAGGCCTTTTTGTGTGGTTGGATTTAAATAGCTGAAGGCGGCGAAAAACTGAAAGTATGTATAAGATAAGGCCATCATGGATGTGTATTCAATTATATTTTCATAAACTTTTTTTGAGACATTAAAATTTGTTAAAATATGTAATAAAAACAATATGTTATATTTTGTCTTTATTTTCCATATTATTAATTTCTATGAATTTCTTGTTCTTTTTGCAAAAACTATAACCAAATATTGAAAGCGTTAATCAGGGTATTCAATTATTATTTCCGGGATTCGGGCTTGATAGTGCCAGAACATTTGGTTTAAAAATTTGTAATGGCTCATATTAAGTATCGGCATCACTACTGACAGTGAAAATTTTATACCTAGACAGCTGTAAAAGAAAAAGAAAGATAGAATTAAGTAATACATTAATACCCTTGTTGTCAAAAAGCAATCTCTAAAGCTTTTTTATGGGTAAAAACAAAAAAACAATTGAATGGTATTCAAAATGAATATTATTTGGGCAATATAGAGCAGCGATTTTCACGGATTTAAAATTTGATTCGGATACAGTTTTTAAATTGTAATGCCTTCAAAACTTTTTACCTTGAAGTCAAAAAAATTATTTTTTGACCATAGAAAAAAAATGCCATTTAGTAAATAAAATCTTCTAGCACGAAAAACTAAAAAGATTATTGGATCGAATAAGCTATTTATTTATATTTAACGTTTAGAAAAACTCTTGATTAGTCTCCCATTATATTTTTTAAGTACGCTTTACAATTATCTTTACTTTAATCTTCCTTCTCAACAGTTCATTCTTTTTGTATATGACCCTAAAACCAGCGTCTCCTACTCCCCAAATTTCATGGAAGAGCTACCCCCCTCGGCAAAATCTCAGGGGTAACTATCCCCCCCCCCCACCCAATTTTTTGTTTGATTATAAGCATCCACTTTAAATCAATTCAATTTTATTTATTATAATGAATTATTATAATGATATAAATGTTTAAAATTATTGATAATTAAGTCATTATCTAATTGCAATAAAATGTCCTCTCCAGATTTTGAAAGTCCTCTCCAGATTTTGAAAGGAAATTTTGTAAAAACATATCTCCCATTTTGTTAAGAAAAGAAGTTTAAATTAATTTAATCCTGCTCATTGATCTCTCAGCGCTACAGCTGGAGATCGTTATTGTGAGCAAGATTTTATATATTTTTTTAAGGTTTTCAAACTGTTGTAGGGGAGACCGGGGCGAAATGGTTGGTGGGGTGAAATGATTAATGGATATATCTCTGCCAAAAATTATTCAATATCTATAAATTTTATATATGATGTAGATCTTTAAACAAGCTATCGATTCAATTATATTTTTTATACATCCATTTAAAAAAATTTAGAAAATCTTAATTAAAGAAAATTGCTATTTCAAATTTATGTTTTAAGCAACAATAATTTTGCTATATCTTTAATAAAATGTTACCTCGAAAATATTAATATAATTAAAAGATTTAAAAAACACTTCGTTGTATATAAAATACATTTTTAACTTATAACTTAATATTATTTGAACATTATTGATTTTGCAAACACCAATGCGGGGCATCATTTCGCCCCACGCCGAAACCATTCATGCGTAATTATAAAAGAAAAAGTTTGAAGACAGATGAAGACATTCTCAAAAAAGCCCTTATAACCTCAAAAAAAACAATTTAAATCCATAATTAGATTAGAAAACTAGCATATGAATATGCTGTCATACTAAACAAAAGAACCCCTACCAGTTGGATTGAACAAAAATTAGCTGGACCTGATTGGTTCAGCAAATTAATAAAAAGAAAACCTATCATTTCTATAAGATTGAATGTGCCAGTCCAGCCAGGATATCTGGTTTCAATATAGAAGCAGTCAATGGTTTTTACCAGAACCTAATAGATCTAATGGAAAAATATTATTTTGAACCATGATATTCAATTTAGATGAAACTGGTTTCACCATCTAAAGTGGTTGCACAGAAGGGTGTTAAGCAAGTTTATTATACATTATATTACGAAAGAGGCAGCCTTGCTACCATGTGTATTGCCATAAATCCAGTTGGGCAATTAATTCTACCTTATTTCATTTTTCCTAGAAAAAGGTTTAAGGTGGAATTAACTAATGGTTCTAATGGAAGTGATGGTTGTGGCAATTCAACAAGATGGATGAAAGAAGAAGAGTTTGTGGGGTATTTAAAACATTTTGTAAAATATGTTAAATGCTCAACTGAGGATCCAGTAAATTGAATTATTATATTTTAAATAAAGGCTTATAATTTTGGATAAACATGTATCTCATATATCCATAAAAGCAGTGAACTTTTTTAAAGATAATGGGATTAAAGTGGTAACACTACCACCTCATTGTTCACAAATACTTCAACCCCTTGATGTTGAGATTGTTGGGCCACTGGTAATTGATTATGATATAATTATTAATAAAATGATCTATATCTATCTTTATTTTTCAATATATAAGGTTTATTTGAAATTAAACCTGTAAATTTAATAAATTTTACACACCTTCATTTTGCCCCAGGGGTATTTCATTTTACCCCATGGGTATTTCATTTTCCCCCTTATATGAGGCGAAATGGTTAATACTAGTGGGTTTATACATTGTTCGATATCTTTTTACAGAATTATATATTTTTGGTTAAACAAATTTTTTTATAAAATATAATGAATTATAAAATGAGCCATTATTTCTTTTAGATTAAAAATGTGTCAGCAGCAACGATTTTGCAAAAATATGTTCATTTCGCCCCTGTCTCCCCTATGTTTTATTTAAAGCCCTATAAGGTAGTAAAAAATTGTCATCTGAACTAAACAAGGTTTCATCTTCATCCTCATCACTTTTTTCAACGTCGTCCTCCAGATAATTACAGAAACTCTCTGGAGTATTTTTTGATTCTAAAATTTAAAAAAAATATTGACCATTTAAATATTGGGTAGAAATGATTCCATCTATTGAAGCTTGGCGGAAAAACGGAATAAACATTTTCATTTCATCAGAAATCAAATAAGGAACAAGGTCGTAAAAAAGCACATATCTCGTTTATATTTTCCACATTTACTTCATTGTATTTTTTTGTGAAGCTGTGGTGAAATACGAGACTCCTTTATAAAATTATAAAGTATCGTCATTAAATTTTTTTTTGATATGGTAAATTTAGGTAAAAATATGCCAAAAAGGTACTTTTTGACAACTTTAATAGCAAATAAAATGAAAACTAGATTAGGTAGGAAAAAACGGAAAGCACCATGATGTTTAAATAAAATGAAAACTAGATCAGATAGAAAAAAACGGAAAGCACCATAATGTTTAGCAGAAAAAACTGCGCTAGAAAAATGTTCAAAATTTTTGGTCTAAAATATAAAGTCATTTTTTGTCGACCAGTGTTATATAGACGTGTAAAAAATTGAGAAACAAATTATATTCTTGTTAAATAAATTACCCACTTTGACTGCTACCCTCCTTTTTAAATACCCCCATAACTATACCTACCCCCCTCGAATACCTACCCCCCTCGGCCGATTTTTTGGAACCGCTTGGTTCCCCCCCCCCCCCCCCCCCCCGGAGTAGGAGACACTGCCTAAAACACTATATTTGTAAAAAATATTAGATTTGTATAAATCACATTATTAAACAATTATATAAAACTATTGATATTCTATTTTACCCGTTGCTAAAGGTAAACTGCCCTTCTCACTTTTAGAAAAGGGCTTTTGCACTTTTTGCTAGACGCAAAACATTTTGTATTAAATGCAATTTCATGATTTTAAAAAACGGTCAAATTGTGATACAAATTTATTGGTAATGTCCTACTAATCACCTAAATACAAACACTAGCTTATATAGAATTGAGAGTACAGAGGTGACTTGATTATAAAATAATATTTTACAATATAAGGATTGTTGAAAAATTGTATGTTTAATTCTTGACTTGATTGACAAAATTTTATAAACCGTATAAGTCTTTTATCTCAACTAGGTTTAGAACCTTTGCCTTTTTGACCTCTAACCTAAAATCTGAAATATTAAAAAAGATTTTTATTTAATTTGCACCAAGTTGACCAAAATAATATTGCTGCAAATGTTCTATATGTAGCTCTTGCTTTTAAGTAAATTTAAATCTCTATTAATATTTTGTTCTAAATTAAAAATAAAAATAAAGATTCAACGTATACTTAGAAGAAGGGTTGTGGCACTTTAGAAATTTAAATATGTAGTTATTGAAAGAGTAATTTACTCTTTATATTTGAAAAACTATAAAGTGTCGGTGTCTTTGAAAAATTGAATAATATCATTTTTGCTTGAAGTTGATACCTTACATCTCTAGCCATGGGTTTACATTTTATGGAAAGGGGGAAGGGGGGCGATGGAACATTTATTTAGCAAGCTTTTGAAATGGCTCAGGTGCCAAAAAAATGAGGGTTCTTCTTATTATATACAAATAAAAACACAAAAGAGTTTGTAAATAAAAATTACTATTTTGATAAATAGGTGCGTACCTTACGATACAAAGCGAGCCATTTGTCATGATGCGTTTGACGGTCACGTGGCAAACATGATTAGCGAAGATATGGTGACGCCACACATCGCTTGTTGCGATCACATTGACTTATGCAACCAAAATCTAAATCTAAGTGTCATAGAGATCCTTTCAACCAAAAAAGGTTCATTACTACCATTGTATAAACTAAATGTTGATGTAAGAGCTTGATAAACTAAGAAACTTTATTACTCGTTATAGATTTTATATGTAAGTTGCAAGGGATTTTTATATGAAAAAAAAGATTCTTGAGTTTCTTCTTTTAAGGGTAATCTCGAGGTTGTAAAATGTCAATTTGGTCAAAAAAGGCCATTTTTTGGTATGGACGGATTAAAGGAGCCGAAGGCGGAAGAAATTACGAAAAACAATATATATGAGATCAGGCCATCAGGGGATGTATTTGTTTATATTATCATAAACTTTTTTTTCTGACATTGATACTTGTCGACATGTTTAAGGTTAGTTTATGTTCTTGGTTTGATATTTGATAGCTCTAAATTTAAGAGGATCTCTTTTGTTTTTAAAAATTGATATAAGAAAGAACAAATCAGTCGCCGATATCAATAATCTAAAAACCTAAAATCAAACTTTTTCCATTTCACTCATCATTACACAATCAAAAATTAGTTGGTATTAAATTATTTTTAAACTAATTTTAATCTCTTGTTACAGATATTTTCAACTATATTTTGAAACCCATAGGCTATATTTATAGTATAAAACGTGAATTATAAAAAATAAAAATGTAATAGTGGTGTCAACTCTAATCTATTCATAGATATGTCGATAAATGCGTCCAAACACATTGACACGGATCTCAAAATTTTTATGTTTCCTCAACAAATCGGGCAATTTCAAAATAATAAAACCTATGAAAGTATTTTTATTGCAAATAATGGCTCATGAATTTTTTTTGGTAGTTTGATTTATAATTTGTATATGCTTAGTGACGTGCATTGAAAACACAACATTACCATACAAAGGTACATCCTATATTAATGAAATAGAAATAATTTCTCTATACCTTTTTCCCTGCATGGACAAATAATTTAGGTTATATTAGATGGATTAGACATATAGACTAATTAATCAGATTAAGGTATCATTGGTGTTTCTAATTCAGTGTATCGTTTGACGTCAAAATTAAACCCGCTATAAACTATTTTTTTAAAACAATTAGTTTTGTTATAAAGAAATAAAATAAATGTTTTTAACCAATATGAAAAAATATTTAAAATACTTTAATGTAACAAACACTGGAGTTAGAAATCGTTAAAAAATAATTTTTAAAGCTGACCATTCTAAATTACAGGCGAGCTGCTATTTTCAATGTCTTTTTTTTTATTTTAAATAAAATTATTTTATTAAAAATGGTACAAACCATTTTTTTAGTATAAAATTCTTCATCTTTCGTAAACTATCAAATTTGACCAATTTAACAGAAACAGGACAGTATTATAGCACACATAAATAATTATCTATTTTTTTAATAATTATGTAATCTTACTGTATACACAGTAAAACTTATATGACAAATAACGCTTAAAAATTAATGCATGAAAAAGAAATAAATAAATCAACCAAACATTTTTATATTAAAAAAATATTTTTATTTATTTTCATTAAATTGGGGAAAATTGATGCACAAACATTTGTTATAGGCGAATAAAGAAACTTGACTGAAAAGTTTGTAGTTTAAAAAGAAGTAAAGGATTGTTTAAAATACTTTAATTGATTAAACTTAATATGGTCTTTTCACACTTTTTTGTCATTGAAAATTAAATTTTTGATGTTACATTTCAAAAATATCTGTATAAGACGGGTTCCCAAATACCTGCGTTTTATGAGGTATCAAAATGCCGATGAATTTTTTTGATATAACACAATTTTTTAAATGCGAAAGCATTTTTATGATATCATCCCCCATACAAATTGTTCTTTTATTTGGGTGATGAGCATCAAAATTGATATACGGCGACGTTTATAATCCCTAGAGTCAGTAGAGTTAAGTGCGACTCTTCGTTCCTCCACAAACATTATCTCTAACCAATTTTTATTTGTATTTTAGATCAAAATAACGTCACCTACGTATCGAATATTCCCATATATATGGCTCAAGGTAATTCTGCTAAGACGCAAGTTTATATTCATCTTAAACTAAAATATTCTAATGTTTGATAATTACAGGGGAAAATCAGAACGGGCTGAAAGGGATTATTCTAAGGTCGGCCTAAAATAAAACAAATTTATAATTGTTCCTTTTTTTTTGAATTTCGATATGTATATTTATTAATTTTAAATTTAATCTAAATTTTCTTGATTTCTAATATAAAAATTACAAAATTAAGGTATACTATATTGACATTGAAGTTAAGAAGTGCTCAGCCTGATTAGTAGTTAGATATGACCCCATTTATTAAACCCGTTCATTTTTTTGACAGTCTAGGCCTAAAACATTAGGTGATCGGTTTAAGATTCATGCGGGGCCACCCACTGGAATTCATGAGACAAAGCCTTGATGGGTAAGCATGGGGAAATTTAAATGCGCAAATTAGACTAACAATATTATTATTTTTTTTAATTAACCTTCCATCTTAATTTGTTTTTAAATTTCATTATTTTTCCTGTATTTTAAATAATAAAACAAATTAACTTCTACTATAAATCATACAGTTCAGCTTAATTAGGTCCAAATGCGGAGTAATTTTTAATTCCATCCAAAATAGATATTAATGTCATTTGTAATTCTAATAATAAGTTTATTAAAAAAATTTGCACTTTAACTAAATTTAGATATTCCTGCCCATACCAAAAAAATAAAAAGACTTGGTGTGTATTACCAGAAAAAGATGATACAAAAAGGATACAATGTTGTTTACAATTTTTATCTTAAGTGACTTTAAATATTAGTGTTTTTACAGAATTACAGAATAAGTAAAGCAAGTCACAATTAGCTTATAATAAAGTGAAACAAGTAATTTTTGAATTGCATAATATGGGCACATTTTTTCCGCCCTAAAATTGAAAGATATTGAAAGCCATATTGACCTGTATTTTATTTTAGCTGACAAAGTTGACGGCACCAAACCTGAAGAAAAAAATTGGAATTTGACCATCGCCTTAGGTATACAATCATGTTGCGAATAAATTTGAAAACCTAACTTAAAATGTGATTTCTTAAAGAAATTTTACGCCATTACGGCAACTTGATTCGTTGGCCCTAATCGAGCCTTTTTGTTTTAGCAAAGACAGGGTAAAGGCCAATATTTTTGAGTATAAATTTTGAGTTAAACAATAATTTGATAACCCATTAATATATATATATGCTTAAATTATATTATGATAACATTCACATATTCTTTAGATTTTAAGGTAGAGTTGGGGAAAAAGATATGATGTAGAAGGATACCTCGCCTATGACTAGATTAGCCCTAATACATCAACGTTATGTTGCTAGGAATTTTAAAATAATTTAACATTTTCCCTAATCTTTATATAGTTACCGTTGGTGCAGCCGCAGGAGCGTTCACTATCTTATGTAATATTTTATCATTTATTATTATTTATTTATTGGGTTTATTAATGATTAACAAAAACACAATTCTATTTTTGTGACAAATATTTTTTGTAATAGCCGTGACCTATTTTATATTTAAAAAACATAAAGTTATTTAACTGACTATTTTTAATCAAACTAAATGCCTCACAAAATATTTAAATTTTTCAAAATTTACACATAATCCGTTTTTGATAAAATTTTCAATTAAAATTTTTTCCAATAACAGGCCGCAGCTCTCAACGCCGTATGTATAACACTTGTAGGAAATTTGAAAATTAAGGACACGCTTAATTTTTATTAATTTCATACCTAAAAAAATAAAATTTTAATGTTAATTTGCGCAGAAAATTTTTTCAAGGACTAAATTTCTTTCCGGAACGTTAAATTGGATTTCTTTATTTAAAAGAAGTTACGACTTTTATAAATAAAAAATATTTTTTCTTCAATTTATATACCAAGGCTACATTGAAAAAAATAAGTCATCTGATGGATAAATAAAAAGGATGTGATAAAATTTCCTTAACATTATGGTTGTGCCCGCCTAGCTTCTTCATGTTTGACTAGCCGTTCCTAGCCAACTCACGAAACCCACTTATATCCTGTAACATTAACAATGTTCTAAGACATTACAAACATTATTTAAATTAAATACTAAAAAAAATAAAACGTTTTGATATACAGCGTCTCCTACTCCGGGGGGGGGGGGGGGGGGATTGACGAGCGTGGCTCATAAAAACTGGCAGTGGGGGGTAGGTATAACAATAGGGGGGTTAAATGAGGAAAAAGACCCCCTTGACCAGCAATATATATATTTAAATTTTTTTGTTATTTTTAAAATTTATTTAATATATGTTTTATTGATTTTGCCGTCCAATAAACTTCAATTAATTTAAATATTTTGTTATTTTTCTTATTTATTTTACATATGTTTTTATTTTTAAAATTTATATAACATATATATAATTAACTCAATGCTTTACAATAAACTCAAATTAATTTTAATATTTCTATTTTTCAAATTTATTTTACATATGTTTTATTTACTCAATGCTCTAAGCTTAAATTAAATTAAATATTTTTATTATTTTTTTACATTCATTTAACATATGTTTTATAATGCCATCAAATACTTCAATTGATTATTTCAATTCGTGTGACTAAACTATGCACAGTACAAAGAATAAGGTTAGATTCAGGCCCGATTCTAGCTTTTCCATTTTAGGGGGGCAAAAAAAACTCGTGGGGGGGCAGAAAAAAATTTTTTGCCGCCTTCGGCGGCAAAATTGGCCGTGACCTTCGGTCACGGCAAAAAATATACATGTATAACAATAGAATACATGTTCAAAATTTTTTAACAAATTAATAGTAATTTTTTATATTCTTAAATTAAAAAAAATGAGTTTATAAATTGAATATGTGAATTAAAATTAATTGTTTTCACTATCAATTGCTTAAAAAGATATGAGATTTGAATTAATTGTAAGTATAATTTTATCATTTGGTATCATTGCCCATGAAAATTTAAAATATGATATATATGAATGATAAAAATGAATTATATAAAACTTTGGATTTTAGAAAATGAAAAGTGAAATAAGATTGATTATCATGAAAAAAAAATGTATAAGTATGCTAATTTGGAAGAATATATATGAAAAAACACTGGTTATATATAACTAGTTATTTATATTAGGGTAAAAAATTAAATAAAACATGAACATAAACGTTAAATGCGCATAAAAAAAGTTTGCAACCATGTTAAAATAGTAAGCAATAATTAGCAGATTATGAGCAGTGTATTGATCAAACTATTTTATCTTAGAAGATTTTAATTAAATTACAATATTCATCAAAATTCAACGCCCCTAGTTAATGATTTTTCGTGTTCTAAAAGAACCAATTCACCTTTAAGCAGGTCACTACTTGTCAGCCGTTATTATCCATCTTAAAGAAGAAAATGTGGCCTCACAACTCGACGTTGAAGAGCCAATTAACAAACTTATAGGAAAAATGTTAAATTGATTAGAAAACGCATTATTGTAATCATATAAAAGTTTAACAAAATCAATAGTAACACATTCTTTGTAATTATTAAGTTTCTTATTAAAAATTTTTTGGCTACGTCAATTTCTTTAGATAATGAATTTTTATCAATATTATTTTTAAAAGAGGCTCTAATTTATTTATATCTAAAATAAAGGTAAATCAAATTTATAAAGGGAATCTAAAGATTTTAAACAACTATTATCGGTAAAAAATCTATTATCAAAATATAAATAAATCAATAATATTAAAATAAATACTTTTTACTTCATCATTAATATTTAAAATATTTTCAAACTTATGAGTAAAAAACAAATAAAAATCAGAAAAATTTTTAGGTTTAGCTCTTCTTTTATCCATAGATAAATTATTGTCATTTAAAAAAATATTAATCAAAACTTTGAATAAATCTTTAAATGTATTTTTATTTCTTAATTGTTTAATTTCTAAACAATGGTGTATTAAATCAGAAGTTTTAGAAATATAAATCGTTCTGCATTGAAATTGATATATAATTATTTTTAATAAATAAAATAATTTTTCAATTAAATACAAAAAAATAAATAGATGATTATAAATATGGTCAAAAAACCCGTTAAAAAAATTTATGAAGGGAAGAAAAATTATCAAAAAAATCTTTCCTTTCACTTAAAATAAGATTACAACAAGATGCAATCGGTGGTTAAAGCAGCGAATATACGGGACATGGTTGCTATTTTGCTTAGAAATACTTGAACACCATTTTTTCCCGGGCATTACGTTCGCCCCATCGTAGCATTGTGGGATCAGGTTCTTTGGTTTTAGATTATATTCTAACAAAAGATTGTTGTTAACTGAAAAAATTTCTTAGGCATCAGATTTATGAATTGCTTTCACAAATATAAAGCTTTCTGTAAAATCAAATTTTTCTATATATTTCTGTTAGTTTGACCTCTCTTACGGATGAGAAGTATTAATGAATAAAAACACTTTTAAAAAAAGTAAATATTTTTAAGATAATATTTTTTAGATATTTTTGACGGAGCAGATTTAATTATATTATGTGGAAGAAATAAAATTACTATGTATTTTTGGGGGGGGGGGGCAAATTCAATTTTTTTTGGGGGGGCAAACATAAAATTACTATGTATTTTTGGGGGGGCAAATTCAATTATTTTGGGGGGGGGGGGGGCAATCAAAAACTTTTGGGGGGGCACTGCCCCCCCAAAAGGGGTCTAGAATCGTGCCTGGTTAGATTTTAAACAACATTAAGCTTATTTTTTTATATTTTTGCAAAATTAACTAACAATATTTAGAACCTATAAAATCAGTCACAATTGCCTGTTTAAGTGTTAAAAAAATAGTATATACTTTATGTATAGAAAATCCTAAAAGAACGAGATAGGAAAATTACAAAAAAAGGAGATCATAAAATCATTCCATTATTTTAATTATTGAATTTTAACTTAAAACTTAAACGTGGTGAAATAGAAGATGTAACTAAAAAGTAAAAATAGTTATAATTTGTAGTTACCGTATAAAAACATTTTTCGCAGCTCTGGATCTAATTCTAGTGCAGAAGAAATAATGATACCCTTGAGTTTTATAAGGGTGTGTCGTATTTTACAACAGCCTCATTAAAGAAATATACGGAAATACATGTGCAAAACATAAAGGACCTATGTAATTTTTATGATATCAACCCATTTGCAATTGCTCAAGAAATGAAAATGTTTATTCCATACTTTCGTCAGGCTCTAAAAGATGGTATCCTTTCAACAGAATCTCTATATGGTAAAAATTGTTTTTAATTTATAGATTCAAAAATTTCTGAGCATATAGATAACTCCTCCGACGAAGACGTGGAAAACGATGATGAGGATTATGCTGAAACAGTGTATAATAGCTCAGAGGACAATTTCTTGCTACCTTATAGAGCGCTCAATAAAATACTTAACAATTGATAACTTAAAAAAAAATTTATAATATCTTGCTTTCATTAACTATCACGAGCTGCAGCGCTGAACGTTCCATGAGCAAGATTAAATTAACTAAAACTTATCTTCGCAACAAAATGGGAGATAAGTTTTTACAAAATTTAATATTGTTAAAGTCCGAAGAGGATATTTTGTTAGAATTAGACCATGATACAATTAGAGATAATTTTAAATATTTATACGTGGTAGCACATTAAACAATCATTTTCATTAATTTTAGTCATAATAATTTTACATTTTATCCATATATATGTTTTCGTATAATTTTTAATAATTTTTTTATTAAATAAATATTTTCTTTATTTATCGTTAGATGATAAAAAAAGAGCACCTTGTTTTTAATTAAGAAAACAATGGGGGGGGGGGGGGGGGGGGTTGTTACCCCGGTGTATATTTTTTACCCATGGGGGGTAGCTCGTCATTGGAATTTTGGGAGTAGGAGACGCTGTTGATATATCAAGTATTTGATTGAAAATTAGCTTTAGGAGAACTTAAAGCAATTTTAACTGGTGATTATGTTTCTAGATTAATTAATCTCCATGATTGGTAGACAACATAGCCCTAAAAATATTTAGTCTAAGATTGATCGATTTTAATCCAGCATAAATAGAAAAGATTAAGATGCCTTAAAATTATAAATTGGTTACAAGGATGTTGCACTAATTAACAAAGGTAAAGGTATTGAGAATGGCATTTATTTGTTATATGGTACATTGGTGGATACAATAGGTAAGATTGAATCGTAATATTTGGCAAATTCTTTTAATACACATGATACTTTATTTTTTTTTTTTATACATTTAGATAAAACAAGTAATTTAGATGACTATGATATTAATTTAAAAAAACTTTTATAATCACAATTTATTTTTCATTTCTAGAGGCTAATAGTTTGCCTAACCTTGGGAGTCTTCCAGAATCCCACTTTCCAGGCAGGTAAAATCATATTTATATAAAATATATATTAGGAAAGGAAGTCTAAGTATGGGGAAAGCTCTTGCGTATATAGCTTGCGCCCGTAGGCAAAATTTTTATAGATGCTCTTTTTAGAAATACTTAACTTTTATAATAATTAATTTTTAGCATTTTTCATAAATTTACAACTGACTTACAAAGTTTGACAAAAAAAAACTAATTTCACCGACCCCTGGGGTAATTGACGTTGCCGCACAGCAAAATCAATAATCGATAAAAAGATCTAATAAATTAGCTTTTTAACTCAAAACTTTATTAAACTAGGTCATATAATGTCATATATCTTTTAAAACTAAAATATAGTCAAATAAACCTGCCAAGACCTCAGAGTGCTCCGGCCGGTCTAAATACCTTGGTTGGAGTCGGTACAAGTGCAACAGCTGTGGGAGCATCAACCATAAGCCTAGCCAGTGGAGCTACATCTCTAGCAGCCTCGGCTTCGACTATTATGGCTTCCGCCTTAGCGGCCATTGGAATAACTGGGACATCAGCGCTATTTGGCCTTGCAGCGACTCAAGGTATATACCAATATGTTATCCTTGTAAACTAATATATAACTAGTTTCCATTTAAGTTATTTTGGGGCGCCGATATTTAATCTTGTATACGCCTTTACCTTTAAAATAATTGTTTTTTCTTACAATTATTAAAATTTTTAAAACATTTACGCGATATAACTTCTGTAGTATAAAGTTCCAACTGTATTAATTTTTTGATTTAATTAAATTTGCAATGATTGTTTTTCATTGATTAAACAGATTAAATAACAAATATTCTTTGTTTTTTTTTAAATATAAGTTTTAATACAGGGGTTTAGATGCAGCAAAATTGAGTATTAGTAGAACTTGTGTAGAAATATTGTTGCTTCGAATTTAATGGTATTGGAGCTCAAAATCAAATTTTAAAATAACAAAATAAAGTTTTGTCCATTTTATTTTGTCAGATTACATTAAAATTAACCTAATTAGTTGTTAATAAAAATGATATTTTACCTTTATAAATCTAAACAAAACATATTTTTCTTAGTTTATTTCTATAACCTTTAGTTGAAGCGGCGTTTTTGCGATAATAAAAATAGACTTCGGACGTATTTCCCACGCATTTAAATAACATAGGAGCATTTCATCTTTTTTTTTGCAAAAATATAAAATTTTCTTTTAAACGCACCCATAATTAAAGATATGAGTTTTTAGAAAGCTCTATTAATTCTTTTTAATTATAATAATTTGCTCAGTATTCTCATAGATATCAAATGTTTTATTACACTAATTTTTCAGACGTATACATATTAATCAGATTAGCTTAATATTCAGTTTTATTATGTACCGTTCTTACTGTTTATATTTCGTAAACCTGCTAACACTATTTATTAAGATAATTTGTCAAAAAGTATGAGAGTTAAAATCTAAAAAACATTAAATAAAAAATTTTTTAAATATAAAAAAAGTAAAATTAATTTCTAACTTAAAATTATATTATTATTTTCGCCCGGTAAAATCATTTAAAAGTTGCGATGATTTACGATAACTTAACTGTGGATATTAAAGCTTTATATACTTTAAAATTACACAATGAAAAAAAAATTAAAGTTTTTGTTTATAGAAAAAAAAATTTTATTATGAGAGTTTGCCATACTATTTTCTCGAGTATGTAGAGATGTCCATTTTTTCTGTAAAAACGGAAAACATTATAGATGCCACATTGAAAATTTACTGCATTTATAAACGTCGAACCTTCATAAATTCTTATAGCTGGGTTATGTATTTAAATTAAATATTTAATTGCTTTTATATGTATAAGGTGGTTCCTCTGCTGAAGCGGATAGTAAGTTATCCTACATTTAATCTTCGGTCTAACACATTTGTATTTTTGCATCAAGGTAAATGCACATAATTATGGTGATTATGTATTTAAATTCAAAGGCTTGGGGACACTTATAAAACGCTTGATAAATGTACAAATTTTGAGATTTTAAAAGGCGGTTTTTTTACTTTATTTAATTAATTGATATTAAAAAAAATCGTTGATTGGTCAAATTCAAATTTTATTAATTGTCATTTATGAGTTTGGCATACAAAATATAGCATAAAATAAGTTTGTACAACTTAAGAGGATGTATAGATAATTTAGTCAAAACAAAATTTTAAGCATGTTTAGAAAATTGTTTGTGAATATGAAAAACAATAGAATCTAAAAAGATAGTACATAATTTTATTTTACTATCATGTAATCATTATTCTGACTAAAACTTAGAATTGTCGATATGTAAGAGTCTGACCTTTTTTTTTATAGATTCTTATTAAATTTTAATAACATTTTAGGTGCTTAGGCATATAAATTGTTATCCTTAATCAAAATCAAGTTTAGGTGGCTAAATAAAAAGTTTGTTAATTTTTTTAATGTAAAATGCAGACGCCTGTTTATTGAAAGGCATTAAAAATAGATTTAATGATTAATATATTCTCGTTTATCTAGTTATTCAAGCCAATTTAAAAGCCTTCCAAGGACAAAATCTTTACTGTATAATTATATTCTATATATGTAAAATGTTTTTTGAATTAATAATAATAGAACTTAAATAAATCTCAAAGCGGCGACAATTAGAAACATTTTTTTATTTTAAATAACAATAATATCTCAACATATATAATAATATAAATTTATCTATATGGGAAATAGATATTATAATTTAAATAAACAATATTTTTTATGTATATATTAAATCTGTCATTATACTTTTAGTAATTGTTTTCTCCATAACGAAAAGTTATTTTTGGGCTTTGATTTATGCGATAAATATTCCATTAGAATACACTTTTTGGCGCGCTAATAGCATTTATCATTTACTTTAATTAGATAATTCCAGGTTAAAGAATCCTGCTGATTTGATTGGTCAACCACTAGTAAGTAAGTCAATGTCATATTGTAATTTTTCTTGTAAACCACAGACGTTGTGTTTTCATTTTCATCCAACGTTAAATGGCTCCGTACATTAAGTCCCGACAATAATAAAAAGGTTTGGAGAGGGGAAACAATATCAGATTTATTATACGCCATTTAAAGTCACCATGCAAGGTAATTTTTGTTTCTGGTGTTTTTAATAATCTCAAAATCCTGCCTTTAAATCTAACTTCAACATAAAATGATTTTTTACACCTTTTCTTCAAATAAAACGTAAAATATCGTGGCTTTTTCTTTTTTAAAACTTCAAATAAACTATTAATACAGTCCTAAGTTAAAGAAGATTTAGCGCAGACCGGCCACGTAAGTTCAAGGTTCCGAGAAAGTATACGTCCTTTGATTCTTATTGAATTTAAATATTCGCCAGGCGTAGCCTTGCTTAATCCGAGTGCAGGTATGTAAATTCAAAAAAATACCATAATCGACAATTAATGCGATCTAAACATTCGAAAAAAACTAATATAATGACTTTTCCCTTTTAACAATATTTTTATAAGAATCAATTAAACGATTTGGAAATCTGAAAGTAAACTTTAACTAAAAACCAAGACAATCAAAATACTAACATATGGTAATTTTTGAAGATATAGAGGCCTGTGTTATTAGTTTTTTGAAGATCATAAAATTTGATTTTTTTTCATTTTCATGTGTCAGCAAAATATTTTTCATTGTTGAACGTTGTTGATTAGGGCACGTGCAAAGTGAGTTTTTATTTTCGTGAAATTTTTAAAATTTTGAAAAAAAAAATTTTGAAATAAAACGCAAATTTTTAAAAAGTTGCCAAATTTAGTATAAGTGCATAAAATGCTTTTTCTGAAATAAAAATTTTTTTAAAAAAATTTGAAAAAAATAAAATTTTCAAAATTTTTAGAATTTTCAAAATTTCACGAAAATAAAAACCCACTTTGCACGTGCCCTTAGTAAAAAATTCAAATATAAATTACATGCTCACTGTGACATAATATAAAAAAGAAGTGCCAGTCTAGCATATGTTTTTTTGTAGACATTAAAAAAAATAAATGACAACTATCTATTAATCCTAAATTTTTTTATTGTGAAGATTTTATTTTTTAAAATATTTTGGATTAAACATACTTACAAATATTACCAATTAAATAGGCTATGTCTTCGTTAGTTACCGCTTGAGTCTCGAATTTGCAAAAAGAAATTTTCATTCTTTCCAACATTTAAAAAATTTTATTTGGTTTTAAGTTTGTAAAAAGATGATATTTATCTAAGTGGGTTTGCCCTCTTGATCAAAAAATGAAGACATATTTGTTTTAATTTGAATAAATTATTTTTTTGCGCGCAGGTGGAATACAAAGCCCGGCCTATTACGCGGGAAGGCCAATATACGGTCTTTATTATTTATGAGTTAAGGCCATTTAGCGCATTATAATTGTATCATATTTTGAATTACCTGATTTTCATAGCCCTTTCACCTACCCACAAGCGTGACCAGTTGGGCTGGGAAAAATATTTATGAATAAACTGGGCTAGGATTAATTTTTGCTTCAATAAATAATGTATTTCTGGGGACAATAAAATTTAAATGAGCTGTTGGGTTGTGTCAGGTGCCCTTTGAGACATAAATATTTATTAAATTTAGTGTATAAGGGCGGGAGACCTCTTAGATCTTGGAAACCGATAACAATTATTTAGACTTTGGCGTGCTTCAAATAAGAAATTAAGCCGTAAGTTTATAAGCCGAAATATTATATTTTCATCCTACTATAAATTCTAATCACAGAAATTATGACTAAATCAGATTTTATAAAACATTAAAATTAAGATAAAAACCAAGAAACACAAAAAAAAAATGCCATGTCTCTAATTAAGATATTAAAGGCGGCAAAATGCAGAACACATGGATATACGAGTATAAACCAATTCCTTTAATTAATGTGACTTTTATTAACAGCTCAGGAACCAATAAATGTTCAAGCAGGTATGATTTTTGTCTTGTTTATATCCTCCTTTTAAATGTGATGTATTTGATAACCCAATCACTTATATGTTTTTTTTTGTCGTTTATGTCAAAAATTTTCACCGATTCATATATCGTATGGAATATATTAAATGTTTTATTGTTTTAAGTAGTTATTATAATTATGACCGAATGGCTTTAATTTGTTAAATTATGATGCATTTACTTAGAACTAAAAGACTTTGCTTTTCCAACCTTGGAAGAAAATGGAAAAGGGTGAAGTACCTAATGAGTTGTCGATTTGCTTAAATTCATAAGCTGCTAAATATCTACATTCTTACAATTGTACATTTGGATATTATTATACTTAAAAGGGGTTAAGTATTCTAACACTAATTCGTATTCGAGTTTGGGCCGGGGTCAAACGGCCTTTTAAAAGATTTTTTAACTTAAGCTCGCGACCGGATCTAGGCCCAAAAATATTATATTGCAGGCTATAAATTTTTTTACTTTATAAATATCATTCAAATACCGAGTGTAATATCGATATCCATCGTGATAACCCAGGTCAACAAATATCAATGTCAGAAAAAATAAGTTTATGAAAACATAAAAGCATATATCCCCATGTTGGCCTTATCTCATATGTATTTTCCGTTTTTTGTAGTTTCTTCCTTCGGCTGATTTTATATCTAAAAAATGGGCTTTTGACCAAATTGACAGATTTTGCGACCAGATTACTCTAAAAAAAATTCAAGAATCTTTTTTTTTTCATCTAAAAATTCCTTGTAACTTATATTTATCATATCAAATTATGAGAAATTAAATTTTTTAGTATGTCAAGCTTTTACATCAGCATTAAGATACAGAATGTTTTACTTCCATAAATACGACATGATATATTATCGGTTTTTAATAAAAATATTATTTGAAGTTTAAATTTAATTGTTTAGCTGTTGTATGCAAAAAAAATTCCATTTATATTTGTTTTTGAATTTTTTTTTTAATTTTCAATGTTTATAGCTGACTTATTAGTTTAATTAAAAAAAAAGGTTAAACGGATTGAAAATCCCTAAGATGGCAGGTTTGATCTCTTAGTTAGCTCACTCTCAAAAATTGTAATAAACTTATCATATTTAGTGTTAATGGTTAAATAAAAGGCATAAAGAGATATAAAAAATTGACCCAGTTCCTTCTTTTGAATCAGGTCTGACCTGTTTTTCGGTCAGCCCGAGAGAGCTTTCGCGACTCTGATCTCATATTTGTATGGGAGTTATGCTGTTTACGCTCCACTAGAGCGCTAAAATTCTATATTTTTTTATATAGAATCTATTCAGTTTCCTGAGACTGCCGAAAATCAAGCATTTGAAGAAAGCATAGAGGATATGCATGGAGAAGACGCTGAAAATCTACAAGAAGTTAGGACTAGTGTTTTTCTTTGGGTCTCGTTGGCAGATATTAAAAGAATAAGCTAGGCCAGCAACATTTATGGTTCTCTTAAGCGCAGTATATTAACAAAACAATTTAATTCTAGTTTTGTTTTTGTTTTTACCTTTATTTAAACATAATCATATTTTTTAATCCATTCATATTATTTTCTAAATTTTGTTATAGAACTTAGAGCAGGTTTTATTTATTAGTTTAATTAATCTTATATTATAGAATCGCAAAAATTTGAAATAAATAAAATTCCGAATTTAAAATGTGTTAATGTTCCTTTCTAATATTTTGTCAAAACTTTACAAAATAAAAACAACACTAGTGTCGGTTTAAGGGGGCGATGTTCGTAGGCACCACACAATTTGTTTGGTGATATAGTTATAAGCTAATAATCAAAAGTGTTTGCTCCAGGCTTTTGGTAATAGGTTCCTTAATATTTTCGATATACCCAATTTAGGAGTTTTTTTTAATTGCTCTAGGTTTGAAAATACATTATATACTTGACTTTATTTTCATGTGACATAAAATTAGCTTTTGCTTCTTATAAGTAATGTTATTGCTATTAAAAAATTATAAAATTTTGCAAGAGGTCAACCACTTTTGAGATCAAAGACCATACCTACTATCTTAGAAATTTTCAAATTCGTTTTTAGCTATAAACTCAAAACAAAAAAAAATTGTAAAATATTTTTATATTTAAAACAGATAAACTGCTAAATTCATCAAATATTTTATTAAAAATCGATAATATATTGTGTCCTATTTAAGTTAAGGTGCCAAAAATTCTGTATATCTTAATTGTTGATGTAAACGCTAGATGTAATTATTTATTTCTCATTATTTGAGATAAAAAATATAAGTTACAACGCATAATCTGTCAATTTGGTCGAGTTTGGCCCCTTTTTTAATATACTAAGTAAATAACTAAAGTATAAACTTTAAAAGGAAAATATATATAAAATAAGACCATCTTGGGGATTATTTTCACCCAGTATCATAATTTTTGTTTTTCACTCATTGATTTTTCATCGACCTGTGTTATATTACTTAATATAAGTTTGCAAGTATAACCAACCTTTTTTACTCTGATCATTTTAAATATAAATATTTTAATGGGTAGTATGTTTATTGCTTAATTTAATTGAGACATTAACGCATATACAAATATGCGATGTCAATTTAATTGGCTGTACAAACTAATTTATCGTATATTATTAGGGTCCGCTAGAACATAATGCAGGAGGAGAAGACCCAATGAATGAAGTTGATTTTGAAGATTTAAATGGGGAAGAAATCGATATGGATGAATATAATTCAGATTTTGATAGTTAAATATTAAAATATATTAAATAATGTTTGAAAAGTTAGATTTTTGTTCCACCATGAAAATGTTTGAAGTTGTCAATGTCCCACGGTTAAATTAACACCAATTGTAACAGGCTGTTACCAATAGGTTTATTGCTTTTCCTGCAACCCGAATCCTTTGTGCTGATATCAGCTGTACGACCTAAATTTCCTCGAATCATGGCGTGTGCCATATCTTTGAGGTAAAGTTTTCTTTTCAATTTTCCGATATTGGGACCAATCGTAACAAATAGCTACTAGGAGGCTAATATACAACTTCTGGGTGGATACAAATCCGACATAAACATTGTGCGGTAAATCGTAATCTTCGGTGGACAAATTTGGGTTGTTTTGGTGCCAAAATAACCTTAGAAGAATTTTAAGGATTATTGTTAAACAAAATATTTTACGAATATAAATATTATTCAGAAATCTAAGAGAACAAAAATCATTATTCGAATTTAAAAACAAATACATCACTTTAACTAAAGAAACAAAAATTAACTAATAACACTGTACAACATTAAGGTCAAGAGATAACAATTCATGAAGACCTTATCGTAGGGGCAAAAAATTAATTAAAAAAAATAAGAATAATTTTTGAGGAACAACTCTGCATCTACGCCAAGACATAGTAAAAATTTATGACTAATGCAATTTGCTTTACTTTTTTTTAACATACTTAACAATAGACAATAAATTCAATAGACACAAGCTCTGAAGTGTGTGTGGCACCAGTTAATTAAAATGATTAAAACAATAGTACCTTCAATCAAAATATATAAAACGAAAACTCAAATCATCAAAGGGCTCACAACTTGAAATTACAGGCGAGACATACCTTAATCTAATTTAAAATTTATAAATGTTTAAAATAAATTTAGTTAAAACCCCAAACCTAAAAATTCCAATCAAGTTTATTAATTTTTTTGCTAAAATATGACAATGCGGATAGTGACCATCGATTTTTTATTTGATTAAAAATTTACTAAAACGTAGATTCAAACTTGACATAACTTTTACAAGGCCTTATATGGTAACGTAAGCGATCATATTAAAATTTTACAGATGAGGCTAATTGCGCACCTTATGCTGACGCCTGCACTCAATAAATAGTTTAAAAATGTTTTTCTATTGAATTTAAAAGAACAAATATTAGACTAATGTTAAAATCTGTCTCTATTCTATACGATTAATAAACCACAATTGCCATAAACGATAGCAAAACTGGTGGTTTTTCAATATCGAATACTAACTTACCCTTCCGATCATGTTGACCTTCCCGAGAACATGAGTCTAAAATGACTTACAGTTCAGTTGAATCAATAAATTATAAAAACGGGCATGTTTAATTTTGTTAATTTTAGATCTCAACCTGTGATTCTGTGTTAATTTAAATAACACAGGTCAACAATTTTTTGAGAGTTATGAGTTTACAGAGATCAAACCTGCCATATTAGGGAATATCAAATCCGTTTACCGTTTTTCCTAATCAAACTTAGTTAGTCAGTTATAAACATGGAGATTTTAGAAAAAAAGGTCAAAAAACTAAATAAGATTCAAAAACAAAAATAAATTAAAATTTTATTTTTGCATATTCACAATATTTAAACTGTTAAATTCAAACTTCAAATAATATATTCATTAAAAATCGATAATATATCTTGTCGTATTTAAGTTTGGACGCGAAATATTTTCTATTATCTAAATGCCGATGTAAGAGCTTGATATATGAATAAAATTTGTTTTTCATTATTTGTGATTAAAAATATAAGACAGGGAATTATTTTATGCAAAAAAGATTTTTAAATTTTTTGTTCTTAGGGTATATTTAGATCAATTTGGTCAAAAAAGGCCATTTTTCGATATATGCGGATCTAAGGAGCCAAAGACGGAACTAAGAAAAACGAAAAATATATATGAAATTAGGCCAGCACAGAATGCATTTTTATGTTTTCATAAAATTCACGTTTCTGACATTAATATTTGTTGACCTGTGTAATTTGAATTCAATATTCTCCATTGTCTTCAATGCAAAAGCAAATATTCAAATTGACAATATTTTAAATTTCTAACCACAACCTATATATAGAAAATTATTAACCATATTTTAACAATTATTATATCGGGCGGGCCCTGGTAGAACGGCCCGGTTTAAACTTTAGTCTAAATGCTTTCTTAATTTACTTTAAAAATTGTCTCGTTATTACCATTTTTAGTTGAACAATGGGCAGATATTGAAAATATTGACATCGAAAATGGTAACTATGTATAATTAAACTTCATGTTTTACATATAGATATAAGAATATCGGAATTTTAGCGCCGAAATTAAATAACACCCAACTCTTTGCATATCCCTTTAAGCAGTTTAATTACTCGCACGTCTTTGACATGACCTTTCAAATTAGGATATTTATTCACCAAGACCCAGTTTAAAGAAAACACATTTGTGAAACAAAAGAAACACTAATCAAGAAACTATTTTGCCAATCATTCGCCGTTTAATTTACAAAAAAAACGACGAAAACGAGTTTTTTATTAAGCCAGACAGGCTTTTAGATTTATGTAAAAAAGAATATACATAGCAAATCCATTTTTTAAACTATAATACTTTCTATGTAAATTAATGCGCATCATTGCCCACGGCATGCATATTTTTTATAACTTATGACATTATTTTAAATAAACACTTAAATGTTGATTGAAAATAAATTAATTATAAGGTAGCTAAATTTTTTTTAAAATTTAATCTCTAACCTTTAGCCTTGGCCCCATATCTCCGGGATAGTCTTAATGACAAAATATAGACATTTATCGCGAACTCGAAATCTATCAAAAATTAGCTTTTTTTTATATTAAGATTAATCCAGAATTTAAATTTATCCGAATTAAACATTAAATTCTTGAATAATAGCTACATCTACATTTGATAAATAATGTTTGGAACAATGAAAAATTTACTTTATGTCAAACTAAATTTCAATTTGTTTAGTGATTAAAAAAGAAAATGTAAATTAAATTTGAGACAAACAATAAAAAAAATTAATTTACGCAATTCTGCCAAACATTAATTTATTTTAATTTTTAAAAATTTTGCAATAAAATTATCTGCAATGTTATAAAATATGACGTAATGAAAATTTAGACCCACGGTGTAAAAAATATTATGTTTTAACTATTTCCAATGAACAGATTTTTTCGCATTTGTCGTAAAAATATAACAATAGTTTTAGAGAAAGCCCCAAATACAAATTCAAAAAAAATATTTATAAATAAATGTTCTATATTCTGCTAATTTTTGGACAAATTAAATTATAATCACTGTTTTTGGATCTGCTTGCGGCTAGTAAATTTATTCCTGTTTGATTAAATATAAAAACTACATTTGATTAATATACTCTTTTAGTTATATCGGCCACTTCAAAATAAACTTTTGTTTGGCAAAATAGTTGAAATAGTAAGAAATATACATTTAAAACTGTCTGATCAACAATATGCCGTTTTTTAACTAAGGAACATGGAACTTAATAATTTCTACTATTGTCCGTTTAGGTCTTAGCACATTTGTTGACTAAACAAAGTATTTTTTTTTTACTTAATTTGACCAAATAGAAAAAAAAATTAGAAAACCTTTTTTTGACATTTTAAATAGACATTCGATTTGTGCCCTTATATAGATTCTAATATTTACCAAATGCAAATATTAATACAAGCTGAAATATATTTAACCTTCCTCAGGATAATTTCAATTAACTATGGCCGGTCTATCGGGTCCTTTAGCAGGATTTTAATTTTAAAATTAAATAGATTATTTAGAAAAAAATTAATTCGACCATAATGAAGTTTTTTTTCTAGCTCCATATTATTTTGTAAACCAACTTCAGACGGGGCATTCCACCGGTTAGAAAACACTCCTACGCATCAGATAAATGCTGAATGCTAGTGCGCTCTCTGAGGCATCAATGCATAATGACTTTATATAGCCATGAATTATGGTCTTTATACTTTTTGAAAAAATAAAAAAAATTGTAAATTGATTATTGACTAACATTTGGATTCATAAATATCAAAATTAAGTAGGTTAGGACAGGGCACGATTAGTCCATTATTTAAGATATTTTTTTAAATTAAAAAAAATATATTGTATTAATGTTGGAAAATTTTAAGCATTAACATTTTTAAAAAGTCATTTATCAGCCATGTTTACACGTATTAAATTATAAATTATATCTTTAATTATTAAATGTAAGAAAGAAAATATTGTTAGTATATAATTTTTGATACCCAAATTTTACATCAAAATTATTAGAGTTTTAAATTTCAACCCTCTGAACGCACCTAACTATAAAAAAAACTATTCTTAAGTCAAAATTGTTTATATATCTATTTTTATTTTATAAAATTGCGATCTATTAAAATTATTTGTTTATGATTAGGTCATTGTACACTTAAAATTTGATTGTTAATAAATATATAATAATTATTATATAAATGGATCGAATATTTATATATGCATGGAATTAGGCGTTTTTAAACACAACCCACATGCTTTAATATTTATTTGCCCCAATTTTAAACTTGCATTTGACATTACTTATAATGTTCCTGCCAGGGCTGGGGAAAAAAATGGGCTTTTTTTAACAAGTTTTTGAGTTTTTTTCCCCAAATGCCCAAACTCGTGGGCATGGAAAAAGAAAAACCCCTTTTCTTGCTTAAAGAAAAGGGCCATATTTAAAAAAAGCCCCATTTCTTCAAAAAAAAACTCCTAGGAGCTTTAAGAAAAAATAACCCCCCCATCATTATTATAAAATAAAAATCAAAATTTTTCAAAATTATTATAAAGAAAACAAACAATGGGCTTTTTGGGGCTCTTTTTAAGAGCCACTTTTTGTGGGTTATTTTTGCCCCTCTTAGTAAGGGCTTTTTTTGAATTCTTATTTTGGCCCTTTAATTGTAGCTCCCTTTCTTTCTTTATGTTTTGGGGGGAAAAATGAGCCAAATTTTTTTGGCTCATTGTTTTCCCAGCACTGGTTGCTGCAGCTAAAAGGCACTTACAAATAACGTTATCAACAAGCCATTACTTAATTTGGCCTTAACTTTAAAAATTAATTGTGCTTTTGGTAGTTAAATTAAATACTAATAAAAAACATATTTCTATTAGTTGCTAAAAATTTTTAAGCTGGATAATTATAAAATTTATAAACTTAGTTTATTCTAAGCCTAATTAATTAATGCCAATTTTTACGTATCAATAGATAATATAGCACCCGGGATAATGAGAGGTATTTAATTAATTGATATTATTGTATTATAATCATGCAGTTCGTTGACCATTTATTATAACGGGTTACAAATATATGCGATATCGTTATTAGTAAAAATATTAAAGGGCATGCACGCTTTTTCCCGTTTTTCCGCCAAACAAATTATCTCTCCCATACACAACGAAAGCTTTTAGATGCTAATGACACTTTTGTGACTTCGAGACTTAAAGACTTAATAGTATTACCTTACAACAAATTTACAATTAAATATTCTGAAAAAATCTTTTAAATAATATTTTAGTGTATTTTAGGGAAAAATAAATTAATATTTTACGTAACAATTAACATTGAGCTGTTTTGTTTGGTGACCAATATTATTTTTTTTGGTTGTAAGTTCATGTTTGAATTAAGCTCAAAAAAATTTAACAAAGTTTTAAGGTCGCAGAATTGCCCTCACTTTTTGGACTAGAGCAAGTTGAAATGCCTATTTAGATTTGAAGCGGGTAAGTTTTATGCTTCAATTATTCAAATTAGAGTTCTAAGTGAAAACTGGCCAAAAAGCCACCAAAATTTATAACTGGCCGGGATGGCCGGACTTGAATTAGAAGAAAAGAATTAAGGGCTGAGCCGGCCGATTTTTCAAACTTATTTTGCCTTATTTTTTAAACTACTGTTATCAAGAACTAAAAATAATAAATTTAATATCACTATGAAGATTAATTCTACACTCTGTATTTTATTCATAATCTTTAAGCAAAAATTTTTTTGATTGTAACATGAATTCGAGCTGGCCTAAAATAAAAAACCAAAGTCCGGGCCAGGCCGAACCTAATTTTTTTAATATTTATAATTTTTAAAATTTTTTGAAAATAAAAACTTACTATGAGTCCTTTGACAACTTTTAGTAAAAATTCATTTTTTCGCAATTTTAAAATTGAATTAAAAAAACAAAAGTAATTTTAATGGTGCTATAATGGATAAACAGAATACTATTAACCCGCGATTATCACATTGGGGTCCATATGGACCCCAGCTCATATTGAATTTTTGAATATCTTTAAAAATATTATATAATATTGGTCAAATATTTGTGACTTCTTAAATAAACAAGACTAGTAATTAAAATTTGGTCTAAATCTAATATCCAAGTTTGTTTAGAATATTAAAATTCTATTGGGGTCTATATAAACCCCACACTGTCAATTTTAATGTTGAAAACCATGATATTGCATTAATTTAACTAAAAACGAAAAAATTGCAATTTATTTTCTAGGTATTCTTTCATATTTGATTAAGTATATAAAATGTTTGTATTGCATAATAATAAAAGGAATTATTGTTTTTTCTTTATAAAATATCTCGTTTTTAGGGTTAATAATAACCAAAAATAATTTTTTATTTTATGATATTTTTTTTCATGAATTTTTCTTAAAATGTTTTAACAGACCTAAAAATACGATTTAATCAATAAAATTGATGCATTTAATTTATTGCCATGATATATTTAATATAGTATAGAAAAATAAAAATTCTCAGTTTTTTATTTTTCTACTATTAAATGAAAATGCAATATACATAAATAATAACTTATATTTGTTTATAATCAAAGAGCACGTGTTTTTATTCATAATAATAATAAAATAAAGTTCATAGCTCAAAAATTCTTAAAGTTATAGAGGTTTTAAATTGGGTTCCGTAGACTCCACTTTAGCATTCGCGTTACAAATTTTTTTTATTAGCATTCACGGGGTTAATGTTAAATATTTATATACATTTATATAGAATTAACCTATGCACGTTACGGTATGTGTATGATTTATGAGTGTTAGTGGAGACAGATGTCTTGTGAAGTGAAGAAGTTTAAAGAGGGGGAATAAGAGGTGTTGCCATTTGTATTACCAATATGGTGATAATACCTTCACGAACAAATACGCGGCAACGTTAGAGGCATTTGTGAGTGTTGTATGGCAAGGTGCTTCACAGGCGCGCTCTCTAAAAAAACTCACAACAACATTTAATATTTTTATGCATTTGGACACGTGCAAAGTGAGTTTTTATTTTCGTGAAATTTCAAAATTTAAAAAAATTTTATTTTGTAATAAAACGCAAATTTTTAAAAAGTTGCCAAATTTGATATATGCACTTAAAATGCTTTTTCTAAAATAAAAAATTTTTGAAAAAATATCAAAAAAAAATAAATTTTCAAAATTTTCCGAATTTTCAAAATTTCACGAAAAAAACTCACTTTGCACGTGCCCTTTACAAAAGCATGCATTACCCTTATGAGGGCACTTATGTCCTGTTTTTTTTTAAATTGTTATTTTTTTCCAAATTTTTTTACATTATGTCAGAATTTTCTGCGTTTATATTTAAACTTTTTGTTAAAATATCGCTATAAAATAAATTTTTAAATAATGACCAAACGATAAAAGTCCCGCGCCCTAAGCAAAAAGTTTCTATAGGAGCATAGCAGCAAACAATGCAGGCTATTGTTCCGGGCCGCACAATGTTTTTTTCATATTTCTTCTAAAATAAAAAGCGAAAAAAATCTGCAAAATATAACTGTAATGTTATTTAGTTTTTTTCACCTCTATGAGCTAACTTAATTCATCCAAATTTAAAATCTTAGATTAATTTTAATGATTTATAACATTTTTGTTTGTAAAGCTGATAGAGCTAAAAAACTATTTAAAATTGTATTTTCACAACATTTTATATATATAAATAAAAAAATTTATATCATTAATTTATGCTAAAGCAATTAAATATGCTGGCCATATTTATTATCTAAATCCCGCCTGCTATCTAATTTTGAATTATCACGCGAGGCGCCTCTCAGCTGCCATTTAAATGGCACATGGCATTTTTTGTTAATAAGAATAATGTAAATTTAAAAAATATTTTATTTTATATATATTTCGAAAAACAATACAACAATATTGGTTTGTATATTGTTAAGATTCAAAAGACATTTTACATTAAAAAAATTCTAAATAACTCGGGTAATCTTGCTCTGTCTATTTAATAATTTTAAGGCATTTGGCTTCAAAAATACCTATTGGCAGTAGTCCCTAGACAATAAATTAAGTCAACTGATAAAGATATGAGCAGGTTTGTAATTGCAATGCTCATCTACTAAAATCAAAATATTCAATCTTATTGCATTTAGGTGCCAGTGAGGAAGCGATGCGTAAATATATTTCTATTTTTAAAACTCAGGCAATTTTTATGAATAATTTCGTTAATTTTTTAATTAATTTTTCTATTTGAAAATACAGTTGCTCGACAAACAGCCAGAAGTAAATAAAATATGTAGTATTTTCTTGATAAACCTGCTTTAACCGATATTTAAATTATCACAATAATCTTGATTTAGATAAAGTTAAAAAAAAGGTTTAAAGAGTTTTTGGTTATCTTAAATAGGGATGCCACATTTTTAATTTATTTTAAAGTTAAAGTTTTTTGTTTTAATTAAAAATTTGTAATTTTGAGTGAGCCAATTCTCCTTAAATATATTGCTATACTACGACTTCGTAATCTAAATATTACTAAAATTTTTTAATTTTAAAATATTTTTTTTATTGACTTAATATTTAGTTTTTTATGCACACTCTTAATTTTAATCTCCAACTTTTACCGTACAAAATGTCTATACGAATAATAATATCATATGTTGATTGTTTAAATTTTTTATTCTCTGGTATAACAAGGGCAATTATAACCCTGGAGCTTTACCTATAGGTTAGGGACTTTAGGCATAAGGAAAATTTTAACTGGAAAAATCACTTTCTATAATTTTTAACATAAAAAGAAATCCTTTTTGAGATATTCAAAAGAAAATAAAATAGTGAAAAGTGAGAGCAATTATGGACAATTAAATAAGCTATTTTTGGCTGAGTATGCGAGTGGGAAGGGGACAACCCATTTCCCTTTTATTGTCACCACCGCTTTATAGTTAGCTTCTCAACTAAGTACATTAAAAATCATAAAATCCAAAAAAAATATTTTACCGCCTAACACAGAGAACTGAATTTAAATTTTATTAGTGTGATTGATTTTATTTATGAGGCTCGAGCAACCAATTTATGTGGCTAAGGAAAAAAGGTGTAAGAATTTCTTTACACAGTTCTTTTAAACATTCTTTGCTTAACCAGATACACCTTCTAAAAAACGGCCTCTGCCATAAATTTTGATTAAATAATTACCATAAATATCTCTAATATAAATTTTTTTAAGAAAGATGAAAATACCCAATAAAATTTGAAAAGATAAACATTATAATGTTAATAATATATTAATCAATCTTTTGAAATAAATTTTTACTTTTGATCGAGATTTAAGAACTACGCGACAAGAGAATATAATTATTTCTAAATCTCAACCCATAACAAATTTTGGCCATACTCACAAACTTTTTTCTGTCATTTGCTTTAATAATTCTTTTAAATAAGGAAAAAAGCTGGAAAAATTATGTCAGGTAATAATATGAAAACTCATTCATCTATTAAGATCGATTGAAACTCTATATTAATACTAAAAAGTGAATTTTATGGTGCAAACTAAAAAATGTGATACTATTATATAAATTTATAAATTTTATTTTTATACCTAAATTATGGTTAAATTCCTTCTAACATCTAATTTATATAGCTGACCTACCCGAGTTTTATTAAAATTATTTGAAAAAAAAACTAATTATTAATGCGTTTATGATATTTAAAATAAAAAATATAACGAAAATTATTTTATTAAAATTTTCCCTTTTTAAAAAACCTATACAACTTAAATATTATAAATGTATTTTTATTTTTAGAGTTTTTTATTTTAAATATATCTGTTTTAATTTGTTAATGCAATTAAATTTTATATTTTTATAAAGTTGTCGATATAATTATAAATGGTGGGTATATATTTTATTCTTTTTTTAAATCATCAACTCGTCCACAATATAAATAAATATTCTTAAGTTAATTTTTTACCGCAAAAAACTTTTCTCGGTTTGCATAGACCAACCGATAAATCTGACGTTCTTTAAGTCAATTATTATCAATAAACTATAGTAAATTAAAACATATTTTCAATTAAAAATATATAAATAATTTTGATCCAATTTTAAATGCAGAAATTTTAAAGACAAGAAAATATTGTTTTTTAGATTCCGATAATATTTTTATACCAATTGTTGCCACAACTTCTGAAACTTTTGGTCCTTAAACCAAAATTTTTAAACAAATTGGTAAATTTATTAAAAATAATTTTATCACACCGAGTTTTAGCATAAGACAAAAAATTTCAATAGAAATTTTAAAAAATAATTATTTCTTTCTAAAAACACATGGCCAGAGTTAAAAATTGGTATATATAATATTTTATTTTGCTTGCTTCTTTCATATATTACATACAATATATTTCCGGTTATTCATTATATTTAACATTGTTAATTATAATTATAATATATTAATGCGGTATTTCTTTAAAATAAAATCTTTTTAATTATTAAAAAAATGGATAACAAAGCTCAAGATTTTATATATCCTGAAAAATTAAATAAAATAAGCCCACCAATCTATTTTATTCTTTCGCCGGGCATGGAACAGAAAAGCAGAATACTTTTAAAAATAGTTGTTTATATCGTATTATAAAAGTTCGAATAACGGAAAATTGAATTTTAAATAGGATTATTTGCACGGTCTTAATAGTCTAAATATATAGCAAAATTTAATGAATTATTATACGAGTAAAGGAAAGCAGCAAGCATTTAAAACAATTACTTTTTTAGTAATAAACTAACACGAATATGCTGGCTTTATATATTTTTATACAAAAAAATCTATTTATCAGAGGCTTCCACATCGAGTAAGAAGTTTATTATTTTGAAACTCTAATTGACTAAGCCTAAAGATTTTTATAGACTTACCTTTAAGTTATGTAACTTTTTGTCCTGTAAATGTTTAATTGTTACACCATAATTTAGATAAAATACAAAATTTTCAAAGTTAGATTTTTGTGATTTTAACTAGCTCTTTTTTTAAATTATGTTTTTAAATTATATATGATGATATCCTACAAAAACGCCGTGGTGTATCACGGCGACTTTTTTATATTTAAATCTGGCTAACAAAAATTGATCTTATATAAATAAAATTTGAACTATAATTATATTTAAAATAACGGAATAAACTTGGGATATTTTTCAATACCTTTCGGCCATACCCATTGAACCTTTGACACTTTTAGATCGAGCAAATGTTGCCGTCAAGGGGGGGGGGGGGGGGATGGGGCGGGGGGAGGTGGAAGGATGAGGAGCAGTCCATATTTCAGATAAATATTTGTTAGCCTCGAATATTAAATTGTCAAAAATGTGATTTAAACCTTTTGGTCATTAATAAAGGAAGAATCATTAAAAATACGGCAATCAACAGTATATCATATATATTCTACTTTTATTAGATTAATTATACAAAATAAACGGGTTGAAGCAAAACCTTTAATAAATAATTGAAAAAACAATTTGTATTAAATTAATAAAGAAAGTTTTACCAGCGACACTTGTAGCTAAAAGTCTTTATTTTCCTTTATATATTTAATTCTAAGGCCATTTGAAAATTTTTACATTCCAAATTATTTGATGTTACAATACAATGTTCTACTTTAACTTTATGATAAAAATCTTCAGCTCTGTTTTTATTTTATTTTCTCTAAAAAATTCTACCTGGCAAATGTAATTATAAATTTAAATGAGGAAAATTAACTGTGGCCTTAATACAATGCTTTTAATGTTAAAAAGGCTGCATTCTACTATTTAAAATTTTTAAAACAAAAATTTCGATTGGTATTATAACGTGATTTGCAAATAAAAACAATTTCGTAAAAACATTCAAATGGAATTAGTATTATTATCTCATTGATTTTAATTAGGCTGTTTATTATTTATTATTAGTTTTTTTATTTAAAAAAAATGGGCGACAGCTTATATTTGCATTCATCACAATTCAATTGCCTGACTTGTGTAATATGTATGATTAAATTTTAGATGTTCCTCTTCAAAGTATCGCACGTGGTAAATTTTTTTATTTTAATTAAGGCCGGGTTAATCCTTAATGTAAAAATTTTAATTTTTAAACATATGCAACATGGGGTCGTTACTTCATAAAAGTTTGTAGCCATTTAATAGGCACCATTTAATATTATTTTAGTAATATTAAAACTTTAGCTAACTAAAATCAATGTGCATAAAATTTATCGAGTCTACCTTTTTTCCGCTAGAGGCTATATCATAACCTATCATACAAACCCTGACATACCTTTAAAGTCTCAAAATTCAACCAAGTTCTGGTGGATAAAAATAATTTCATGCCTCGTTTTATTATTTTTTTAAATTTTAAGATTTTAAGCAATTGTTGTGGAAAATTAATTGATTTTTCAAAATTTTGTCTCCTAGAAGCTTAAATTTTTTTTAACGTTTATATGTTATATTCAATTATATAAATGTCCGTTTTTTACTTTTCTAAAATTTTGTTTCATTTTTATGGCATCACGTCTATAACAACTTAATATTATTAGATTCGATAAATAAAAATTTTCTTTAATTTTGCCAAACTTTGTCTTTATGATTTTATATATAGTTTGGGGTTATTATAACTTCTAAAATTATAATTGCTATTGTTATAATTAATAAAAATTGTCATCTGACATTTTCGAAACGTGGATAGAAAGATACAAATTTACTTTTACCCGTAAATGGTGTGAGAAATTTGTAACGCGAATGCTATAGTGACCCCAATTTTAAACTTATATAATTTCAAAAGTTTTAATATAGTCTTAATTTTTTTATTATTTTAAAGAGAAATACGTGCTCTTTAATTATAGACTAATATAAGTTATCATTAAAAAATATTGCAAATTTTATTTGACACAAAGTAGAAAAAAATCTTAAAAATTGAAATTTTTTATATTCCATATTACATTAAATAATTTATGTTAATAAATTAAATGTATCAATATTATTGATCATATCGTGTTTTTAGGTCTAGTATAACATATATGAAAAATTTCATATAAAAAAATATTTTGAAATGAAATTATTTTTGGCTATTATTAACCATAAAAACTAGATATTTTAAAGAGAAAAAAAAACATTTCATATCATTATTATAAAATAAAAACATTTTATATACTTAATATGTAAGATTATTTAAAAAAAACTAGAATATTAATTTTTTTATTTTAAAAACAAATATATAGGTTTATTTGACATATTTAATTTTGAATATCCTAGTATTTCAAATAAATGGCATCAATGGTTTCTGTGTTTTTTGATTACTAAAGTAACACTTCATGCATTATTTATTCAAAATAAGGAAGGACATAATTAAAACCAATGCAAATCAAATATGGTTTAATTTAAAACAAAGAATAAATTCTGAAAATTTAGCCAATTGTTGATTCCTTTAAAACAAATGAGGCTTATGTTGAAAAAATTAAAAGAGTATATAATTGCTATTTAATCAATTTAGTTATACTTCAATTGAGTAATAGATTTTTTAAGGACTTACCCCTGTAATGCCCGCCCGTCAGGTAGATGCGATCTTTAAAGTTTCTGCCTGGGGTACTCAATTTTTGGCATATTATTTTAAATTGTAATAATGATGTAGCGACGACAGCTTCCGGTAATTATGATAATTTGGTATAATGTATTTCTAAACTAGTTAAGTCGTTTATATATTACACAGGTACAAAAAAAATCAATAAGTGATTACGAAAAAATAAATATCTCTATTTTTTTGTTTTTCTTTAATCTAGACTCGGTTTGATAGCTAAAAATCCTAAAGGCCAACCCAAGTCACTAATGCGACCACATGAATACCTAATAATAAATTTCTTTTAATATTAAAATTACTGTTAAATGTTCTCTACAACCTAAATGTTCATGTAAGAGCTTGATACAAAAATTATAGCTCAAATAAAGAGAAATAATTTTTAAGTTTATTAAGCTCATAAATCAACATTTAGGTTGTAACAATATATTTGGCACCCCAGCCTAAATAGGACATCATATTTTATTGTTTCCAAAAAATGTTAGTATGAATTTAACAGTTTAGCTGATATAAAATATTTTTAATATTTTTTTTTAATTTTTTTTGTTTTTTACATTTTTTTACAAATTTTAAAAATAATTGGGATGGCAGGTCTGGTCTCTAAAGTTAGCTCATATATCTTAAAATTTATTTAGCTGTGTTAGCAAAATATTTTATTTAACACATTTTCAAAAATGCAAAAATGAGTTTTTGTTAATTATTTAGATTTTAACATTTAACAATTTTAATTTAATAAAATTTGTATAACATATTTGCAACATACTTAGTTTTTTGCCAATTATTTAAATTCACCTTAACCCGTTTGATAAATCGTTACCATATTGCTCATATTTTAGTATAACAAAGAATGGAAAAATTTATTTTGTAATAACCAATTGGCAGTTAACTTTCTTCTAGCTTTTCAGCCAAAATGATCTAATTTTTATTTTAATTTTCTCATAAAAATTGTATTTAATTTTTTAGAACGAGGTAATAAATAATCAGGATATTTATTTGCTGATAGGTTTAATTTAGGCTGCAACCATTTTTGATTTATGGTTATTTTGATGCGGCGCCACTTATAAAACACATATTTTGGTTAATGTTGAGAAAAATTCAATAATTTCTAATAAAGCCATTAGCCTTATTTACAGTTTTGAACGGTGCATAATTCTTTGCACAAAGGAATATACATTTTTAGGCCGGTTTTATTATCCAGACCTAAATGGGTAAATAATTATTAAATTTTCTCCGGCATCGGCTTGCATTTAAAATTTTTGTTATCTGCTTAATTTATTTTAAAGTAGTAGGTTTACTTATAAAATTAAAAAATATGGATACATTTTATCATCATTCTTGTTGTTTTATATTAACCAAAACAAGCATATAGATCCTAATTTAAATATTTAAAGCTCTGCCTTATTGCAAGAAAAACATAGTAAAAATTAAACATCCTAATAAAATTGCATATTAATATAATTTGCCAATTATTATGCCTAAAAAAATATTTCAAAAACAATTTAGCAAATAGGACAGGCTAACGTCCATTGTGTTAAATTATTTTAAAGATATGCAGGGCCGCAGTTAAAGTTGCGTAGGGTGAGCAGGTGAATGACTCTGGCCTTCAATTTTTGCCAGGGTTGTAAAGCCTGCATGCTATAATATTCCGAAGAGTGCGGCGTCCTTTCAAAGGATATTAAGGTATTGGCGGAGAGACGCGCCTAATCCTGTTGACCCTAGGGGTTATGAACGTCGCCGCATAGCAATTTCAATGGTCCTCACCCAAAAAAAAGCATAGCGATAATGGGATTTTTTGTAATAATAACCTTGGGGGGTCGGAATTCCAAAAAGGATTTTGTCATTTAATGTAAAATAAATTTGAGCAGGTTTGCTTAATATGGGGATGTGAGGGGGGAGAATTGGCAAATATAAAGAATTGTTTAAAATGTTCCAAATCTACCTTCCCAAGCCCTATTTTATACACGCCCGTATTTAGGTGCAGATATTTTAAATATGGTAATTGTTTTTTAACCCCTTTATAGTTCTCAGTTTCTCGCTCACCGGTATGATTTACTTTATGTTAATAAATCACTTATGACCAAAATGTCGCCCAAGTTATATCAAAGCCTTACACACAAGAGGTTTGGTTGATCCATTGATTAGGCTTCTCTTTTGATAATAGTGAACATGTACAATCCAATTTGAAGCGTGTAGCCTACTTAGGCAATAGGCCCTAAAATATACCTAAGAGGAGCGTAGGCCAAATCTAGCTTGTATGACAAAATCGGGTTTAAAATGTAAAAATCGCAAGTCATTGATAGGTTTTTGCGTATTTTAGTTATTTCAGGCCTTTATCTTCAGATAAAACAATATTTTAATTTTTTTTTGAATTGGTGTCACTATGGCATCATAATTTTTTCCGCTTCCGGTTGCATTACACAAATCAACAAATATCAATGTCAGAAAAAATGAGTTTATGAAAACATAAAAGCATACATCCCCATGATGGCCATATCTTCCCGTTTTTCGTAGTTTTTTCCGCCTTCGGCTCCATAGATCCGTCTAACAAAAAAATATCTATTTTGACCAAATTGACAGATTCGCAACCTCGAGAATACCCTAAAATTTAAGAATCTTTTTCTTATAAAAATCTCTTTTAACTTATATTTATCATCTCAAATAATGAGAAATAAAATTTTGTAGTATATCAAGTTCTTACTTCAGCAAGCTATTGTAAATATGCAACAATTCCATATATTTTTGTTTTTTAACCTTTTTTGTTATTTTGACATTATTTCAAAAATATTCAATTTTTATAGCTAACCTAAAAATCGCTAAGATGGCAGGTTTGATCTTTGTAGTTAGCTCATAACTCTCAAAAATTTGTGGACCTGTGTTATAAGCATTAGCGTTTTAGACAATTTTTTTAATATTGGTAAAAATTTGAGGTGCTAATGATTTAAGCAATTTTTGCTGCGCTCGCGCCTTTGCGTTTTAAACAATATATTTTTTTATTTTACTATTAACATTTTAAATGTCACCATCTGGTTGCGTTATAAGCCATTGCCTTTCCGACAATTTTTTAATTACACAGGTCAACAAATTTTTGAGAGTTATGAACTAACTCCAGAGATAAACCCTGCCATCTTAGGGATTTTCAAATTCGTTTCTTTTTTTACTAATCAAACTTAGTTAGTCAGCTATTAACCTTCAAAATTTTAGAAAAAAATGCCAAAAAAAAAACAAAAAAGATTTAAAAACAAAAATAAATAAACAATATTTTTTTGCATATTTACAACTGCTAAACTGTTAAATTCAAAATTCAAATAAAACTTTTATTAAAACCGATAAAATTTCGTGTCGTATTTAAGTTTGGATGCGAAATTATTTTGTATTATATAAATGGTGATGTAAGAGCTTGATATATTAAAAAATTAAATTTCTCATTATTTGAGATGATAAATATAAGTTACAAGAAATTTTTATATAAAAAAAAAGATTTTTATTTTCTTTTTAGGGTATTCTCGTTTTTGTCAATTTGGTCAAAAACTATTTTTTTGATATGGATAAATGTAAGGAGCCGAAGCCGGAAGAAACTAAAAAAAACTTATTATATATATATACACGAGATAAGACCATCATGGGGAAACATTCTTTTATGTTTTCATAAAATTCACGGTTTTGCCATTGATATTTGTTGACCTGAGTTATCGGCATTTCAGGCGTCATTATGAAGTTTTTAGCAATTTTTTGTCTTTTCCTGGCCTTCGTGTTTCAGACAACTTATTTTTTATTTGTATCAATTTTGGTGTCTCTATCTATTATGGCAATTTTTTTTCTGGGTTTTTATGTTAAGGATCTTTTACTTTTAGACAAATTAGGTAAAAATATACTTAAACGCAACGCATTTTGAAACGCAAAACCCTAATATTTTTTGACTCCCGGTTTTTGCTTTTATATATTTGTTTTAGATCCACCCCAAATAACAAATTATATAGTTTTCTTCTCTATTTCTTTGCAGCACAACGCAATTTAATACAAAGTACTCATTTACCAACTTATTTATTATAACAAATTCAACTGTACATGAAGTTTTTTACTTAGGTTTATAGCATTTATTCATTCAAAATAGACGTTTAGGGTGCCAGATATTTGCGTGATTTAGAACTAATATAATTTAAGGTAAATATCTGTAATAGCGGATCTGTACATATAGGTATTAGCATGGAGGCTTGTTTTTTAAGGTTAGTTGTGAAATATCCAAAACTACAAAAATGTTTTTTCTTACTAAGCAAATGAGATGGTTCTTACTGCTGTTATTGCTTAAGAACTTAAAAAAAGTTTTTCCTATCGTGTTTATGGCTCTGCACTAAATACACTTTTATTATTACTTTTTTTGTAATTAAAGGGTAGGCATTTTTCAATATGCAACAAAACAATTGTAAACATGGGTGTTTTAACATTTAAAAATAAAAAAAAGACACCTATGTTAAGCGGATTAGCAAATTCACAATTTTTATTTTTATCATAAACCAGAGGCCTAGTTGATAAAACTTAAGATATTTCAGGCTTATTCCAAATTTTCCATTAAAAAAAAATAAATTAATATATTTTGCAAAAATTTCTTTCAAATTTATATTTTGTATTTTAAATTGCCAAATAAATTAACCTTAATTTTAGCTTTAAAATAAAATTTGAATTTTTTATAAAACTTTTATCAAAAATAGTTTTATACTTTGAACTTATCTCGTTTTTATAAGACAATACGGATCCCAGCAATTCTTAAATTTTGAATATTTTTAAATCATGCTTTACTATCTTTGGCTTTTTTCTTGGATATAAAAAAACTAGAAATAAAATTTTTTCTACGCCTTAAAATTAATTTGGAAAAGCAGTATGGACCCGTACGGCTCCCAAATGGTCGATTTATATATTTAAGACCATAATATAGCCTCAATATAAAATTAATAATTTTATTTTTTAAATGTTCTTTCTTAATATTTTTTTAATCGGTTTATAAATAAGAATTAATTAATGTATTTAAACAAAATAGTATTTTTTTAGATTTATTTCTTTATTTGCTAAATTAAATTTATCGTATTTTAAAACACTATTTTTCCACAATAATATTTATTTAAATCTTTTACAATATTTATTTAAATACATATAAAAAAATAATTAAAAAATAAATGAAATTGATCCAATCATTGTTTTTTATAATATTTTAAAGGACGAGGGTGGCAGTCTGTTATTATATTTATTTATTATTACTATTAATTTTTATTATTATTGTTATTTGTTAGGGGGTCATAAAAGAAAGAGAGACCAGTACTTTTCCAGTACGTTGCCTCCCCCTTACTCGGTGTATTTTTGTCATTTAATATAATTATTTGTTAAGAAGGGCTAGAAGGGAAAAATGAAGTACTTTCCTGTACTTTGTCCCGTGTTATCAGGTGCAAACTTCTAAATTTATAAAAAACGAAATCTATAACAAAGGCACACCTTTATGCCAGAGTCGATTTAAATTAACCACTACTTATCACGGCAAAGAGATTTTTTCTTTCTTCAAAGTTATTCTGATTAAATCTTATAACCTAAACAATACATAACAATTTTAATTTGGTATATGATAGGATAATTGCGCCTTCTTAAATTTCTTTGCCGTCGTCCCAAATTCGTGCTACCCATTACTTCTAAAAATCTAATATTTTTGATTTAGTCATCTCTTACATACTAGTTTAATTTGTATACTATTTTTATTTTAGATGGCTAAACTTTATGACGGTTTTATAATAAAATAAAAATTGACTACAAATTAACAGTTTTGTTTTGTTTTCAGCAAAATATGATCGGTAAAATAAAAAATCAATTTAATATATCGTGTACATTTTTAATAATTTTGTCCAATCTTCTCCAACAGATAATGATTTAAACAAAACAAATTATTTTCAATTAAATTAATGAAATGGCCTTTTAATTTTGTAAAGAAAAATTAGTTGATTGGACCGGTTCATTTAAAATTTGGATTGAACAGATTACTCAATTTAAACAGCGTGTGACCGCCAACTGTTCCCACGTTAAATTTCTGAGAGCTTAGGCCTTAATTTAGGTCATCCGCGTGTATTTAATTTACTGCATGACCACCCGCAGAAGTTAAAAGCAACAGCCCCGACGGGTACCATTTTTAAAGGTAAAAAGGTTTTGTCAATCATATACCACAGGTATCATTATAAAAAAAGACTAAACTTTAGAATTATTTACTATATATGTGTAATAGTTTAGATTAATTTAGTCGATTCTATATCCTTCTTTAATTTTAAGCTTATGTTAAGAAATGTTTTAATTGTTTAAATTTGCTTATAACAGCTTTTAATTATTATTTTTACAATTTGACCGTTTTCTTTTATTTTTTTAGCGAAACTCTTTGAACGTTAAAACTACATTCATATTTTTTGCAATTATAAAAACTAGCCTCTTATTAAATATTACGATAAACTATCAAGATGTACAATTTTTACTCCTTTTGTGATATTGGCATTTTTAAACTAAAATTAAAATAATTCAAAATATTAATAGATGTGGAGGAGGCATTCAATGGTATGTAACAAAGTTTTATTGATTATTATTGTAATATCATGAAAGTTCGTTGGTAGGTATGAAGAATAACTTTTATTTGTATTAAGTTGAATTCAATAATATAATATTATAAGCAAGGTAATATGTAAAGGTTAAATGAGTTGTAGCCATGGCCATATAATAGGTATATTTGAAAATTAGATGTCCTTTAAAATGGGCTGATCAATTAGCTAATATATACATACAGAGCCATAGAATAAAGGGAGCTACCAAGTGGCAGGTAACACAGGTCGACAAAAAATGGCGACCAATTTTAAACATATATATTTTGAAAGAGTTTTTTGAGCACATTCCAAATATCTTTTCCGTTTTTTTTGAATAGGTCTAATTTTTTACCTAGATGGGTTTAAAAGTACCAAAAACCTCAATATGTCCTATATTTATAGGCACTTTTCGTGCCTTTAAAATAAAAATAAATAATAGAAAAATATATTTTACTATTGAAAAACTCTTATATTGTTATATAACTTTTTTAGAATTTACTTATCTCATTTACTTTTTTAAATATTTGATTTTAAAAAACTCAAAATTTCCAAAAAATACGCGTCTGAAAGTCTGTGCTTCAAAATTTTATATATTAAAAAAGGGGCTACTAAACTCTTAAAGATTGTAGTGCGTGCTGCTACTAATACTGGCATTATCTGCCGGCCCTTCACTTACTTACATATCTTGATGTAGTTCTGTGCTTCAAAATATTATATGTTAAAAAAGGGGTACTAATGTGGCTTAGTACGCGCTGCTACTAATACTGGCATTATATGCCAATCCTTCACACTTACATATCTTGCTTGATGTAGAGTAGTGTATTTAGTAGCCCCTTTTTTAATATATAAAATTTTGAAGCACAGACTTTCAGACGCGTATTTTTTGGAAATTTTGAGTTTTTTAAAATCAAATATTTAAAAAAGTAAAAAAAATAAGTAAATTCTAAAAAAGTTATATAACAATATAAGAGTTTTTCAATAGTAAAATATATTTTTCTATTATTTATTTTTATTTTAAAAGCACGATAAGTGCCTATAAATATAGGACATATTGAGGTTTTTGGTACTTTTAAACCCATCTAGGTAAAAAATTAGACCTATTCAAAAAAAACGGAAAAGATATTCGGAATGTACTCAAAAAACACTATCAAAATATATATGTTTATAATTGGTCGCCGACATAAAGTTGTTATTTGTCGACCAGTGTAATTTGACGCAGTGTTAATATAGGACATTCATTGTAATGATTGTTTTCAAAATTTTCTACCATTTTGGAATAATAATTTCTTAAGATTATAGAACGTTTTTGTTTTAATTCTTAATATTTTAAAAATTGTAGCTTAAGAATTAAAAAGTTATTCCAATCATTCATACAGAAGAAAAATTATGTACATACATCATATTAAAACATATTTATCAAAAACTTTCATTCTTATTATAAATAGTAAATTTATTAGACATTAAAATAAATATAAATACGTTAAAGCTAGTAGAAACTTTAAAACTTAATATATCCAAAACAAATTCATATTTAAAAACTAGTTTAAAATTTACATATGTTATAATAAGCAGTGAAAAAATTTACAACAAATATTTAAGGAAGTAGGTATATATATTCTTAAATCTAAGCTAAAAAACCATGACCATGCGCCTGCAACTCCGGTTAATGTTTAAAAAAACGTTAATTAGACTTGACAAGGAACATAACAATTTTTCTTAACTTGACTTTAAACTTGTAAGATTATTTGCTCCAAAATAGCATATTTCGAGAGTCTGATTTAACCCATTGTAGATTTTTTCAATGATAATATTAATCACATTAGAATGATGCTTAATAAACACAAATCAGACAAACAATTGAGAGCCATTGTTGTTCTCAAATAAGATTTTACTTGTTTCATCTTATTGTTGTTGGGGCTAAATTAATTAATATTAGGTCTCTGACCATCCAATAAACTTTCATGGCAATATAGCATTATAAATAAAAAAAATTTTAATTTTTTTCTTTGTCCAATGTTTTCTCTATAGCCCCTGTAAATTTTTTAATATTTTCTCCAATCTATTCCAATATTGTAGAATTTCAAAAAAAAAGGATGAATTTTAAAAATTTCTTATTTTGTGCCTCTCTAAATTTAAGAATTAACACGGATATTAACATCAATACCTATTAAAATTATAACTTGGTTAGGTTAGTCAGATAGCTTGATATATTTGCACAATTGGCTTAGGTAATGTGCAGTAGCTTTATAGCCACTTTGGCAAATACTTCTTGAAAAATATATTTGGCATTTTTTCGATGACGTTTTTAGTGGTACAAGAAGCGGCGTCAATAAAGTTGACATTACTTCGTTAAGTATTTTACTAGCTGGTTTTAAAAGACTCAAATGTTTATTTTAACTCCTTTTTATTTGCTGAAGCTCCAGCTCTCAAAATTAAAAAAAAATTGAATGGCTTTAAAATAAACAGGTGTGCAGAAAGGGTGGATTGACAAAGATCTATTCCTTAATGTTTACAACACTATTTTGGAAACATGTCCTTCACATTTGCGTACATCACAAAAGTTCAATAAGAAGTAGAATTATTTAAATTATTTTCGAAGAATAATATCCCTTAAAACATAAATGTGATACCTAACCGTTTAAGATTTAAATAGTTAACTACGTTTGTCGTTATTACATTAACAATCGCTAAACAAATTTTATCTGATTGCCCTTTAAAAATTTAAAATTAAATAACACAAATTTTAAAAACGGTGGCACCAAACTGTTCTTATTAATATTTTGAAATACTAGTTTATATTATTTTAAATAATTGCTAGTTTTTGATATTGAACCACGCCTAGTTTTATTTAATTATTTTAGTTTATTAATTATATATTAATCCTATAGATTTTAGGTGGAAAAAATAAATGGAAAATGTTAGTTTATGGAAAGTTTCTTTTTAATTTGTATGCGTATGTAGAATTATTCGAAAGTCTCTATAAATAAGAAAATTTTATGTTTTTTTTATTTTGCGTATTTCTTAAACAAATTTAAGTTTAAATTAAATAATTTCTTGACTGTATTTACACACGAATCAAAAAAACTCCTGGCTCCGATTTAAGCTAATATTAATTGACCAGCAAAATATTGGATATTAGATGCCTCATTTATCTGACATATAGTCATCTTTGTCTCTAAGCTATGATAAACATAAATTTTTTTTGGCAGGTTTGCAGGAATTTTCTGAAGGTTATGCATTATTTTTATTGTTGACTATTGAATGTTATTTTTTTTCTCTAAGGCCACGTGCAATGTGGGTTTTTATTTTCGTGAAATTTTCAAAATTTTGGAAAATTTTATTTTGTAATAAAACGCAAATTTTCAATAAGTTGCCAAATTTAATATATGCACATAAAAAGGAAATAAAAAATTTTCGAAAAAATTTTGAAAAAAAAAAAAAATAAATTTTCCAAACTTTCAGAATTTTCAAAATTTTACAAAAATAAAAACTCACTTTGCACGTGCCCTATGTGCAATGCACATTCGCTTATTTAATCTTTGTTTTAATTATTTTGTGCTATATAAACAATCGGTGTAAGTTTTAAAAAATATATGAAAAAAAAATATTGTGATAATTTGTATCTATATATAAACTAATATACCAATATTAGATTTAGGTTAAAACCTAGATTAGTCTTGCCCAATTTTTTAATTTGTATCACATTAGGCAAATCTTGAACACACAGTTTAATCTGTTTGAAGTAAACAAATTGAAAATAATTTATAAATAAACATGTCTGATTAATTTATTAAAAATAAAATTTTGAAAATTAAAAAACCTGATTTAAATTTATCTACAAAAAATAATATTTTTAAAAAATTTATTTCTCTGTTTCGTGGCTGGATATATGTTACTATAATCCTAAGTTTGAATTTAAAAGATGACAGATTTTTGGTTTTTGAGTTTAAAGATTTACCATTGGCATGTATTAATTTTGAATATAGCAGATTGAGGAATTGTTTGATAAAAACTTGAAACAAAGCGCTTTATAAGCAAAGATTTCTTGGTGACCTTAGTAGTATATATAAAAAAAGGTTGAATAGATTTTTTTCCAAATGATTATATAGTTATGTTGGAGCAGGATGCTTTGGGGCGACGTCAGGGCTTCTCTCCGCCATTTTAACACCATTCATGGAATATTACAGCATGCATGCCATTGCTTTAAGCACAAGTCATCAATTTTTTGAGATTGATTTAACTACAGAGATCAAACCTGTTGTCTTTGGGAATATCAAAACTGTTTACCGTTTTCCCTAATTAAACTTAGTTAGTCAGTTATAAACATTGAAAATTAAAAAAAAAAAGTTCAAAAAACCAAAAAAGATTCAAAAACAAAAATAAATTGAAATTTTATATTTGCATATTCACAATAGTTTAACTGTTAAATTCAAACTTCAAATAATATTTTCATTATAAACCGATTGTATGGTGTCGTATTTAAGTTTGGACGCGAAATATTTTGTATTATCTAATTGCCGCTGTAAGAGCTTGATATATTACTAAAATTTATTTTCCATTATATGTGATTAGAAATATAAGTTACAAATTTTTATATGCAAAAAAGATTTTTAAATTTTTTCTTTTTAGGGTATATTTAGATCGTCAATTTGGTCAAAAAAGGCTATTTTTTGTTATAGACAGATCTAAGGAGCCAAAGACGGAGGAAACTAAGAAAAACAAAAAATTTATATGAGATTAGACCATCATGGGGATGCATTCTTTTATGTTTTCATAAAATTCACGTTTCTGACATTAAGATTTGTTGACTTGTGAAGTAGAGGCCAAATTAATTCACCTACTAAAATACTACCCCCCTTGCACTACATCTTTTGATAAAGACGGCATACCCGTTAAGCCTTAAATATGTAAAACAAATTTAGCAAGGACATCAACTGATGGGGATAGGCGGTGCTGAAAAGGCAAACTTTCCCAAAATTTTTTCCTTTTCCTCAAAAAATATTTTTATGGTGTTGTCTAGTGGCATTTGATTATAATCAGCCCGCACCTTTTATTTTCACTTAAATCTGAAAAATTATTTTTATGCTTAAAATATACAACTAAAACGTTGGATAAATAACTGTCGGCGCCAAAGTTATTTTTAAAATTGCCCCAACTTTTCCAAAAAACTGGTTGGAGGGGCACTGTATTCAGCTCTTTTTAAATTCTTATTATCGGCTCGGGTTAGGGTCGGCTAATGGAACCCAGTAGAAAACACTTATATTAATAAATAATGATGTATTTTTACTAAATTTACAGAGGTTCGTGCAATTCAAAGAGGTATTATTTGCAAAAAATATGTTTTCATATCAAAATTTCAATCTTAAATACGGCGTTCTTAAAATATTGCGTTTTATAATTTAATTATTTAATATACCCACTGATTATTTTTCTTTAGAATTTCCTGATCTGGAGAGTAATATCTAAATTATCTAATTTTTAAATTCACTGCAAACAATGCATTAATGTTTCGACCTCTAATATTTAGGACATCCCAGAATCAACGACGCATTATAAAAAAAAATAAATGATGAAGTTTTACTACCTCCACTATTTTGCAGAAATATTGCATAAGAAAACGCTCTTTCGACACAATGCCCTTTTTAAACTAAGGGTTATAAAAAAAATTGATAATATATTTTCTAGAAATTTAAATTCCTCCACAATAAACAAAAATTTTTTTTGTTGTTTTAAAATCAGAATCTGTTTTAAGATATTAAATGTCCTCCTCTCAATTAATTATTGAAAATTTATAAATTTTGGAGATATTGTCAATTTATAGTTATAAAGAGTACCCTCAAATTAAGTTACAGACCAACTTTCTTATTTAACTTTTTATTATATTGCAAATTTAATATATATTTCAATACAACAATTTTAAGCACATAATTTGGCAAGAAATAAAATCATGTCAATTAGATTTTTCAGATAAGAATTAAAAAGTAAAATTTAAGACCCAATCAAAATGTCTTTTTAAAATTTTTTTTAACTTGTTCAAGTAACTGCCTCAACTTTGCCTCCATAACCACAATTCATGTGTTTTTATACTCGAAAAAATGAAAATGAATATTGTCATGGCTCAAAATACCTGATATAAATTTCGATCACAAAAAAATCTATATTGTTCAAAAGTTTTTCTTTTTGAGATTATATAAATTTAGTTTTACTGTGGTTTTAAGAATATTTATAATGAATTTAATTGTTTATAAAAATAATATATTTTAAAATAATGTGAAAATTAAATCATTTTCATACATTTTTCAAAAATATTTATGTAGATCATGAATTGGAAGCTATGCTTAGAGATCGGGCAAGAAATATGCGTATAACTTTAATAATTATAACCGTCATTTAGATTCATTATATAGCTTGCGTAAGAAAGACTAGTTCAGCTGTCTTATGCAAAATATTCTACTTTATTTAAATGTTAATAATAATTGCCATTGGAAAAAATTACTTGTTTAGAAAGCGCCTTAAGATACAAAAGTTTATGTATGTTAAGGTTTTTTTATTTTACAAATTTATATAAGATTTTTATGAAATATTTAAAAATCTTAAAAAGACTTTGCACGGGATGTAGCAGTATAAAATCAAAATGAATTGCTATATTTCAATTCGAACAGACTTAAAAACTTTTTAAAAAAATATAAATTATTTGGACATATAAATTTATTGAAACGTAAGCAGTGTATAAAATTTATATTTTGGATTTATCAAATAAAAATACACTATCAATGCCATCACATAGTCCAACGGCTTGCTAAGTACGGCTTAAAAAACTTACCCGTGATTAGCACTGTGGGGTCCATACGGACCCCAGCACTATTTAAATTATTAATATCTTTAAAAATATTATTTATTATTGGCAAAAATTATGTGACTTTTTTTTTAAATATATAATAATCAATACTAGTAATTTAAATTTGGTTTACTCCTAATAACATAATTTGTTTAGAAATCAGAAATTCTATTGAGGTCCATATGGACCCCACACTCTTAATTTAAATGTTAAAAGCCATGATAGTGCCTCAATGTACTGAAAAAATTGCAACCTATTTTCTAGCTATTCTTTCATAATAGTTTTACATATTATGTATATAAAATGTTAGAATAATGATAGGAATTATCTTGGTTTCTTTATAAAATATCTAGTTTTTAAGGTGAAAATAGCCAAAAATAATTTATTGTTTTATAATTTTTTTTCCATGAATCTTTCATAAAATTCTACCCGACCAAACACGAAATCAATAATATGTTAAATTTAATTTATTGACATTATTTATTTAATGTTATATAGAAAAATGAAAATTTTTATTTTTTTAGATTTATTCTATTTTGTTTCAGAAAATTTGCAATATTAATTATAACCTGTATAGTTTATAATTAAAGAGCACGTAATTCTCTTCAAAATAATAAAAAAAAGTAAAGACCATAGCTTTAAAACTTTAAAAGTTAAAGAAGTTCAAAATTGGGGTCCGTATAGACCCCACTATAGCATTCGCGATACAAATTTCTCACCCTACCATTCTCTGGTTAAAACATCTTATCATATACATACTAATTAGAAAAGTGCTACAGTATTATAGTAAATTTGATGCCGTAAAGAAACACGAGGCTCTTCGCGCCTACTTAAATTAATTCAAAACATGTACACTAATAAATAATTCCACGATAGAGCGCGTTCAGACTCATTTCATTTTTTCAATAAATTTTAAACTTTTTAATTTTTGACATTGAACGTATTTTAACAAACGCCTATCTATATTTTTAGCATTAAAAAAAATTTGTCTAAAAAATTAAAAAAAAAAATAAAAATTTTTTAATTGTTATTTTCAAAAAAATGAAATGAGGAACGCGCTTATAATAAAAAAGGTTTAGGTTGATATAAAGGCTTTGATAACCAGGAGGATATCCATGAAATATCGGGCACGTGTTTCCGAAACCCTTTTGTACATACCTAAATTTATTTTTTATTATTTTATTATTTTTATATTTTACTTCTTTTATCCCTTTTTTAAATATTTGTAAGATTCATTCACATTTTATAATTTTATTCCTTCTTATTTTACTTCACATTCATGTTAAATATCTATAATTGCATTTTATTATTCTTCAATTATTATATATAAATATGTCCTTATATTGAATTTAAAAATGAAATGTATCAAGGAAAAAAAACGTATTAAAATTATTTTTAATTATGTACAAATATATGCACTTGGTGTAAGTTATATGCTAATGGCTCTGGTATTGTAAATCATTAGTAGATGACCAAGTTGATTTTTTCACTGTTTATTTTTTATATATATAATTTATGTTTGAATGAGTTATTATCTTTATATAAATGCCATGTTTTATTGTTAACTGAAATTTTAGGGCTTACTCAGTCTCAAATTTTAAATATAATTAAATGTTGTCATATTGGCCGAAAATTCAATAGCTCGTGGTTTAGGTTAATTAATAACTTGATTGGGCTAAAAAGGGCTATGTCCTGACGCCAAAAATGTAGGGCAAAGGGGCATCGTTTTCGCAGGTGAATGACTCAAGCCTTCGACCTTTGCTAGGGTTGTGAAATTGCATGCTGTAATATTCCGGAGAGTGCGGCGTCATTTTAATGGAGAGTTTGGTATTGGCCGAAAGAAGCACTTAATTATACTGATCCCAGGGGTTATGAACGTCGTCGCACAGCATTTTAAATGCTCCTCACCCGACAAAAGTATTAAACTGAAATTTTAGAAAACCCTTATTCTCTGGAAAACAAAGCTCGAAAGTTTTGGACTTAAAATTACCTTAAAAAACTCGTGGTATTTAGTGGACACCGAGCTATTAAAAGCTAACCAAGCATTAATTTCCATATCTTTACAAGTATCATAGGGCACATAATCAACTGTGAAATGGGGGAAGAAGTAAACAAATAAACAACGCTTGCTGCCACTTTTTGAAATGTACAGGCTTTTATTACAAAAATACATTTATCTCTAGTTTTTACCAATACTGAATAAAGTGTGGGCCAGGGAAAAAATAGGCTTTTTTACGGGCCAAAAAAGGGGGAAAAAGTTTATAGTAATTTTAAATTTTAACACAAAAGCCTCGAAAAAAAATGGGGAAAAACTCTTTTTATTTTTTCCTTTATTCTGAAGTTGGTAGGGGAATCATTACTATAATTAAAAAGCCCAAAAAGCCTTTTAGATAAAAAGCCTCTTAGAAAAAATTGGGGCTTTTTAAATAGGTATTTTTTTCTACGAGCATTAATAGGAAAGCCCCTAAAAAATCCCCTTTAAGGGCTTTTTTTTTACCCCGGCCTGTTTATACATCACTCATTTAATTCGGTCCTTATTTAATTCAAAATTAATGTTAGACAAAAACATCTTCACATCATGCAGGCATCCAAATATACTTTCGGCGCCGTAGAAGAGAAAAGTTAATAATATCCATTTCAATATTATGCCAGGATTATAAATACCATTTAAAACAACAAATTTATTGAGCACATGGAATTCCGGACCAAATCGCCCAACCCCCCCCCCCCCCCCCCCCTTCCCGTTTCCTCCGATTATGTCCAAGGTCGGTCCGTGGCAGGGCTCAAAGCAAAGGTTACTAAGCAATTACGCACATTTTATTTAGTTTAACAATCCGGTAAAATCACTATTTGATCCTAATTTAATATATACTAAACACAAATTAATTTTTTAATTAGGCTGGCAAATTACTTAGGGCATTCTCTGCCCCTATTTTGTGTATACAACATATTTATTCGGCATAAATTGTTGTTATTGTATATCTCATTATTGAAACATGCCCCAATTAAATAACCTTTCAATACCATATAAATTTGTTTAGTGGATCAAAATTTTCGTAAGCGATTTAAATTTCGTTAACAACAACAACAAATTTTCTCTTTTTTTTGCAGAGTTAATGCATGAATGAATATAAGCAAAAAAGTTAGGATTCAAGACTGTCAAAAATTTATTAAAAATAAAGTATAAGCTAATAAATAAGTACTATTACACCCCACTAAATTTGAAAGATGCAAATAAACTGCTTGTTGTTTTAAATACTCTTTTTTTTATCCTAATTAGACACAGCCTCATTAAATAATTTATCCATTTCAGTCAAAAATGTATACAGCTCGTTTTTTTGCTTATAATTTGTCTTATAAAAAGTTTACTGAACTACCTAAATAATTCACGATAATTATCTGTGTTTCATCACATATATCAACAAATTTTTTTGGTCGAGAAAATAGTAAATATATCATAGGAGAAAAGTATCGTGCCGTCTTTTCATTTATATTTAACGTTTTTAACACTGTTATGCGGGCCCATTATTTTTGGTCAATAACTTATTACACAGGTCAACAATTTTTTGAGAGTTATGAGTTAACTACAGAGATCAAACCTGCCATCATTTACCGTTTTTCCTAATCAAACTTAGTTAGTCAGTTATAAACATTGAATATTTTATAAAAAAAAGGTCAAAAAACCAAAAAAAGATTTAAAAACAAAAATTTGAAATTTTATTTTTGCATATTTACAATAGTTAAACTGTTAAATTCAGACTTTGAATAATATTTTTATTAAAAACCGATAATATATCGTGTCGTATTTAAGTTTGGACGCGAAATATTTTGTATTATCTAAATGCCGATGTAAGAGCTTGATATATTAATAAAAAAAATTTCCCATTATTTGTGATTAAAAATATAAGTACAAGGGATTTTAATATGCAAAAAAGATTTTTAAATTTTTTTAAGGTATATTTAGATCTGTCAATTTGGTCCAAAAAGGCCATTTTTCGTTATAGACGGATCTAAGGAGCCAAAGACGGAAGAAACTAAGAAAAACGAAAAATACATATGAGATTAGACCATCATGGGGATGCATTTTTTTATGTTTCCATAAATTCACGTTTATGACATTTATATTTGTTGACCTGTGTAATCTGTTTTAAAAAAAAATATTGTTTGATTAGGTTACCTATTATATTCTAATGTACATATTGTTTGAAAATATTTAATAATTTTTTAATAATAAGCTAGTCAAATTTATAGTATTTTTCAAAAAAAAAATAGCAATAAATGCAGAACCCATCATAAAATTCAAACAGTTTTCTGCCCACAAAAAAAAATAAATTTCTCTTTTTAAATATAATTGACATGCTGATTATAGCTGTTTAAAAATGTTGTGAAAACGATTACGGTATAAGACACAAAGTAATACTAAAATCAGATATAACGGTTTTGTAAAATTGCGATATGCGTCAGAAGGTCCTATTGTTTGTTTATGACATTACGAAAGTTAGTTATGGAATAGAAAGGACACTGTGGATGCGTATAGCCCATTATGCATTCATACTTTCTTTACATCTCAAGTTATTTTCTACACAAATCTCAACTTAAACCCGAAATAAATTTTAAACATCTACCTGTGGCTCATTTAAAAAAAAAAAGGAAAATATTTCCTTGAAAAACAGAATCAATAAAAAAAATGGTTAAACACTCGATATTTCACAAATTTTATTCTTTGAGTATTGGCTACAAAAAAAAAATTTTTATTTAAAAATTTTTTTATTAAAGTATGTCACGATTATAAAAAAATTTTTAAAAAAGAGAGTTTGATTATTTGGTATTCAATGAAAAATTGCTCCTAAAATTATAAAAAAAAAATGTTTTAATGACTTGTAATATGTTTTCTATATGGGCCCGAACCTTTTCTATTTGCTTGCATCCCTAGAGCGTAATAACATGTAAACCTAAATCGAGATGAAAGTTTAATTGGTCTAAGTAACTTAGAAGCAAATTCTAGTCGTTTAATTAATAATTTTTTGCTTTCAAATATTATTATAATCAAATTAATTATATTTGATTAAATATGTAGCCAAAGAAGGTATGAAAAACATGTTGCACTATTTTTTAATTAATAAAAATTAATTCTTAACTTTTTATTTGTTTTAGAGTGATGAAAGATAAATAACCTTCTAGGTGATGGGTTTGCGTTGAATTGCTGCTAATCTATATAAATATTATAATTATAAATTTTTATGATAGTAATAACACTGGACAACAAAAAAAACAACATCTAGGATTTTTTGAGGGTTTTGTAGAGAATTTTCTTGCGATAACGATCCCGGGTTTAGTTTTTTCTCCAATGCCTCCAATTTTTTTTAAACCGCGTCCAAAGTTCAGAAAAAAATTCACAAAATTTTTTTAACTATTATTTTTCCAAAAAATCTATTGGCATATTCAGATTCCTTATAAAAAACATATTTAAAATAGGTTATTCCCTAAAATTATTAGTAATTTACTTTCAAGTTATTTTGGATCAAAAAACGGAGTTTATGACAAAAACCACTAATTTTACAAAAATAAAAAAATAAAAAAAAATTAAATATTAAAAAAAAATTTAAACCCCTTACGTTAATAATGAATGTTTTCGTTATCTAAATATATTTTTAAACTTTTGTTATTACCCATAGTTTTTATGATATAGAAGCCCAAAATACCCCAAAATTTGAAAAATCTCAACTTTGACACCAAATAATTAAAAATCAAAGGCCTTGGCTAAAATTCTGATTTCATATTCGTGATCAGCGCTAAAAACTTGACCAAAAACCATAGTTGCCATAAATGATGCTTAGGGTCGTCCAAATTTTGTTGTCCAGTGTAATCAATGATAGGCAAAAACTATCGATAACTTAACTAAATTTAGTTATTTTTTAATTATCTACTATAACTTAGCTAAACTTTAAGTGTTAATTAACGTGTTTGATATATATTATTATTTAATAAGTTTAATGATGTTTAATGGTGTTATTAATTTTTGATTACGAAATAACTTTTATGACTTGAGTTTGGGGGAACCTTTTAATTAATTAGGAATGTTGATGGTTGAAAAGAGTTAACTAAATTTAGTTAAACAATAAATAGAAATCCTAGTTACAGTTATAAAATTTAACTTACCTATAAACTATAATTTAGTTAAAATTATTTAATGGGCTTATTTTTTAACCTTACGCTCGATAAAATTTCTTGGTTTAACTATAATACACAGTTAATTTTTTAATTAGCTTCCATTCTTGTAATAACAAATAATAGTTTTTTTTTTGGAAATGGCTATTAACCATAGTTTTTCTGATCGAATAACACTATTGTCTTTGTAATAAATATTAGATAATGATTAATAATATTAAGATCTTACCATGCTTCATGCGTTATCCCTAACACTTAAAATTTAAATCGATATTTTGGCCATGTAATTTTACTTAAATGTCTTAGGTTCAGGCATTAATTAATTCTAATTTTTCCCTTACTATATAACGATTAATTTCAAAATTCGACTACATAAAATCATTCCGACCCGGTATAAAAAATAATTAGAAGGGTCTCAAAAAGGTGTTTTCACCAAACTTCCTCGAGGGATAATGAAAATTTAGGAAAAAGGAATCTACCATAATTGTAAATTATTCCTTAACCAAAGTTAGGTCCTTGAATAGAAACTCGTTTTTACCACAAATTTCAAGCAAGTTATTTAAATTTTGGCAAATTTTTTCAATTTAGTAAAATAGATAGTGCAGTAACAAGGTCTTTAATTTCAAAAGATATTAAAATTTTTATATATTGACCCATCAAGTCGATTATTGGTCGAACCTAACAGTTTCAAAGGTCAAAAGCTTAATTTTGAAGCGTGCCGCAGAATTAGTTAAACGTCGGTACATTTATTAAAACTCTTTATTTGTTTACCAAGATATACTATTTAAAAAAATATACGGCGTTAAAATTTACAAAGCGAATTTAAAATGGCCTACGACAAAAATTCGTTTATTGAATTAGTTAAAAACTTTTGTAAAAGTATAATTATCCAATAAGATATAACATTTACACTTCATTGAGATGTAAAATTTTTGTCATACAAAAATTTTTTAGCGCTATAAGTTTACTATGAAACCATATATAAGATAAGGAAGGAAATTGAATATAAAAACTCCTGATAGGTCAAACGGAAAACTAGGACAAAAATGATCAATAGACTAGAGAACATCTATATAAAAATTCCTAAATGGCAATGGAAACTAGTACAACCAAAATTCATTTAATTAGAGCTCATTGTATAATTTTTATAGGACGCATTAAAAAATATAAAACTTCATTGATGTTGTGTTTAAATCAATTATCTGATTTGCTTTAGAAAATTATTATGGGATTGGAAACGTATAAAATTTATTTAATATCAAAATTTGGTGGTTTTGAATTTACACAGATAAATTAACCCAGTTAAATGAACTATATAATAGGCTGAATGTAATTTTAGCCTTAACCACTATTTTCAGTTTTTAAAGAATTGTTTTAATGTGCATGATTCATGGTTATTTAGCATTCACAACTGCTAAAAACGCCTTTTTTGGTTAACTAAAAAAATGATTGTTAAAAATTTAAAATTAATAACGAGTATCATAAGACTGATGTATACCCTAGTTTACAATCCAGTTTTTGAAGAATTGTTTTATTGCTTATCGTTTATGGCATTTATAACTGTAAAAACGTCTTAATTGGATTTAAAAATAATGGTTAGAAACTAAGAAAAAATTGGATTATATTTTGTCTGGTTTGATTCCAAGTCTAACAAAAGAGGAAGGCAAGATTATAACAAACAGTTAAATGTGTTTATTAAAATTGTGAGGTAGCAATAACGTGACATTCGAATGTGACTTGTGCTTAAATTAAAACGAAGTATCAAATTTTAGCTAAAAAACCTTAGCACAACATACCTTCTTTTATTTCTACATAAAGGTTATGTTCAAAATAATTGGCATCAACCCTACCCTATATTTTTCTAAAAATAGCAAAGGTCAAGCTTTAAAAGCCTGCCTCGCCCATCATTTTTTAAAAAATATGTAATATTTTACAAAAATAATCCGTACAGTAACCTTAGGCTGTGGCCTGTTCAATTAAAAAAAACATATCTAAACAAAATATTAATATGATTGCCCGTTTAAAAATTTTTTTTCAATTTTTCAAAAAAGATTTTAAAATAGGCGACTCTTGTTCTTTTTTTTATACAAAATTTTATCAATAAAAGGTTACAGACTTACTTATAAATATTCGTGCTTTATAACGGGCCTTAGATCGGGTGTAATCTTCATGTATACATTTGAACCTTAATTCAAATCAATGTTTGTACTTAATATTGCCAAAAACATATAGTTATAAATATATATAACGCAAAGGTTATTTCCGCTTTTCAAGTACATTTTATAAGAAGTAATTTACAGCTTACCTTTTTTTGGTTGAATAAACTTTATGAATAGTTAGTGTATTTTTTTTTGTTTTTATGAATCAAATCTTTCTCGCCCATTATCATACCTATAATTTAATTTTGATACAATGAACATTCTAAATATATTATTCCTAATAATCTCTTCTCCATTATTCTTTGAACAAACTAGTCCAAAATTAAAAAGTAAGTTAATTATTTAACGACATACGGCATAATTCTTGCCAGTTTAACAACCATTTGCTGCAATCCACATTAGAGATCAAACTGGACCTTAAAGCCCACTCGGTTCAGTGCTGGCCAGCTTGAAAAACTGGTTGGGCTAGACCAAAATTTTTAACGGATTGGTGCTAGCCCAATTTAGATAAAGAATTACGAACCGGGCCGGGTCGATTTTTTATCTCTCATTTTGCCTTATTTTTTCAACTATTCGTAACATGTACTAATAAAGATTAATTTATTACGATAAAAGATAAATACTTCTACAATATGTATTATAAAAACAGACATTTTAGATTGCTTTTGAGCCTTGTAAATTTGAGCCTAGTGGGTTTTTTTAAAATAAAAAATTAAATTTCGGGCACTGAGGCGCATAAGTTAAAAAATATGTCGGGCGGGCAGGGCCAAAAAATTACCATCCGGTTTAAACTCTTGGGCCGGGTTTATAAGAGCAATTCAAGAGATGTTTATAAGCGCCAGGCAATTTTCAATAAATAACCCTGTGTAAAAAAACAAATAATTACATGCTTTTTAGAGCTTGCGATTACGATCGGGGTTGTTCAAACAAAAAGTTTTAAAAACTATAAGTGTCTGATAAGCCTTTTGTCACATTTCCATTGTTTGTAAAAATAATTGGTCTAAAAACACAGGTCAACATTTTTTTGAGAGTTATGAGTTAACTACGGAGATCAAATCTACCATCTTAGGAAATATCACATCCGTTTACCGTTTTTCCTAATCAAACTTAGTTAGTCAGTTATAAACATTGAAAATTTTTAAAAAAAAGGTCAAAATACCCAAAAAGATTCAAAAATAAATTGAAATTTTATTTTTGCATATTTACAATAGTCAAACTGTTAAATTCAAACTTCAATTAATATTTTCATTAAAAACCAATAATATATCGTGTCGTATTTAAGTTTGGACGCGAAATATTTTGAATTATCTAAATGCTGATGTAAGAGCTTGATATATTAATAAAAAATTTTTTCCATTATTTGTGATTAATAATATAAGTTACAAGGGATTTTTATATGCAAAAAAGATTATTAAATTTTTTCTTTTTAGTGTATATTTAGATCTGTTAATTTGGTCAAAAAAGGCCATTTTTTGTTATAGACGGATCTAAGGAGCCAAAGACGGAAGAAACTAAGAAAAACAAAAAATATATATGAAATTAGTCCATCATGGGGATGCATTCTTTTATGTTTTCATAAAATTCAGGTTTCTGACATTAATATTTGTTGACCTGTGAAATGTTAATTCAAAATTATTTTTTACTTTTAAACGAATATTTGTTGGAAGGAACCCATTTGACTTTATAAATGATGAAAACTAAACTTTACGCAAATAATGACTGTTTTGTTTTACCAACTTTGAAATATAAAAGCCCAAAATGCCCCGAATATAAAAATCTTATTCTTATCACCGAATAACAATCCGTAGCATTGAAATTTTTTGACCCATATTCGTGATAATTACCTAAAACTTGACAATTTAAAGCTTGTCTTATGATGCATAAGGTCGTGCCAATTTTATTGTCGGGTGTAATAAATTTTTAAAGAACAAAACTTAGTTAGAGGTGCTTTAACGAACCAGCCTTGGGAGCAATTGTCATAGCACATTGACATAATTAATTGTGATGCGCGTCATAGTTTAGCCTTTCATTTAATTAGCTACGACATACGATGTGATTAGAAGCTTAGAAGATGCCTATAAAAGTTCAGTAAGATTTTAGCCCCGACATAAAAATTATTTTAATTTAAAAACGTTAAAAGTGAATGTCAATTCTGTAAATAACTAAAAAAGGCGTCATTTATGAAACCATCTCATATAAGTGGAACATTTAACCAATTTTTTAATTGTAGTATAAGTCACATTTTTTTACACCTTTTATAAATTTATTACACCGTCATCAATATCCTTCTTCAAATTTAATAAAATTAGTTTAAACTATTATTTTAAAAAAGAAAATTTCTCCTATAAATGTTAGCCAAATAAATCAATAAGCCGACCCGTCCAAAAAATGGGCCAGACCTGAATTAGAAAAAAAGGCCGGGCCGATTACACTGGACAACTAAATTTGGACGACCTTAACATCTTTTATGGGATTTTTTGTTCTTGTTCAAATATTTGGTGCTGATTACGAAGATGAAATTAGAATTTTAACCAATTTCAGATTTTTAGTTTTTCGGTGTCAAAAATCAGATCTCGTTTTCGGGGTATTCTGGGCTATAATTATATAATCTATGGGTTGGATTAACAAAATATTAATTTACGTACGTTCAATTTTTTTCTAGATTTTATATTTTCGTTTTTCTAAAATCAGAAGTTTTGACAATTTGTTTGATCTTGAATAACTTGAAAGTAAACTGCTAATAATTTTGTGTAAATTTTTTACAAAGAAATCTAAATAGACTCTTTGGAAAATTAATGGTCAAAAATTTTGATGATTTTTTTTCTGAACTTTGTACTTAATATAAAAAAAATGGAGCCACTAGGAAAAAAACTAAACCCAAAGATCGCAAGAATATTTTTTACAAAATTCTTTAAAATTCATACTGGTTTTTTTTGTAGTCTATTGTTATATATTTCATTTTGCCTAATTTTTTAATCTACAAAAACTAAAAATGATAAGTTTATTACCACGCGATAAAAGTACTTCAAAACTAATTTAAATCAAAAAAGTTATAGTTTGCAAAAATTAACGGGTTTTTATGAATGAGGGCCGGGCCTATGAAAAACTTTCGGGGCCGGCCGGGCCTAAGTTAAAAATATGTCGGACGTTAAATATCACGGTTAACTCTAAAGCCTATACAATTGTATAATCTTAAAAGTTTTATATTTAATTTAATTGTTAGATCTGACTTGTGTGTGTTCAAATTGTCATAATGACCACTACTGCTCAACATTAGATGGCGTGTGTTACGTTCAATACATCAACACTACACACTCTGCAAAAGGGTATTGTAATTGTGTTGATTAAAACGACGTTTAAAATGAGAGTTCTGCGTATTTCTGAATATTTGCAGAAAAAAATGATATCAAAATTAGAGATCAACGTCGAAGCCCGAATGCCCGTCCGGGGTCGAGCCTAAGTTAGAAAAAAATAATTACTGGCCGGGCCAATTTATGTCTTATTCTGCGTTATTACTATTTTTAACAAGGACTGAAAATGATAAATATCACGCGTTAAAGGGTATTACCTCTACAATCTGTATTTGATGGATTATTTTAAAGCGAAAACTTTATTTGCATGCAATTTTCGGTTCGTATTTGTTCGGGCCAGCCCGGGCCTAAAATGCAGGTTTTGACGGACCGAGCCTAGCCTAAAAGATTTGTAGATGGGGTTGTGCCGGAATGTTATGGCCCAAATCGTCAAGTAAATAAATGATAAGTTTTTTTTAAAAAAATACCGAAAATAGGTTGGCGGAAGCCGCTGTTTCTAAATTGTGCACCCAAAGATATATCTGCTGTTTTGACATTAAATTGACCACTCAAACCTTTTTTTGTAATCATTAATTTCGGCGATCCGCTATTAGGTCAAGCTCTAAACCTTGCTGTTGTTACCTGCGAATTTTGAATAAGGATGAGATATAATAATGGCTCTAATGATACCGCGTTTACGTCGTGGGGCTATTATTCTTTATAGAATACAAATGGTATCACTTATATCTCCCTTTATTTCGTTGGATACAATAATATAATACATAGGTAAAAAAAATTTAACAAATTTGCAGACAAATATTAAGATAATCAATTTATCGTTTTTTAGGTGTTTTTCAAAAGCTGAAAAATTTTTTGAATGTGCCATTGCACCTCACAGGGCTGATACAAACTTTACTGGTAAACTTGTGGCACCTAAAATTGCTTGCTGCGAGAATGAACCTTTATGCAATCGAAATTTACATTTGCATCTTCCAGAAAGTCACAGAAAAAGTTAACTAATATTTAAATGTCGTAAAAACTGATTTGCGTTCATTAAATTTTTTATGAGACCGATTGATAAATTTTAAAGTTTGGCCAATAACTTTTTAATTATCAATCCTGAAGTCAGATTGTTATTTTTAAAATTCAAATTATTATCTATCAAAGGTTAGTTTAGGTTGGACTATTTATACCCGACCGCTCCAAAGCTTGAAATTTCAGCTGACCGATCGGGCAGAAAAACTTTTGCTTTTATTTTAGTTTCTGAAAATTATTTAAGAACCTAAAAATAATTTAACGGCCTCTCTAATGGGTCCAAAGTTGTCCGAAAAAACCTATAAAAATAATCCCCTTGAGGCCTGCAAATTTACCATTGTCGTGTATTTATATTAATTTTCTACATTAGACTTATATGACTTAAATTTAACCATAACCTAACTTAACTCAACCAGGCTATACCATGTAATAAAATGTTTTTCTGATTAATTTTATAGATTAATTTTTGGTACAAATGGTCAAATTTGAGATAAGCTAAGGATTGTTATTAATGATGACTAAATATAAGCAATAAGTGTTGTGAGGTTAAAGAATTGTGTTAAGTTAATATTGGATATAAGTTTAGGTTAGCTTAGGGTTAGTTTACGGTCATTCTAGTAAAGCCATTTTAATTGGTTAAAAATTCACCCTAGTTACTTTGTTATAATTTTAAGTACAATTTAATAATAGTTTGTTTTACTTTTTCAACTAATTTAAGTGCTATATTATCATCGATATTTAATGCTGGGCTAACTTAATGGGCCCTGTTCAGAGTTAATTATGCAAAAAAAATTTAAAATTTTATTTATTGTATTTTAACACTATTTATTAACTTTTCATTTAGAAAAAGTATTTTTAATTTCGGATAATTAAGATTGACAAATTTTTGTCAATGTAATAAGTGAGGATATAAAAATATATGCTCGTTTATTATTGAATGTCCCATATATATATAGAGTAGAAATTTACATAGGAATAATAGAAGAATATCCAAGTATATAAATTAGAATACAAGTATCTCAATTGATTTGAATACTAACATTACTGTCCCCCTTTTTTTAGTGTCCAACCTGAAGACGGTCCGGGGGGTGACGTATCCGGGATGGATAGCGCCGCTCTTCAGGGACAACTTCGTTTGAGTTCGGTGGGGATGGGCTTTCAAGTTCGACAGCTGGTCTCAATTGGTCGGCGTGTTTACGCATTGTTCTTTCATGGTCCCTCACTCTATAAGAATAGAGACCTGTTCTCTCCTCGATTTCCCCTTCTCGCCAGCCTTTTGTCGTTTCATTTTTTACCCAAACCGAATCTTGGGCTAGTTCTTTACCAGACGGTGTTGAATTGTCTATAAAGTCGGCTGGTTTCACTTTCATCCAACTGAGTGGGTTAGGAAGGTCTCTTTTTAGGAAAAGCTTCGCAGGGGTTTCTTGCACGGCCGAATGCATCGATGTGCGGTAAGCCCACAGGACATCGTTTAGTGCTTCACGTGGAGATATACCTGCTTTTCGGGTGGCTGTGTAGTGCCTTTTCAGTGTTCCAATTACACGTTCAACCAAACCATTTGTTCGGGGGTGGTATGGCGAAGAGGTAACCGTTTTTATGTTCATACTCCGTAGTTTGGAGGTAAAAAGTTCAGAGGTGAAATTAGGTGCGTTATCGCTAACTAGTATCCTTGGAAACCCCCACCGCGCAAAAATTTGTGCCAGGCGAGCGAGGATCGTTTGGGAGGTAATGGATTTTAGGATTTCAACCTCAACCCACCGGGAATAGCTATCAACTATTACTAGCCAATAAAATTCGTCTACTGGCCCAGCGATGTCTATATGAATCCTTTCCCAGGGGGCCGTGTTGAAATTCCATTTGTAGGTTGGTTGTTCGGGGCAATTAACGCGGGTAGTTTGACATGGTTGACAAGTTTTGGTTATTTTTTCAAAATCTGCATCCATTTCGGGCCAAAACACTGAAGTCCTAGCCAGAGTTTTCATGGGCACGAGCCCTGGGTGTCCTATATGTAAAAACTTTAGTACATGTGGTTGAAGTCGTTTGGGAACTATTATCCTGTCCTTAAGGTACAAAATTCCATAAGTTTCCTCAATTTCGTTCTTTCGCACCGCGTATGGTTTAAGTTCTGCGGGTTCCCAATTGTTGTTACGCAACGCGGAAAGAACCTTGTTTAGGACTACGTCTTTTTTTGTTTCGAGGCGTAGATTATTTCGGTTCAGCTCAAACTCGTTTAGCGTTAATAAACGTACTTGGTTGCATGCTTCATCATCATCATCGAAATTAAATTTGGGGTTTTCTACCGGGAGACGGGAAAGGCAATCAGCGAGGTTTGTTTTGCCCGGTTCGTACGCGACATCATAGTCATAAGCTGAGGCTTTGTAGATCCATCTAAGTAAACGCGTACTAGTTACTTGGTCTAAGTCTCTTGTGGGGCCGAACAATTTTACTAACGGTTGATGGTCGGTTATAATTTTTACGTGTCTCCCATAAATAAAATTTCTGAATTTTTCAAGCCCATAGAGTATGGCTTTTCCTTCGCGTTCAATGGTAGAATAGTTTTTCTCTGCGGCGTTGCATTTTCTGATGCATACGCAATAGGACGTTTACCAGTTTGTGTCATATGTGAAAGGACGGCGCCAAAACCATCGAGGGAGGCATCGGTTTCTAGAACTACGGGTATTTTTGGGTCATAAGCCGATAGTACGACGTCCTCCGCTATTAGGGTTTTAGCTTTTTGGAAGGTTGCGGTGTGTTTTTCGGTCCAATTCCACGGTTGTTTGGAACCAGTGAGGGTATGTAATTGACTTATAAGTGGGTGAAGGTGAGGAATAAACCTTTCGTGGAAATTTAAAAGTCCTAAAAACGATTTGAGTTGTGTTTTATTATTCGGTATTGGGCATTCTGCTATAGCCTTGACCTTGTCTTTAGAAGGACGTATGCCATCAGCGGAAATAACATAACCGAGGTACGTAACTTCCGGCTCAAACAGTCTGACTTTATTTTTTTTTAGTTTAAGTCCCGCCTTCTGTATCTTTCCTAGTACCTGTTCTAGGTTTTTTATATGATCCTCATGAGTGCTTCCGGTAACTAAAACATCGTCCAGGTAGACAGCTGTACCAGGACTGTCCCTTAGTAGATTGTCCATTATTCGTTGAAAAATTGTGGGCGCCGAGCTCAGTCCGAACGGAAGGCGCTGGTAAGTAAAAACGCCAGTGTGGGTTGTAATACTCAGTAGTGTCTGAGATTCTTCGTGGATGGGGATTTGGAGGTACGCGTCTTTTAAGTCTAACGTCGAGAAGGTTTGTCCCCCAGCAATCTTTGAGACGAGCTCATCGAATGTTGGGATGACGTGCGAGTCCTCCAGCAGGTAAGGATTGATTGTGATTCTGTAGTCGGCACACATCCGCAGTTGCCCATCAATCTTGGGGACGTTGACTGTAGGGGTTGTCCACTCAACCTGGGTCTGTGATTGGTCGATTGGTTTTAGGATGTTTGCCTGTAGTAGCCGTTGAATCTCTTCCTCCACTTTATGTTTAAGTGGCATGGGAACTCGGCGACAAGGGAATCTTTTTGGCACGGCGTTTGGTTTTAAAAAGATTTTTATCGGTTTACCTGTGTAACATCCTAAACCATCTGTAAAAAGATCAGCAAATTTTTCCAGTATTTGCGCTGCGTTGGGCGATGCTATATTGTTTATGCAAACAAGTTTGGGCCACGGGAAACCGAATTCTATGATCCAGGGGATCCCAAAGATGTGTGGGAGGTCATTACGCGACGTAACATAGCATTCCAATGATCTTGGACTCGATCCATCTTTCAGGTCCACCTTAACACGGGTTTTACCCAGTGTTTCGATTCTATTGTGTCCGTACGATGTTATAGGGTTCGACGGCTTTATGGCGGGTGAGCCTAGTTTCTTCCACAGCTCTTCGTTGATGAGCGAAGCATCGGCTCCGGTGTCATAGAGCATTCGCGTCATGTTGCCGTCGATATTCACCTTGATAGACGGTAGCCTAGTATTGGCACCTAGGTTCAAATTGATCGTGTCTACGGTTCTAATTGTAGTGGCAGAACGACAGGTTTTGCTGAAATGATTAAATCCGTTGCATTTAAAACATTTCTTACCTTTGGCTGGGCATGTGTTGTTACCATGGTCACGCGCACATTTTGGGCATACTGGATGATAATTTTTCCATGTGGGATTATTTTGTTTGTAACCCCTTTTCTGTTGGTGTTGCCCCTGCCCTTTGTCGTTCCTATATGTCTCCTGTTTTTTGAGACTATTAACACCCGAAGATGATGTAGACTGTTGGGCCGCTTCGTAGGCTAGTGCCAACTCTACTATTGTATTTAAAGCTACAGGTTTACCGTTGTCCATTGCTTCTGGGAAACGGGTATGTAGGTCCATCTCTAATCGTGGTTGGTTTAGACCCGCTATGAATTGATCCCGAATTCTCTCCGTAACATCCCCGGTAAAACTTGCTTTTTCAGCCATAATTTTGACACGTTCTAGAAATTGTGTTATGGATTCCGTGTCTTTTCGTTGAAGTCTGACAAATTCAAACCGAGATGTAAAAATATTTTTCGTTGGAGCGAAGACCTGAAGTCCAGCTTGCATAATATTTGGCCAGGGGGTCTGGTCGATATCGTTTGGGTATAAAATATTTTCAATCTTGGTTATGTTGCGTATTCCCCCATAAGCTAGGAATAAGCTTTTTATGTTTGCGTCGTTAACCTGGGCTCCTTTTGCTGTGAGGATTCTCTCTATGTATTTTATGTACTTGGTAAAGTCCAGGTCCATTGCATATGGTTCAATTGTAATTTTCGCGAGAGATCCGGCCAGGTTTTCCAGTTTCAACGGGGAAGTTGTAGAATTCATCGTCGCCAATGTAATAAGTGAGGATATAAAAATATATGCTCGTTTATTATTGAATGTCCCATATATATATAGAGTAGAAATTTACATAGGAATAATAGAAGAATATCCAAGTATATAAATTAGAATACAAGTATCTCAATTGATTTGAATACTAACAGTCAAAATGCGTTTTATGTCAAGAATAAAAATTAAAATTTTTTTTGAAAAACTAAATGAACTCAGAACCGTGCCCTTATAATATGAACGTTTTAGATTTAACATGCAAATGTACGGATTGTGAGGATCATAGATGCATAACACTGGGAGGTGCTTGTTACAAGAAATACGTAAATCAGAATATTATTGAAGGGTAACGCATTTATTAACTATTTATTATATGATTTCATCTAATGAGTGCCCGACTTTGAAGGTGTTTTGAGCTCAAACTAAAAATTAGTTCAGGCTTTTCTTTGCCAATTTAACAAATTAAATGTCCATTTAACAAGTTCTATATCGACATTAGTGAGCTTAGGGAACATCGAGTAACATCTATATTGTTGTATTTACCTTTCTAAATATCTCAATTGCAAACATTACACAAGGCATATAATTAAATAAAGGCACGCCATTAAATTTAACCCAAGCATATATTTCTTTTATGTACTTTTTCCAAACAAATTATTTCCACTCTAAACTTAATAATAGTTCGTGTGCCATAAATGGCACTAAAAAGTTAAAAATGTTAAAAATAATATTATCTTAAATTAAAATAACCATTAACAAAATAGTTAATTTTAGCACTTTTATTTTAAAAATTATACAAATAGTTTTTTTATATAATATCTAACAAGACTAATTACATAATCACAATTTAAGCTTAAATATATTATAGTTTTTTTTGCAAGAATATAACTCACAAAAAAAATTATAATTAAAAATTAACAAAATATTTGGTGTCCTAAAATCTAATCATTTATAAAGATATGACCGGGGGTCCATAATTAACCCTGTACATCAGAGCTGGGGTCCCATTTTTTGGCTAAGCTCATTTTATGTTTTTACAAAAAAAAAGGTTTTAGCCTTATGAAAAAATAAAAAATCAAATTATTCGCATAAGTTCTGTATGATTGATTTTTTCTTGATATTAAAATTTTAAAAAAACAAAAAATAGGATTAGCCAAAGGTGGGCTTTTCTTAGCTCTGCTGTAAATTTAGTTTTGAGGTAACAAAAGAGAAACATATGCATTATGGCGAATACATAGCCCTCGTTCTATAAATAAAAATGATTTTCTTCTTATTTTTACGAGAAAATATTCACAGGTCTAATAAATTTCAAGATTCTCTAATATAAAACTGCATAGGTTATTTACAAATGGCCTTAGATCTTTTTTTACCAATCTCATGTCCCTACAATTTAAAAATTGCCAAATGTTCCGCGTCTAAAAATGGCACACTTTTTTATTCGGGAATTCAGAATTAAAGTTTAAAAATCACATTTTCATTAAAATAAAATAAATCTTTTTCAATATTTTAGAATCTCATTTCTGTATTTAAAAAGCTTTATCAAACTAATACAATTTTGAACAGAAAAATGGTGAAAAAAAAAGAATTATTAGTTTTGATGAATAAAGTTAAATATCTAAAAATTTTATTAGCAACTTATAATTTTAAAAATTTTACCTCTAACGCATTATTGAGGGATAAAATCTTTCCTTTAATGCCGCGGCTTCAAAATCTTTGCAGGAATAAGACAAGAGCCCCTTTCCACATATTATAGTTACCTTTTTTAACAATGAATAATTTCCTTAATTTCAATGCAAATAATTAAATAAAATTGTAGAAATTACGAAAAAACTGTTATTTAAAATGATTATTAATAGTTCAAAAATTAATAAAAAAAAAATTAGTTAGTATGAAACTACAGGCAAAGAGGCACAATTTTGTATTTTAGTTTGTTTAATTATATTAATTACTAAGATTATTTCAAATTAGATCGTTTAGACTTTTCCTGCATATTTCTACATCCTTAATTTGTATTATATAACAAAAGTCTGTATTGGCAAAAAAAGAAATATTTTTGATTTTTGAGGCTAAATATTTCAAAATCCTTGCGCTTGAGGGAAAACCTAAAAACGCCACTAAGGCTGCGGCTAATACTCTTTTCAAAATTGTAAAAAAATATTTTTAAAATAAAAAAAAGTTAACGGCTAATCTTAAAAAAATGAGAATTAATTTGCTCTTTTTAGGATATGCCTAACAAAAAATTTTTATTTTTTAAAAAAATTTAAAAAAACATATTTAAAAAAATTTTTCACACTAGCCGCCTCAATGTTATTGAAATGCGTGCAATTTTTTTTTGTCAAAATTTTTTTACTAGCCGCAGCCTAAGATTAACCTAAAAATCTCTATTCCAAGCATTCATGCATTAAAGTTTGTGTTGTGTACATTGTTCATAAGGGCGCGTTCAGACTCATTTCAAATTTTCCAAAATTTCGAATTTTTTGAAATTTTATTTTTTTTTCAAAATTTTTTAAAAACTTTTCTTTCAAAAAAACTATTTAAATGCTAATAACAAAAATTGGCGACTTTTTGTAAAAAAGCGTTTAACGTCAAAAGGTAAAAATTTTATATTTTTCCAAAAAACGAACTGAGTCTGAACGCCTTAAAAACTTAAATATCTCATAATTATAAATCATGTCAGCTTTTTCTATTTTATCACCAAAATGTTAAAACTATTTATGATAATAAAAATAATATTTTTAAGTTGCGTACCTTATGATACAAAGCGAGCCATATGTCATAATGCGTTTGACAGTCACGTGGCAAACATGATTAGCGAAGACATGGTGACGCCACACATCGCTTGTTGCGATTACATTGACTTATGCAACCAAAATCTAAATCTAAGTGTTAAAGATAACATTTCGATTAATAATGGTGTATAATTAAATTACTTTATAAGGCCGGTTTTTTCTATATATTTGCCTAATCCGACAGCGGATCATGCAAGACATGTCAAGGGTCATTTTTTCATATTTTTTCCCCGAATTCTGAATAAATTGATTAAACTCAGAGATTAGTAAAGTAATTCAACATTTTGATTAAAAAGTTTAGCTCGGCATTTTTAATTTAAATAAAGAAGGGTGAATAATTGATGTTCAATTGGAAACTTGATTAAGGTTTACCACGAATTTTAAATCAGAAAAGTCTTGGCCATTAAATCTATTGTTAATATTTTTAAATTGTCTTAAATGTTACGCAGTTAACAAGGATATTGAAATCGAATAATATTTTATTGGTAAGACATAAAGGCTGTACTAGGACATATTGGTTCTTTTAAACATTGAAATCAGATTTTAAATTTAGCAAATTTTTAATTTTATTAGGCATTACAAAAAAAGGGGGCACACAAATTTTTGATTCATTTAAAATGAACAATTTAGTTAGTTTGATCGGAATGATTCCGGTCATATTATTTTTAATTGGTTAAAAAATTGTTTTTAAGTTTTCTAATCCAATAAGTTAGTTGAAACACATTAATTTAATACTTATAAATTTATAGAGATGTTAATAAATGCGTCTAAACACATTGACACGGATCTCAAAATTTTTATGATTCCGGATCAAATTGGGCAACCTCAAAGGAATACAACTTATGAAAGTATTATCATTAAAGTTAATTTAAAATATACTATGTGACATTTTATGTGTCAAGCTATTTATAAATCGATATTATGTAAATGATTTATTTTACATTTTAGTGACGTTGATTGAAAACACGATATTGCCTTACATAGGTACATCAGATTCATAATAATATAGAAATTAAATCGTTTGTAAGTTATATCAAATTTGAGTATAAAATTATGATTTAATTTCTTTTTATATCCAAATGTCATTAGATAAATATTAAATTATCTGTTTAAAAGTTTATAAACCAATAATTTAATTTCTAATTTAAATTTTTAATAAGAATTGGCCTTTAATAAATAAAAAGATTTGTTCAATTTGATCAGGTTTTTCACGGTTTTAAACAATTGCTTATCACAGGCCAACAAATTTTTGAAATATGAGCTAACTAGAGATCAAACCTGCCATCTTATAGATTTTAAAATCCGTTTACCGTTTTTTCTAATCAAACTCAATTAGTTACCTATAAACATTGAAAATTTTATAAAAATATAAAACAGTTTTTTTTGCATATTTACAGCAGCTAAACTGTTAATTTTTAACTTTTAATAAAGCTTTTATGAAAAACAGATAATATATCTTCTTCTATTTAAGTTTGGACGCGAAATATTTTGTATTATCTAAATGCTGATGTTAGAGCTTAATATACTAAAAATTTTTATTTCTCATTATTTGATATGATAAATAAAAGTTACAAGGGATTTTTATATGAAAAAAAAATTCTTAAATTTTTCTTTTTAGGGTTTTCTGGATCTGTCAATTTGGTAAAAAAAGCCATTTTTTCAATGGACTGATGTAATGAGCCAAGGCCGGAAGAAACTAAGAAAAACGAAATATATATATGAGATAAGGCCATCATGGGGATATGTTTTCATAAAATTCACGGTTGTGTCATTGAAATTTGTTGACCTCTGTTATAACAAAAAAATTACCCTTTTTCACAATAAATTTTGTTTGGAAAATTAAGGCTTAGTATAGCTGGGAACGCTAATATAAGTGATAATTAATATTTAAACTTGAAAAATATGAATAATTACATTATTTTTTAAACATTTTGCCCGCTGTCTGCTGCGATAGGGTAATTGCATCTTCTTTCTATTCCTTTATTTAAACTGTTTTGTGTTTTTACAAATTCCTTTTCAGGAAATGGGAATGCAAAATAAGATATGAACAAAAACAAAGCACTTTAATCATTACAGTTTTAAATATGTAAAAAGGATAAAAAGCAAAAACATTTTCGTTATTATGTCAACTATTTATCTCACCAAAAATATGAGCCAAAATAATAATTTTGTTTATAATTTAGATCAAAATAATGTCACTTATGTATCAAATGTTCCTGTATATATGGCTCAAAGTAATTGTATTATATCGCAATAGCTACTTATTTTTATAAACCTAGTCGCTCCAAGTTAAACAGGTGGGCCAAACGGCCAAGAATATCTAATGTTTTTGATTATTTTTAATTAACAAGAAACTAAATTCTTTAATGTTAACTCTCTAAAACGCAATTTGAAGCAATAACAACATCGAATTTGGTTTTAGTTGCTGATCTGCGATTATTTTTTTTTTTTTTTTTCATTGTTAGCTTTTTGCCATTGAGGCAGTGAGCTCTTTCAGTTTAAGTCTCCATTTGTTTCTATCTCTACACTGATTTCTATTTAGGTTGTGACATCTCATGCTAGCGTCTACTCTTTGAGACCAGGTGAGTTTAGGTCTGCCCCTTTTATTCTTGCCTTGCACTTCAATTGCATTTACCAGATTGCTTAGATACCCGTCTTTTTGCCTCATAACGTGTCCAAACCATCGGAGTCTGTTGATTTCGACTTTATTTTGTATGGGTGTTATGTGTAAACTTCCAAGTATATGATCGTTGCGGATCTTGTCTTTGCGAGTCACCCCGAGAAACATCCGTAGCATGCGCATTTCCATCGTTTGTAGTATTCTTTCATCGCTTTTCCTTAACGCTGTAGTTTCAAAGCCGTATGTTATTGCCGGTTGTACTATGCTTGAGTAAGCCTTGCCCTTAACTTTTATTGGTATATTTTTGTCGAACAGGACACCTGTCAACGATCTCCATTTTAGCCACCCAACTTTGAGTTTGTTCCTAACTTCTTGCTCGACGTTTTCATCGGATTGTAGGTAAGCACCTAGGTAGGTTGCTGTTGGCTTTGATTTGAGAGACCAGTCTTCGTTAATTACCAGTTGTTCACCTTCTGAGCCTCCGAAAACTATCAATTCAGTTTTGTCTTTGTTAATTTTTAGGCCTAGCTTTTCAATCGCTTTCAATTATTCAGACTTTCACACATCTCCTGCGGATTTTCAGCCATTAGTAGAATGTCGTCAGCGTACAGTATGTGCCACGGTGGATTTGTGGCAACGCTCTTTGAGATCACGTCCATCACCACGATGAATAGTAGGGGACTTAGGGCCGAACCTTGGTGCACACCTTCATTAATTGTAAATCCTTTCGATGTTCCTGACGAACTCCTTACATACGTCAAATTTCTTTCATACATACTCTAAATCAACTTGATATACATCTCAGGAACATTCTTTCTCCTCAAAGCCCACCATACTACTGATCTTGGAATTTTGTCGAAAGCTTTTTCCAAATCTACCAATGTGCAGTAGAGCTTTTTATTCTTTCTCGTAAAACGTTCTGCCATGTTGCGCACGGCATGAATCGCGTCAATTGTCGACCTTCCTTTCATGAACCCGCATTGCTCAATACCTATATCGATTTCGTCTCTTAATCTGGCTTCTATGACTTTTTCGAAAAGTTTGAAAGTATGAGACATTAGTTTGATGCCTCTGTAATTGTGACAGTCAAATGCGTCGCCTTTATTTTTGAAGATTGGAATAATGTAGCTTTCTTGCCAATTCGGAGGTATTTTCTGATATGTTAATATCGAATTGAATAGAGTCGTTAACGCCGAAATTCCCTCATCTCCTAAAGATTTCCAGCACTCAATGGGTATGTTGTCGGGACCTGTCGCTTTCCCGTTTGAACACTTTTTGAGCTGAAGGCTGACTTCTGATTTTGAGATTGGTGGTATTAGGTTACAGTTGGGGGGTATCTCCTCGAGCTCAATCCTATTTGTGTCGCTGTTCAGTAATTCATTGAAGTATTCTTTCCAACGCTCCAGTACCTTTGTTTGGTCTACGAGAAGCTTGCCTTCTTTGTTTTTGATGAACTTTACGTTTCCGTCACAATCTCTTGACTGTCTTTTACGTTGCTTTGCCATCTTGTATACCAAATTTTGCCCACTTTTGGTGGCCATCTCCTTGTAATCATAAAAGTTTAAAATTCAAAAAATTAGACACAAACTCTATTTAAACAAAAATAATAATTAATAATTATTAAAATTAAAACATATTTACGAAGAATTTCAGTCGATTTGGCTTACTTCTGTTTTTTTATTTTAACTTCTGGAAACTTTATAAGTTACGTAATTAAAATTAAATTTCTATCATTTTGGAATTTCACGATATAAACTTATTTATGTTTTCACAGTAAATCATGAATAAATATATAGTTATGTTTGATCAATAAATAAATTAAAACTGCATCCCAAAAAAAATCTCTACTTAAAAAACTTACATATCTTGATTTAAAGAAAGCTTTATTTTTTTTCAAATAGCTTTAAGTGTATAATTTAATTTTTTTTAAATAAATATAATTTTTAATAAAGAGAGGCCCACACCTGTTTTGTCTTTACCTTCTTAAAATATAAGGTATTTCTAACGCAAACTTTATTTTAATATAGTGGACAAACTTAACGGTACCAAGCCCCTTGAAATGAATTGGAATATGACCATTGCTTTAGGTATACAAATGATAATGCAAAATTATTAAACTTTACAGTGTTGTATTTCAATTGCAACTCCGGTTAAATTCAAAAATCGGGTGCTCCCATGATATAAATATTAATATAAATTGTTTTATTTATTTTAAATTGTAGTTACAGTTGGTGCAGTGGCAGGAACGTTCACTATCCTATGTACTTTAATAATTAGTTTATTTAAACTTTATATTAGAGTAGCAAAAATATGAAATAAACAAATTCTCAATCTTTAAACTTAAGTCATATGCATCTTATAACATTTTTTATACATCAACATAACTGTTGTAGGGTATATACAATATATGCCACTAGAAATTGCAATTACTATATTTGCAAATCGGTTATATAAACTTAAAAAAACCTAATAGTTAAATAAGGGTTAAATTTATCGATTAAATATTCATAAATTGCTGAAGTTAAGATTTGGATAAAGTTAACGGCATGCCCTTAAGGGAAGTTAGCATGAATTATTTATAAATATTTTTATATATATTTAGACAAAACAAGTAAAATTGATAGCAAAAATTAGTTTTTAAAAAATTCCAATTTCGCATATTTTTTTAAATTTTAGAGGCAATTAGTTTGCCTAACCTTGAAAATCTTCCAGAGGCCCAGTCACCAAGCAGGTATATCATTTGTTAAGTAGATATTAGTATTAGATTAAACTTTAAATCCCAAAAATTAAATTATACAGGTTGCTGTCGAGATTGAAGTTTTTGTCAATGAATAAACCTCCTTTCAGCTTTAAGAAAAAAAATCTCCGATTTGGCTATTGATAATTTTTTTAAATTCAGTTCAAAAAATGAAAAATCAGTTAACATGTCCGTATTACTCAGCGAGTTATATATAAAAATAAGTTCTTTTTCTCTTTTCAATTTTTTTACGCTTATTTCAAAAGGCCTAAGCCTAAGCACTGAAAACTATAATTGATTTTTAAAATAAAATTATTAGAATTTCTAAATCTTATAAAATTAAGAACATTTTAGACACACCCTGGCCTATGGCGGTAAACGGAAAAATGTTTCATATTATGCAAACTTTATACATGCAAATGCATGTAATATCTTTGAACTTACAATTTCATATAAGGTCTAATTTTTATTGCATTTTTAAACGTTTCAAAAATATGATCGGGGCGGGGCTTTTTTTTTTCAAGTTGCTATAAATTTACAATTATTATCCTCGGGCATATAAAACTTTCTAAATAAAAATTATGATTCGCAGAGTTTATAAAATCACATTTGCACCAAAATTATTGTCGCTATATATATTTCGGTAAAACTTGTAGATACTTCTATGTAAATTAACTTTGAATTAATTACTCCTTCTCGTATACAAGTCGTCTTTTTAACCCTAAGTTATGTGGACTTAAACATTGACCAATAATTTATTTATTGTTTGGTAAATTTATTCATCGTTTTTAGCTAAATTTACCTTATAAATTAAAACCAAACTATCAATTTTCTGTGTCTAAACCTAAAATACGCAACAAAATTTGTTTTATAACGAATATTTTAATAAAACATTATTATAGACAAATAAACCTGCCAAGACCTCAGAGTGCTCCGGCCAGTCTAAATACCTTGGCTGGAGTCGGTTCAAGTGCAACAGTTGTGGGGGCATCAACCGTAACCCTCGCCAGTGGTACTACATCTCTAGCAGCTTCGGCTTCATCTATTATGGCTTCCGCCTTAGCGGCCATTGGAATAACTGGAACATCCGCGCTGTTTGGCCTTGCAACTAATAGTATGATACTTTTGCTAGGCCCCGGTCAAAATTGATGTTTCCTAATTTTTTTTTCATTTTTTGGATAGCCAATCTTTGCTTCACATTTGCACACCTAAAGTCATTAAATTTAATGATAATAATTGTTAAGACGGGCACTAACATTAAACAAGGATGATGTTATAACTATAGCTTATTCAAATTCTTTAACAGTTAACTATTAACGATAGATAATAAATTTGTTTAAACTCTAAAATTATGTAATTAATATTTTTCATATAATATTTAAACAATGGCTTATTAATGTCAATAGAATATTTGATTTCTAGTCATAATAAATAATTAGTTTATAAAATTATTTTCAGATGGAATTTTTAATAATAAGCGATAAAAAACTTAAAATATTTTCTATGATGTTCAAGCCCGATTCTAGCTTTTTCATTTTAGGGGGGCAAAAAAAACTCGTGGGGGGGGCAGAAAAAATTTTTTTGCCGCCTTCGGTCACGGCAAAAAATATACATGTACAACAATAGAATCCATGTTCAAAATTTTTTAACAAATTAATAGTAATTTATTATATTCTTAATTAAAAAAATGACTTTATAAATTGAATATGTGAATTAAAATTAATTTGTTTTCACTAAAATTAATTGCTTAAACCTTAAAAAGATATGAGATGAATTAATTGTAAGTATAATTTTATCATTTGGCATCATTGCGTAAATTAAAAATATGATATATATGAATAATAAAAATGAATTATATAAAACTTTGGATTTATGAAAAGTGAAATAAGATTGATTATCATAAAAACAAAATGTATAAGTATGCTAATTTGGAAGAATATATATGAAAAAACACTGGTTATATATAACTAGTTATTAATATTAGGGTAAAAAATTAAATAAAACATGGACATAAACGTTAAATGCGCATAAAAAAAGTTTGCAACCATGTTAAAATAGTAAGCAATAATTAGCTGATTATGAGCAGTGTATTGTATTGATCAAACTATTTTATCTTAGAGGATTTTAATTAAATTATTCATAAAAATTCAACGCCCCTAGTTAATGAATTTTCGTGTTCTAAAAGAACCAAATCACCTTTAAGCAGGTCACTACTTGTCAGCCGTTATTATCCTTCTTAAAGAAGAAAATGTGGCCTCACAACTCGACGTTGAAGAGCCAATTAACAAACTTATAGAAAAAATGTTAAATAGATTAGAAAACGCATCATTGTAATCATATAAAAATTTAACAAAACACATTCTTTGTAATTATTAAGTTTCTTATTAAAAAAATTTTTGGCTACGTCAATTTCTTTAGATAATGAATTTTTATCATATTACTATATTTTTAAAAGAGGCTATAATTTATTTATATCTAAAATAAAGGTTAATCAAATTTATCAAGGGAATCTAAAGATTTTAAACAACTATTATCGGTAAAAAATCTATTATCAAAATATAAATAAATCAATAATATTAAAAGAAATACTTTTTACTTCATCATTAATATTTAAAATATTTTCAAACTTATGAGTAAAAAAATAAATAAAAATTAGAAAAATCTTTAGGTTTAGTTTTTCTTTTATCCATAGATAAATTATTGTCATTTAAAAAAATATTAATATCAAAACAATTTTTGAATAAATTATTTGTTAGCACCGTATTTTAAAAAAATTTGCATAAAAATTTATTACATTGTTCTAATGAGAATGTATTTTTTTCTTAATTGTTTAATTTCTAACAAATAATGGTGTATAAAATCAGAAGTTTTAGAAACATAAATAGTTCTGCATTGAAATTGATCTATAATTATTTTTAATAAATAAAATAATTTTTCAATTAAATACAAAAAAATAAATAGATGATTATAAATATGGTCAAAAAACCCCGATTCGGCCCTATGAGATATAAAAGTTTTTTTATTTTTAATTTTTAAAAGAGTATTAAATATTTTTGTGCAATTTTTAAAAAAAAACTATGGGCAGGTAGTGACCACACCAAAAATGGGGCAACAGCCGGTAGGGTCCCGCATACACTAACTACTTTGATTGCATCTTGTTGAAAAAATTTATGAAGGGAAGAAAAATTATTAAAAAAATTTTTCCCTTCATTTAAAATAAGACAATCTTTTACAACAAGATGCAATCGGTGGTTAAAGCAGTGAATATACGGGCCATGGTGTCCAGCTATTTTGCTTAGAAATACTTGAACACCATTTTTTTCCCGGGCATTACGTTCGCCCCATCGTAGCATTGTGCGATCAGGTTCTTTGGTTCTAGATATTCTAACAAAAGATTGTTGTTAACTGAGAAAATTTCTTAGGCATCAGATTTATGAATTGGTTTCACAAATATAAAGCTTTCTGTAAAATCAAATTTTTCTATATATTTCTGTTAGTTTGATCTCTCTTGCAGATGAGAATATTAATGAATAAAAACAATTAAAAAAAGTAAATATTTTTAAGATATTTTTGACGAAGCAAATTTAATTATATTATGTAAAAGAAATAAAATTACTATGTATTTTTGGGGGGGCAAATTCAATTATTTTTGGGGGGGCAATCAAAAACTTTTGGAAGGGCACTGCCCCCCCCCCAAAAGGGGTCTAGAATCGTGCCTGATGATGTTTACCTAAATTAACTACACAGCCCATAGTTAAAGTTAAAAACATAATATAACTGTAGCTAAGGAAAACAATTTGAGATTAATATTAAATATACGATACACTTTGATAACTATGAAATAATCGATATTATCTTGGTTTTTTAACTATACCAAATGAGCTTTTTTTTTCTTATTTGCTAATTAATAAGTACAAATCTTTCGATCAGCGGTATAAATAGAATTAAGTTTATGCTGTGTTTAGTTGTTATTTCGATGTATATTCAAAAGAACATTAGGCACGTGTAAAGTGAATTTTTATTTTCGTAAAATTTTGAAAATTCTAAAAAAATTTGAAAATTTCATTTTTTTCAATATTTTTAAAAAAAATTTTAATTTCAGAAAAAGCATTTTATGCTCATAAACAAATTTTGGCAACTTTTTAAAAATTTGCGTTTTATTTCAAATTAAAATTTTGCAAAATTTTAAAAATTTCACAAAAATAAAAACCCACTTTGCACGTGCCCTTAATAAAAAAAATATAATTTTTGTTTTTTCCTAATTTAATTTCTGCATGCAGCTGAGCTTCTTTTAGTTAACAAAAGTTTTATTTGGCGAAATCCGTGTAAATTTACCTCTAAATATATGAATTTTGATAACTCATTGTAAATTTATTGGTAGTTATAGTATCAGTGTTTTTCAAGAACCGTTATTAGTCCCGCTATTTTTCTATCCCCATTCCGTAGAAAAGCCGGTCCCAAAACCATATATTATTTAAAAGGCCGGAGCGAACTGACTCAAACCTATGCGGCCCAAAAATATCTTGTATTGTATTGCCATAAATTTGTTGCTAAAAATTATAAATTGAAAGCTAAATTATTAATAAACAATGTTAATATAACACAGCTCAATATTTGAGAATAGTAGAGAGGTTTTGACTAAAATTTTTATAGCCTTTTTGTTTATTGAGTTGAGTTATCATTAGATAAAATAAACTTTAAAAAACCAAAAAAATAACCAATAACAAAAATAATAATTTTTAAACATATATTAACTAAAAGACTAGCTTTTGATTAAAAATATTACAATAAAATGATAATATGATTGGATCTTAATTATATAAAAAAAATTTTCCATTTAGAAGCTTTGCCGCTATACGTAAAAACATAAATGTCGGCAATTAAAAACCTAAGAGATATATTAATTTAAAACTTTAATAGTTTTATATTATATAAAAAAAGTTTAAGTCGAAAATTTTTTGATTAAATTATTTTAAATAATTTTAAGTTTATAATTCTTAATATCATACAGGGACCACAATTGAATGTTTTTTCTCTAGGATGATTAATATTTTATTTAATAGAAATTTAAACTAGAAAATGAAAAAATTATTGAAGTTGAACAAATGGTGTTTGCTTTTTTGCATATCATTCGAAATCAGTTTTGAAATTTAGCCGTTTATGTAAAAACAACATTGATTTACAAAACAATAATGTTATAACGAGATAAAAATCGGTCCAGCCTAGTCTGATCCGCAATAATTTATCGACTCCGGGTTATTTCACAGGTCAACAAATATTAGAGAGTTATGAGCTAACTAGGGAAATCAAACTTGCCATCTTAAGGATTATAAAATCCCTTTACCGTTATTTCTAATGAAACTATTTAGTCAGCTAAACATTAGAAATTTTTGTAGATATGCCAAAAAAAACAAAAGAGATTTAAAACAAAAATAAATTTAAATTTTTTTATGCATATCTATAACAGCTAAATTGTTTAATTCAAACTTTAAATAAAACTTTTATTAAAAACCGATAATTTATTGTTTCGTATTTGAGTTTGCACGCGAAATATTTCGTATTATAATGCTGATGTAAGAGCTTGATGTACTAAAAAATTCTATTTTTCATTATTTGAGACGATAAATATAAGTTAAAAGGGATTTTTATATAAAAAAGATTCTTAAAATTTTTAATTAGGGGATTCTCGATCTGACAATTTGGTCAAAAAAGGTCATTTTTTCGATATAGACGGATGTAAAGATCCGAAGCCGAAGAAATTTAGAAAAACGAAATATATATATGAGATAAGGCCATCGGGGATAAATTCATTTATGTTTTCATAAAATTCAAGGTTTCATTGAAATTTGTTACCTTGTGTATTACTCGAAAGTCGCTCTCGAGGTTATTTATTAAATAGTCAATTTAGTTATTATATTTATATTTGCGTAGTATTCTCATCAAGTAAAATAATAAATAGTTGTATGTTGATGTTTTTCTAATGCAATCAGACGCAATGCAACACAAAATACTGTTCAACATCATTTTATGTATTCATAAATATTGGTTTTTAAACTGAACCGTATATAGCAAAATTACTAATATTATTGGTGTCATAATTGCCAAATCCATTTTTAAATGAATATTTTGATATAAATATACAAAAAATGTAAATGTGCCCATTCTTTTTTATCTTTTTAAGGTGGTTCATCTGTTGGAGCGGATAGTGAGTTATCTTAAATAAAATATATTCTAATAGTTTCTTAACAAAGTTTATTTAGTATTTTTTTTAATTTTATGAGGATAACGCACAAAAAATTTTTTAAACGAGGTTAAACCTAATTCTATAAACTTTATATGTTTATCCACTTTATCTTTCGATATATAATCAAACCGCCCTTATCGTTCTAAGAAGTTTAGTAACTTTTAAATCTTTTATTTAAAAATTTTATTTTTTTTATTTAAAATGCAATTTAAATTTTTTATTTTGCTCAAATACTTCTAAAAAATAGATAAAAACACCTCGAAATATGCATTGATAATTTAAATATAGTTTGGTCTATATTTTTTAACATTAGGTAGTACAATTTAAAAGAAAACGGAAAAGGTAACCTATCGAAAAAAAGAAATTTAAGCAAGTTTTATATAGCTTTGTGAGTTTTCAAAATTAAATGAAGGCATATGTCTTATCAACAGATCCTTACTTCTGAAAAAAAAAACCTGAATGATGTTATATTAACACATACAAGCAAGGGCGTAGCAAGTTGTAATGCTTGGGAAAAGAGAGGGGGGGGGGGGGGGGGGCGTTTCCACCCCCCCCCCCCCTTGCATACAAGAATTAATTAATTAACATCTGCAAATGTTATTATTTATCTAGCTATTGAAGCCCGGCTGAAAGCATTTGAAGGACAGAAGCTTTACTGTAATGTCATTTTTATTCTAAAGAGTAAAGTTTTTAAAATTTCATATTTTCAACTAAATAAAAAAATATAGAAAAATTCCGATTTATCGTTAACAATAAAGCTTTTTTAGTCCGCTTGTCTCCACCAAAAATTTTATTCCGGGTTTATATATTTCAAAAAGCTATTCGGGGTTTTGGTCATAACTCAGATGGTAAATCCCAGGATTTAATTTAATTATGCGATATCACCATAAATGAATTAATGAAACTTTTTCCCAAATTAACTATAAAAATCATATTTAAAGTCAAATCTAACTTAACTATTAACTCTCGATCGTATAATTTGGATAACGGGTCCTTAGCTTTTTCAATTGTAGATATCTTAAAACAACTGAACAAACACTTTTAAAACTTTATAATTGCATAAGTTCAATGTTTTTACAGCAAAATATAAAAAAATTTTAGAAAATTATGTAAATTTAATCATATTATTTTTAAGAGAATTTGTGGTACCTTTTTGGGTGTTTAAACCATTTTATATCATGTTTCATGATATTATATGTATCCATTTTGTTATTTCATTGGATATACAATCTAACTATATATTTTAATGATTTTGTGTAGGTATTATATTTTATACATTTTTAATATAAGAAGTAGTTATAAACAAATATTAATTTTATGAAAGCTTGAAAATAGACATATATTTTTAGAAACTTTTTTAATATTGTTTTTTAGTATTTAATGTTATCTTATTATATAAAATATATGAAATTATTTTTAGGTTTTATTTTAAAACTCATGCTTTAAAGCGATACATTAACAATCTTTAGTTTCTAGATTTTATATTATAAAATTTTGTAAGAAAATTCTAACCACATCTAGAGACGTAATTTATGCGTCTGTCCTTTAATTTAGAAATTATGACAAGATTAAAAATCTCATTTTTTTATTTTTTTTCTGGATTTTGTTGTTAAAAAAAGCTTTATACGAAAAAAATGTCATTTTTATTTGAATTAGATCGTATTTTTCGTGAAATTTTAATTGAAACATATTTTAAACTTAAATACTCTATGAGATATAGAATAAAATTGGGCTACGCTCGTTTCCCACCATGTGCTTCATGTAACCTGTTTTCAACAACTAAACGCCTTGGTTGATAACTTAAGAATTTCGAGTAACAATAAGCTTAATATTTTGATTTGAATATAAGAAATATATCTTGTAATAGTATTAAAACACAAGATTAAGCTTGCATATAGCCCTTCACACTAAATTTTGTTATATCTATTTTTAGCATTGTTTATTTATTAGATGATTCCAAGTTAAAGAATCCTGGCGATTTAATTGGTCAACCATTAGTAAGTAAGTCTTTGTCATAATATATAAAATGACAACCCGTACTCATTGTACCGTTGCCAGAGTTTTTATTTTCGTGAAATTTTCAAGTGTTTAAAAATTTTATTTTTTAAAAAACACAAATTTTTCAAAAGTTATTAAACTTTGTTTATGCATATAAACTGCTTTTGCTAAAAAAAAATTCAATAAATTCTGGAAAAAAATGAAATAAACATTTTCAGAAATTTTAATTATACGAAAATAAAAATTCGCTTTGCACGTGGCCATACGTGCATGATGATCGTCCCAAGAATATCTTTTACATCTATTTATACGTTAAAATAAAAGATAGTTAATTTCCGTTTTGATTTAAGTTATAAAGGTGTTTAACCAGATTGCATATTCATTTTTGTACAAGTACAAACCAGGGCTGGAAAAAAAACTAAATAGGCTTTTTTTAACAAGTTTTTGAGTTTTTTTTCCAAATGCCCACAAACTCGTGGGCAAGGCAAAAGAAGAGCCCCTTTTCTTGCTTAAGGAAAAGGGGCATGTTTATAAAAAGCCCCTTTTCTTAAAAAAAACTCATAGGAGCTTTAAGAAAAAAATACCCACCCATCATTATTATATAGAAAAAATCAAAATTTTTCGAAATTATTATAAAGAAAATATAAAATGGGCTTTTTGGGGCTAAAAGCTACTTTTTTTAAGTTTTTTTTGTTCCTTTTCTTAGTAAAGGCTTTTTTAAATTCTTATTTTGGCCCTTTATTTGTACCCTTTCTTTTTTTATGTTTTGGGGGATAAAATGAGCCAAAGTTATTTGGCTCATTGTTTTCCCAGCACTGGTACAAACAATTGCAGGGTATACGACAATGAAAAAACAATTGACAACAATTTGTGTTTAAATATGTATACTTTAAAAATAAATAAAATTGATATCAAATAAAACTAGTGGTTTTAAAAAAGTGTTTAATTTACTGCTGAAAAACATGTTAGTTAGTTGCAACTGGTGTCACCTTAGCATTGAGAATAATTTAATTATAGCCTTAAAAAAATGGAAAATTTATAGATTTACTGTTTTAAAATGTTGTATACATGTGCAATTTGGATTTGACCTCTTTATGTATTCAGGTGGACTACAAAGCCCAACTTATTATTCTGGAAGACCAATTTACAGTAAATTCGTTTGATCTGTCATCATTTTTTAGCCAATTAATAAAAGCCCTAAATTTTTTAGTGCTTTGTAAAAAATTTATAAACATGTTCAAGAGACTTCGAAATCAACCAAGTTATAAATTAATGAATTAATCAGTGATTTTCATAATTTGATAATATTATTTATTGCCCTCTTTTACCCCCTTTTATTAAAAGGGTTATTTTTTAAACTATGGTTTTGATAAATATGTGGATTTATATGCGCACTTTTTAATGATCAATTCGAAAAAAAAATTCTAATACATAATACTTTAAGAGAATTTTGTATCCTTAAACTTTATTCATTTTTGCCGTTAAATTAATTTTAAATCGTATTGAAATTTTCCTATAACAAATTCTCTAAAAAAATCAATTGGTATTTATTTGTATTGTGCAAAATTTGAATATAATTAATTTGTATATTAATATTTTTGACATATTTTAAATGCAGCTTCAACAAAAATAAAAAATAATCATAGAAAAGGAAGTTTTGTTATGCAATTAAACTCTTTGTTCATTTTATTACCTAAGTCTTATTTATTTTAGGTGACCATTTTTTTGTGATAAACTAAATTTTTTATAGGGTAAATTTTGTTTGAAATTATTAAGTTTTAATAATTTTAAATATTATCCCTATATGTATTAAAGAAATTTTATTGTAAAAAAAGTAAAAAACTTTATTATAAAATTAAATGCATGCCGAATTTAATTTTTCTCATTTCTTGTAGGTCTTGACAATCATTGGCCTTAACAGTGTGTCCCCAATTTTGATAATTTGATTCAATTTTAGAATTTTGCAGATTAAAATATTTCAAAAAAAATTTCTTTAAATGTTTTAATTATATAATATTTTTAAAATTATTAATTATTTTTTCATAAACTAGAAAAACTTAAGTCAAAAGAAAATTTTTATTTTAAATGTTTTTAACTTCCTTTTGTTTATAATATTTAAAACAAATTTTATAGGGTAGATGATAGCCAAGAATAATTTTTTTATTTAATATTTTTTTTTAGAAAATTTTTACAGAATGTTCAATTAGACCCAGAAACAAAATTTATGCGTTATTGATTAATGTAGTGTGAAATAGAAACAGGCAAAATCGCCATTTTTAAGATTTAATTTTTCTTTATATTAAATAAATTTTAAAGTAGAAAACGAATTCAAAATATATCAAAAATAAACGTTTCTTCTAAATAAAAATTAAAGAAACAAGTTTATAGGTTTTAAACTCGAGCAGTTATAAACATTTAAAATTGGTATCCGTACGGGCCCCTCCATACCGTATCAAAAATTTCTATTGCGGGTATATTAAAGTAATAAGTAAATACATTTGATAACCAAAGTAGCTATTTTAAACGGAATTTATAATACAGAGCACAATCATAACATTGAAATATATAATTGAAGAACTATATTCGAATATAATTTTTACTTCTAAAGCCAGTTAAACATTTATCAACAGGTCAGGAACCAATAAATGCTCAAGCTACGGGTATGATTTGTCTCATTAATATTAATCCTACATTACAAACGTAACATTCATGTGCTAATCACTTTTAAGTGTCATAAACTTACTTGCAAATATTATTTTACTAAAGTTGTTTTTTGATTTTTATTTAACAGGTTAGCTTGACTCTAGCGATTAAGCATTTAAACGCTTGGTCAATTTAGGCTTAAAAAAATTTAATTTCGTCCCAAGATGTATTTGATCTTTAGCCTAAAGTCGTTTTAGTTATAGCCTTTATATTTAATATGAAATTTGATCTTATTGGTAAAGCAGCCTAGGCGCGAAAGATCGTTAAAATAAGCTAGCGTTTAAAGCTGTGTTAAAGTAGAATCAAGTAAGCCGTCAAGTTGTGCCGAATTTATTTTCAATTTTAGGCCGAGCCTTATTTTTTAGCCTAAATATAAATCTCTATAAATATATATGGCTCAACTTGATTAACTCTTTTGTGATAAAAATTTTTAAACAGAAATGCAAATGTATATTTTGAAAATGTTTTAGAATCTAATCAGTTTCATGAAACCGACAATGAACCAAATTTAGAATCTGACAATGAGGATATGCATGAAGTGGAGGAAGCAGATGAAGAAATAGAGCATGAAGGTGAAAATCAAGAGGAAGTAATATAGATTTCTTACTAGTTTTATCAGCAAGTTTTATTGCATGTATTTGTTAATTAAAAAAGGATATCACGCAAATTTCCTGAATAATTGCAAAAAACCATTAATTATTTCCAAAAAGTTTCGAGGGATTTAGCCTTTGCGTCTCCAGTATATATTGAAATATTTTTAAAAAAAAAATTATTTTTTTACAAATTTAATTTGAAAGTTGACGCTAAATTTGCATTTTGTTTATTTAAATCGGGCCGAAAATTCGCAAAAGTTAATCGTTTCGGTAGGACTTATCAAGGTCTGTAAAAAACACTAAATGAATGTAAATTTAGTAAATATAACAACAATTTATTAATGAGTTTCGAATGAGGCTAGCAGTGAAAACTAACAAATATCATGTACAGTATTTTTGTTTAACATGCTCATATCTACTAGTCTCAAGCCTAAAAATATGTCAATCCAAAGCCGTAATTAGGATTTGCAAAAGGGAGGGAGAGGGGGGGGGAGGAGGAGTGGGTTATTTTCAAGTAAATTTTTTGTCCCCATATGCTTAGCAATAAAATCAGGACAGTTTAAAATATAGGATTTGCGCTTTTCCAGATTGCCCCAACTGCCTTTAAATGGTATCATTTTTTTATCTTGAGACGGTTAACAAAAATAATTGTTGAGTAGTTAGATTGCTTATTATGAATACATCACTGTCGGATTTCCATATTTACAAGCGTCTGGAACCGAATGCAAGAGAAGAACCGTTAGAAGAAATTAATCTCGAAAACCTAGATGGAAACGAAGAAATTGATTTTAGTGAAACAGATTCAGAAGGTTTGAATTTTATATTTTTTAAATATTGATAAATAAATATAATTTGGTTTGGTGGCCGTATTTAACTATTTTAAAGAGTTTTTTGGAGCAGGACAGCCTAACGGTCTCCTAATAAAATAGGAAATTATAACCAAAATTTTAACGTGTTTGTCTGTAATGCATTTTGAGCCCTGTTTCATAGCAGTTTCGTTTTTTTTTGCATAAAAATTATTATTCTTAATATATTGCAGTCATCAGTGCATTTATTTTATGAGGTCAAGGCTCCTACCTAATTAATTTTGATGCTAATAACCATTGTAGCCGTAATATAAAATTAAAATTGTAAATTAATATTTTTTTTTCATTGTTATTTGCCATAGAGGCAGTGAGCTCTTTCAATTTAAGTCTCCATGTGTTTCTATCTCTACACTCATTTCTTAGGTTGTGACATTTCATGCTAGCGTCTACTCTTTGAGACCAGGTGAGTTTAGGTCTGCCCCTTTTATTCTTGCCTTGCACTTCAATTGCATTTACCAGATTCATTAGATACCCGTCTTTTTGCCTCATAACGTGTCCAAACCATCGGAGTCTGTTGATTTCGACTTTATTTTGTATGGGTATTATATGTAAACTTCCAAGTATATGATCGTTGCGGATCTTGTCTTTGCGAGTCACCCCGAGAAACATCCGTAGCATGCGCATTTCCATCGTTTGTAGTATTCTTTCATCGCTTTTCCTTAACGCTGTTGTTTCCAAGCCGTATGTTATTGCCGGTTGTACTATGCTTGAGTAAGCCTTGCCCTTAACTTTTATTGCTATATTTTTGTCGAACAGGACACCTGTCAACGATCTCCATTTTAGCCACCCAACTTTGAGTTTGTTCCTAACTTCTTGCTCGACGTTTTCATCGGATTGTAGGTAAGCACCTAGGTAGGTTGCTGTTGGCTTTGATTTAAGAGACCAGTCATCGTTAATTACCAGTTGTTCACCTTCTGAGCCTCCGAATCTATCAATTCAGTTTTGTCTTTGTTAATTTTTAGGCCTAGCTTTTCAATCTTATTCTTAAAATAAATATTACATGTAGTCAAAACCCGGGAAAAAGGACAGTTTAATATATTTGATTAGATAGGTTTGGTAAAAATAAATATAATAGAGCCAGCTAAACAAAAACCTCAGACATTTTTGATTTCAAGACTTGGTAACCATATTTTTGCAAATATAATTATCAAAATTAATTGTAAAACAACACAATATTACTTTCCTACAAAAAACATACCCCAATGTTTTGAAATTCAATCGTGACAATATATTTGTAGGAACAAATCACCTAAAACCTTAAAAATTTTATAGTCAAACTTAAATAACACTGGACAACAAATATTTATATAAAAAAAATGTTCACATGATTTTGTAGAAAATTTTTTTGCGACTACTATAACATAATTTATTTCCAATGCCTCAAATTTCTTTTAATTGAAAAGTTATAGTAAAAATTTAAGAAAAAATAATAACATTAAATATCATAAAATTTTTGGCATATTTAGATTCCTTATAAAAATGGTCCGGAAAAGTAAACTAAAAATTATTAGCATTTTACTTTTAAATGACTCAAGGTCAAGACAGAAACCATAAATTAAACAAAAAAAAATAAAAAAAAATAATTCTATAAAAAACTATCAAATCCCTACCTTATTGATAAATGATCCATTAATCCATTGTTTTTAAATATTTCCACTATTAGATTCTAAATTCTAAAATACCCTGAAAATGGAAAAAAAATTCATACCTAATAGCATAAAATATGAGGCATTGGCTAAAATTCTAATTTCATTTTACTAACATTTAACCAATAGATAATTCCATAAAGATTATCCAAATTTTGTTGTTTGTTCTTATATGTAGCGACAGTATTGTGTTATTTGATTTTTTTTATCTAAATTTGAAGGAAAGAGTTATATAGTTGAATGGTTTCGATATTACATTGAAATATTCCAAAGTTTGACGCTGCCTATAAGATTAATTTTCAAAAAGGTTAGCAAACATATTATTAAACATTCTTTTAAACCCATATATTAACTTAAACAATTATAGGCAGTATTCTTAGAAATAACGAGAGAATTTTGATTCTTATTGTTGACAAAAATTTCAAAGCATCAAAATAAGACCTAAAATGTTCTTTGAATGCAAAAAAAAAGATAAATTTAAGACTTGGTTCTGCTAGTATTTAATAAATATATTTAAGACAATTATTTATGCCATTAACATTGACAGTAACATAAAGAGAAATAGAAAATGAATAAAACAAATCTTAATATAAAAAATAAAATCAAAAATTAAGGAACATAAGAATGCACAATAAGCAACATTACCGCCAATAATTTAAGTTCATGTTTGAACTATCAAACATTTTGCCATTTAAAAAGAAACCAAATCTTTAAACATAGGGATTTTTTTTGAATAACTTTTGATATCAGGTTGTTTAGAATTTATCGGTAATGAAATATCAAAGGTGTTTTAACATAGTTCAAATTATAGAATTTTCTTATATGACAATCTATCTAAGGTTAAGTTAAATGGCCGATTAGGGGCACTAATATTATGCCCTTTATGCTCCCCATCCGCTTATATGCATAAATTTTTTCCAGGACACTTGATGTTTTCTTGGCTGAAGCCTTTCAATAATAAAAATTAAAACTTTTTGAAATGACTTCTGGCCTAAATCTAAATCTAGGCTTATAGTACAGTCTTATTGTCGGCCATATTCTTTATTAACCTCCTTGGCGATCTCCATTTATTTCTTTCTTTTACAGTCCTGGGAAAATTTATATATATCTTTCAATGCAAACACCATTTAAATACAGAATGTTACCCCCATCACCCCTTCCCTCCGTTCCCCATACCATATATCCCGATCGACATGTCAAAATAGTTCATTAAAACTTAATAAAATAACCCTCTCTGAGCAGTAATGTTCAAAAAGGCTTTTCACTGTCGATTTATATTTTTTTGAACCAAAAAAGAATTTAAATTTTTTTTTGAATCTAGAAAAAACTATTTTGAACAGAGAAGTGATTAAAATAATTACAGAAAAAATTCAGATAAAAAGATTAGAATTATGTTCGCATGTTATATTTTTTAGGTTGGTGGGAGGAAGGGGAGGGGGGGGGGGGGGGGGGTAGTTTTTACCATACACAGAATAATTATCATCTTATACCAATTTGTTAGCCCCGACTTAAATCATTCCTAAATAGGTATAGGTCTTCGGGGTTTTGCGACTGTCCTCATGATATCTTTTATAAGCGGATTATGGATTAAAATGTTTTTTTAAATCACAAATACCGCTTGTCATTATAGGCTCCTTATTTTTTTAAATTCTCAAATTTTTAATGTAGTTGTACTTAGCTGGCCTACGAAGTTTGATTTGAAAAAAACGTGAATCGAATTTGCAAACCCCTAATATTAGATCTTATAAATTTTGTCGATCTGTTTAATAGAAATTAATATGGCCATTTAGGCTACGTGGAACATTTGATAAGGAATTTTAATAAAATATTATTTTATAAACTAATCATATTAAATGGTTTACATTATCAATATCTGTATAAGTTATGGTAAGGCAAGCTATGAACCAAATGCCTATTCATAAAAAATGAATAAGATTTAGGGTTTGGCCAATTTTATTTAAGATTTGTTGTTAATCTTCCCTCATAAAACGCTTTGTGTTACATTTTTTATGACACAAATGAGTTCTCACTCAACTCTCTAGTGCCTTTTAAAAACTGAAAAACAGATTTTAGCTTGTTTACCTCCCTAACCAAATATAAATGAGAGCGCCAAAAAAGGTATAATACTTACCCCTTGTCGTACTATAGTTTTTGTTCGTTTAAACAAATGTATTTTTAATAAAAGCCAAGTGTCGGAGTTGCCATGATAGCTCATAAATTTTGACTGAACAATTATCCGTCAATTACATGTTATAAGCATCTTAAACATCAAGGCGCCACACCCCTAATATAAACTGCGCACGATTTTATAAACACATAAGATAGACTACCTATTTTATTGTATAAAATATTAATACATTTTGCGCGTTTTAAGTTATTCGAAAAAATAATTTTGGTAGACAAAAAATTTGGCAAATTTATTCAATTAACAAAGTTTTTTAACTTCTAGTAGGCAGCTATTTATTTTGTATTAATGGAATTATTTATGGTTTATTTATTTGTAGTGTTCGATCCACCCAATAGTCCATTGCACTTTGGAGGTAAACAATGTTTGACAAATTTAACAATTTTAATACTTGATGGAGTTTTTTTTTAATAATAGTAAATATGAATGTCTGAAAATAAAATCAGTTATGACATTGAAATCAACTGATACCCATGACGGCTTTATTTCATTTCCAAAATTTCATTTGCCTTTGGCTATTTTCTTAAGTCTAGGCCCCAAATTGTTAGATTTTGCGACCTCGGGAACTAAAGAACTTGTAACCTATATTTTTCTCAAATTATGAGAAATAAAATACTTACATATATTAAACTCTTTCATTAACATATAGATTATAAAATTGGCACCGCAACCAATAGGACATGATAAATTATCGGGTTTGAATGAAATTAGTTGAAATTTGAATTTAACAGTTTAGCTGTTAAAATACAAAAATAATTTTTTTTAAATATTTTTTGGTTTGAATCCTTTTTGGTTTATACATTTTCAATGTTTATAGCTAACTACAAAGTTTGATTAGAACGGTAAACGGATTTAAAATCCTTAAGAGGGCGGGTTTGGTCTCTGTAGTTAGCTCTTTATCAAAAATTTGTTGTACTGTTTAATCGTAAATACTTTCATACCTCCTGTTGTAACTGACATTTTCTAAAAAAGGCATCAAATTTTTTTTGATCTGTCTTACATAAAATAACATATAATACTGATTTGAACGCATTTTAATATGTCTGTATCTTTCAAAAATACTACATTATATTTAGTTGAACAATGGGCGAATACTGATAATATTAACATTGAAATTGGTAAAGATTATTCTTTTTTTTATTGTTATACATGTGTTTCCTATTAGGTCCTTAACCGAGCCGGTTAAGAGCTAATCTGGCCTATTTAGATTTCCCCTAACGGGTCGAACTGAATATAATAATTTCCTAGATATATAGTTGCACAAAATAGGTTAATCCATTTGAGCTCAGAATGTTAAGGAGCTAAAAAGGGCCGGTCCGAAATTTTAAACAAGCCGAGCTACTAGCCGAGCCAATTTTTTAAATCTCATTTTGCCTTTTTTAACTATAGTTAACATAAAATATGATTTTTAATGGCATCGTGAATTTTACGAAAACATAAAAGAATTTATACCCATCATAACCTTTTCTCATATATATATTTCGTTTTTCTTAGTTTCTTCCGGCTTCGGCTCCTTACACCCGTCCATATCGATAAAAAATGGCCTTTTCTGACCAAATTGACAGATCAAGAATACCCTAAAAAGGAAAAATTTAAGATTATTTTTTTCATATAAAAATCCCTTGTAATCTATATTTATCAGTTCATAAAATGAGAAATAAAGTTTTTTAATAGATCAAGCTCTTATATCAACATTTAGATAATACAAAATATTTCGCGTCCACACTTAAATACGACACAATAAATTATAGGGTTTTAATAAAAGTTTTATTGGAAGTTTGAATTAAATATTTTAGCTATTGTAAATATACATAAAAAAATCAATTTATTTTTGTTTTTGAATCTCTTTGGTTTGGCATTTTTTATAAAATTTTCAATGTTTATAGCTGGCTAACTAAGTTTTATTAGAAAAAACGGTTAACGGATTTGAAAATTCCTAAGATGGCAGGTTTGATCTCCGTAGTTAGCTCATAACTTTCAAACATTTGTTGATTTGTGCTATCAAACATTGAAGGGTACAACTTCTACACTCTGTATTTTATTTATATTCTAGAGCACAATTTTTAGCTTGTAATATACAGTTTTCATTTAAATGCACAGAAACAAGGGACTTTGTTGTTAGTGTAAAAAAATTAAATAGAAATTTTTGGGCCCGGTCGGTATACCTTATTTTTTTGGCATGACTTAGCATAGGCCAGGTTTGACAAGAAACCCGATTCAAAACTTAATAGGTATTGATTAGGCTGAAAGTAAAAATCAATGCTAAATTCTCTAGCCTAACCTGGACGATAGTTAAAAAAACATCGCACAATAGCAAAGTCCTCCAGTTAAATATGTGTGCGTCCATATTTATATCTCCTTAAAAAAAGTCAAAAAATTTTGATTTGTGCCAAAATTGTTTCAAAAATTCTTTATTCACAAAAATATTTAACTCTAGATACATAGGCATTATATTTAAGTTAAAAGATAAACGGCGACCATTTAGCCTATTTCTTTCATTTATTTTCCTATGTCTTTTCTCATTTCGCAATAAAGTTATTAAAACAATAATTTTTTAAATTTAAAGTTCCCAATCTCGTTTCCATGCAAAGATATATTCTAGAAAAATAATTTTTGGGGTTGCTATTTTTAACAAAAAGATGCCCTTTTAGTAATCCGAAGACTATAATATTTGACAATACTATTAAAACCCATTTGGCCCTATCTATTTATCAAAGTAATTTGATAATTATGAAACCATTTTTAGACCTTCTTGAGGCTGAAAGTAAATTTAAATTATCGCTATCGATTGATGGCCATATTTAACAAAAATCTTTGTATTTAATAAAAAAAATTCATTGAAAAATTTATATTTATTTTTGATAAAAATTAGTTGGCAGAACCTAAAATACATAATTTTTAGAATAAAAACATTTTCTTAATATTAATACTAAAAATATCATATTTATTTTCAGTTGATTTTTGACACTTGACACGTCTTTAACTATTAACTCAGTTTTATTTAAGGATCAATCAGCAATATGAGGTTTTAATTATGGCCATCACTCAGCAAGGTCGTAAGTATGACCAGAGGGCATGTGTAACACCTAAAAATACACTAACAACGATATTAAATTCAAAGGTTTGGAATTTTAACCGGTTTCTACTTCAAACGTTTTGTCCGGTCCGTTAGCTGTACACATTTATTACCTGACCAATACCCCTAAATTAATTAAAGAAAAAACATGTAAAATACATTTGACTTTACATGAGAAATAAAATCAATCAGGTCCAGCCAGTAGCATCCAGCAAACTTTTGATTAAGGCCATAAATCACAAATTTTTTCAAATATTATATTTTATATAACCTGTCATTTGCTTACAACACATACGTTGCTTGGATTGCTCAGATGGACCGGTTGTGACCAATCAGTTTCAAAGAGCTGTACTTAGAGAATTAGCCAATGCGTCATATTCTGGACAATAATTATTGCCCAACAAGGTTCAATTTTTTAAAATATTAAATTGCTCTGGCTTGTGTAAAACGGGCCGAGCTTGGATCGGTGAAAAATATACAAAAAAAGCCCTATAATTCAATATAACTGACAAAATTGCATAAAGTTTGCAAAAACAGCCTGACCATGATCGGATAAAAAATTTGCAAGCGACAATTACAAAATATTTTGGTTTGATTCATTATAAATATGTAAATTTGTGACTAGCAAATACTCTTTGCAACGTTAAAATTAAATTAAAATTTTATCGTATTTAGATAATGTACCAGCCAGGGTTTTAAGAGGTATGTTTATTTAACATTTTTTATTGCTCAGTTATTCTTATAGCTCTAACATAAGTGAAAAATGCTCAAATAACATTTATGTCGGTGTGTAATTATTACAGTATTGATGTTTAACTTAAACCAGAGCTGGTTTAAGTTCATCCACCGCAGGAAAAACACGCAGGCTAATTAGTTATATGTTAGGTAGGCAATCGTATTTTTTTAATAAATTGGGGTAAAATTACAGTGTTTATAATGGATTATGTTTTATAATAAGTATCCCCTTTTATTATTTTTTATAAAATATGTTATTTTTACCGGTTTAAATGAAACAAATGTAGTGTGACTAGTGCATGTCAAAATTCCAGAATCGGGAAGGAGTCCATAAACTCTGCTAGTTAATACATGTAATTATTACATAATTAGCTGCTCATTAATTTTAGCTGCTCTTTAATTTATTTACAACTTTTATTAAACAAAATGAGTTCGGACTACAAAAATACAAATAATATTTACCAATAAGCTAATGTTAACTAGTAAATTTCAAAAAAATAAAACTCCAAAATTTATGAACTCCATCCCGCCCTGAGTTTTGACATGCCCTAAATGTGACAAAAATGACCTGATTTTAATGTTAAAAATTAAAAAAAAATCTTTTTATCAGTTTTAGGTGGTTGCCTAAATTATTTTGCACACACGAAATAGACAAGGAAATTTTGCACTTTAAGAGCCCTAGGACAAAAGCACTTTTTTAATTCGCTTTACTAATGAAAGACATACATATATATGTCAGCGTCCAAACGCAATATTCCGCCGGCGGAATATTGTCTGGACTTGACCTCAGCGTCCAAAGCTATATTCCGCCGGCATAATATAAATTGGCGTGACCAAAACGCATTTTCGCCGGCGGAATATTGTCTGGACTTGAGCTCAACGTCCAAAGCTTATATTCCGCCGGAAATTTTTTGCAAAATTTAAGGGACAAACAGTCCTGTATGTGATTAATTTTGAAATATTGATTATTAGACGTTTTTGATTTTTTATGCTTAAAATATGAAATGTTTAATGAATAGAGGTCATGTTGAATTTAAAATTAGGATTAAGGGCTAGAATAGTGCTAAAAACTTAAAGATTTAAAGATTCATAGGCGGACCGTGTATTTAGAAGCGCTTTAACTGCACATTTGAAAGCACTTAGATTTTATAGATACCCTCAGAAGTGAGCTAACTTTATAAAAACCGCGCAATTTTTTTGTTTTTAAAATTAAGCGAAAGACTCTAAAAAACGCCGAAATATTTCTGTAATGTACCTGTGACTTTGAATGCACCAAGAATCCTAACTCCCAATAAAGATTCAAATGTAAGCAGGAAAAAACATATTAAGGTGCCTTAAAACGCGTAGGTGATATTGGGAGCACGCAAAAGACTCCTAAAATAGTGCAAAAAAATGAATTAGGACTGCGCACAGGTGTCGATCTTTTAGGAGCACCAAAAGAATAAATAATTTACAACTTTTAAGATTTATATTAGCCTTATTTAACCCTTTGTTAATATTAGGGCATTCCCTGCCTAGCTGGCCCTTAAAAATGCGATATTGGAATTAATGATGGTTTATATTTTTTGGCGGCAACATCTGCTTATATTGTGATGATTTGGTTCTTTTACCGAGTTGGCAGCCTTAACTAATAAAAAAAAGTTTTTATGAGGATACTAAGTTAATTTACTAGAATCGAAAAAATGAGCTTTTATCATTTTATAAAATTTTATCTACCCCAAAGAATTAAATGTCCACACAAATGTATAATTTTAAATGAAGAAATATAATAATTATCATAGCACCCTGCTCCGCTTAAAAGCCCTCTTCACTTCGCGATTTATTTTTTTCTTAAATGATGCCTACAATCACATTAGAGATATGCTTTATGTAACTATAATTAACAAGAACTAAAAACGATAAATTTATTTTCACACGATAAAGGGTACTTTTACTCTCTATTTTTACTGTATTTTTAAAACAACACTTTAAAATTGTAATCAAACATTTTCGGGCCTTATTTTTGGATTAAGGCCGGCCTTAAATTTGAAAAAACAAATTTTGGTTCTGGCCGATCTGGCTATTTTGCCAAAATTTGGCCCGATCTAAATGCGCGCCTTTATAAATACTCAGCGTCAATTTAATATCGTTGCGCTTTTGAAAATTTTAATGTAATATATATTTTGCACGTTAGAGGTTTCGCTCAAGTTTAAGATACCTCAATTCTTTACAAAATAATTGGGGCGATCTTAAATTCAGGGTGCTTTTAAGCCTTCATTGGTTCCCTTTTAATAACCAAAAGTGTTTAGTTATGTGAGTATGGGTCTTTTCAAATATTGGCTGGAAATCCAAAAAGATTGTCAAAATATACATATTAGATAAACTTTGAACTTGAAATTATATTGAGCCTATAATAATCCAACCGTATTTCTTTATGCTTTAAAAATGTTTTAATTCTTAATTGGTACAAACTAGGAATATTGGAATTAAAAAATTTTAAGGAAGGTCTAAAGCCGGATCGTTAACTGGACTAAAATCGGAGATATTTAACTTGTAAACACTCAATTAATTACAATATCGCATTTTTAAGGGCCAGCTAGGCAGGGAATGCCCTAATATTAACAAAGGGCTAAATAAGGCTTATAAAAATCTTAAAAGTTGTAAATTTTTTATTATTTTGGTGGTCCTAAAAGTCCGACACCTGTGCGCAGTCCTAATTCATTTTTTTGCACTATTTTAGGAGTCTTTTGCGTGCTCTCAATATCACCTAGGCGTTTTAAGGCACCTTAGTATGTTTTTTAAATACCTGTTTCCATTTGAATCTTTATTGCGAGTTAGGATTCTTGGTGCATTTAAAGTCACAGGTACATTACAGAAATACCTCGGCGTTTTTTAGAATCTTTCGCTTAATTTTAAAAACAAAAAAATTGCGCGGTTTTTATAACATTAGCGCACTGCTGAGGGTATCTAAAAAAATTCTAAATACACCGGTCCAAATATGAATCTTTAAGTTTTTAGCACTATTATAGCCCTTAACCCTAATTTTAAATTCAACATGACCTCTATTAATTAAACATTTCATATTCTAAGCATAAAAAATCAAAAACGTCTAATAATCAATATTTCAAAATTAATCACATACAGTTTACTGTTTGTCCCTTAAATTTTGCAAAAAATTTCCGGCGGAATATAAGCTTTGGACGTTGAGCTCAAGTCCAGAAAATATTCCGCCGGCGAAAATGCATTGGTCGTTGACTATACGCCAATTTATATTCCGCCGGCGGAATATAAGCTTTGGACGCTGAGGTCAAGTACAGACAATATTCCGCCGGCGGAATATTGCGTTTGGGCACTGACATATACACCTATGCTTTGGAAATATATTTTAGGCAGGCTGATATTACAAAATAGCTCGGCACACTCGAGCCCTAATATAATTCCGTGTTAGTAAACGACATTATTGAGTTGTTTAAATTTGGATTTATTTTGTACCTTTAGGAGTTAACTTTGATGAGATTGTGGCTTAAAGTTTTGACCTGTGCTGAGAAAACAATGAGCCAAAAAACTTTGGCTCATTTTTCCCCCAAAACTTAAAGAAAGAAAGGGAGCTATAAATATAGGGCCAAAATAAGAAAAAGCCCCTACTAAGAAGAGGTGCAAAAAAACCTCCAAATGTGGCTCTTAAAAAGAGCCCCAAAAAACCCATTTTTTGTTTTCTTTATAATAATTTTAAAAAAAATTTGATTTTTTCTTTATAATAATAATGGGTGGGTTATTTTTCGTAAAGCTCCTGCAAGAAAAGGGGCTTTTCTTGCCATGCCCACGAGTTTGTGGGCATTTGGGGAAAAAACTCAAAAATTTGTTTTAAAAAAACCATTTATTTGTTCCCTAGCCCTGGTTTTAGTTGTCGATGATTATCTAACATTTATAAATTTAGATTTAGCCTACACACGTTATGGTATGTATATACGAATTATTTTAGGCGTAAGCCTCGTGGCCCATCCTAAATAGTGGAAAACTAAATGCGTCTCTCTGATTTTAAATGAGCATGAACTGCGAACAACCCTAAAACGCTAGGTTTTTTGACATGGTGCAATTTAGCATTTTATTTTATAAAAAGAGCTCTTGAAAAACCACTTTATTAACCAGTGAACATGCTTGATCTAAAATACATAATTTAGATTTTTCTGGAACGATTAGCAAGATCAGTGTAAATAGCTAAATAAGCCTAAAATCTAACATTTTTAAGCCATTTTTGAATGCCAATTTTCCGGCTTGCATATAATTTTAAATTTCTTTTTACATGCATATGTAACCTAGTCGGTGTTCTAGTGTACACTTTAAAGCCATGGTTGCATGAGTAAAAAAAAGTTATATCACTAAAAAGAGTAGCTATAGCCCCAATACCTTTATACCTAAATTATTAAGGCTACAAGGTATTATAAATTAATCATTCATATTTTTGGGGCTAAAATGCCATCATATGAATCTATCCAATTCATTTTATTTAGGATCTTATCATAAATTGTACCCAAAATAAAAATTTCCATATAGGCTCTTAATTATTGTTCATTTAAAATAAGAGCATTGTTTAATTAAAAATTTAGTTTAAGGCAATATCTATCCTTAAAAAAGATTTTGCGTTTAATAAAGCTCTCATAGGCTTTAAAATATGAGTGTCATCCCCTTGTCTGATTTAATTTATCCAGTTCACCCGACCGATTCTTTTTTTATGAGGTGATATTGAAAAATAATGCTTCAGAGATGATATTATATAAAGGTCAAAAAATAGAAAAAGGTAAAATGTTTAATATGTATTGATCGTCCTTCCAGAAAAAATTTCACCTTTTATCCTTGAGTATCATAAGGTCTTCTTGATTCTTGTTGTTAACATTGTTTTATCATATTTAGGTGCAAGTGAGGAGGCGCTGCGTAATGAATTTTAATTAATTTGTACTCTCTAAATTTCACGATTTTTAATATTTATATAAAAATTTGTCTAAAAATAATTTTATATTTAGTCAACCATAGTAAAACTTGTTTTTTAAAAATGTTATAGTTGCCCGACAGACGGCCACAGGTAAAATATATAATGTCTTGATCTTATCTGTGTCATTACCAATATCAGATACACCACTTTTATCAAGCTAGGTTCAATTATGGTAACTAAGGTGCGACTAAATTTTGGAATGTAATCTTAGATTTCCACGTATATAAATGGGCCGTGTTCGCATAATGTTTTTTAATAACTATTATTGCGGCATCCTAAATGTATTACGATTTTTACATTCCTCCAAAACTAAAGATCGTGGCTAAATTGAACAAGAGTATTTAGGATTAAAAAAAAATTTAAGATTTCCTATAATGAAAATAATAGATCGAGATAAAAAAAATATTGTTGTTTTTTTGTTATTATTTGTAAAATTTAAAAAAAAATTAACACAAAAATTTACATATGTCCTAACAGAATAAAAGAAATCCAAAACGTAGCTTTTGATTTGCAGATATAATATTTACTTTGTATGTAAGGGCGCGTTCAGACTCGTTTCATTTTTGTGAAAAATAAAAAAAATTTTAAAAATTTCGTTTGAAATTTTATTTTTTTTTTCCAAAATTTTTAAAAAACTTTTCTTTTAAAAAAACTATTTAAATGCTAATAACAAAATTGGCGATTTTTTTTAAAGAAGCGTTTAATGTCAAAAGGTAAAAATTTTTAAATTTTTCTAAAAAATGAAATGAGTCTGAACGTGCCCTAACACAAACGAATATTTGTTATAAAATAAATACATAGGTCGTAAATTTATACTTTTGAACATATGTTTTTGTCAGTATATACTCTTTATTACTTGGTTAAAAAAGTAAAAGCAAATAACACAAGAAAGGTAAGATCATCAATAGGACTATTGGTGCCGAATAAAATAACCCATATTGCATGGTCACTTTTATATTCTTCGTTGTGCCTACAGTATAGGTCTTAGATTACAACCATATATATTACTTGCTTGTGATATATCACATGTCAACACATATCAATGTTAGAAACGTGAATTTTATGAAAACATAAAAGAATGCATCCCCATAATGGCCTAATCTCATATATATTTTCCGTTTTCTTAGTTTCTTCCGTCTTTGGATCCTTCTATAACGAAAAATGGCCTTTTTTGACAAAATTGACAGATCTAAATATACCCTAAAAATAAAAAATTTAAAAATCTTTTTTGCATATAAAAATCTTTTGTAACTTGTTTAAATCAGAAATAATGAAAAATAATTTTTATTAATATATCAAGCTTTTACATGCATTTAGATAATACAAAATTTTTCAAGTCCAAACTTAAATACGATGATATATTATTGGTTTTCAAAAATATTATTTGAAGTTTGGATTTAAAAGTCTGTTGTACAAAAATAAAATTTCAATCTATTTTGTTAAATCTTTTTTGGTTTTTTGACCTTTTTTTCTAAAATTTTCAATGTCTATAACTGACTAACTAAGTTTGATTAGGAACGGTAAATGGATTTAATATTCCCTAAGAGGGCAGGTTTGATCTCTGTAGTTACCTCATAACTCTCAAAAAATTGTTGACCTGTTATATTATTATCAGATTTAATATAATGTGTCACATATGTGTATTATTACACACAATATAATCCATACCTTATTTTTTAATTAATTTACAAATTAAAAATTTTACAAGGAAAAAAGTATATGTTACATTACGAATAGTGTTTAACATAGATTAAATTGATTTGTCAGCACTTTTAAATTAGTTTACGTTTAGCAATTAACTATTTAAAACATATATTGGTGGCGAGGAGAGAGGAAGGCAGGCCAAATTTTTATTGCAGTTTATTATATAACTTCTATAAATGACTAGTTAACCACGCCAGGCTGATAATTAAGAAAATCTCTATTCTTAATATTCTTAGCTAACCCATAATCTGCAAACTAATTTTTTGTTAAAAGTCGTGTCTTAATGTATTTTGATTATGAAAAATTAACCCTTCCATGGAGTTATTTAACAACTAAATAAAAAAAAATATAATATTAACAGCGCCTATATTTTAAGGCTTAATTTACTTCGTTTGTTGCAAATTTGATTAATAAGAAAAAAGACGTACATTGTTAATGAGTATAATTATTACCAATTAATTTATCATGATGTGAGAAGCGTGCCGTTTACAGCTATCATCTTAGTATAAATTTCGGGAAAGTCAGGAAAGACTTGGAAAGAGGGCAAACGATGATTTATTCTTAGTGTGCTTCACTAAATTATAGATTATATATTTTTTCTTATTATTATTCAAAGTTACCGATATAATAATAAATGGTGAGTATAAATTTTAATTTTCTTGAGTTACTTGTCCTAATCGCAATAGAAATAAATATTGACTAATTAATTTTAAAAAAGCCTTTTTGCCCTTAGATACAAATTAATTAACAAGCGAATGAATTTAAAATGTAGAAATAGCATTTTTAATAAAGCTCTAAATTTAAGGGAAACGGATATCGAATTTGTTAATATAAACAGTAAACATAATTAATAGATATTAAACTCCCAGGGGTGACTCTTCACAAAGGTCTGGGGTTTCTGTCTTATGTAGGTTAAGTTTTACCACAATCCTTTTCCTGTTAAACCCCAAACATTAAAAATGTTTCAATCCCCACCTAATCTCTTCAAATCTCAAATGAAAAGTGCAACTCTTTGCTTACGTAAAGGTTATAAAAATTATTTATTTCTTTTTAAACTGAGAAAAATTTAAACTTTTTTCGAACCTTAAACAAATAAAATATATACTAAGATTACATAAATACAGCCTATATTTAGGGTATTGGTCAAACCCTATAAAAAAAATAAGGGAGCAGGAGAGTGAATTGTTTTAATTGATATTCAAAAATTTCGGGATTTTTAAGCAATAAAAAAATTATTTTTTGATGAATCAATTAGATTAACAGATATAGCCATGGTTCACCTGTAAAGAAATTAGAAAGCTAGCTATCAACCAACATTATATTTTACAGGTTACCTAAAGTCCATGTACAAGCAACGACATGAGGGTCAATAGTATTAGCTGGTTCACTACTAAAAAAAGGTTCATACATTAAGTCTTTGAATATGAACTAAATTTTTGGATTTAAATGGGTTCGTGACACAATCTTTCATGTCAGAATTTAAAGCAAAACCAAATTAGGCTTATTTTGGAGTTATAATAAAGTAGTAACCAAGCATAACCAATTATTTATGGGGTGCGTTTAGTTCATTTATTTTTACAAAAAAAATTTTTAATATTTGGAAGTAAAAGTGTTATTTTATTTTAAAAGCTATCTTTAATACTTTAATTTCAACCCAACTATTTTAAATGCTAATTATAAGGATTGGCGACTTTAAGTAAAAATGCCCTTTATGTCCCATAATCAACACGACTCTGCTGGTTTTATATATTTTTACATATATAAATCTATTTATCAGAGGCTTCCACATCGAGTAAGACTTTTATTATTTTGTAAGGACCTTGTCTAAAACATCATTTAAAGCTATGCCTCAGACAGCAAATAAAATTTTTAAAAATAACCAAGTATATGATAAACGTTGATCAAATGAATCGAATTCATAAAAAAATGCTTTCATAATTAGCCAAATGAGTATATTTAACTGACCAATTACTTCTAAATCTATCTAATTTTCTATATTCTTTTGAATGTATCACAAACTCATTGAAGTGACGTGTTTGCGAACTCGAGATTTAAAAGATAACATGCCAAATTTCAGCGTATTAAGAATAAAAGTTTTAACTTTTTTATGATAAAAAAATATTAAATTTTGCATAATATATTTTATTATATTAATTAATCTTACTTGTATACACATAAAATCTGTGAATGTTTTGCGCATTTTTATTTAATTTGTTACAATTAAGATTAATAAAGTGTAAACAGTAAATGTATCAGATTATTTAGCTATAATTTTTTATATATTTCATTTTTTGTTCTCACTTGCGATTATTTTGACAAATATAAAAAATAAAAACATCAAACTTTTTTAAAAATGGATCTGGGAACTTTAGTGAAATCTTGTTGACCATTCATTACCTAAAATGTATTTAATTTATACTGAGGCAAAATTAAATTTTTGATTTTTATCCATTTTTATAACAAAAATTAAATTACGACTTAAGTTAAACCCTATTTAAAAGATTAAAAAAAATGGTTAACTTTTTAGGCTCTGAACATTATTAATGCCTATTTTTTATCAGGCCCTTAGCCTCATATTTTTTATAATTTTATTGTTGCCTTAAATAAAAATTCAATTTTTCATAATCAAACAAATGTTATTAAAAAAAAACATGCAATATTTCCGCATATGTAATATTGCCACCCGGTCCTTATTTAAAGAGTGAGAGCCAGATTTCTTCGCAATTTAGTTACATTAATTTGATATAAGGTGAAATTACATTACCTGGATTTTTATAAGGCATTAGGTTTATAACAAGTAAGTTTGGGTAGTGGAGTTAACCCAAAACATTCTAAATCAAGGAATACCCGGCACAACTCGCCTAATTTTCCTTCGTTCTACTCTGGCCTTGTTAATTGTTTTGCCCGACTCCTAAACCGGACCGGGCTACGTTTGTAAATGAATACACTGATGACACAATCTCAATATAAATAACTAATCTTATGATTCAGTTTTATTTTACAAAAAAGTTATTCTATTGACCCTAAAACAAGTATTCAACAATTTAGGTGACATAAAAACAAAAAAAATATAATACAAAATAAATTTGCTATTAATTTTCTTATTGATATTATTAATATATATTAAAGTTTGCTCGATTGAATTACACTTAAATCTTTAATCTTTTGTAACCTAAATAAATTATTTAAGCATATCGAATATAAAAAATGTTAAAATGCCCTTATACATCAGCATTAAAATAAAAAAAAAATCCATATCCTAAATAAATATGAAAATTTCAAAGTTATGGGACAAGCTCTCACTGCATTTGTAAAATAATGTATATTAAAATAAGACGAAGTTGAGCGCATGTAAACTTTGTTATGTTCCACACTCGAATACGCCGAGTTGAGCCTGATTAGTAGTTGCATGGGTGACCGCCAACAAATTCCAAAACCGTCCGTTTTTCTGAGAGCCTAGCTTAAAAATCTCACGTCACCGGCTCTTGTAAAATTTTATCTAACTTTGCGGATCCTGCTGTAGAATCAAAAGAGGCAAAGTCCTGACGGGTCAGCCGTTCCCTAATGGGGATGAACGTCTGGAGGAAACTGATATTTAAAACAATTAATATGTATATCAAATTAATTTATAGGCACCCCAATCATAAGTATTGCACGGGGTAAGTTATTTTGTTTTAAATAGTAGAAGAGTAAACCCACCGTTAAATTATGAACTTTTAAAAAAGACAGCATTCTAATCATTACAATATTAACATTGTTTTAATTCATTGGTTGTGTAATCGAAAAAAACCAATGTGCGACAAGTTTGACCTCAATATTGGGCAAGAAAAATTATTACATATTTCTTAGTGCTGATTTTTGTAATTACTACCATTTGTGCTGATGTAATATTATAAATAATTGCAAAAAATTTCTTAACTAATAAATCGTAATATAGCGGTATCAAATTTATCTACAGATTATATTTTATTTTTAGTAACAGTTTAACACATCTTTTAAAATATTACCCTTATAAACAGATTTTTGGGTGAGGATGTGGAAAAATTTGCTTATTTGCAAAGCTAGCTGTCCTCTATAGCATACAGAACAGTGATGTTGGAGATTGATAAATGTCATTTTGGTGATAAACTATCATTTTTACCGTCTTTTGAAGGCACGGAGAGATTTTTATGAAACAAATTTAATTACATTCAACCTCGTTAGGAAATAGTGTAAATTTTCCCAATATTTTACTTTTTTACATTTAATTTGAAGTTGCAAAATACAGTCATACTACTTGCCATATTGCAAAAACATAAATTTTGCAACTCTCTAATAGATATTTTAACAGGTGAAAAGGTTTAATTTTACCCACAGCACAACTATAAATTTGAATTTGTCATTGCGATGCAAATTTATGCTTTCAACAAGTTGGTAGGTAAAAATAGTTAACGGATTACGAAAGTTGATTTAACACTAATCATTTAAAGAATAATATTACATTTAAGGATAGAGTTCAGATGCCTAAATAATAAATTAAAGAACCATCGCTTTGGCTTTGTAAACATATTCTTTGCAAGGTAAGCCCGCCTAGGTCCTTGGGGAAAGGCATTTGTAAATAAATAAATAATGGTGTTGTTTAATAACATTATGCATAGGAGCGCCATTTTAAATCTTAGAGGGATTTGGCACTAATCGGAATTATAACTTGGATTTCTATTAAAGGTTTATAAAATACGAAGTAAAAGATAAACATTTTTTCATTATTATAAAATATAAAAGAATTTTTTAGTAGGTCAGTTTTTATAAGGGTCAGCTATAAAAATAATAATTTAATTCCAACTCCCACCCGAAATAATTATTGTTGCCCCATAATTAGTTCATCGGGTGAGTGGGCCTTTAACGTTTTTGCTTGTCCTATATTATATTTTTATATATGTGGCTTACCTCTATTGTTTAAATTAATTTTAATATATATAGCTATGGAAGCTTCAGGTAATGTAAAATGTTTTAAATAAAACAATTAAGTTTGCATGTATATTAGCCAATTTACTACTAATCTAACACTTATATAAATTTAAATGCAGTAGTCGGTCACCGTTTCTCATATTATAATTTTTGAATGTAAAATTAAATAATTGCTAGATTATTTGAGACTGTTTTTGGAGTATATATATCAGCGTCCTAACCTCAAATTCCACCGGCGGATTATAGGCGTTGGACGTTGAGGTCAAGTCCAAGCATTCCGCTTTCGGAATATTCCTTTTGGAAGGTGACATATACACCTAAATGTATAGTTGGATCTTAAAACGAACGTTGGAACTTTTAAACTAATACTTAAAGCTTTGAGAATCGACTCACCACCCTTCTTTTTTGAGCATTTATAACTTATTTTACATTATTGACAATTATATGTTTTTCTTTGTTTTAGTTACACCTGGGTACAAAGGCAAAAACTTGCAGATTTTTTTTTAATTCGATCCCTTAAACAAAGCCTGGTTACGGCGCTGTGTGAAAAAAATAGTTATCGGTTTTTATTAATCCGTTTATCAATTTTATTTAGAAATTTAAAAGTCCAAATTTTTTGCCGTTTTAAATTGCTAGTTTATAGGTTTTTTTAATTTTTGTAAAAAAAAGTAAGTTTGTATATATAGGCAATTTAAAATATACCCTTACATTTAATTGGAAATGTAGAATAATTTGTAAACAATAAGCTGAACATTTTTTGCTTTAAGTATATTGAGTAAACAGATAATAAAGATTGCAATTTTTAAAATAAGGTATATGAAGAATTACCTTTTGAAAGAGTGTTTATTAAAACAATACCTGATTTTTACTTAGATTAAAGTGATGGCCAATTTCACAATAAAATACTGGAGCAAGTTTAAGTGTATTATAAAATAACATTAACAAGATATACTAGCTTAATAAGGAGAGTGAGTGAAAATAAGACAAAGTCGGGACCCGAAAGTTCACCCGGTTCCGAGCCGAAATTTAGCCGGCCGAGCCTGAAATAAAGAGTCAGGCCGGGCCATTTTTTAATATTTTATTTTGCCTTATTTTTTATGACTACAAGGACTATGATAAATATATTATCACACGTTAGAGGGTCTTACTTCACTCTGTAATTTATTGATATTTTTAAAAGCAAAAGATTTTTGACTTGTAACTTAAAATTTTCGGGCCATGTAAATTTGGGCCGGCCGGGTAGGGCCAAGTTTAAAGATTCCAAGCCTGACCGGGCCTAAGTTGATGAAAATGTCTGGTGCCCCGGTCTGGAATATCACGGCTCTATTTGAACTATAGTGGAAATACCCTACTATACTTATGTGATTTATCGACCTAATTAATGTTCCAAGATATAAATTAAAAATATATTTGAAACATCGGAGCCATAATAATTATCTTAGCATACTCGGACATCAATTTTAAAAATTTTAATTTAATTAATTTATTTTTTTAGGTCAAGGTAAAAATTATAATATTTTACATCTTAAAGAGGTTTAATTTAAGATCATTGGCTAGAATCATATAAAACATGCTGCCAGCCTTAGCAATGCAATCTTTTGCATGAATTTTAGTAATACTTTAAAAACAATTTTGTTAATTTTATTGTCTTTTTGATATTTAGCAAGTGTTTTTTTAAAAGGAGAAAGTGGGTTTTATTAATATTACATTGATTTCAATGGACCGTTGATTTTTTTCTAAAAATGAAATAAGTCACGGCATAGAAAATTATTTATTATATTATGCATTTGTAAAGGTTATTATAGAATAAATGCCGCGTTTGGGATTTGGTATTTTAGGCATTAGCTAGCTTATTAAGTTGTTTGAATCTACAGTCATTTTTTAAAAATATTAAGCTAACTTACTAGAACCAAATATACGTAAGCTTAACTAATTACATGGTCCCTTTCATTTTAACTTAATATACTGATATTGAATAGCATCGAACCTATAAACACCACGAGCCGGTCCGTGACATATCGGCGCAAGTGTTGTTGAGCCCCTAAAATATACTATTTTTATAGTCCTGCCCTATTGTTTACAACTGACGCCCACAAAAATCATTTGGCTTGCTCTAATCGTTAAATTCTGGTTTACTGTTTGTTTTACCGTTTTTAGTTGTCAATTTGGCGCTTAGGGGTAAAATTTTTTATATATAAGAATAATTACTTAAATATAATAATTAGTGAATTCTGAATAATTTTTGTATCTCTATTTGTAGCACAACGCAATTTACTACAAAGTATACAACTTATAAACCTTTATTTGCTCTTTTATTTAATATGCAATGAAGTTTTTCCAACAATTACAAATGATTAATATTTTCACCGGCCAAAATTGTATAAATTTTTTTCATATAAAACCACTTTCAAATTTAGGCTGTGTTTTTCCGCGAAAAAAATAAAGTTGTTTTAATTATGTTAATCAAATAAGGAGAAAATTACAGTCAAAGTCGCAATGTTTTCGGCAAAACATCGTTAATTAATGATATACAACAAAATTATTTTTAATAAATTATTAATTTAGTTAATTTAGTAAAATGTTATATTATTTTTAACTAAATCCATTATTTTTTATATAATTCGACAAATATAAAAAAATATTAAAAAATTTGTTTATCGAAATATAGTTGCCCTAAGCAACAAGAATCACTTTTAAACTTTTTAAATATACCATAGTATACTTACAAAATCTGAAATTATAATATCAAAATTGGTATATTAAAAACCGCGAAAATTTGTGAGAAAATTTTACTTGCTAAGGGAAAGACCAATCAGTATAAAATATTTAAATAGATAAAATCATTTAGCTAATACCTTAGGTTTTGCTAAATAAAGTCCTAAAAAATTAACTCCCTTGATTTTGCTAATACCAAACGACATTATAAAATCGTATTCTTCCCTAATTCGTTAGCCAATTAAAATTAAGTTCAAATTTATTATAAATAGTTTTCTAATTTCATAGGGTAATAGCAATTTATAGCCCATTGGTCGTCATACATTTAATGCGGCTGTTTAAAATATCTTGTAAAGTTTGTGGCCCCAAGAACATTTGATTTATTGGATCCCACAGGTAAACAGGGTTGCCTAGAGATACTAACTAATTTTAATAATAACACACGTCAATTTTTCAGAGATAGAGCTAACCTTCAAAACCGGACCTGCCATCTTAGGGATTTTCAAATCTGTTTACATTTCTAATCAAATTTTATAAGCTAGCTATTAACAAATTTAAAAAAAATGTTAAAAACAAAAATTTTAATTCAAAGAAATACTGAAAAAAAATTGTTTTTATATTTAAAACAGCTAAACCAATAATTAAAATTTAAAATAGTATTTTTATTACCTAATAATATATTGTGTCATATTTAAGTTAAAGTGATATTCTGTAATGTTAATGCAATAGCTTGATAAATTTAAAATTTGATTTTTGATTCACAGGTCAACAAATATCAATGTCAGAAACGAGATTGTTATGAAAACATAAAAGAATGCAACCCCATGATGCCCTAATCTCATATACTTTTCGTTTTTCTTAGTTTCTTTCATCTTTGGCTCCTTAGATCCGTCTATAACGAAAAATGGCCTTTTTTGACCAAATTGACAGATCTAAATATACCCTAAAAGGAAAAAATATAAAAATCTATTCTACATATAAAAATTCCTTGTAACTTATATTTTTAATCACAAATAATGGAAAATAAATTTTATTAATATATCAAGCTCTTATATCGGCATTTAGATAATACAAAATATTTCGCGTCCAAACTTAAATACGACACGATATATTATCGGTTTTTAATATATTATTTGAAGTTTAAATTTAACAGTTTACCTTGTGTGAATATGCAAAAATAAAATTTCATATTATTTTTGTTTTTAAATCTTTTTTGTTTTTTGACCTTTTTTCTAAAATTTTCAATGTTTATACCTGACTAACTAAGTTTGATTAGAAAAAACGGTAAACGGATTTAATATTCTCTAAGATGGTAGGTTTGATCTCTGTAGTTAACTCATAACTCTCAAAAAATTGTTGACCTGTGTTATTGTGGATAATAGAGTTGAAAGAGATTATTATATGAAATAAAAATTTTTTCATTTTATCTCTTCAAAGTATTTTAGAGGTCGTAAAACTTGTCATTTTGGTCAATTAGCTACTAAAATATATACATAAGAAAATAGCCGAAGTCTAAAAAGATCTTGGAAAACGGAAGATATACATGTGATAAAACCATCATGGGGATTATGTTAAATGTCATAATTTTATTTTTTACTCATTTATTCTATCATTTTTTTTTAACTTTGATAACTAGATGTGGAAGAAGCATTCAATGGTATGATTACATTCAATAAAAAAATTATTTTGTTAAAAGCTTCCAATTTTGAAACTTCTCCTTGCTTTTAATACATTTATAAAAAAAATATAATGTTTGTCAAAATTGAAGGAAAAAATTCGATAAAGTTTAAAAAATGTAATTTTTATCGTATTTCTTTTAATTAATTTGTTGATGATTGTAGTAAATTGTTCACTTATTTTGTTTTTCTTTTTCTCTTCCATTACATTTTTTATATTTCTATGCCGAAAAATTTGTTACTTAATTAATATGACACGTATTTAATAATAATTTTATAATTGGCAGATTTGCAGGAATTTAGTGAAGGTAATACATAATAAAAGTTATATTAGTTTAAAGATATAATGGTTATGTGAACATTCAAAAAGAAATGTTTTTTTCGACATATATATAAAAAACAAGTAAATGCGCCCAGATTTATTATTTATAGATGAACTGAAACTAAAAAACTACGTAATTTTATATAAATTCTTTATATAACAAAAAGTTAAATCAAAAAGGATTAACTGGTTCCATGCAAATCATATATTAAGAGAAAAAATAAATTGAATATTTAGTTTGAGCAGATTATTTTCCAACCGATTGTAGGCTAACAAAACCTGGTAGCAATCCACTCATAGATCTTTGAAAAAAAAATTTTTAAAAAACAACATATCTTCTTTTTTACTTGCCATGCTATTTAAATGACTGCGGCTAGTGAAAAAAAGTTTTGAAGAAAAAAGTCGAGCGCATTTTTAAAAGGTGGCTGGTGTAATAAAAAATTTTTTTGTTAGGCATATCCTAACAACCAATCATTTTCATTTTTTTATAATAGCCGTTAAAATTTTTTCCTCAAAAAAATTTTTTTTTACAATTTGGAAATTAGTATTAGCCGCAGCCAATCAAACATATTATTTTTTTAATGAATTAAAATTTTTATAAAAGTTTTAGCCTTATATATAATTATAGCAATTTGCCGATTTTTAAGCAGTTTTATATTAAATTGGTGTAATAAGAATAGAGGAAAATTTGTTTAATGTTTTGAACGTCTTATTATTTTTGCCCCGCCACATTGAAGCCGTTGTCAATTCTTTTTAAGTTACAAACCCGAGAGATGCCTACCTAGTATTTTTTTTCAATTTTATATCAGGCAAGGTCAACATCGTGCTGTAAGAGAGTTTTATTATTTTCCATTTAAACAAAGCTGCCTTTGATTTCCAATCAAAAATACATATAAAATCGATTATCTTTCAAAAATAACTATTAGCGCTATATATAACATCATTCAAGAATTAAAGTTAATTGTAAAAAAGTTTGAAATTATATTTGTCGCTCTATGGAGTTTTTATTGTATAATAAATTCAATATTTGTAACATCTAAGCTATACTATAGACTTTATATTTGTTGCTTAGATTTAGTGATTTGTCAATCATTCTGCTAGGAATGTTACAAGGTGCAATCGTATTTTTGGTCAAATTTCATTAATAAATTAGGAAGCTTAAATTATGCAATTTGCATAGCTAATTAAAAAAGAACTCACAGATGATTACGAAAACCAAAAACTTGGTTCACTATTTAGCAACATCCAATAATTCTAAAAGCACTCATTATTATGTCATTGAATAGTCGTGTCAATTTTACAAAAATAAATGGATGGCAAAGAATGAGCGATTTTGTTTATTAATTATGTTTTTAAATATTGTTTACAGAATTTCGCAATATTCGAGAAGGTAAATTATGATATTTTTTAAATCAATAAAATACTAAACTTTGAGCCCAAATATATTGAAATTAGTATTAAATTATTGCGCTGTTTTCATATTTTCATTAATATATGACGGATGTTATTAATTTAAACTATATTTTATAGAATTTCCCGATTTGGATAGTAATTGCTAATTTATATTTTTTTTAAGTTTTAGGATTGCTATTAATAAACATATTTTTCGTGTTAGTTGCTAATATTTAATTTTGATGCCTAGGACGATCTTAACTAAATAGATGCTTATGGCCTTGTTTTGGCAGGAAAACTACTAAAAATGTGTTTTAATTTATATAGTTTTAATTTTTAATATTGAGTAATGTATTTTGTATATCAACAATGTAAAAAGTAAAATACTGTTTTATTAAAATATAAAAATTTAGCTTTATTTACTTAATTTAAAACGAAAAAAAATAACTTTGTTATTTTCATTTTTTATTAAAGTCAAAAAGAACTGCAAATGAATTTAGTATAATTTCGAACTTATAACACAGGTCATCAAATTTTTATGAGTCAACTACAGAGATCAAACCTGCCATCTTAAAGATTTTCAAATCCGTTTACCGTTTTTTCTAATCAAACTTAGTTAGTCAGCTATAAACATTAAAAATTTTAGAAAAAATGTCAAAAAAACAAAAAAGATTCAAAAACAAAAATAAATTAAAATTTTTTTTGCATATTTACAACATCTCAAATGTTAAATCCAAACTTCAAATAAAACTATTATTAAAAACAGATAATATATCGTGTCGTACTTAAGTTTGGACGCAAAATATTTTGTATTATATAAATGCTGATGTAAGAGCTTGATATACTAAAAAATTTTATTTCTCATTATTTGATATGATAATTATAAGTTACAAGGGATTTATATAGTAAAAAAAGATTCGTAATTTTTTTCTTTTTAGGGTTTTCTCAATCTGTCAATATGGTCAAAAAAATCCATTTTTTTATATGGACGGATGTAAGGAACCAAGGCCGGAAGAAACTAAGAAAAACGAAATATATATATGAGATAAGGCCATCATGTTTTCATAAAATTCACAGTTGTGCCAATAAAATTTGTTGACCTGTGCTATTCAAAAAATATTATTTTCAAATGTTTTTGACCCAATATTTGTTAACAAGTCCGATCCCTTTAATTTTTTTTTCAGTTAACTTATTTATGAAAAATTGTTTAATAGCATATTATTTAATTTGATAATTAAAAGGTTATCCTTGTTAATTTTTGCCAATTAAACATAATTGTAACATTAAATTCAGAACATGTTGCATATTTTTTTATTAAAATATTTAAAAATCGGATTAAAATAGCAGAGTTTTTAAGTAAAAATTTTTTAACCAATGTTTAAATAATGCGATTTCACATTTTGTAAAGAAAATTTTTATTAAAAATTAAAAAAATGTAAACCAATATTAAAGATAATATATACTTGTTTTTCTATATATTTTATACAAAGTTCAATTTTGAGAGAATATTAATATACATTTTTATGTATGTATGCAATACATATGTAACTATTATTATATATTTTTAAACTGAAGAAGGTAACCACATGTTACAGAAATATTTTTTTTTATTTGTTCTTTATTTTTAATTTCTATGTAACATTATTTATTAACGAGTTTATAATTTAATAAATTTTAAACTCGGAAAGCATAAAAAATGTAAGACATTTTGCTCTTTTTATCACGATAAGTGTGAATAACGTAGTATCAATGTAAATACCTAGTATCTTCCCGTGTTAAATTTTTTTATAAAAGTTATTGAGTATAAATTATGAAATTATGATAAAATTAATAAAAATTTGATATTTTAATTCATGGATTAATACCTATATAGAATTTGTAATTTTTTAGTTAGTAAAAAAATTAAAATCATGTTGATTTAGAAAATGCTAAATATCAGTTTAATGAATAATAAATATAAGCATCGAGTGTGTCAACTTATGTATAAATTGTAAATCATGGCCAAAATCTAAAAATTATTAAAGTCAAATAACTTCATTTGAAATATATATACAAAAACTTTACAGAGAATTTAAATAAGTTAAATGTTCTGCTGATAGCCTTTTTGATGAGTCAGTTTGTAAATAAATTATAAGAGTTATTGTTTAGATCACGAATTGGAAATTGTACTGAGAGATCGGACAAGATCTATAGGTATATTTTCTCATTTTATTTAGGGCCATCTAATGTAAAGCATAAAAATCGACCTTATTTTAAAATAAAGGTTGATAGAGTTTTTTATAGTGAATTTAATAGCGTTTCCGATTTTTTTCCCAAGGCCAAGAGTTTTAAGAAATTTGACCTCGAAAATCAATATGGCAATATGTATCCCTTTAATAAGAGAGTTAAAAATAAAATAGAGACATTAATTTTAAAATAGAACAAATAAAAAAATGTTTAAAAAATATATTTACATATAAACCATTTAACGCGGCCTTTTAAGTAGCTAAGCATTTGGGCCAATGTTTTCAGGTCCTATCTCCGGGCCACTCGGATTGCTAATTAATATAGGAACCACCTTCGTTGGCCCCGTCATAAAAAAATGAGTTTATTTTCAAATATGAAAAATAAAATTTTACGTTTTATCCTCATTTAAATATTTGATATTAGTGGATCAATATTTTCGTAAGCACTTACAATCTTCGCAAATTATTACATTTTTTTAGCATTTTCATTGAAAAGGTTATAAAAAAATACCTTTAGCTAATGTAATCCAAAATAATCAACAAAACAAAAGTGTATAATTTTTTTCAATATATAAATTGATTGAACCAAAATTAATTCTTAAATTTTTTGATACTACAATCATTTTTAAAATATCATTTAAGTTGAAAAATCTTTTTCCTTTGTTTTTCTTTATTTATTATGCATAATAGATAATTATACAAAGTACTAAAATGGTGTGTATCTATGCTCTTTCTTTACAAATTCATTGACTAAATAAGTTATATTATTTGTTTTCGTTATATCTAATCTAAGTTAGCAAATATTTTTAAACTTCTTTCATAATTATATTTTAACAATTTTGAGTGCGTAATTAGCTAATATACTTTTAATTAATTAAATTATATATTTTATAAAAATTTGTAGCAAAAGAAGGTATGGCAAATTTGATTTACGCTATTATTTAATTTTTACAATAATAACTCAGGACTTTTTTATATTTTAGAGTGATGGAATATACATAATTTTGTTAATTGTGGTGGGTTTGATAAATTTATTTGATATACATACAATAAAATATTACATGTGACTATTCACCACTAAAGGTGAAAGATGATTTTTGGGGGCGATAGTTTTTTTTCTCAGTATTTTTAACCAAAAATTTATGAACAATAAGGATTAATAATTGAAATTTTTGCAGATATTTTAACAAATTTTTTTTAGTAATACCAAACTGTGTTTAAATAATTGCTTTAATAATATAGCAAAACTTACTGAATAATTTTTTACAGAGTATTTTTGTAGACCATTTTTTTACCTCGCTATCTTTTATATTTCTTCTATGATTATCAATCTGTATTAGAGCGCGTTCAAACTTCATTTAGTTTTTCAAAAAATTTAAAAAAATTTTATTTTGACATTAAACGCATTATAACAAAATGTTGCCAATTTTTAATATTAGCATTCGAAATATTTTTTTTTTAAACTTTTATTTTTAAGCGCATCAAATGACATGCCTTATAAAGGTTTTGCAGCTGTTATCCTGTGATTTATAAAATAAATAACTTTTTTTTACTGTTAATTAATTTTTGATTTAAAATAGTACCTGATCAACCTAAACCCATAAATTTAGGAAATTTTATTTCAGTAATTGGTTGTAATAAAATAATATTGTAGATAAATACTTCACCGAGGGCAACTCTAGGAACAGATAAATTTACTACCTTCTGAATACAACGCCGGTACGTGGTTTACAGTCGCCCCTGTTCCAAACTGTTTTCAGGTGCCTAGAACATGCACTTCTAATATTGTTTAATCCTTGGCTGTGTTAAGTATTTTAAATGCAGGGTGAGGACGTGCGTATCCAATTTTTTATATCCTATATCTCAAAAAGTTAATAATACAGCATGCAGGCATAGGCAAAAGTCTAAAGCCACCTGCTTTAACAATTCCGTCCTTGCTCTTGAAACGGTAAACCCCTTAAAGCAAAGTCCTTTTTAACACAGTCGGGTACCTGGCAATTACCATACTAGACCATGAGCTAAAAAAGCAAATTAAGACATTATTTAATATATAAAATTAAGACGGATCAGAAGGCCCTAAAATTTTAGTGTATTACAACATTTGTTTATAGATAATAAATTATGCAAGTGTGAGCTTTCCAAAGCTAAGCATTATGAAAAAAAATACAATTAATTCATCATTAACATGGACAACTACCTTATTCCACCAATTGCCTATTTTAAGAAGCAGAATTGCAGTCGAAATAAGCAATTGAGACTTTTAATTTTTTTAACGAATTATAATGATTCCTCCTATGTTTTCAGATTTAATTTCACTAAGGTTAGCTTTGTCAAGATTAACACCAGTCTTAAAAGAAACGTACGGATTTTTTATTTCAAATACGTGATGGATTAATATCAAGGTCCAAATACAGACAGATTTTTTGCCTAACTAGTCTTTTGCCCAATTTTTCAAATATCCAGTGATCATGGATTTTGAAAAGTGTAAACAAAGTTTTAAGAGATATAGCCAAATAACTCCGCCCCAATAGTTAAAATAGGTAGAATAACCGAGACATATTTATGAATTTTAAAATCGAATGTATTGATTGAGGTTCCTTATTATCGTTTTAGTGTAACAATAATTTGTATTAGTTATATATATATATCTTTCACAAATTTATATGATGCATAGTGTATCAAACAACTTGATATAAAAGGTCTAAAAATATCCAAAAAGCCAAAAGGTTATAGTGGGGTGGTCCCCTAATTCACCTAAAATAAATATGTTTTAAGATACATTTACCTATTATACATTTTTAATTATTTTGATTTTATTGAATTATAATGAAAGAATTTTTAAATTGTTTTTTGGCTTTTTTTAAGTTATTTTTAATTATAAAAGTGTTGGGATACCAAGGTCCCCCATCTACACAATCGTGGGCTAAAATTATAGCTTCTGCCCTAAAATAAAAGACACTGGTTACAAGAAAATGATAACTTATAATTCAAAGCTAAACCCTCATTCATCAATGCACTTTTAACCCCCGAATACAGTGGGGTTCATACGGACCCCAATTTTAAACCTCTATAACTTCAAGAGTTTTAAAGCTATGATCTTTATTTATTTTTATTATTTTAAAGTAAATACGTCCTCATTAAATATAAACTAATATATTTATGAATGAATATTGCAAAGTTTATTTGGCACAAAGTAGAAAAAATCTGAAAAATTATATTTTTTATTTTTCTATATTACATTAAATAAATCATATCAATAAGTTAAATGTATGAATATTGATCAAATCGTTTACGTCCAGTAGAACATATTTAGAGAGTTTTATAATATAAAAATTCTTTTTGGCTATTTTTTACCATAAAAACTAGATATTTTGAAGAGAAAAAAAATAATTCATATCATTTTTATACAATAAAGTATTTTGTATACTTAATAATTAAGATTTTTTAAAAAATAACTAGAATATAAGGATGCATTTACTTAAGTTTAAATTTATAGAGAGGCCTCAATTTGGATTTTAATATTGAAATTGAGAGGGTCGGGTTCATATGGCCCCAACTAAACTTCTGAATTCTAAACAAATTTTGTTATTAGACTTAGACCAAATTTTAATTACTAGTTTTTTAATTATATATTTAAGGAAAACTCACAAAATTTTGGCCAATAACTTATTATATTTTTAAAGATATTTAAAATTAAAAGACCATAGCTTTAAATTTTTTGAAGTTATAGAGGTCTATAATTGGGGTCCGATAAAAACCACTGTAGCATTCGCGTTACACACCCTAACATTTGCGTGCTAACCCGCGATTAGCACTGTAGGGTTTATATGGACCCCAGAATCTTTAATTTTAAATATCTTAAAAAATATGATATAGAGCCAAATTTTTGTGACTTTTTCTTCAACATATAATAAACAAACTAGTAAATATTTGGTATAAGTCTATTAACAAAATTTGTTTAAATTCTATAGGAGCCATGGACCCCACACTCTCACTTTCAATGTTATTTGATCAATAATATTAATGCATTTAGTTAATTTACAAGATTTATCTGATGGAACATAGAAAAATAAATGCTCATTTTTTAATTTTTTTTTCTGCGTTAAATTAAATTTGAAATTTTCAATAATTTATATTAGATTCACGCATTTTTTAAAGAATAAAAAAATAAAGTTCATAGCTATTAAACACTTGAAGTTAAAGAGGTTTAAAATTGGACTCCTTATGGACCCAATTATAGCATTCTTGTTATAAATTTTTTCCCTATATTTGCGGATTAAAACATTAAAAAAAAATAAAAAAAAAATAGACATGGTTTATACACCGTTGTAGGTTGACTTAGAAATTTGTTATAAAATTAAGATTCGTAGAAGTACATTAAATTATGCTGTTTTAAATCATTTTTTTTAATATTCTTATGATTTTGTTAGGCTTTGTAGACTGGCAAAGTCCATTCATATTTTAATTTTTTTAATGAATGTGAATTAAACGCGGGTTAATTATTACGCACAATTGTTTAACAATTATTAATATTAATTTAAGATAATAGTGTTAATTAAAGCATTTTTTATCATAATGCACTATATACATTAAATTTATATTTGAAATATGTTATAAGACACAGCCGATTAGCATAACATTCGTAGTATTGTTGTGGTTCATGATTCCATAAATGAGGTTACTTTATTCCATTTTTTTAATTGCCTTTATGTAATAAAAGAACAATTTATCTATTTAAAATTGTGCAGAAAAATTGTTTTTTGACAATATTTTTTTTTATTTGTATAAAGTAACTGATGTAATTTTTGGCAAATATATATACTAAGAATATATAGTGTTATTTTTTAAAAATCGTTTTTAATTTATAGGCTAAATAATTTTTTTGGGTGGCATAATCTAGTAAATTTTTTGTCATTAAATATAAAACTAATATAATATATGAGAAAAATTTAAATTATTGATCCTAACAATTACAGACTTTTTAAACTTTAATAATAAAATGTTATGGTGATATGCATTGATTTCAGGGTGTTAATTTGCAAATCTTACCAACTGTAATCTTAAAAAATAATTTTTAGAAAAAGATTATATAAAGTTAAATAATTAAATTATTTCTTGAATTTGCCAAAGGGGTTGTACGTTGAGAGTTTAAATTTAATTTATATATTTATATTGTATCCACCTCTTAGAATTATTAAAACTAGAACATAGTGTCAGGAAAAGGTGAAAATATTTTTTTTTTAAATTTAAAAAAAAAATTATCTACCTTTATATTTGATGCCTTAAAAATTCAAAATAAAAATAAAGAAATTTAATTAGGTTGATTAAAATAGAATACTTTCAAAATATTGCATGTAGATAGTTAAAACAAAGTTGATTTAGTGAAAAATTTAAATTTGAGAATTGAAACTTCCATTTAGTTCTATAAAGCAGCTATTTTTTTTTATTAATAGAATAAGTTTGGGTATTGCAAAATAATTTAACAACCTTAGGTAAAACCGTTGGTTGCCTTTTCAGAATATTTATGATGCAGAAAATTTTCCACAAAGGTATAACCTAAAAATTGTAAATTTATATTGGCTCCTTATTTATTAAAATATCAACTTTTCTAAATTTTCACTAAAGGATGAGCTGATCCTAGTCATTAAAACATTCAACCCTAACTCTATTCTATTTATAGATGGAAGATAATTAATAAATTTTTATGCCTATTTAGCATGTTCAAATTTTAACAAGAAGTTAAAACATATTTTCACAAAAATTAAATTAGGCAAATAATTTTATTATTTATAGTAAATTAGTGTAAAAAAAGGGTTGGTTAATTTGACTTACTTTTTTATATTGTATTGCCAGTCATTGCAGGTATATATCTTTTGCCTTTTCACCACAAACATACCTGTCTATTGTTTTATAAATGGCAACATTTGCCAAAATAGTCGGCTTCTTTTTCTTTTACCGTCGCCATTTTTCGTCATAACTTTTATGATCCTTTCTAATTCATCATCATAACTTAAATATATTTCGTCTGTTTAAAAAAGAAATTTATAAGATGTTGTTCTATTATTTTATACTCGTTATTTTTCAATTTGTAAAATTTTTATATTTTCTCGGGCGCCTCCAAAATTGTGTTATTTTTTAAGTTTTTTTTTTAATTTTTTTTTCGAAAAATTATATTCAGTGCAATAAATATGCTAAACAAACTTTTTACTAAATGTCTTTTTATCAAAAACGAAAATATTTTTTAATAAAATTTTGATAACTTGGCTTTCGCGCCCTTCAGCTTTTTAAGAAGGTCCTTGCGCAATTGATTGAAACACTTATATTTATAAACATTTGATAGATGTTTGTAATTTATTAGGTCCAAATAATTTTTGGCAGTGTTAATTATTTCCTGTTATGTAGGGGATCAAATTTCGTTTAAAAGCGTGCGGTGGCCCAAATAGGCCATGTTTAAGCTTACGAAGACTGTCTCAAATAACTCTTTTCCACGATTTTAATCTGATAATCACTGGTTTAAAGCATCCACTTTTAATGATGTACCCCATATTTATCACTAAGTAACACGAATAAATTATGCTTACCCTTAATGGATTTAATTACTATTAATGCAAAAAATGGCCTGAGATTTGTGGGCCATGGATAATCAATAATTTTTTCATCCCAAATCGGGTACGATGGCTTTAAAACTTTCTTTATTTCGCACATCTAGTTTGGATTATAGTTCACGGGCCGTGAGCCCGGCCTGCACTACATATTTTTTAATTTAGGCCCGCGCCCGAAGTTTGGTTTTTTAATTTTAGGCCTGGGCCATATAAATGTACACTGGACAACAAAATTTGGACGACCCTAAGCATCATTTATGGCAACGATGGTTTTGGTCAAGTTTTTGGCGCTGATCACGAATTTGAAATCAGAATTTTAGCCAATGCCTTAGATTTTTAGTTATTCGGTGTCAAAGTTGATTTTTTCAATTTTGGGGGTATTTTGGGCTTCTATATCATAAAACCTATGGGTAATTACAAAATCTTAAAAATATATTTAGATAACGGAAACATTCATTATTAACTTAAGGCGTTTTAATTTTTTTATAATATTTAATTTTTTTTATTTTTTCATTTTTTTAAAATTAGTGGTCGTCATAAAATCCGTTTTTTGATCCTAAATAACATAAAAGCAAATTGCTAATGATTTTAGGTAATAACCTTTTTTAGATATGTTTTTTATAAGGAATCTAAATATGCCAATAGTTTTTTTGGAAAATTAATAGTTTAAACAATTTCATTTCTTTTCGAACTTTGGACGCAGTTTAAAAAAAATTGGAGGCATTGGAAAAAAAACTAAACCCGGGGTCATTATCGCAAAAAAATTCTCTACAAAACCCTCGAAAAATCGTTTACGTTGTTTTATTTTTGTTGTCCAGTGTTATTTATTAAAAGGAAAAAATTTTTTGTTTAAGATTTTTATTAAAGGCACGTGCAAAGTGAGTTTTTATTTTTGTAAAATTTTCAAAATTATGGAAAAAAAAATTTGTAATAAAACGCAAATTTTTAAAAAGTTGCCAAATTTAATATATGCACATAAAATACTTTTTCTAAAATAAAAATTTTTATATAAAATTTTGCAAAAAATAAAATTTTTGAAATTTTCAGAATTTTCAAAATTTTACGAAAATAAAAACTCACTTTGCACAAGCCCTAAAATACAAAGTGTGGAAGTGATATCCTTCATGGTGTGATATTAAATTTAACATTTTTAGTTTTTGTTAATAATAATAAAAAAAGGTCAATAAGATATATAAAAGTTTGGCCCGACCCGTAATTCTTTTTTAACTCAGGCCCGTCACCGGGCCGGATTGGCTTTCGGGTTCTTGAGTTTGAATTATGGATATGCCTGCTGATTTGAATTTAAATAGAGCTCTAATATTCTGGCCCGGTTCGTCCGACACATTTTCAACTTATGCCCAGCCCGGCCAGAACTTTCTTTTTTTATCAGCCTGACCCCAATTTACAATTTGACCCTAAATTTCAATAATACAAGTTGTAAATTTTTTGCCATAAAATTATTATAAAAATGCAGTGTGTCGAATAATACTTTTTTCATAAACAATTTAGTCCTTATAACATTTTCTATAAAAACAATAACACAAATGAGATATAAAAAATAGGCTTGGTCCGGCCTAGGCTTAAAAATTATTATAACTAGGTATTATCTAAAACTTGCAATTTTTAGTTTTTATTTTGAATTGTTTTACCACAAACATATTTTATTAAATTATACAAAATTTTTTAATTTATATAAATATGATATTACTATAAATAAAATATAGGTTTATTTACTCCTCAGGCAAGCCTTGCTTAGTCTCGTCATTTTGCATACCTGTGTGAATATTTCGTTCAAAATTTTGCTCTTTTTAGCAGGTAGGTTTAGTGATCTCGCCTTTTTTTCATTAACCTTTAATTTTTCCACGCCATTTATTTTTATATTAAATTTTTATAGAAAAGCTTGTAACATCACCTAAGCGTTTATATTTAATTATTGTTTTAAAAAATGTGCCTATTATTATTTAATTTTATCCATTTTGTTAGGGCACGTTTAAATTTAGAAAAAAAAATTTCAAAAAATCCAATGTTAAAAACTATTTTTAATGCTAGAATCAAAGGAATCGTTTTGAACTGAATATCAGCTATGGATTTATATAATTGGATAGATTAATAAAATTTGTTTTGGGTAAAAGAGAAATTTGTAATAAACAATTGTTAACAATTTTATATGTAAAGAACATTTTAAAATTCAAAACTAATTAACTTTCAAATATTTTACTAATTAAAACTCATCACTAACTATAGTTATTTATTTTATTATAACCTAAATTTTATTTTAGGCCACGAGCATATTGAATTTTTATTTTCGTTAAATTTTAAAAATTCCGATAATTTTTGTAATTTTTTCTTAAAACTTTTCATCTTAAAAAAACTATTTTATGCAATTTTTAATAATTTTGAAAATTTTGCGATAATAAAAACTCAATTTCTGCATGGTCTTTAGTAACTATAAATTTACAAAAGAATATTCTTAAAAATTTTGAGGTGATTTGTTGGTTATGGTGTTGCCTTAAAGTTTTTTATCTTATGCCGCCTTATTTCAAAAGGCATCGAACTTTGAGGGAATCAGTATTTAAAAATTTCTTTTACATATTACTATATAAACTATAACCGTATAGAGTTTAAACTATTGCTTTAACATTGAAAATGATTTTAACACCTTAGATGAAATTTTTGGGCAAATATAATTTTCCAAAAAAATAGATTAACTGTGTTTTATATTATTCGGCTTAATTTTACGACTTCAATATGGTGTTTTTGGTTTAATAAATTTAAGTTGTAATGTTTAAATTAGGCCCTGATGTTCCGGTCCGGAATTTTATAGGTTCCCGACCCGGTTTGGCCCGAATTCACAAATACGGCCCGAAAAATGTATAACAAGCTAGAAATTTTTGCTTCAAAAATTAGAGAGCGTAGAAGTAATACCATTTATCTTGTAACAATATATTTATCATTTTTAGTTCTTGTCAATGGCTAAAAAATAATCAACCGTTATTTGCGGTCGAACTGGGCGGGTTTTTGAGTCCTGATTTTAATCTTTATATTCAGAGGATTCTTTAAAATTTATGCTTAGATTGTAATCATTTTAATAGCCATAAAATTTTTATTCTTTAAATATTATAAATATTACTTTAGTTTAAATTGTGATAAAAGATATTTAAACTGTATAGACTATTTGGTTAGAAAATATATATCGGTAACTGTTTTAAAACTTTATAAGAAATTTATAAATAAACTTGAAATTTAAAATTTTTTTTGTAAAATTGAAAGAAATCTTAACTTCCCTTTAGATTCTGAGGTTACAATATTCGAGTAGCTTAAAAGTTGTTGTTGTTGTTAGGCGTTGAGGTGAGTTGACTGCGCGTTCAGAGTTCATAAAAATTTTTTAAAAAAAATATAAAAATTTGTTTCAATTTTTAAAATTTTATTTTTTTTAAACAGAATAAACTCCGAACGCGCTCTTATCAAAATCATATTTATACCACTTTTGTTTATTCAGACCTATTTTGGATTTTATTCTTTAGTGTTCAGTTTTCATGCGTGGATTAAATTTTTTTTAAGGGTGCGTTCAGAGTTTGTTTAGTCTCAAATATTTTATGAAACGCATTTTTATAAAAAATCGCCAATAATCTTGATTAGGGCACGTGCAAAGTGAGTTTTTATTTTCGTGAAATTTTCAAAATTTTGAAAAATTTTATTTTGTAAAACTGCAAATTTTTAAAAGTTGCCAAATTTAGTTTATACACATAAAATGCTTTTTCTAAAATAAAATTTTTTTTTAAAAAAATGAAATAAAATTTTACGAAAATAGAAACTCACTTTGCACGTGCCCTTATTCGCATTAAAAATACTTTTTTCAAAATAAAAGTTACCAAAAAAAAAATATAAGTGAATTCTAAACGCGCCCTAAATAATATTGGTTTAATGTTGGAAAAGTTTTAAATTTACCTAGAGCTGCTCAAGAAAATATTGTTTCAAGAGCTCAGCATTGACTCAATTCGTGTTGTAGTTTTATTTTATAGTCGCAAGGTGGAGCGATATACCGTCCTTTTTACCAAAATTAATTATTGTTATATTTGATTTAATTGGACCGTTAGCCCAAAAGTCTGGCTACTTTTTGGGACAATATATTACTATAAAATCTAATTGCTATATATTTCACCTTTGTAGGTGATCAAACTTGCCACATGGCAGTTTATTTAGCTATTTTACGTTATATTTTTTTATTCAAATTTAATTGCCCTCTCGTCCACACCTTCTTTACAGGTAGAATTTATCACTTAAAATAAATTAAATATAGTTATTTTGGGGGTGGATTATTTTTATATTGTGTTGACAATATATAGGTGTGAAAACTTAGATTACACGGATGATTAATCAACTGGAAAAGATGAGATGACCATTAGTTGAAAGGGCAAAGTTTTTTTTGATTTATCCCGAATATAAAAAAATAGCAAAAATATATTATTTGCTCGAATTGGGCTAATTTTATATTTTTGATGGAAAATACCCCTAATGTTTTTTTGCCAAATCACGTTTTAAAAGCAAAGCTTACAATTTACTTAATTATTTGTGTACTGATTGTATCTACTTTTGGCCGTTTCCTATTTTTATTTATATTTTTTTTTCTAAAATTTGTAAATGAAATTTATTTTTTTTGCTAAACCAATCATCAGTCCGCTTTTGATTACTGCAATAGAAGGGAAAAAAATACCCACTTCTACAGATTTTCAATGTTGGTAATTACCAAAAATAATTTACAATTTGAGAAATTTTTTCGGTTATTTACACTTCTAGTATAATCAACATAAGCAACTTTAAATATAATTATGTAATATTTGAAGCGGACGAACTTTTGGTCTCGCATATAAAACAAATTTTAAAATTTACAAATTTTTGCTAAAAATACGAAGTATGGCCTTATATTAAATATATCTAATTAAGAATTTAGAAAAAAATACTTGTTTTTTGTGTAATTTTGTTAACCAATTTTTTACACTTCACTATCTATTTAATTTAATACGGCGTTATTAATAATATATTAAATTCTATGGATAAAAATTACCTTGCTATAGGCCATGCCCATATTCAAATATGAAAAGTTAACAAAATTGCTGTCATAAGCAATTTTCTTAAAAATGGTACTTTAGGGCGCACGTTCAAACTTTATTTAGTTTTTCAAAAATAATAATGATTTTTTCTTTTTGACATTGAATGCATTTCAACAAAGTCGCCAATCATTATCAGCATTGTAAATAATTTTCCTGTCAAAAAAATTTAAAAAAGTTTAAATTGTTTTAATAAACATTTAAAATACCACGGGTAATTGATTATTTATAGTCATAAGGTTTTTTTGGTTAGAAAATTTTCAGTAAAACAGCCTTGTTTAATTATTTTGAGCCCGGTTATTGCCAATACTCATCACCTATGTTTTATATACAATTCCTTTTAGTATAGATTTGTCAATGTTGTAGTAGGCGTCAATTAATCTATTTTCATTTACATGAAAAAGACTTTTATTTCTGATATATTTACTCGATCATTCTAAAAGTGCTGTGCTTGTTGCTGAAGCATCTTTCCATATTTAATTGTTTAATTGATATGGGCTCATATTCATCTTGTTGTGCATATGAAATGTAATCTCAAGCAGCTTCCTACCCTACTTTCCCTATTCTCTTCCGCTATCGCTATATATATTGAACATGGAAATAGGCTAAACTTATGATATTGCTTCTGACGTTAACGATTTTTACGGGCCAAATTCCAAGCCCGCTAGTTTTTTAACGAATATTTAGCTCAGCCCGCTAACTCATTTGTCAAGACCGGCCCTTTACGGCTTGTGTTTTGATAACATATTTAATTGTTAATCTCTATAGCTTTATTTACTAATTACCAATGAGTAAAAATCAAAAATTTTGAAATGTGGATTATAAAAATCTTATATTAACATTAAAAAATTGCTTGTTCATGGATTATCTTGCCTACGGTTTCTCCCAAACATCCGGGCTTGTCTCACAAACTGCTCACACTTGTATTGGGCATACGCCAAAAATCTCTAATTGTCTCTTCCGTGTTTATCCTCATTTTTTGGCAAAGCATGCATTTGAGCTGCACATGGACAGGAATTTGTCTTAGCTGAAATAGGAGGTTTTTCAAATTTGAATGTAACACATAAAGGGCCGTAGCAAGAAAAATTTTATACCGAGAGGATTTGATTGAAATCAAGTTTGATAACGCTTATTTATTGAGAGGCAGTTTTTTGATTTTCTCTAAATGCACGATGAGTCCCTACAGCCTTAGCGAAGCTCGGGTGAGATAAATTTTGGTTAGATGAAGGAGTAAAGATCTAACCCCAATTTCTCACTGCCCTCTTATTTTTAAAATTTGTAATCTTTGAAATGTTACGGTGTTGATTTATTCCTTAGCTAAAATTCACTTTAAATTGATTAGTGCGAAATTTTGTGAATTAATTTAAGTAATGGCATAATAAAAAAAAATTCTAAACGTAGGTTTTTATTCATAAATTACCATATTATAGGTCAATATCTTATTACCAAGTTTTTTGCGAATAAGATAATTGAGCCAATTTACAAAATTCCTCCAATGATTTTTTTGTTTCGTAGAAAAGAACCATTTATAAGTGGCAAATGTTTTTAATCTTCCAAAATATTCGCATTTGTTTTCGATTTTGGAATTTTCAAAGCCTACATAAAAGCGGTAGCTTTAGTAATTGTTTAATGCATTTTTTAAGCATTTCCAAAAAAATTTCGTACTAAAATTGGTCGACTCTCGCTAAACGTTTGAGATAGCTCATGCATGGGTCAAATTAATTTCTTGTGTCTATAGACCTTCTTTCTTTGTAAATTTTTACCTCTGTTGTTGGTTAGTTAAAATCTTTAATGTAGGTTAAAGGTCATTGATGGTGTAAAACTTTAGCTTGATCAACCAGGGCCGGCGCGCCCTAAGAGAGCAATATTGGCTCGGCACCTAGCGTTAAATCATATCTCTAGGGCCCCCGACATCATTTTCCGAAACTTTACAAATAATGGGCATTTAGATAAACGCCGCCCCTCTAGCTAATCTAACGTTGAAATCTTAATAACAGAAGTGAGATTCTCTACAGTCCTGCCATATTCGTACAATAAAATATTTATTAAATTGATCGTAATTTAAAAACTTATCTTATCGAACAGCAATCTATTGTAGTATACTATCGAATTTATTTAATTATTATTATTAAATTAGTCTATAAATGGTCCTCCTCCACCTTGAAAGTTTTGTCTCTCATTAACAGATGTCACGCGTCTTTTTTCGTGTTAGATTTGTATTTTGGCCTTATAAATAAAATTAATTTGAAATAGCCTATAAACAATTGCTTTTGTGGCCAGATTGACACGATATGTTTAAAAAGCTATAAATCTTATTCTACCTATAACAAACGATATCTTGGAACAGTAATTAAATTTTATAATTTTAATTCTGTCCTTTTTTGACATTGAGAATGTTTATTCAGAGCACATTTGAGGCCAGTGTTGTCAAAGGTTTTAATCGAACAAAAAAAGGAATTTGGATTTAGAAATAATTTCCATTGATTTTTGAAGGACATTCTTATATATATTTTTTGGTTGTATATTGCCCTTGGTACATATTTTTCGTTTCTAATTACCGTGAACCAAAAAAAACCTTATATAAGTAACAACACCTCTTGAATATTAACAAAAACGCGATACTTTTAAATATTGACCATACCGCTTACTTAGAGGTATTGTCTTTTCATTAATGCCTGGAAAACAATAGTAACTGGAACGTGAATTTTCGACATTCCACCATGTCCATTAACTAGATTAAAAAAATGTAATGTTAAAATACTTATTTGTTAGTGTGGTAGACTTCAAACCACCGTGATTTCCTATTCAGGCCCGCCCGATATATTTTTCAATTTAGGCCCGAACCTGCGGACCGGCCTGACCCGAAATTTTATCAGGGGCCCGGCCCGAATTTACAAAAACGGCCAGAAAATTTTATATTGCAAGCTACAATTTTGTTTAAGTTATAAATGAAATAGATAAAGTCGTGTGTAAATTTATCTTTAGTTCTCGTTAATATTAGTTAAAAAATATGGAAAATGAGATTTAAAAAATTGGCCCGACTCGTTTATTTTAATTCAAGCTCAGCCCGTTTTTTCGGCGAGCTGATTTTGGGTCCCGAATTTGATATCTAAAGTGTAGCCTAAATTATGTACAACCCCGATTTACTGTAAACAAATTTTTATTCCCTTGCCATGCGATTAGATTTTTTATTTTCGGCGTATGTGTCTTCGAATTAGTTTTAAGTCGAGTTTTATGAAAATTAGAATGCCTCTAGCTGATTATAATGAATCCATATTTATTTAATAAAAGTAATCGATTTTATTGCCATTAGTAATAACTTTAGCATTCCCGGAGGAAATGCAAAAAGAGGCAACTGTCACATGTGTTTGTAATTTTACAGCATGCGACACTGATATTTTATGCATCGTATACTATACTACCCTTTATCTACAACAGAATGGTCACAAAATTTCCGGTTTATTGGTTTGTGGAGTTCTATTTGAAAATTTTGATTAACAAGATTGTCATTGATGTGAAATCACCTTGTTATAATTGGTTTAGTATCCTGTCGGTTCCAGCTTAGTAAATGTTAATAATTTTTTAACACTGTTTCAATTTATCGTAATTAGCCGCCCATAGGCTCGGTTGCACCGTGGTCCAGCCTAATGTGTAGTTAATTGTACATATATTTCTTATAAGGCCACCCTAGAATATTAGAACGTTCTATAAATTGCGGTTTTATACATTGTGTACTTAATTAATTTGTATCCAAAATATAATGATATTACTGCGTGAACAGGACCAGTTACTCGAGTATAAATTTATTTTTAATTCTTGGACTTTTTTCCTATAATTCAAAGTTATCCATGTTGAAATCGACATTTTATTTAAGTATTTGTTTAGGTTAGTTGTTTAATCATATTTTGTTATTGCTTTCACGTGTTATTGGGTAAACGACAATCTAATGCAAATTTATTCATATACAGTATCCGGACGCTTATAAGTATTTCTATCCATTTCAAGCATCATGTTGTATTTGTAGGCTCTCCATACAGTCAACTTAGTCTTCTTGCCCAGCCTTAAAAGAGATGTCCTCTCCTTTTTTTATTGATTTTTTCCCCCTTGAAGAATTATGTTCCATCCTATATTAGAATTGGTCAGGACCGCTTCTCAGCTTTATTCCCTAGAAAAGTCTTCGCTTGTTCATGTGAAGATCCCATGGTTAGGTATCTCCTTATGCAACTTGATGAACCGAAAAACTGATTGAGTACCATCAATTACTATTAATTTACATAATGCTGAATCAATCTTTATAAACATTTAATTTCAAACATTACCTGATTTAATAATCTTTTAGCAACTTGTTGTACTTTAGGAGTATTCTAGGGCTAACTCTTTTGCTCGTTTGCCATTAATTTGTGAATTAGATATACTGATAGAAATGTCTGTTTTGAATCTAAAACTAGCTCTAATACTGCCCCCGCCTTGATATAAAATATAAGAACATGATACAATAGAGAGATTATCATATTGTGTAGAGTGGTGGTGATGATTATTATTATTAAACTCAGAATTTGTCACATTACCAATAATGCTACACCATAAACCTCTCGTTACGATGTACGCCCTTATTGCGTAATTGCCACACCTATGAATCTTATATCATCTGTAACTAGGGCATGTCAAAACTCCGGAATTCGGGAAGGACTCCGATTCACCGGGAGTTCCAGGGGAACTCCGTTTAAAAAACACTCCCAAAAACCGCCCGGAGTTTTCCGTTTTTAAACTCCGGGGTTTTTTCCCGGGAGTTTAAAAATTAACATTAGCCCATTGGAAATGTTGGAATTGTGTATTTTTTTTGTCCAAACTAATTTTTTATAAAAATAAAGTTGTAAATAAATGCAAAAGCAGCTGATTATGCAAATATCTCACATTTATAATGTTATTAATTTTGTTTTTTTTTTAGTTTTTTTATGATACTTGATATAAATACTAAATAATTATTAACTTAATGTCTACACAGAATTTTAGTCGATAATTTATGTATTTGGTGGTAATTTTTTTATTAGACGATTTGTACAACTTGTATTTATTAAATTATGGTAATTTTTATTAAATTTGTGTCTGCTAACAGTGTCACTAATGTCGCATTTTACGCATTATAAAACTAATTTTTTTTTGATTTTTTTTTCTTGCTGTAAAGTATAAGTAGTTATTTGGTAAAATTAATCCATTTTTTTAACTTGTGATAGTGTCACCAAATTGTCGCAAATGCGATTTATGCATTATAAAACTATTTTTTTTTTAATTTTTTTTCTTGCTGTAAAGTATAAGTAGTTATTTGGTAAAATTAATCCATTTTTTTAACTTGTGATAATGTCACCAAATTGTCGCAAATGCGATTTTTGCATTATATGGCATATGCGACAATTCGGAAATGTCACTAGTTGCCTAAAATTAAAAAATTTTTACAAAAATTACTCATATATGGCAGCCTGAACAAAAAAACTCGAAAATATTTATTCAATGTTAAATTTTAAAAATTTGCGACATTCAGGTGACATTGACTCAGCAGGCTTCATATTAACAAAATTTGCCAAAATTTATTAATAAATAAGATTAAAAACAAAAAAACTCGAAAAAGTTTTTTCAAAATTTAAATAATGGCATTTGCGACAATTCGGAAATGTCACTAGTTGCCTAAAACTAATAAATTTTCACAAAAATTACTCATATTGGGCAGCCCGAACAAAAAAACTCGAAAATATTTATTCAATGTTAAATTTTAAAAATTTGCGACATTCAGGTGACATTGACTCAGCAGGCTTCATATTAACAAAATTTGCCAAAATTTATTAATAAATAAGGTTAAAAACAAAAAAACTCGAAAAAGTTTTTTCAAAATTTAAATAATGGCATTTGCGACAATTCGGAAATGTCACTAGTTGCCTAAAACTAATAAATTTTCACAAAAATTACTCATATTGGGCAGCCCGAACAAAAAAACTCGAAAATATTTATTCAATGTTAAATCTTAAAAATTTGCGACATTCAGGTGACATTGACTCAGCAGGCTTCATATTAACGAAATTTGGCAAAATTTATTAATAAATAAGGTCAAAAACAAAAAAAATCGAAAAAGTTTATATAAGTTAAATTATAGACATTTGCGACACAGGTGACATCCAGCAGGCTTAATAATGACGAAATCAAAATTTATTAATAAAGCCTAATTGAATAACTTTATATAAAGATTACTAACACACGACCGCCCAACCAAAAAAATAAAATAATATAAATTCAATATTAAATTATTTGCATTTAGGAGAGTTTATTGACACAATTTCAGCAGACTTGACATTGAAAAATTTATTAATAAATAGTGCAAACAAAAATTTTCCAGGGCTTAATATTGACAAAGTTATATTTGATATTTAACAAAATACAAAATACTAATTTTCTCCCACAATTATTTTCTTAACCTAAAAAACTATTGTTTCATCGTAAAAAACATCTGGTGGCCAAATCCCCCTATTTATGTAAAAAACTCACTTTTGAAAAAAACTCCAAAAAACCCGCCCGGGCTGAGCTCCAGGAGTTCAAAACGGGAAAACTCCGGAGCATAGGGGTTCCCGCCCCACTCCTTCCATAAACTCCAACTGGAGTTTTAGCAAGCCCTATCTGTAACAATGTTTACTCAAGATGATGCGCGCGCACCTTTGGTTCAGCTGGCCCCATAACTAACTAGACTTGCGTGCGTGGATTTTAAACCATGAGACACAATACCTTTGGCTATTTGAGGACTTATTAGCGATATTTTTTGAAAACGCAACTATTTATTTTACGATTTTCATGTGTCCTAATTCCTTATTACCTTACATTTTAGTCTCTTTGTTATCGCATTCTATAATTTCAACTCTTTCAATACTCTCTCCACCTTATGTATGAATAGCTTAGTTATATTGTAGATGCAACTTAATAATAAAAATTTTATTCTAACAGTTTGCATAACTAACTTTACTCTTTTTACAGTTTCTATCCTTATGAGACTGGCCGGTTAGGTATATACAGAATGGGGATTTGTTGTCTTTTGGCCATGCATTTTTGTGAAATATTATACCAATCAGCATTGTTGCATTCATTTACCTGTTAAATGTTATTTTGATAGTCTTTTATATCATTGCATTGTGTTAGTTGCCGCTGCCATTAACATTGAAATTACACTCTAACGGCAGGTTGTGTTTTATATGTACAGAATACTAATGTTACGGGATAATTTTACCAAACATAGTATTCTTTATATTTATTATATCCCTTTTAGTTGTAAAAAAATTTTCTAAACACTAATTTGGTTTTAAAAACTGATTTGTCTACGATTATTTAAATAATCATAAATTTAATTTGTCCGTATTCTTTACGATGTAGCGAGCACGTAGTTATAACAGTCAAGGCGAGCGTCATGATGTACGATGACGGGGCCAAGAAATGGCATTATTGTCCTCCAGCTTCCGACTCTTCGAAAGCGACGCTTCCCGAATCTCAAAGCAGCGCCGGCCATCTTCCCATCCAACCCGGTTCAAACGTAGCCAAGGTACAAATCTACCGCCACACGGCACATAACACCTATCGCGTCGTGGCCCGGAAATGTGCGGACCAAGAGGTGATTGATTGTTAAATGTTTGTCATGTTGGGCATTGTAAATTGGTTGTTGTTTTATTGTAAAAGGGAGAATAACAATAGACCGTTAAACATCATTGTTTTATAAAATTTTCCAATTGTTTTAATAAAGGGCGCGTTTAAAATTTAATTATTGTTGTTAAAACTTTGTTTCTCATTAGATGTAGATGCGGCACAAAAACTGTTCAAAATCATTTTGCATTTTCAAAACGTTATTTTTAAATCAAGAGCTATCGAACGAAATAATTATATTTTATGTTTTTGTTCATAATTGCTAAATAGCATATTTTTGGCTATTTTATAAAGTTAATTTTTACAATTTGCCAAAAAGGGTAAAAGAATGAAAAAGCTTTAAGTGCCCTTAATTGTTTATGTGTCACACTTTGAACCAACAAATAATCTAAAATATCCACTTTCAGTTTTTTGCATTAGTTCAAAATTGGGAATTTATAGTGATTTTGCACACTAAGCAGGATCGAGTTTGTTTTATCTTATTTTTTAATCCTAGGTCGTCCTCAACTCCCACGTCCATAAAAATTTGAAATACAACAAAGCTACTCCGACCTTTCACCAATGGCGCGACGTGAAGCAGGTGTACGGACTTAATTTTGCGAGTGCCCTAGAGGCCACTTCTTTTGCCGAGGTCATGATTAACGCCGTAGATCACCTTAATATTAATTCAACAGGTGAGTTTTGTCTCCTAAGGTTGTTTAGGCCCGCAAGGAGCGTACGTTGATGACCTATTCAGTTATTAGGGCTTTTATTTTATAAGTTAGTTTTTCATATTTAAAACATGTATTATAGGTCAGTTTTAGTTTAACAGAAACTTAAATTGGTAATTAATTGTATTTTAGGTGTAGCTTTAAATAATTATTTATTAATTCCCATATTTAAATTTTATATGTTCTCTTAAATTTATATATAATATATAAAGTATCAACGAAACGTTTCACATAGTTTATAGCTGATTTTAATAGTACTTTATACCCTATTACACATGACTTTAAAATTTGACTATAAGCATCTGGCAAATTTCCTGCTTGATCAATTTTTTGTGTTGGTTATATATAAATTTTGCTAAAAAAGGAGAAAATAACGGTTAATATTTCAAAAAATAGTGGTTATTAACGACTGGAAAATTTTTAAGCAAATTTATAGATATTGATTAAAATAAATAATGGCTTTTGGCAAAAACTGAGAAGAATAAAAGGCACAAAATTTTATTCTTATATCTTTTATATATCTTTTTTATCATTTGTCGGTATATGTTAAAAAATTGTATCTTGTAAATAGAACCACTAACGAACGGCCATCTGCCAAACGGTAATTTAGCTGCGCCCGTAATGAATGGCATATCGGCATCCCATCAGCAGCCTCCCTTACCCAATAATATTAATAATAACACCTTAAACGATATCAATATCTCTTCTGAAATCTATGGCATGAGGAATAATACTGCGATTGGGAATAGACCTATGGGCTATGATTCCTCGAACCCCAATTATTACGCCGCCCACCCTAGTAATGGTAATAATGCCGCACAAAGAACGACTTCTCAATTTATGGATCGAAGTTCGGACCAACCTTATGGAACACTCGCTAACGCTCAGCAGCACTATAGGTCTGTTAAAATATAAATTAGTGTTTTACAAATAATATTACCTTTTCGTAATTTAATTTATTAAAGTTTGCTTTGAACATTAAAAATCAAAAAAAAATTCAATAGGGATTAATTGAAAAATAATTGTTATTTAAAAGATCGGACGTAGAATATTGTTTTTGCGATTAACTGACTTAAATAACACATGTCAACGAATTTTTGAAGTTCTGAGCTAATTACAGAGATTAAACCTGCCATCTTAGTTATTTTCAACGTTCACCGTTTTATAAACATTGAAAATTTGTGAAAAAATGTTTATAAAACAAAAAGATTTGAAAATAAAAATAATTTTTTTTTGTATATTCACAACAGCTAAATTTTAAATAATATTTTTATTAGGTAAAATATTGTGTCATATTTAGTATGGGATGCTAAATATTTTCTATTACACTGGACAACAAAATTCGGACGACCTTGAGCATATATGGCAACTCTCGTTTTTGGTCAATTTTTTGGTGCTTGTTGCGTGAAATCATAATTTTCGCAGTTATTTGATGTCAAAAAAAAATTATCTTTTTTATGAGATATATTAAGATTTTATATTTTAAAACCTATGGGTAGAAACAAAAAAATAAATAGATCAGAGAAATATTCATTATGTAAAGCTTATAAAATTTTTTATAATATTTTATTTTTTTTATTTTTGTGTTTTTGTATGATTTGATTAGTGGTTTTCGTCATAAAATCTGTTTTTTGATCCTAAATAACTTGAGATAAATTAAAAACTTTTAGATATGTTTTTCATGAAACATCTAAATATGCCAATAGATTTTTTGGTTTAAATAATTTTATGGATTATTTACTAAACTTTGGTCGCAGCATAAAAAAATCAGAGGCATTGGGAAAAAAGCTAAACCCGGGATCGTTATCGCAAAAAAAATGTCTACAAACCCCTGTAAAAATTGTTTATGTTGTTTTTTTTTTGGTGTCCAGTGTTATTTACATGTTTATTTTAGAGCTTGCTATACAATTTGAATTTTTTTAGATAAAAAATATATGTTACAAGTGATTATATGATGCAAAAAAGTTATTTTTCTTTAGGGCATTCTCGAGGTCGCACAATCTGTCAAAAAAAGGCCATAATTTTGTAATGGACGGAGAAAAATCTCCGAAGGCGAATAACTACGAAAAAAAATATTTAATTAAGCTATCATGGGAATTCATTCATGTCTGTTACAAAAACTTTTTTTTCTGGCATTGGTATATGTCGACCTGTGTAATAAACTTGAAATATTTTTATTATTATTTATAAAAGTAAGACCCCATTAGTATAATTGAAATTTTTTCAATAATTTTTTTTATCTTATTTGTAATTTTTTGCTCTAAATGATTTAAATTTGTTTAACGTGGTCTGCTGATCTTGTATAATTGGGAAAAAAATTACTTATACGAAACCTAACACAAGTCTAAAATCAATAAATGTAGAAAAGAAATTTTGAAAATGCAGCGAAATAATCTGCAATGTGGCTTATCTTTTTATTTTTCAAATCATCTCCTTGAAACAAAGCTTTGCAGCCTTAGGATTATCGAAAATTGGCCAAATATAGCGAAATTGACTGATTTTGCAACCTATTCTTAAGAAAAAATTTATACAGATATCGATCAATGTTTTATCTAAAATATAATAAGTATATCAAGCTCTAATATCCAAATTTTGGTTATACCGAATATTCAGCTTTTTAACCTAATTAGGACACGACTTCTTTGTTATAAAAATATTATTTCAATTTTATAATAAACAGTTTAGCTATTTTAAATATTTACGTCAATTTTTCCAATATTTTTTTTTGCTTTTTTTACATTTTTATAAATATTTTAAATGTTTATAGCCGGCTTACAAGGATTGATTAGACTTGTGAACAGATTTGAAAATTCTTTAGATGGCATATCTGGTCTTTAAAGTCAGCTCATAAATTAAAATTTTAAAGCTGTATCTTTTCTTGTTCGAGTGATACTAGTGACTTTCGTTAAAATTTACCTGTGTCAATTATATGTCGAGTTTTTACACGTTAAAATTAAAATTTCTTTAATTTACCAATATTTGTATAAGTTACATACAAGCTGTAGGTGCCATCAACGAAAGGTTTTATTGTTTTATTACAGGAATCAATCGACCGGAGCTTTGCCCAATGGGTCTCATCCCTCAAACCTTGTTCACCCTTCCTCCCAACTGCCTCAGATGGAGCCTTGCAAAGGTGTGTATTCCATGCCCCACAGAAACTCAGAGGCGTCCAACCCTAATCATCAAAGTCCTTCTAAGCGTGTACAGTCCTATCAATTGCCACCTCAAAATTACAGTCAACACGAAATAATGGCAGGTAATATACATTATTTGAAAATTCAAATATTCCTCATTGTATATATTTGTATTATTGTTCTATATATTTCGACAGCTACCGGTTTTTTTGTTTTTAGAATCTTAAAAATTATTTTTATTAATTTAATCGCTTAATACTGTCTTATGTATACATATTTTATTGCGAATTCATAATATAAAAAATAAATTCTGCGGCATTTATATTTCCTTGTTAATCTATTCGTATTTCCGCCTATTTGCAAAGTTTGATTTTGCCTCTACTTACTTTACATATATATTTTAGCGAGAATTTAATTTTATTAATATCATAGATGAACGCAGGAATAACAATAATCAGATTAATAATTATGCGAAAAACATTCTTTCTGATACTTCATACACGGGAAACAACGATTATAGAAGTGGCGGAAATTCTCGTTCAACGGATGTAATCTCACATAATTTGTCCCAACTATCTTCTTCTACGGCACTTGTTGCATATTACCATGAACCTATTTATGGTTAATAGATTTTCAGTTTTATAAAAGATATTTTTTAAAAAGATGTTATGAACTTATCAAGACTTTTGTTTTTGAAATTCCATACCTTTTTTCGTTTTTTAATTCAGTTTTTATAAGCCTGCTATAAACATTGAAATTTTAAATTTCCAACTTTTTTTATTCTAATTCAAATTTGAATATGTCAGCCTCTCTAATGTACCAGAATTGGCAGAATGTGATTTTTTTTATCTTGTTGCTTTAAACGAAAAGGTTAATATGACTGTTTTTTGTAAAGTTTGTTGAAGTTTTTTAATTATAAGCACATGATAACATCCAACGCTTGGATTTAGACAGGAGAGCCATTAAAATGATATAGATTTTAGTGGCATTTCAAATCCGTTTATTGTTCTTTTTAAATCTTTCCAGGCTTTTATTTCAATATCATATTTATTGTTTTAATTATTTTTTTTGTAATGTTTCATAATTTTCAGAAAAGTTCATTTATAAAAATCTAACACAATGCATCTTAAGATTATATTGTTTAGCACAATTTTAACATTCTCAGCATTTATGGAGCTAGCGTTAAGACGATTTTCTTCTTTGGCAAATTGATGAAAAAGGAATAAAGAAATACTGTTTAAAAAACGATATTTTATAAAGACATGGCCAAACTTTTAATATTGTTACTCTTTTAGGATCTCAAATGATGACAACCTCGTCTTCCACCCTCCTTAATTATCATGAATCTTCAATCCTTCCTAACGGGGCACCAACCAATTACAACGCCTCTGGTAGTACCATCAACAATACTTTATCTGCATCTAATCCCGAAAATTACCAATTGAGCCCTCCTCTTTCTACTGCCCAATATTATCAGCAATCTCCAAAACAGGGCGGCACATTGGATCAAGAAAATCCCCACATAAATAATTATACTTCTAACGCAAACTATAATAATCAAGACATGTATTCTCATATCAATAATAACAATAGTAATAATAATAATAATAACAACGTATATGGTGTTTTAAGTAACACCAACATGCAACAAAGCAATTTTCCCTATGGTAGCCAACATCAACCGAGTCGAAACAGTGAGATGCTCGGGAATGATAGGATGGGATTTGACTATAACAACCATTCTGCCAGCTATAACAACGTTCCCATATACCAAACGATTCAGCCCACGGGGAACCAATTGTATTACGCTAGTAATACGAATAAGATTGGCCACATTAGTGGTGATATTGGAAGTGCCTTAATTCCTAATGGCCTTTCGTCTCAAACGCCGCCTTCGTCTCATATAACCCACCTTCAACAAAGTCCACCATCCAAACCCTTCCTCAACTCCTCTTCCAGCTGCATAGGTCAAAATTTACCATCTTTCGATTCGAATCAGCAGTCATTCGCTAACGAATACGGGATTGTCCAATCAAAACCGAACCTTACCTCTCCCCCTAAACACACTTGTAACTTATATAGTCATCAACCACCAGCTCCTCCCCCTCTGCCGAAACTGGGCAATTTATCGACAGCCTTAGCCAACGTTAAGTTAAAAAAGGTAAAATTTTATAAATTAAATTATATGTTTTTAAGAGTTATTTTTTATATCATATTTATTCCGAAAATTAAGTCATTGGTTTTACATTCATTTTATCCATTATGAATGTTCAGACTTCGCCCAAATCGACAAAATCCACGGATGAGAATAATAACATTATCAAAAATACGACTCTCAAATCTCTCAAGAATAATTTAAACCCTGTCCAAGTGGAACCTAAATCCCAAATGATGCAGGAAATGATTGCTACGTTAGCTAAACGCAAACAAAGACTTAACGGTGTTGGAGTTGGAGATATATCCAAAACAATTGGAAATTCACGAGAATCGGCTCCAGCTGATTCAAAGGGATCACCGAAATCCTCGTCGGCCAATCAGAACCCCTCGATGCCGATAGCGAATGAAAAGTTGGAAAAAGCTTCTCCCCCGACTGAAAGTAAGAGGATCGTTGTTGCTCCCTCTACTGAGGGTAATGGCAATCTATCGACTATTCCTAAATCAAATGGGATTTCTTCGAGTGGCAATGGCTACTATAATAATAATAACAATTCATCTAATAAAATGTTAGGTGCAGCGGCGGGAACTGTGAATTCCATCACGTCGATCCTGAGCTCTGCCTCATCCTCCTCTTTCTCTTCCCTGCATTCAGGTCGGTTCTAATCTATGTTACCAAAATATTGCGCCTTACTGAATTTCATTTAATCTTTGACAATTTCTTAGTAGAGTAAGAAAAATATTATTTAAGGATTTTTTTAAATATTTTTTTTGCTTTTGCAAATTACTTTTCGTACTTGTTAATGTTATACACGTTTAAAAATTAGAAATAAAACTTTATATAAAATTGATATCTTTAATATCCTGGTGAGATTTCTTACTTAAATTTGAACGTTTTACATTTTTATATTTTAAGGACGATTAACTAATTTGCGTTAATTATTTGCGAAAATAAAAATTTTTTTGGTTTATCGGGGTCCCAAATAAGATATTGTTTTTTTAACAAAACAAATACTCAAATTGAGAAATCATTGGCGATAGAACTTATTGAATTTAGATTATTAAAGCTTTATAAGAAAGAAAGACCTTTAAACCTCT